>JAVJGG010000032.1:24157518-24196337 GCA_035590195.1 Aviceda cuculoides
ATCAACATTCTTCGCATACTGAACTCAAAACACAGCACCGTACCAGCTACTAGGAAGACAATTAACTCTATCCCAGCCAACTTTGCTATTTTAACATACTAAATGTAAGGACCCTTAATGCAAAGACTTTTCTGAGTATAATCTGAGCTGCCCAGTGAGCTTCTTGCGGACAGAACTCAGAACCCCACAGATGTCAGCAGGCCACCCAGGCAGAAACACAGACAATCTGGGTCAAACTATATTGAGTTACCAATTAATACAGCTTTCCCGGTCAGTGTAATTTTGTTACTCTAATTGCAGGGATTTTATAAGAATCTCTAAGGGAATAAAGCTTCCAACTCCCATTAGAAATCAATACTAGCAGAAATACTATTAACAAGGACGCTTTCAAAAAAAACCAACACATAACTCAGTTAAGCTTCAAGGACTACATTCTCTCATAAATTAGTCTCATCACGATGCACTGCTGAAGTCAGAGAGCTATCAGTGAAAGTTGCACCTTCTTATGTTGCACCAGAATGTGGCCTATGAGATTAAGATTCAGCATCCACCCAAACTTGTCTTAATCACTCCTTAATTTAGACAGCTTTTAACTTGGTTGTTATCCCTTTGCTGCATCTGCACGGGATAGAAATGAGGAATGGGGAGCCGAGAATGCCTGGCATATCCACGCACATTCAGCAAGTCGATGAATATGTAATACAGTTTGTAATAATACCTAAGTAATTCTTCCATTATGAACTCAATCCAATTCTGCTACTTGATTTCAGAAATGGATTTGAACACAGGCCTGTTTGACTAATCGGATCCTCATTTTCCTATTCTTTTCTATTTAAATGCTGAGTGACATAGTTGTATTTGGGAAGGCAGTGATTTCATTACTCCTATAGAGGGAACTGCCATTCCAGCAAAGTGACAAGAGCCAAATTGGCCAGAGGAAAGTATTCCTTCCTAGACTGAAGAGATCCACATGAGAAATTCAAGCAAAGTGTCACCTCTCAAACAATGATGACAGGATTACAAAAATCTAATTAGCTGTTTCATTAGCCGAATCCTATCTGTGGTGACAGCAAACAATGGGTATTCGGAAGCTGTCCATCCATGTTTAATACAGGTGCTGTCGTGGAGATACTGATTCTAACATATTCTCTGCATTGCCTCTGTTGCAGAGTGACTTCAGGGAGGGATTTCGTATGGTTTGTTAGAAATGGTAAAGATTTAAAGGTGCAATGCATCTCTAGGATCACACATTGCCTGCATCCTGCTGAAGCAGTCTTCATTTCCTACTCCCCTACATCATTTGACTGATTGTACTTCTTTTCCAGTCTGTTTGGACAGGAACACCTGAAAAACTTCAGTGCTAAATACACATACTCAAATCTCCTAATAAACAAGCCTAATTAAGATTAATTGAACTGTTGGAGGTAAATGAAGATAGCATCCGCAAGAGACTATTCACTTTTGAATGAATAAGGTAGAGTAGGCACCCCCTTCCTTCCCCTTATCAATTTCATTAATTTAATTTCCATCATAACAATCTCCATTAACCCATTATCAAAATATTACTGCTGGAAACAAGCACTGAACTTGCAGGCTGAAATAGCAGGGATATTTCACATGAACATATATATATATAGGCCTCTCCCCTCTTTTTGGTCTGTGGCTATTCACCTCCCTTATTCAAGGCTCCTGGATACTCCAGAACTTGCTTCATCTTGTGCAATTTGTGGCTGTAATAGCTTTTCAGATTGACAGTGTAGGCTCAAGTATTTCAGGCCAACATCTATTCTGTATCAGTCAATGCTATTTTTCTGTTCAAAGCACTTAGTGGTGCCAATACCATCAGTAAAGATAGTTCTGATGTTCCAACTTAAGACACTTGATCTGCTCACACCACAAGCAGACTAACTTGTGAAATTAAACTGTTTCAAAGAAGGAAAGAAAAAACAATCATCTTTACATCTACAAGAAAGAAGAAAACCAGGGAAAGATACTACTTTAATTTTTGTAAAGTGCACTTTTGTACTTAAGTAAGCCCTTCCATTTCAGAACTTAAAAGCACATTACGACATCACACGATTGGGTATTTTCTCAGCTGAATACCTCTGAACATCATTTACCCAGCAGTGGAGAACTTCTAACTGGTCTGTTCTCTTCTTACTTAACCCAGAGAGACAGTAATCAAAGTTGCATATCTTTTTTACTTTGTTTTTTTTTTAAGAGATAAGAGAAGCTCAGGTATGGAAAACTGAAGGTACTAGCCCAAGCTGCAGGGACACTAATGCTACGAAGGTATTTTAAATAAATCCCAACACAAAAAGCAGCTACTGACCTAAAAGGAGTACTGTGAACTAAAGTTAAATGACTAACCTTGCAGTAATAACAATATTTCACCAAACAATATCAACACAGAAAATGTTGGGCAACATTCATTTTGATGAATTTAATTTTTATTATTTCCTTCTTTCACGAAGTTCTATGAACTTCTTGGAAATAAACATTTTCAGTGAAGAGACATTATAGCAAACAGTCCTACAGTAACAGCAAGACTTTAGAAGTGATGTGGCTCTCTACACTTCTGTTATTTCACCTTTATTTTCTGAAAAGTACAGAGTAACTTGGTATTCAAAAATAATTTCAGTCTTTCTTTAAGAACAGACATACAATAAACCAGTAGCTGAAGGAAGAAAATGTGTAGTTTCTACTTTGGGTGAAAAGAGAGGCTTGCCATCATAAACAAAATCCCTGTTTTTCCTATTGATATTCTGAGGAATTTGAAGTAAAAACAAAACTGATCCTGGGAAAGAGAAGGAGGGCATTTAGATAATATCTTAGCAAAGGCTTCTCAAATGGATCTGGTTATAAGGAAAAAGTAACAAAAATATGCCCAAAATTTGAATTTAATCTCTGTCACCAAATGAAAGAAGTATCTCAGGAAAGCAGTTTACCTCTTAATAAAATCAAGTGTGGTGCTAGCTTGGTGTCATACATACAGGAGAGAATTTAATCTGCCCTGAAAGGAAAGATACTATGGTACGTCTGTGCTAGGTTTAGCAATCTACATAAAAATTTCCTTCTGCCCCTTGATCCCAACCTAAGACACAAAACTGCATTCTTTGAAGCTTAAATTCAACTACCGTCTCCTAATAGAGAGGTTTAAAACAAACCAACCAGCAAGAAAACAGAATCAGACAGAAATGAAGCTAGCTCTGGCTTTGTCTTCATTTCCTAGCAGACCTCCTTCTACCGCAGTCCAAAAAGAACTGGACACGTAAGAAAGCAGGTCCCAGATACTTCCTTACGGGAGGTGCCACCATGCCGCAGGTTAACGGGACGGTCACTCCTGCCTCACCACACAACACAAATTGGATGGGCTAGTAATAACCAGTGAAAGACCAGAATAACTGAACGGAGGTGAGTAAGAACACCGTCAGTGCGTGGTTGTGAAACTGCAACCGCCCTCTTTAGGTGGAATAGACTGTTTAGATTCACACCAACTTCTGGGCCGAAAAAGAACCGTAACTAACAAATTTTAGAGAAGGAAACAATATTTTAAGTACTGCTGCTACTGCATAAGTTAAAACTGGCAATGAAGCAGAAGACAGGTGTAGCCACGGGTACGTGGAGGTATTGACAGCAGCCAGGAAGGCTTGGGAGGAGCAAATTAAAAAGTAATTATGATTTTGTAGTGTACTTCATGGAGACAAAACTGTCTTGCCTGGCTGTTCTGAAGAATTGTCACCATGATGTTCATGTTGTGTTTGAACAACATTTCTACCAGCTTGTTTCTATACAGATTTAGCAATTATTAAGAAAATAGTTCCTGACAATCACACACAAACTTTCAGCCATTTTTCTTTGCCATTATTGGGTCTTCTTATGCAAGGCAGTAACTCTTTTTTACTTTGCCCTTTGAATGTAATTTTGGATTGTGGAATCCATTTTCCTACTTTAGGAAATGTAATTTACAAACCAGTTTTAGACAACAAGTACACTGCCATGAGAGGTCTTCTACCATCTCTGCTTTGAAATTGCGTGATTATTTTTTTTTCCACATAAGTGGGAGCTATTGGGTTTTGAGTACAAGGAACATTTCTAGGATCCGAGACTCAAATGTATTGTCTTAAGGATTCTCAACATTTAGTACTTGTAATTCACATAGGGACATCAATATCTAACCACATCGTTTATTAATGCCTTTAATATAATTCTCTCAAAATGATTTTGAAAAAGAGAATTTAGCTGTTAATTCTGTAGGTGCTGAGACAGAACAAAATCCAGCTCATTAACTCCTCTGGCTCTACTGTGCAAATAGAAGTAAAAACTCTGTTTTGGAAAGAAAAACAAGCTGATAAACCTTGCAGACAGACCTGCTATTGGAAATGCATGAACTCTGAGTCTGCTTCATCCTCAAAAAACTGTACTGTGAAACTTTGCCATGCCTAAATCTCAGTCAGCAGAGTGCTTAACAGAAACCAGTTCAAGACAGATACATAAATATAGATTTAGCGGTGACTTATGTGCCCAGGAGTGAAATGTCATACCCAGATTTTAGCTTTTTGGCTCTCAGAACCAAGTCTAAAGATAAAGGCTTTCTCTAAAGATTTGGGGAGAGTTATATCTTAGAATGATGATTCAAAATAGAGGACACATTAAGCAATGGACTGCCTGGGGGCTAAACATACTGCAAGATTCATGGAGCCAAGCAGACAGCAAGCAAAGGGTGTGTGTTTGGGTTACTGATGAGGCATCCTCGGTTTTGGTTGTTGACTACAAAGTTGTTAATCTTTTTGTGCAGTAATGATCGTCGCAAGTACAGACTGGGAAAGGGAACCTGAACAGATTTGGATCCCTGAAAACCGTTTAGTGGCACTTGTGGAGAACTTTCCCTGGATTATTAAGTCATCTTTCTGTTAATCAGCAGGGCTTATTAGCAATAGTGCAGTGCCACAGAAATACAGCCTGAGAAAGCTGGAGCTGAGTAATGCAGTCTTTTCACCAGGGAGCTCCTTACAGTTTGATCCAAGCCATATCCTTAGTATCTCTTGTTGTGAAAGTCTCTTCTGCTATGAACATGGGTCTCAATAACCAACAGAAAACCACACCTGACTATGTTATAGACTATAGATTCTTCCTTCTTCCCTCAGTATCCTGAGGATGCAAAAATTGTCTGAATTTGTGCAATGTCCTTCATACTAAAAGTCAGTCACAGAGAGAAGGGACAAACCCATCATAGGGAGGACACAAATTAGAGGTCCCAACCAAAAGTCCTATCCAAAACGTCACTACCTATTCTATTTTTTCTTCAAATAAATATTCAAAACTTACTGTTTTCATTTGGACTGATTTACAGTAAGTCAACATACCCCAAAGAGCTCCTCTTGTTTATGACATTACCAGTTCTGTTGCTTGAATATTTTTCAAGTGACATGGTTTTGTTATCTTATGATTCAAAATAGCCAGCATATAGAGTTCCCATGGTCAGAGTAATGCCTGTCAGCTCTACATCCCCACAGAAAAGTCCAGTAACTTTTCCATGTATCCACAGAATGCAATCCATGCTCTGCAATACAGTAATTATACAGGAAAAATGTTCTGCTCTAGGCAGAGTCTGCTGCACTAAAAGAACAAATGTTTACTTGCCACGTTGTGCCATTTGTATGCCCTTTGTAAAACATCATTACAGACACCACGTATATCAAGCAGATCTCATAGTAAAGTATTCTAACTTGCACTGGGGTATATTAGTAATACAAGGCTCTTAATAAACCAACGAACCTGCACTGGAGAAATGAGCAACATCTTTCAATTATAAGCACCTTTCAGTATTTTTATCTGCCCCCAATTCAAATATTTCAATTATTCCCTAGGCTTTGAGTAGCCAGGACAAAAGCATATTTTCTTTTAGTCTGTAACTCTTGAATATTTCCATCCCAGTATTTTACCCACTTGGCAGTCAGTTTAAAGCAAAGTAGGGGAGAGAGGTTTAAAAAATAAGTGGAAAATAGAATATTGATCTGCCAGGGGAAGGAGAAAAAAGAAAAAAAATCAGTCCTTCAAATTCAGTTATCAAACAAAGCTGAAAAGTTCCAAAGGATTTACAGAGAGAAGTCAAATTAATTTAATTTCAGGTACTCAGAAGCACATACAAATGATGCAGCTAATAATGTGGTTCCCTTTCTGCCTGTAATAGTACTTCCCTGGCCCTGTACCTGACTAAAATGAAGAAATTCACCCAGTAGAAGGAAATAAAGCCACAGTTATGATTTCAGCATTCTCATCTGTTGTCTTGTTAACTGCAGACTTGAGGTCAGAAAGTACTCTTCTCTTTGTTAAAAAGAAATGTAACAAAAAATCCCAAAGGAATCTGATACACTCTGCAAAAGGTTATCAGAGAAGTAGAGCCATCAGTCAGGGTATTTGAAATGAAGATTGCAATGGAATTAGTAGTCCCCACAAATGTTTCAATTCATAATCAAATTAGCAGCTCAAGGTTTAGGGAGTGAATTCAAACAGATATACTCAGTCTGTGCAGACTTCATAATTTTTCATTCCTTCCTTTTATTTAAGAGATAATAATTAAATGTGATTTGAAATTGAATGTAATAAAGTACAGCTTAGAAGTATTTCACGATTCTTAACAAAAATAATTAGATCCTCTGATATTATTTGAAACCACACTACTATAACCTCTATTAAACTTTTAAAAAAGGGAAAAAGAAAGAAGAGAAAGATGAATTTGTCTGTTTTATTGGAATCCAGAATGAAACTCTCTTTAAAGAGATACATTCTATTTTTATTGCCTTAGCTGTCTGGGGAAATCTCTTTCCATGCTGCTTCTGCTTTTCACTAAACTAAGATTTGCTAAAGAAACAGCTTCCAATGGCATTTGTCAGGTGACAAAAATGTAATGTGAAAATTAAATCTTGGGGAACTGAAGGAAATTGACAGTGCCCACAAGTAACGTGGAATGGAAATGTAAGGTTAGTTAGTAGGACTTCTGAATCACTTCTAACACCGCAGCACAACTGAACAACTAAAACTATTCCAAAACTATCTTGAGTGTATTGCTACCACTGCTCTTCAGATGCTGGAGTTCACTGGCATGGAGGAGGGAAGGGGGAAGGACCTGCTGGCAGCAGAACCGCACGCCTGCCAGCGGTTACTCGCTGAAATCAATGGCTGGCCATGGGCACAACGGCAGCACATCTGTAGGCTGCCTGGTATTTTATGAAATGTAGCAAGGAAGAAAGTAGAAAGGAACACAGGAAACTATATTTACGTATAAATACATAATTTAAAAATAACCCTAAACAGACCGTTTCTCTGGGTTAATTAGGCCTGATAAAAACAATAACCCATAGCTGCTGTTAAAATTCTGATTTCTTCAGACAGATTTGTATGAAAAGATCTTTTTCTTCTAATTTGTATGAGAACAGCATGCTCTTTGATGACTTTACTGAAGCTCTCATAACTGGTTTTTTTCGTAAAAACCCACACTCCTTTATTCAATGATAAGAAGGGTCACACTTGGAAAAGAGACGCTACCATTCAGATCTTTGGAATGAAAAGTAGCAGGCCTTGAAAGCGATCTTTTTACTTCATGCTGCTAAACTGAGGATTATCCTTCATTCTTCTTCTAATTCTTTCTTTCAGCTCCCATATATTCTAAAGAACATAAAGCCAAAGTTAGAGTTGGTCTTTTTATTAAAAAGAACTACTCTCTTTACTAAGTTCTTCTATCCTTAGATAAAGAGTGACTACCAGTATCTTTCTCCATTATAACAGAACAAGGCAGACTGACAGAAAGGTACACAATGCATGGGGTTTTGGTGGGGCAGAGTTGGTATCTGGTTAAAGTGTAATGCTATTGTAGCCTTCTTGAAAGTTCCTTTTATTTTTCATCCATATTTTATTTAATGTGAAATATGAGAACACATTTTCATTAAAAAAGTTGTGAATAAAGTCTTCAAGTATTTGGACCTTTAGAAGTACCACACTTAGAAGTGACAACTTTAAAAATAATAAAAAAGCACAATGTCCTCAGTTTACTTCTGTTAAGTGCTATTTGGCCATCATAACTGTACTTTTGCTTGTGTACAACCAGATTGACAGAAAAAAACTTGGTAAGAGACAGGGTAAAATCTTCAGCTGAGTAAGTTTTCCTCAGTGGGATTTTGAAGTGTGTATGGGGTGTTGTAAAAATAGGGAAGTCTTAAAAAAATAAATGCTTAAAAGCAACATGAGACTAACATATCTACAGGGTACATAGCTCTGTTTCATCCCAGAAAGAAGCAAAACAAGGAACGCTGACATACACTACTCACACTGCTCCACCAGAAGCAGCCTGTGGATTTTGTTTCCTGTTACACAAGCATGGCAACGTCCTACTTGAACTTTACCAGACAGACCTGTTTGCTGTTACAAATGCACTCCAATACAAATTTTGAGTCTGCTTCATTAATTAAGTTTTCCTCTTCATATATCTCCTCTAACAGACTCAGCAAGTCTATCATTTACAATTTTTACCTTACGATTTTTTATCTCTGCTCCCAGTATTTCCAATAGTAATTGGCTAATTAAGATTTTGGTTATTATAAGTTCTCCTTTACTCTTTCTTAAAATTGATAGAAACCAAATACAGTGAAGAGGCCCTTTTATCTGATAAATAAAGCCAAACAGGATCCAGTGTTTAGTTAGAAACATTTAAATTAGAAATAAAGAAATATTTCAATTGGAAATAATAACCTAACATTGTGAAGAATCAAAAAGTACTAGAGCTTAATAAGGGAAGGTTATTTCATCATGACTTGAAGTCATTTATCAGAGATATGATACATTTCTAAAAGATAGCCTGTAGTTCATCCCCCAGTTGTTGACCTCTGTCCCTTTCACATATTAAGTAGGGAAGATTAATGCCCTTTCTTCAAGAATTACCAAATAAAATACTAAGGCTTGCATAATCATCATATTACCAAGTATGTGCCGTTCTATTATCCACGGACAGGTTATCCAGGCTGCAGGTTAACAGCAGAGATTCAGAAACACCTGAATTGGCTGCATAGTAGAGTCAGATTGGATCTGATGAGGTTTAATACCTCAGCTGTAGTTTATAGCAGAACAACTATGGTTCTCCTAAGGTATGAATAGCAGTATGAGTTAGTGAATCCTATTATACCTGTGCTGACTTCCTGCTGGACCAGCTTGGGTATCTATGCATCATGTTCCTAGGACTTCTGCAAAGTTGATGCAGAGTCATGCCACTGTCTGAACTTAAGGTCTAGTAACAGTCAACTCAGTGGCTCAGCTATGTGGATCCAAGCTCTAGTTGGGATATACCACAGCTGCAAATTCTTGACTCAAACTTCCAGGAAAATCACTAAATTGTAAGAAAGAACTACAAGAAAGTACATATTAGATCTATGCAAGGCAAGGAAGGACAAGCTTTGAAAAAGTTGAAAAAGTGTCTTATACAAAGACACCCACATCATGTCTGTCTTCACCACATTATTTAGCTTCTGAAGTATCCCAGACTCTAATGAACCTGGTTTATCAAATAAATCCCCAGCACAGTATGTACTGGAGAAAGGATAATTAAGCAGCTGTAAAATAAAGGTAAGTAAAGAGGGAACGTGAACACCATTCTTCAGAATCTCACATGGAAGGCATGTCTCGGGCAGAAAGCTTGAGGCAAAGATCACAATACGCAGGCAGATACCGACCAGGATGCAGGCTTGTCAGTGACAAGCTTTGTAGCAGTGTGTCTGTTCCCTTCGTCGTCTCTTTGTGACGGTTTAGTCCCATTTCGAATGGATGCAACCAGGGTACATGACTAATCCTTCAGTTCATCAAGGGAAGGGTTCAAGTGGAGATTCGACCAGCTTGTTTTTCTAAAGGTAACGCGCATTGGTTGTGGTTGATTTTTGTTCAATAGACTGGTTGCATCTGACACTAGCTAAGTAAAGAAAACATACATTGTTCAAAGCAGAACGTAGTACTATGGCCAAAGATATTCCTGCTGAAATATATCAACAAATTGAGACTAGTGCTACTTTAAAAACTTGCTCTTAGTGGTCGCAAAAATAAGGCACATGAGTAATATGCTCTAAGGACAAAATCTCAGTCTTTCCTCTGAGCCCTCTGACTTCAGTCAATGAAGACAGATTTTGACATTATTTAGGGAGAGTTCTTTGGTAAATATGCATTTTGTAATCTCCAATGGAAGAATAAATGCAGACAGATCAGTAAATATGTTCTTAGGCAGTATTTAAATTACATATTTATTATGTTCCTGAGAGATTGAAATGGCTTGCTTGAAGCTGTTCCAGTCTGTTATGCAAATCTATTTTTAATGTGTTTTATGAAATAGGAGAACCATAGGACTAAGAGATGGAAAAGACCTATTAGGTCATCCTGTTTATTTCTCTGCCCAGGCAGGATTGTTTCTATAAATGTTACTAGTCATGGGCAAAGCGAATCAAAGTAAATTCAAATCATTCCTTTTCTGAATGTACCTGCAGCTTCTGACCACGATCCCTCTGCTTAAGGTCAGAAAACAGTTACCATTCCAAAAATCATTTTAAAATTAACTCTTCTTACCCAAATAAAAAAGAATCTTTTAGGATTTAAGAACAAAAACCAAAGTTCAATGGCACAGCAGCAACTAAAACACAGGTCCAATACACTGGGGTTTTATATGCCTCTCATACCACTGCCTTCTAGCTGGTAACCTCTACTTACATAGAGTACATAGACAGATAGAGCCTGTTGAACTGCTCATATACCAGCTTCTCTTTTTCCAGCATTACCACAGATCGAATGTATTGGGGAAGCACTCTGGCAGAGCACTAGGTAAACTAATTTGGGTGTAACTGCAGCTTAGGATAGTTTAGAGAAAGCCTCTGGCTGTTCTAAATTATACGAGAAGATGAACTGGAACTTGCAGATCAACAGAAACCCAGCCTGGCTACATCCTCATGGCCCTGCCCAGACATCCCTGGTCCCCCTCACCAGGCTTGATCCTGTCCCCCATTTTCAGGTTGGCATCCCAGCCTGGCCTCATTGTCCCTGCCTTCATAGAGGTGCCTGATGTCCTGGGTTGGGGCTGCCCTCGGATGCCCCCCTCGAGCCCTGCTCCCTCACTGGGGGTTGGGACAGGCCCTAGACCCCAGGGAATCCCCAGCCCCTGCAGGACTTTGACAGTTTCTGTACTGCTAGGCTTGAAAAGTCCTAGGCCTGTAATTGAATCCGTATCATTGTTATAACTGAACTATTCTATATTACCAAGTTCATGCAGAATACAACAGGGAATAACTTGCACTAAAAAATCTATGAAAAAAGAAAGGTAAAAGCTGGACCCTTTTTTTCATTCTCAGTCAATGGCAATTAGTGCGTAATAGCATAGATTAGGACTACTGACTTCCTTATTTATTTTTACTTTTGTATTTGATTTATTGATTTTTTAAAATGTTAGCCAATGCTGACGATTACCAATGATGTTTATAATGCCACTGAGTAAGAACACACACATTTGAAAAGGGTCATCTCATGACTGATTTCTATTTTAATTCTATTCAATTTCATGGTTAGGTTTTCATGGCATAAGATAATGTAGTTTCTACTCTTCCCACAATATTGTAGTTTGCAACAGAATAAGAAAAATCAGGATGCCACCGACATTTACCTATAAAAACAAAAATGGCAGAGATGGATGTACTTAGGAGTTCAAGTTGCATAACATGTAACATAAACTTGTTTAGACTATAAACAAACCCAGAAATGATAATTTTTATTATATTAAAAAACAAGTTCAAATGTTTACATGTTTGAACCTTAAACTTTTTATTCCCTTAAATCATTCAGGACATGAATTTGGACTAGCAAATGGCCACCAGTGAGATATCTTTGTCACGTCCCAATTTCTCAGGATGATGCTGCAGGTTTGCTGATTCCCAGGTCAGGATTAAAGTGAAACGACACCTGGGATCCTTTAACTCAAAAAACTCAAAGTTTATTTGCTCACAACAAGAATTGTCATGCTCACCACCAAAATTTGTAAGCTCACAACAAAAATCGGCATGAAACTGTGTCAGTAAACTGTGTAACGTGCTAACCATACATCACCAAACACATACTACAGGCCTTGCTTATTTGGGAATCAGTTCAGGGAAGACAATAAGGTGAGCCCACCCGTTGAGTCAGGAGGTTCAGATCAGCCCCCCTTGCTTTCTGGACTCCATCTCAGAGAGGAGCCCAGGGGCGGCTGGATCAGCTCTTAGTCCCAGTCTTGGTCAAAGGTTTTATGCCTTAAAGAGATGAGGTGTAGGGGTTATGGAAAAGGAAAGAGAGAACAAGACAGAAAGAGAAAAAGGAAGAGAGAAAGATTTCACCGGTCCTGGGTCCAGCGTTGCTTCGGTCAGCCGACTGGTCCCGTTCCAGTGGGCTTGCACATCTGGGGCTTCAGTTTGTGCCCTTTCATCATCCTTGCCCCTCCTTCGGGTGGGCACTCGAACTCGTTAGGCTAATGAGTGTCATGAGCAGTTTGTGAGCCTTTAGGAAATAGGTCCTTGGGCTTGGGGGCTGTTTGGGGAGTAACTTCCCCTTCCCTGCAGATGTGATCTTTCGCCATACCGGGTGAGCTGCTCTGCTCAGCACCTCAGAACAGCACCTCAGAAGAGGGAGCTGTGCACCCTCCAGCACGCCCTCCCCCTCCTGTTGCTGATGGGTGCTGATCCGCTTCTTTTCACCTGGGGTTCCTTGCTAGGCAGGGTTTGTTGTTAGCCAGAGTTCGTTGTTAAGCAGAACTTGCTCCACCACAAGGTTTGAGACATTAACTCTTTCAGTCTCTCACATTCATAGTCTCAATTTTATGAAAAGATGAGATTTTTCCTTTGTGTAGTTAGAAATGTGGGGAATTTGAGAGACTAACCATGTGATCAAGAACATGACAACAGCCTCCTGACTTTGAAGACAAGTAGGGATTTCACCAAAAGTAGGAGATATTGAATCATGAGAATTCTGGAGGACAGAAACTTGGCATTAGCGTGCTTGGAGCGTATGGAGATAAGGCAGTTGCAACCTCCATTTCAGCAGCAAACTTGCAATGATACTGTTGAATGCTTAACTGGACTGACTCTGCTGTGCTCTAAATACACTGAGTTTTATATCTTCAAGGTCCTTTTTGGTCATAAATTAATCGGTAGCATTTTGATAGCAAGAAAAAGGAAGAGAGAAAGATTAGAAAATCAAAATTATATCAGCAGCAGTGGATAAATGTGCCACGTTTTTCTGATTTAGTCTCAAAGACACCAAAGAACCGGGTAAAACATAACACTGATAAGAAAAGTCTGTCAGTCTTTCAGGTTAGTTTTGGGTGATAGGATCTGCAGCAAGAAGGGTGAGAAGGAAATCTAACAATTTCTACCATGATTTCATAAAGTGCTTTTTGCAAAAGAAGCCAAAGGACTTTCATCATTAATAAAAGTGCTGGGAATGTTATTCTTGGTGACTGAAGACCTCTAATAATCTGCAGGAGATTGTAGCATAGAATTGCACTGTACATTGATAACAATTAACCTTCCCTTGTGTGTTTTTCTTAGAAGTGATATATATTGCTTATTCATTTTCTGTTTCTTATGAAACTACCAATAACAGTGGCTTGAGATTAGATTGAGAATGTCTAAATAATTTGCATAGTTCATCAGAAATATCTAAGATAGTGTCTGCTTTCCTTTTGACTTAATCTGGTCTGAGTTCCAGATCACTAATCAGGAGGTAAAATTTTGTGTCCATCTATTTATGTTCTTTTGTATTGTTACAGGTGGGAGAAGATAACAGTAGGGAAGATTTGCTTGCTAGTTGTTTACCCACACCATGGATATGACTTCTCTTAGTGACTATTCCTTCTGTTCTAAGACTATTACCTGTATTTGCATGCGCACATAAACTTTCCAATAAGTTAAATTTTATGACAAAAGCAGAGATTTGCACCTGCCCTTTTTTGTACAAAGAAACTGTTCCTTGACAGGTTCTACAAACTATCAGTCTTACGGGTCAAGTTCATCCATACTAACTGCACCAGTAATTTTAAGTGGAGCACGCCCTGATGATGCTACTATTGTCATGATCAGATGGAGAACCATTGCCATAAACTCCTAGGATTCCTACTGTCTTAGCTTTCTCTGCCTGGGCTCTCATCTGCTTTGTCACTAAAAACAGACACAGTATTGCATACAGCTACTGCAAAGCTAACTCTTCCCATCAGACTGCTCAGTTTCTCCATCTGGTATTTTATGTCAATTAACAAATTAGAACATGAGTGTCAGACATTGAAATAATAATTACATCCTATTTTCCCTCTCTCTGGAAGGGCTCAATTAGTTTGTAATGAAAGTGCATACACTTTAAAAGCGCCTTGATCTTGTTAGCTAGACGATCCTTCCAGTATCTCTACAAGGTAGCAATTTCACTTTGTTTACTCATTTTGCACATCAAAAGGGACTGCCAGAACTGGGTGTCTTTCTCATGGCCTCACACAAGGTCAGGGTAAGTGACATCTTGTCTGTAGTGGCACACTTATGCACTGGGGCATTTATGCTACCCATGCTAAACTTGTCAAATTTCCAGGACAGGACCAGTAGCATTACAATGTAAGGTTGACTCAAATATATGTAATCCTTGCCTTTTCAAGAAATTTTTGCAGTATTTCCGTATATAGTTGTTCACTCTTGTGTGTAGTTTCTCCCTTGCTAGTCCTCTACTTTGCCTACCTCTGTATTTCTTCAGTTAAAGCTCCTGGATTGCTTTAAAATGGGAAAAGTCCAAAGTATGGTAAATTCAGCAATATTTTATATCTTGTCTTCTCTGCTGTAACAGTCACTTTGTCTAACCTAATTCTCATTCAAAGGGAGCAATCTCATCTACTAAATGAGGAAGACATTTATTTGAATATCTGCAGGCTTATATGCATCTTCTCTGAACAAAGGTAAAGATCAGGATGATATTGAGAGGATAATCCAGGACTAGATGTGTACTCACTGAAACTCACTCTTTCAGAGGCGAACTTCAAACTTGGTTTCTAGCCTTCCCTTAAACAATCCACTCTAGGATCCCAACTCCAGACATTAAAAAAAAAAAAAAAAAAAAGTTTTCCCTAGTTCCTTTAAGAAGCTACGTGGAGGGAACTGAAATATGGCCAGGGATTCACCATAAGACAGAGCTCCTTTTAGCCTTCTCTCTAATGACCCCAGTCCTTACCACTGTCTGGTTTCTCTGTCAGGCAGATTTAGTGCAACGAACTTATAACTCTTGGTGAAGAGACTAGGCATAAACCTTCCAGTTTGTTGCATGATGGAATTACTCTGTTGTAAATGAGCAATGAATAAATGTACTAAAGGAAAGCATCACTTTTTGTGGGTTCGTATAGTATACAATAAAAATATATAGTTCCCCAGTTATAAAATCTATCAAAGTTTTTCAACAGTCCCATATTTTTTACATGCCTCCACAACTGCGAGCAGCTGCCTCTACATATGTTCCTTGATTTTATGCCACGTTACAATGGCATCGGAGCACTCCTAGCTGTGCAGGCACATTTTTTATCCACCTCCAGCCTTCTGTTGCTGGGACAGTAAATGTATTTGATGGAAGAGGAATGGGGGCATGGGAGTAATATAGAGTATGTGGCACAAAGCCTCTAATGGAGGTTGGGAGGATTAAATCATAGATGTTTCGTGCCCAGACTACAGCACAGTATCCTGTATGAAGCATTCAGTCAAGTATATTCAATCTGGCAGGTCTGCTTTATAAGAAGGCTCATTTATCTTTCATGATAGGGCCACGACTTTATATAGCGGCTTTGATCTGAAGTTCTCAAAATAATTAAATGGATTTGTTATAAATGAGGGCCACTTCTGTCACAGCTGAAGCGTGGCCACCCCCAGAAAAGAACTCTGCAAATGCTTTGTTGTGGAGTATGTGGGGATACAGGGCTATCCTCTTCCAACAGCAAGGAACTTGGGGACCCTTCAGTGATGTTTAGTGTGCTCCTTACTATAAGAGCCATCAGAGCCAGTTAGAGTGAAAACAGTACTTTTCAGGCCTCATTCACACATGTTTTTAGTAAATAGACTGGGTACTGACTAGAGTGGTTCCTTCAGATTGTTGTGTAAAGAACAAAAGTTGCAGCAGTTTAGGACTAGAAGTGAAGGCATACTGTCATCTGCAGGAGACAGTAGTGGGCAGAATGCAATTAGTTATTGAAATTTAATTTGCATAGTTTAGTAACATCCTTCTATCTCCTTTTTAAACAAAAGTATCAAGTAGCCTGTGTAATGCCATGGGCAAAGATGACATAATACAAAAAAGCAACTAAAAATTATTTTGTCTCATTCTTCCTGATGTTTTCAAGTTTCCTATTAACTGATCCTACTTGATTTGTAACCTTTGACCTTTTAAGAGAACAGAGTTAGCATGCCATGCTATGTCTAAGACAAATATCTGAAAAAAGGAGGTCTTCATTTAGGAAAATAATCAGTGTAATTATTTAATGTGTTATACAAAAGCTGGCTACAATTCCAATCCAATTTCAATTACTTCTTCCCATGTTTCCAAATCACTGTCATTTCTAGGCTGTAGGGAAAATTTGCTGATTAATACTTCTGGATCACTACGAACACTGAACACATTTGGTCCCTCATGAGTCAACAATATGAATTCCAGTAGAAGCTGAAGGACTTTTCCTGCTGGTGTCCTCCATGATAGTGAATTCAGGGCTTTGTCTAGTCTAGTTTTAAACAACTGAAGTAATGAGGTTCCACACATTTCTTCTTGAAGATAATCAGAACCTAATAGATATCTCCAACAAGAAGTATCTCCTAGTCCAGCCAAAACCATATCGCTACCATCTGTTGACAAAGCCAGAAAAAGTGGAGTATTTTTATCTGTCTGTCTTTGAGCATCAGATAAGTAGACATGCTGCCTTGCACTCTTGAAATTATTATAATCCCTTGCATAGAGGGGCAGGAGAAAGCAGTATTTACTCTAACAACAGAATAGGCTCAGCCAGCCCCTAACAGTTCTTACGGTGGGCATACAACCATTCTCTTTTAGTCAAACAAACAGCTTTTGGTAAGCTTCATCAAATGCAGGAACAGACAAATTAGGGCAGATAATGTCTGTCACTGGATCCCGTATGATACAGGGAGTTAGAACTCTTGGGGAGTTCGTATTCCCCAAAGTCAGGAGAGCACATACCCTGACACTTTGTATTGCTCCACTAAGTTGGGTTCCCATGTGAATTCTGCATCAACGAAAGGCTGAGTTAACAGTGAGGAACATCAGCACTTCTCTCCTGCACTATCTTCCTTTGCTTAACCTTGTCTGTGGATGAAACAGCAAAAGCTCATCTGAATTTCATGTGGGTGATGTTGAGTTTGGATGGATAGAGACACAGGGGGTGGTACAAAGCACATACAGCAGTAGGAGCTGCTGTAAGCCGAGGAGATTTTCTGCTCGTGTTCTGTGGCAGAGCGCTTGTCTCTGTACGCTAGTGGCATAATAGAAATTGGCTGTATCCCAGCACAGGTCCACTGTGGCAGTCCCCTGAAGGAGTGTATTTTTTGTCTAACAACTGAGTTCATCCCCCCTTAGAGAAACCCTATTTAAGGTTTTAATCATGAAAACACATCCAGATGTCTTTGCCAATCTTTGTTGTGTGTTTATCTTAAAAGGAGCTAAGAATAAAAAGAATTAAGGGAAGAAAAAAAATCGGTAACATAAGAATCCCATTTAAGTTGCTGCAATTGAATCTCATCTCCTGAACTAAATAGTGCAGTAATTAAAGCAGTATTTACAATGCAATAAAGACAAAGCTAATTACTAGCAAATGTGAGCTAGATGATGCTTTTTCTCAGGGAAACTGGTGAAGGATCAGGCCAGAGCAATAAATCCTTCAACAACCTCATTTGTTAATTATCTTCATAATCCTCTTGCTTGTAACGATTATCTAATTTATTACCACCAAACAGGAAAGCAATGTGAGGTGAAATGACTGAGGGAATCAAGTGAGCCAGAGTTTGTAGGCCTAAACCTGCAAGCTGCATGCAGGGTCCAGGTCTGCAGGAAAGTGATTTTGTAATCACTTACATGACTGGTAATAACTGGTGCCATGACAGCCGAGAATGGGGCAGAATGTTTCAGGAGGTGAAGGCTGCTGCTTATGGGGCTGCATCTTGGACAGGGCTGTGAGTTGCTGCTACAGCAGACATTCACGGAGATCCTCTTTTTAGAAGGCCTTCCTACTACAGTTAAAATCTTGGATTTTTTAGCTACACTGAGTTTAAAGGCTTTCAGGGAAGACCAATAAGCCAGATGATACTACCAGGCAAACTAATAGAAACTATTTTAAATATATAACTAAACCCTAATTAAATATGGTACATTCATTTTCAAAAAAGCACGCCAAGTAAAGTCAGAGCTTACAGATCTGTTTGTATTCTCTGAAGGAGTCATTGGCCACGGGCATAGAAGAATGATTTGGCATACCGATTTTTCCAGTGTACTTGTTTCTCAGAAGTAATTGAACAAGTTCCTTTGTCATGGGTTCTTAAATTAACCAGGCACAGGTAAAAGCAAAGGTCATCACACAGTTAATTAACTGGTTCAAAGATAGAAAATGATGGGAAGGCACAGTCAGCGTTGGTAGTGGAAGGAGGTTACCCAATGGAGTCTTTGCCATGCCTTGTACCCTTTGGCAATTACAACACAAGAGAGAAGGCAGATTTTCCCTTAGAGATCTTGCAAGTCTGATGTTGAGCCTATGTTGTGCATGATGGAGTTTCCTGAGCTAACTTTTAAGTGAACTAAAGTGTTCATGGGGAATATTACAGTCCCATACAGATGTTATCTTCAATCCTGAAAGCAGCTTGGCTGCATTAACGTGGCATTGCATGCGGGCCAACCAGTTCTGCCTATCAATCAGCTGAATTTCATTTGCGAAGGTGCAATGCCACAGTGACATGCTTATATCGCATTAGCTGGTGATCTGTGCTAGCCACAGGACCCCTATACCAATTTCCACTACATGTAAATTAGAGAGCACTTGGGAGAACAGAAGGCAGAGATCCCCATCTCTGGAAACCAGTGCAACCACTTAAGACCCACAAGTACGTATTTAAATTTCAGCAAAAATCTAAAACAAAAAAGGAAACACAGGGCAAATTAGTAAGAGAATTACAAAGCAACCAAGAAATATCCACAGGAAGATGGTGTTGAGTCATGCTTTTGAACCTCCTGAGCAAAGCATGGAGTTGGTTTGTTACCAGTCACTGCCCCTCAGCCCCAGTCACCCCTGGGGAAGGCTTGCAGCTGGTGAGATATATCTGCGAATGTGAGGCTGAGTGAGACCTGCTGCTCACAGATGGTATCTGGCACAGTGCTCGGGGAAGAGGTAAGAGTGGGAACAAATAGAAAAGGAATTAAAATCATTTTTACAGGTCTGAGAGCTGAATGACTGATTCTTTCCCTAAGCTGTGCAGACATACCGGAGCAATAAAATATATTTTCTAGAGATGACATGCCAGCAGTGAATCACTGATGGTGATGGCTATTTTATTCTTTTCTACTTTTTTAGCCCCACAACATTATTACCCTTTTGCACTGTCAGATATTAAAATCATATTAACGATCAGGAACTGTATTAAACTGTCTGAAAATGAAATAATATGGTAGCACATTTGAAGGTTAGAGACAGCCCTTGGGTGTAATTCACTAAACTATAATCTACCTGCCTGGTACTCTGCAGATGAAGCAGGAAGCATTGTTTCTGGGAAACTAATTACCGCTAAGATATACACTCTTCCACTCCCAAACATGTACGCAAACAATATTCTGTACATCTCAGGCTGCCGTTGAAGCTAGACAGCTGGAAAAGGGTAGTCATCCAAGCACAAACCAGCTTAACAGACAATTTTCTTCATTGCAACATCACATTCTTCCTCAGCACAGCCATAACGAGAAATGTGTTACTCCTATGACATGCAAAGGTATAATGGAGTGGGGGGAAACATTGTCTAATGAGCAGAGAAAGAAATAGAGATACAGCTCATTGCCACAGAAAAATAGACAGTTACCAGGAGTAGTTTAGGATCTATTTGAGAGGTGGCTGAAATCCCCTAAAAGGAAATACTTTACTGGAGATAACAAGACTTGCAGCCAGTTCTGACTATTTGTGTCCCATAAAAAGAGATTTCTCTGCCCCTGCTCTTATATTAATGAAACAAATATAACTAATGTTTACAGTTACTCCTCTCTATAACACAGGTGAGCTGTTAATCCAGAGTCTAAAGAAAATATCAATCAGGCCCTCATGGAAGGGTTGATGTGTCATAAATTATGTAGAAGGGTGATGCCCAAATCCTTTCTGAAATTTTATTATCTAATTTTGTCATCTCTGAAATGATAAATGTCTTACCTGGCAGACATTAAAATGAAGCCAACTTTACTAATTATGTTTATAACACTACTGAAATTAAAACATTTCTCCAAAATTTAAGTTTATGCTAAAAGGGACAATTCATTTTGTATTTGATTGGGAAGGCACAGCAGAGCAAGAAGGGAGGGAAGTAAGAAAACCATTGGAATGTTTTCCCCCATATCTTGAGGGTTTTTTAAGCTCCTGCTCCTTCATGGGTCTGTCAAACTGAGTGACAAAATCTGTAAGAATGAAATATTTTACAAATAGGGATATTTTACAAAAAGCTTGATGCTGTCTACAGACCCTTATTAGGTCTTGTGGTTCAAGATCACAAGTTCCACAGATGCTACCTGTAGATAAGCTTGCCACTACATTACTGGTCTAGAAATAATGACATGATGCTTTGTAAGTGACAGTTAAAATGACAGGAATATTCATTATCATCTTATTTTTGTAAAGTGGAGGTATAAATGTTTGAAATGCTTTGCTCTGCAATGAAGTCAACTGCAGAAAAATAACAGGACTTATGAGGTTTACTATAGAATTCAGAGACAAAAGAGACAAACTTGTAAGTAAGTAGTCAGGACTCTCCCTATACTGCAGATATACAAACTTTGACAGGAATGACTTGTATGCATTATTTGATGTAAATAATCTAGACAAAGAACATCAACTCAGAACTACTTCCATTTGCTAAGTCAGTGAAAGTAATATATGAGCATTTGAGATCAAAACTGAGAGCACAGTACTTCAGTAAAATGATTTGCTAGTTAATTGTGACAATTCTTTATGTGGCAAAAGAGCATTTTAATTTCACTTTTCTCTGTTCATCAGAGTGCCAGGCACAGATGTATTTCTTCAACCAAGGCACTCAGCTATTCATGGATAAATACTACAATGGATAGTACACAGGCCTCTCCGCACTTGCATTAATCTTTTTGGCAGTATTGGTACTACACTCTACTGAGACGATATATGTTTTTCTGCGTGAAAAATGTCAAGAAATAGCTTTTTCAGGCTGAGCTGCTACCATCCTGTGTTGCTTCCTATGCCTGTCAGATCCATCAAACTGGTCAACACTTGTATCTTCCTTGGTTCTCCAGTACAATTGGCTCACACTGGCTAGCAAAAAATGCAGAAAATTCCAGCAGCACTCTTTGTTCATCAATGAAGTCCTTGATTATTGTGTACCTGCTGTGGTGGACCCCACAACCGACTCATCTAGTCTTCTTTCTTTCCTTGGAAAAAGCATTTATCTACTCCTTCCACCTCTTGTACCATGGGCAGCTTCTGTAAATCTGGAGTTATTAAAAGACAGTTACACATCCCCTGCTAATAGAAGACTGTGGTATTATGGTCATGCTAAACAGAGATAGACATCTTAAAAACCTGAAGTGTATTGCTTTTTAATGAAAAAGCATACACATCATTATATACTGCAAGTAAGATTCAGCTGCAGGTAATGAGGTGGAAGGTTTTTGCGCATTAAGGCAAGGATCTCCATTGTTATCTCCTCTCTAGCAAACTTTATTTTATGAAATCTCTCTGAGATGGCAGATACTGCTTAGTAGATGTCAAATACATTTGGTTTCAGTAGTCTCAAAATATATTCAAATACTTCTAAAAAATAATTGTCCTTATGGGCAAGCTTTGCATTTCCTAGTTGAAAATGACAATTTTAAGTCCAGCTTCATTAGAACATGTAGAATGAGAAAAAAAAATTATGATTCTTTTCTGTTTCATGCAGATAATTGAACTAAATGCTGAAGTACTACTTCAGATATTGTTTGGGTCTTTATTAGTCTAAGCTTTCACTGAGTGCAGTGGGAGATTAAAGCCTCAGTTCCGAAAATATCATCTAATTGCATGTATACAGCAAATGGATAGTCTCATAAGTATTTGTAAGATAGGTGCCAGAGATATCAGCCTATGTGTTTGATTTCTGCTTCATTTCTTGCTGTTGAATGTCATGCTTCAGTTCAATATGAAAATATTATTAATATATGAAACAGTTCATAGTTAAAGGGATATTAATAAGTGATTCCAATTCATGAAGGATCATTTGTGATACAACAGCATTTGCAGATTAGGTTCAGGGACAATTTACCCACCCGTGAGGAGTGAAACCCCCCCACATAGTCTTGAGGACTGGGGGAGGATCCTGGCAAATCAGCTAACCTTTTGGCAAAAACCTGACATGGAGTGCATGCTTCCCAGTCAGGATTAGGGTTCTGGGGGAGACTTGCTTACACCATGTGAGAGAGTGTCTCTGGCCAGTGAGGTCTTAGGCAGCAATGAACAGATCTCAGGGACATTTCGTCTCCCACTCTGCCACCAACAAATTCAACAGCCGGGAGGTTGGTGGGATAGCAGTGTGATGTATGTAAAGAAAAAAGCCCCATATATTAGATCAAACACCCATTCTAACTAATAGCAGCCTGGCCTGGCATCTTTTTGAAGGAGACATCCCTCTTCTGCCTTTGAGATCATGGTATAATGCTGTTTTCAGCAATCACCAGAGTAATTACACTAGCTGACATAAAACTCTCCCAATGTTTCTGCTGCATTCAGAATTCTGGTTTTTTCCCCTTTTCAGAATGATTGATTGGCAGACACTGCTCAACAGCTGCTGCATTGCACCCTGCAGTAGCTGCTTTTCAACAGTGTTTGTTCAGTAGTTAGTTCAGACCCCTACATACATCATTCACTTTATAGTGAGAAATTGGTACCTTTTGGGATGACAGTGACAATATAAATCTGAGCTTTCACTACGGGGATATTTGAGTCAGAACTGTCCTGTCTTTTGAACATTTAATTTTATTCTGCCTCTCATTATTATCAACTAATACTTTTTAAATTACATTTTGCTTTTAATAAAAATGACTATAAAATAGATAGATATTATCAGAACCAAATGACTGTTTTTCCTATGTGCTAAACCTCTCCATAGTTGTTTCCTCTGTGGGAACGTCATTTGGAGGATTTTTATGTTGCTTTGAAATTCTAGGTCTTCCTGATTTGAAATTTAAAAAAAAATGCAAAGCTCTCATTCCTGTTTAGTTCAATTTACAGACAGGTTCAAGGGTCTGTTGAGCAATTCAGCACTCAAGCTCAGCATTCCCGAGGTTAGGGCTTTGGTGTAAAGGCTATTCCAAACGTAAATGTCACTTCACCTCCCTGAAATCATACTTGCAAGCCACGAGTTCTGTCAAATACATAGTGCTGTGTCTCTCTCATGAGTCAGTGTTAATAGAGCATGATACGAAAGAAAAAAAGAAAGGGAAAATACTTTGTCACATGCCTAGGACAGAAAGCAACCCTGCATAAAGAGAGGCCTAAACAGAGTACTGTTTGCCTGCACTGTCCTGAATTTGTTGTATTTACCAGCTGTCAAAGAAATGATAACGAAAAATATAGTTATTGGCTCTTCCTCCCAGTCAGTATGTTTGCCTTTTGTCAGCAGCACAGGACTGTAGTTGAGACACAAACTGTGATCTTCACACAAAGAGGTGCTATCAGCTCTGCTTTTGAGCCTTTCTCTGCCTAGGAGCCATTCAGAGTTCGTCCCAGCAGGCAATTGAGCTTCACAGATTTTGCAGGTAACATCTGCAAAATTCCTAAAAACCCAAGCGAAACTAGGCACGCCGCAGACTCCCCCCTCTCTCTTTGAAAGGGATTCCGTCAGGCATTCACAGCCCAGTTGGCCATTTTGCACCAGCACAGTCATCCTGGTGCCACGTGACCTGTAACATCTGTCCCTTCACCAATTAGACCACTTCTTAAGGATAAATTAAAAACAATTCTAATTAAACACTATAATGGAACTATCAATCTGTGTTACTGAGGCTAAACAAGGATGTAATGAGTTATTGATACAAAAGGATTTGTTTAAACTAGTTTGGTTTGCTGTCAGCCACCACAGGCTTTAAGTGAGGTTATTGAGAACTTGAAAATAACCACCACTGTATCTTTCTTCTAGGCTAAAGAAGGGAGCAGATCCTTCTAAACTACCCAGTCAGTTGTTCCATGTTTCTCACCATTTTAGATAGGAAATTTGCATATTTACTTGTAATAGTATGTGTTTGACTGGCTATGCATTGTCTCCACTATTCAGATGATCTATTTAACATGTATTGTATTCACCACTTCACTATATAAGCAGCCTTTTCTTTAATTTTTCTAAAAGCTAGAGAAGAACTCTTTATAATTCAACATTTACCAATCTCTGTTGCCAGAGAAAATGGTGTTTTAAACCCAGATGAAATCCTGCACAACCAGATTTAAAAGAAGAGTGTGGGAGAAACATGATGTGGTATATGAAATATAAGAGGACATGGGAAGATTTATCTGAATGGGAAATGAATATGAACATCTCTTCCTTGTAACATAGAAGTCTGGTGTGGTTTTTCAAGGGTGAACTGTGGTGAATGCACACTTTACAAGGTTATGACAAGATTGTAATGACCAAAATCAGCAGTCGTACCAAAAAGAGCTATGGAAATAGTTTCAAATGAGCTAGCTTTAGTAAATCAGTGGTGCGTTTTATTCTATTTTCATTTAATGGTCTTTTTCCTTCATATTTGCTCTATTGCTTTCCATGGTGTTATGGTAAGACTAGTCCCTATAGTTACCCACATTATGTTGTTTGGACTCTGTCTTAAACAAAAAGAATTACACCTACTCCTTGGATATTGTACCAGTTCTGAAATGATAGACTTTTATAGAACTGCCAAACTTGCACCATTTTTAAATGCATGCCTTCTGCATGCATCTACAGCACTCACAAGGGCTGGACTGTTCAAGGAAAGAAGCAGAGAAATTCTTCCAAGACTAGACTGGAAATAGTTCGTAATCTCTGCTGTAATTTGCATCTTCTCACCCACTTCTGCTTCCCAGGCAGCAGAAGAGAGTTCTAATGGAAGACATAGATATTGCTGTAGTTCAGCAACTTCATCTGAGTTGATCTAACCTGTGAACAGTATTTTCACCCCAAATTAATTTTATCAGAGGATTAAATAGAAGGAGAGTGTAACCTCGTAGTAGTTTGTTCCTCAGTAAATAACAAAGCTAGTCAAAAAACTTACTTTTAAAAAAATTAAAATAATTTTGTCTTTTGATTTTTTTGCCTGACTATTGTCATGCAGATTTTATGCAACCTTCAATTTGCCAGGTTGTCCATAAAGAGTTTAATAAAAAGTTGGACATTTAGAAAATACAGATACAAAATTATTTTGGAATAGATGTGGGAAGTGGTTTGTAAAATGTAGACAGATGGGATTATTTTGTTCCAATGTACAGTATACCTCTACTGAGATGAACACTGTTTACTCCTCAGTCATGTCCTTAATGGGAAGCAAAACCAGCACTAGACCACTGTTGCGTGGAGTTGTTTCATCTGCTACCAGAGAACAATTCAATTCTCTTTGTACAACACAAAGGGCTATTAAAAAACATCCTTCCATCAACCTGGATTTATTCAGTTGAATCAAGATCAGAATGTTTTCCTCATATTTCTCTCTATCAAGCTGAGGGAGAATTGCAACTAATGTGAGAAAGCATTTAATTTCCAATCCCAGTTTAGGCACAGAGTCTTAACTCTAATCCACACATAGGAAGCCAGTGAATGACAGATGCATCATACTAAATTTGTGGCATGGTCAAATCACCAGCCTGTTCACTGGTGTTCATCTATAAAGCTGTCAGATGGTGACCACAGACAGCATAGGTCTGATTAAAAGAAATCGATCTACCAAGCAAAAGGCTCCTGTTACCTTTTTAATAAATAAATTCCACTGCTCAATATCTTGTTTAACCCACGAGTGTTCCAGTCTGTGGCAACAACAGCAATTGCTAACACATTAAAAGAAGAGCATGTCTCTGATGCAAGGCCAACGAAGACCGTACTCTACTGTATTTTTAATTTTGTTTTGCATTCCTCTTCCTTCAGTGAGGCTTAACTCAACTTGTGTAGAAAAAAATGACATGAAAAAAGTCTATATATGGCTTAGATCGAAACAAAGATTTATGGCCTTATCATTGCTTTTTATAATTTAGCTCTCTGAAGTTCATTCTCACTTCTTTTAGGTCTCAATGTTCAAGAGTAAAAGGAAAACTTCCTGCTGGTAATTTTACTCTGCCAGAGTTTAATCCTTAGGCTGTGATGAGAAGTACTAAAGAATAACCAACCAGCTAATGTGTCTGAGATATCATTTGTTTTATTCATATGAATACATTTACACAAGAAAAACTGTTTTTTCCTGCCTGTTAGAGGACAGTTGGTGGAGCATAATAGTCTCTCATATTAACTGTGAAAACAGAATCTAAGATCCTTTCTTTTTATTCAGTTTCTAGGTATAGTTTGTTATATGATTACTTTCAAATTTATAATTGTACTTGTAGACAAGAAAATAAGGGATCACCTCACAAATCATTATAGAAGGGGGGTGCTTGAAAGTCTCTGAAGAATATTAAATAGGTCAGAATACAATAGTTACGTGCTGACACAAATTTAAAATTTTAGGGGGGGACAAATAGTCTGTATCAAAATGATATTAGACTACTTGACTTCTTTTAGAGTCAAGCCCTCCAGGAACAGCCAACTGGTTAACACTACAGGTCCAGTTTTTTTAGAAGCTAATGAGATTCTTTTCCACTCATTCCTAGTTATCAAACCTAGTTACACTTCCATGTACTTTCCTGTGTTTTTAAAGAATGTTGATTTTGCCATTTTAGACAATTGCCGCACCTACTATCATTATTTTGCAGGGAGGTAAATTGTGTTTGGTGTACAGAATTGACTGGAAGAGCAGAGGAGGAGCTCATTCAAACACGCTAACTAGCCATACAGCTATGCCTACGCGACTTAACATGACTAACATGCTTCTTCTAACATGTTTTGTGCTGGCTTTCTCGTATATTGTGACAAATGTGGTGTGCTATTGTCCCAAGGCCTACAAAATGGTCTCCACGCAGGTATTCATAAGGCAGTGCTTGCTACTCACCCAAACTGATGATGGATGGAGATTTCAGGGCCTTAAAATGCAATGTGAACAGCACAAAGAAGCTACAAGTGTTATTTCCATCAAGCAGCTATAGGCATCAGTCTAAATTCTCCTGCCTCCACCTCCTGCGTATTTGTCTGTATTTGGGAGCTTATTTGTCTTTCGTTCTATAGAATTCGAAAAGAGCAAGCAACTGCAATTGAATGTTTCGAGCAGCTCCCTGCATACATACACTGATAAATAAATTTTTCTTCGTTAAACAAATATTCTGTATTTATATTGTTTAAATCTTTCTAATCTAGACTTCTTGGATGACAACTGCCTGATCAGATTCCAGAAGCAGAATCACAGAATATCTCAAGTTGGAATGGACCCATAAGGATCACCAAGTCCAAATCCCTGCTCCTTGCGGAACTACCTAAAACTAAACCATATGACTAAGAGCCTTGTCCAGACACTGCTTGAACTCTGACAGGCTTGGTGCCATGACCACTTCCCCGAGAAGCCTGTTCCAGTGACCAACCATCCTCTCAGTGAAGAACATTTTCTTAATGTCCAAGCTGAACTTCCCCTGGCACAGCTCCATTCTGTTTCCTCGTGTCCTATCGCTGGTCACCAGAGAGAGGAGATCAGCACCTCCCCTTCCACTGCTCCCCTTGAGGAAGTCATAGATTGTGATGAGTCATGTCAACCCTCAGCCTTCTCTTCTCTAAGCTGAACAAACCAAGTGACCTCAGCTGCTCCTCGTAAGTCTTGCCCTTGAGACATTTCACCATCTTGGTCGCCGTCCTCTGGACACACTCTGATAGTTTGATGTCCATCTTATATTGAGGTGCCCAAAACTGCACCCAGTACTTGAGGTGGGGCCACACCAGTGTGGTGTAGAGTGGGACAATCACCTCACTCAACTGGTTAGCTGTGCTATGCTTGATGCACCCCAGGACACGGTTGGCCCTTTTGGCTGCCAGGGCACACTGTTGACTCATATTCAACTTGCCATCAGCCCAGACCCCCAGATCTCTTTCCACAGGGCTGCTCGCCAGCCTCTCATCCCCTAATTTGTACGTATAACCAGGATTACCCCATGCAAGGTGGAGAATTCAGCACTTGCTCTTGTTAAATTTCATATGGTTGGTGGCTGCCCAGCTCTCTTGTCTACCCAGACCTCTCTGTAAGGCCTCTCTACCCTCAAGGCAGTCCACAGCTCCTCCTAGTTTAGTATCATCAGCAAACTTACTTAATGTACATTCGATTCCTGCATCCAGATCATTTATAAAAACATTAAAGAGCACTGGCCCTAAAATTGAGCCCTGGGGAACCCCACTGGTGACTGGCCACCAGCCTGATGTAACCCCATATACTGTAGCTCTTTGAGCCCGACCTGTCAGCCAATTGTTCACCCAACATATTATGGACCTGTCTAGCTGTATGCTGGACATTTTGTCCAGAAGGATACTGTGAGAGACAGTAGCAAAAGCTTTGCTAAAATCAAAAAACACCACATCTACTGGCTACCCTTGGTCAACTAGATGGGTGACCTTGTCATAAAAGGAAATTAAGTTAGTTGGAAAGGACTTTCTCCTTGTGAACCTGTGCTGGCTGTGACCAAAGACTGCATTGTCTCTCAAGTGTTCTTCAGTAACTCCCAGAATAACCTTCTCTGTAATTTTACCAGGTACTGAAGTGAGACTGACAGGCCTGTAACTACCAGGGTCTTCCTTCTTACCCTTCTTGAAAACTGGGACAACATTTGCCAGCTTCCAGTTGACTGGGACCTCTCCAGACTTCCAAGACTGTTGAAAAATAATGGAGAGAGGTCCCATGATAACATCAGCCAGCTCTTTCAGCACCCTGGGATGAATCCCACCAGGTCCCATAGCTTTATGCGCATCCAGCTGGAGCAGCGAGTTCAGGGTCAGCTGGGAGTTTATCATCCCTCTAGTCACATCTTCCAACACAGGGCTCCAGGGCCCATCATCAGTTTTAAAGACAGAGGCGAAGAAGGCACTAAATGTCTCCGCTTTGCCTACGTCCCTATTTGTGAGGTGACCGACCTCATCAAGTAATGGACCAATGTTATTTCTGATTCTCCTTTTGCTGTTAACATATTTTTGTTGTCCTTCACAGAGCTGGCCAGCCTGAACTCTAATCAAGCTTTGGCTGTAGGAATTTTTCTCCCTACAGTGCTGAACAGCATCTCTGTAGTCCTCCTGTGTCGCTTGTCCTTGCTTTCAATGTCCATATACTTTCCTTTTCTGCCTAAGTTCTAGAAGAAGATCCCTGCTTAGCCAAGCTGGCCTTCTGTCCCGCTTGCTTGACTTCCAACGCTTTGGAATTATCTGCTCCTGCGCTCTTAAGAGATGGCTTTTAAAAAGTGACCAGCATTCATGGACCCCAATACCTTCAAAAGCAGATTCCCAGGGGACCTTACCAACTAGTTCCTCCAGCAACCTGAACGAAGTCTGCTCTCCCTGTATCCAGGGTCGAAGTTTTGCTGGCAGTTTTTCTCCTATCGCCAATGATTTGAAACTACTTCGTGGTCACTGTCACCAAGACAGCCACCAATCACCACTTTACCCACGAGTCCTTCTCTGTTTACAAACAACAAATCTAGGAGGCCACCTTTCCTAGTTTGACTGCCTTAGTACCTGCACCAAGAAGTTATCTTCAGTGTGTTTTAGAAATTTGCTGGACTTCTTTGCGTCCACTATATGATATTCCCAGCTGATGTCTGGAAAGTTAAAATCTCCCATAAGGACAAGGGCAGTTGACCCAGAGATCAACTTGATCAATTCCTTATAGAATAATTCATTGGCGTTGTCATCCTGGCTGAGTGGTTGATAGTAGACGCCCACAACAACATCCACTTTATTTACTTTCCCCTTCACCCTTACCCAGAGGCTCTCAACCATGTCATCGCCAACTGTAAGCGCCATACAATCCGACTCCTCCCTTACATACAGTACCACCCCCACCTCGCCTGCCCTGCCAATCCCTCCTGAAGAGCTATAACTGTACATCAGTCACAGGACTCATCCCACCAGGTTTCACTTATGCCAATGATGTCGTAGCTCTGGGATGGGGCCATAGCTCCTCTTGTTCATTCCTCATGCTGCATGCATTAGTATAAAGACATTTCAAATGTCCTCCAGTGTACTCAGCACATCATGGAGCAGTCTGAAGGACATCACTAGCACACCGACCCTCAAACATTGGCGTGCCACCCCCAAGCTTATCTCTAGCAAGTCTGGTTTTATCCCTTTCCCCCTTCAAATCTAGTTTAAAGCTCTTTCAACGAGCCCTGCTAACTCCCGTGCAAAAATCCTTTCCCCTTTGAGAAAGGATTATCACAAAAGCATCAACAAAGGAACATTACAGAACTTCCATGAGAGTCTACCCATTGTATAGGTAGAAAAATGCACCCAAGAAGACACCTGAAACACGGCTAGGGACTGATGCCAGACCCTCTGGATCTCAGACCAGTTCCAACTATAAGCAAGCTATTCTTGTCTTTTGTTTGCAGTAAATTACCTAAAACCATTCAGTGCAATTTTTTGTAAAGACTCTTGGACCCTCATTAACAAAAGGCTATGTTACCTCATTTCTTCTACATAATAAAAAACCAAATTAGGTCTGGAGCACCTAGGTTGAATTGATTAGCAACAACTTTGAGTAGAAGAGTCTTGAAAAGCAGATTATAAACTGAAAACTATCACCATGTGTATAAATGCAGGAGGCAAGACCTATGCTTACTCTCACTTCCCTGTATCAAACCTTTCTTGTGTCACAAATGCATTTATAAGTTCTCCCAGGTAATAAAGTAGTTTCTGTTCTTTCCAGAGGGGAAGTTTTTAGACTGTCTACCACAGCTACAGGTTATACAAAGACATAACTCTCGGTAATGTTATATGAGCGCAGATTGGCCTGTCTTCTGGCAGCTGCCAAGCCTGGTGAAGCATGGAAGCAATTCGTGAACTGCAGCAGTGGAATCTCTGAATGGTTTTAATTAATGAATGCCAGGGAGCTGAAGGGAGCTCACCAGCAACAAAAAGGAAGGTATTTCCCAGGGACATCTGAAAGCCTAACCTAGTACTCAACCAGCCAAAACATCTATATTCCTGAGCAAATTAAAAAGCTTTCCTAATTAAATGATGTTTTGTGCTTTTTTGGTGTCTCATGAGATGTGAGGATAGATCCTTACAAAAAGTTTTGCATCAAAAATCTGATTTTATTTTGTACCAGTGTGATTTTCATTGTTAATATTCTTACACTCTGCATATATTAAGGGACATTAATAAATGAAAGCAGCAAGTCAGTCTGTCGGATATTTCATAAACTACCATGGAAAATGATTGGTTTACAATAAGTGGACAAAATCTGTTTGTTCAGCAAACTTACTTTAACTGAGGACCAACAAATGTGTGCATAGCATGGACATAATGAAAATTAACTGGGCTCAGAAATACATCATATAGCTGAGCTTTTGGGGCAGCGGAGAAACTTAATGTTCCAGTACTTCGTGGCTCAACTCTACCTCTTAACATGAAGGAAGAAGCATTGTAGTTACACTGAGGGATGGCAGATCTTTAGTTTGCACATTCTTTTGGACTTCTGAAATGCTAGCAACAAAAACATCCACAGTTAAGGCTTCAGGGGAGAAAGAGAGTCTCCACAAACACAGTAGTTAAGCCTGGAAGGTGCGACTGAAATAAGCCAACCAAACAAGATTACGTACAGTTAAAAATAAAGCCATTAACTCTCCCTGTGAAACAACGCCTTATTATGCTAAATTGCTATATGGCTGATAAGCTGGCATCTTCATGAGTTTTAAGTCCCGTAAGGCATTTCTTGGAAACTTACTGTAAACTTGTGATTTGTATTCTCTAACAGGTCCACAGGAAGAGAAGAAAACCCCTGTTAAGATGCAGCCTCCAAATTCTCCCTCATATAGGGAATGGAGTTGAAACTCAGTGAGATTTAAGAAGCTCCTGAAAGACGTTCAGGAGACTCTGCATGAACACTCAGGCAGTGTCAAAGGTATGTGCTCCCATTGCCTACCAGTTTTCTGCCATGCATTCCAGACATGATACCCCTGGAGCCTGTAAAGCTGACTGCACAACAATATCCTAGCATGAATTACCTTTTCAGTAGATTTACCATCTTGGGAGGTGATGCTTCTCCTCATTTCCCAAACTACCCCTGGACCTTCTCATCCTACTAGCCCATTGGAGACTGTTCCACAGAGCTGCCTGGACCCCCCCACAGCATTCACCCTGTGGAAGAAACAAATATTGAAAAACTGTGATGCAGCAATTAAATCTTCTAGAGACATAATTTGAAGACATTGGGAGAGAATAACTAAAGTAGGGTAAAACATGATATACAGCTGTAATTACACTATCTGAGAAGGGAGGGGAGTTGTAGGGTTATAGTATCCCCTCAATGTACTTGTATGTATAATACAGCTGTTGAAGGCACAGGTAATTTAAAGAAGACTTTAAGACACAAATATAAGCAGAGATTTCAAAGGCAGCAATTAGTCAATAATGTGATCACCTAATCTTGCATATGAAAACCTTGCCTATTGGAAATGCCTCTATTTTTGCATGTTTACCAGTAATAGGAAGGGAGGGTGGGGTGTTACTGCTATATTTCTGTAATGAGTAGCTTCGTCATACATCATACAGGGTACAGTGGTGGAAATTAAGTCTTTCCCTGTCATTAGCAACAGTGAAACACAGACACACCTCTTGAGGGCAAGGTATACCTTTCAGCATTGGAAACTTCCTTCATGTAGTCTTACATGCACATTGTGGTAAAAATCAAAATTGGACAAAAGTCTAAAAATTAATTACTTTTCTAAATTGTTTTCAAGTTATAGCCTGGATACGCTGCACCAAATTCCTGTTTCAGTCAATGTATAAATAAACATTAGAAATAATAACCATACATAAAATTTCATAGCTTGAAAACACTGATAGGAATGACATATAAAACAGGCCTTTTATTTCAAATATTTTAAAAAACATTGCTCATTTACTAAAGAAAATGCAATTCTGCTGTCTCTTACTTATGACAAAAGACAACTGAGTAAATGGTGACTCCAGATAACCCATAAGTCACTGATTCTGTTTTTCAAAGACCTGCCTGCTTTCTATTCCTTTGGCCTCGGCTGCCTAGCAACCTCCACAGAGCTCTCTTAGTCTATACTAATTCTGGAGAGTTTCCATTTATATATTTATTTAGGAGAATGTCTATACGGAGGATACAGAAACAAAGAGCTGTTTGTTCCTTCCTTCTAACGCCGGGCTCCAAACATGTCACCTGTGTCTCAGCAAAGGACACAGTCCTTGGTTTCGCAAAGAGAGGTACCTACCTCCTGGAAATTGCTCGGGAACTACGCAAATCCCACTCTCCGTGAGACAAAAGCCGAGTCTCCGTAGGAAGGCTCCTGATGTAATAGGCATGGATCTTTCTTGCCCTCCCTGTTGATTTGATTCTTTGATAAGCTTTTTCACCCTGAAATACTAGGTGTTTATGTAAGGCTTCTGTTTTCATGCAGCCTGGAGCTTTTACTTAACACGAAGACAGGGTTTGCGCTGCTGTACTGGGTCACCAGCAGTTCCCGCATCATCCAAGCACTGGAGGGAAGTGAAGATTAAAACTTATCTCCTGCTGTGTCTGTGACTCAAAGTGGGACAGTTTGGAAGTTATGGGTGGGACTACTTATTATTACAAGTAGATTGAAACTGGATATGGACTGTCTGTCCCTGAACCAGCCATTAGCTTTTTGTGGAAGAGCCTATTTCCTGAGGGTTTTTTTTTTCCCTTATAATAAGTGCAAAATTGAGGATGCCACAGAAAATATCCCTATGCTACATAAAAAAATACTTATTTTCTTGCCAATTCTATTCAAACAGCACTTTGCAAATACTTTACGCCCTGACCAACACAGCCTTCTCCCCTAATCAGACAGGAAAAAAAAAAGGGGGGGGGGGGGGCGGCCAAGAGATGGTCAAAGACGTGTCCCGAAGAGCCTGACATGCTCTTCCAAATGATGTGGTAAAAGCATGCCAAGTGTTCACGGCTTGTGGTCACACAACGATGGTCTGGGGTTTGCGTCTCACTACTTCTCACTCCTCAACTCACATGGAAAAGTTTCCATTTACTTCTGGACCTCACTGAAACCTGAAACGTAGCAAACCAATGTGTCTTGAGACATAGCAATATGCCTTGATGACTCCATTACATTTCTTTCTCATTAAGTTGATCTGTAGCTGTGTTTTGTCATTAAGGAACATACAGGGAACCTATGACAGAACATGAACCTGAAACCTGATCTCCTAACTCCCACTTTCTGTTTCGTACCAACACAGATATATACATAAAGATAAGGTTGTTTTAAGCATGACAACAATTGTTGAATTATGGAAGCATTTGTAAATCATGATGGTTACATATACTTAGGCATCAATATTAATTTACCCCAAATTTAATAGTATGAAATAAGTATATTTAAAAAAAATATCTCCTTAATATTGTAACAGGAAACAAAAAATATATTGGATGGTATATCAGTGTCCAATGAAATAAAATATAAGCAGTGACATGAATGATAGAAAATTATTCACAAATAACCTGCTGGTTAAAAGAGCTTTATTTTCCAGAGGTACTTATGAACAGTGAAAACGTCCATGGAAACTGAAATGTGCAAAATGATTCATTAAACAGGAGGAAGAAAGTTACTGGGAGCAAACAGAGATCTGGGATTTCTTTTTCTATTCATCAACCCACTATAAACAATTTTCTAAGTTGTTTTACCTCTGTCATTCTACACAATGACATAAGTTTGCAGTTCCCAGCAAATCTCTCAATTTGTACTCCTGAGAGTTATTGTAATACAAATAAATTCCAAGTATAATCCAAAATTAAGTATTTACTTATTGAGAAGCAGTTTCCCCATAGATATGTTCATTTTTCACAGAGTATCATTATTAAAGCAAAAATTGAGCATGTGGTGTTTCCCTCCCTTGCAAAGTATGATCATGATTTCACACACTTTTCAATACTAAGCCAAACTTTCTGAAAATAAACCTAATGAAGAGTACTGGAAGCATAGACTTACATGTCTATTTTCTCACTTACTTTTCTGTTTTTAATAAATTCAAGGACATGTAAATAGACAACAGAAGAGAAAGAATTTTTTATATGCATTTTTTATAAAAAATTGTTATAATAGGCTTTCCTACAGAATGAATAAAATGGGAATTGTGCCAGAGCAGCTACTAAAGGAAATCCTTTGGAAACAAGCAAAAACTAGAGAAAATGAAGTCTCTCGAGATATATGGGAAAATAACTTGCAAGCAGTCTCATCCTAAATTTCAAAGACTATAATTAGGTACTAAGTGTACTACATTTACACCAGAAAATCTCACCTGCCACGGACTTCTGCTTACAAAAGAAGAGGTATACCAAAAAGACTGATTTGGGCCATCTTCCTCCCTTCCTCTATTCCTCAAATGAAAAGAGGGAGATGCAAAATGGCTTAGGTTTCTGGATATGGACTACAACAAAACGAAATGTTAAAGAAGGTTTGGACAAAGGACATTACAAGGAGAATGAAGTTTTAGTAGGAAAAAGATGAAAGGAACATTGTTGTTAATATAAAGGATAATCTCTGCTTGAGTAACTTTCCAAGGAGAATTGCAAGAAATCTTTTGAAAACAATCAATAGCATTAATCCAATGCTCAGCTCCTCATTTCAAGTGCACTGATTTTACTTTGGACTTATGCCAGTAACTGATCAAAATTTGGTCTAAAATATTTAAATACTTTCTAGAAATTTATTGTGGCAATAAGTAACACAAACTCATTGAAGTTATGATCAGGCTTTAGTAATTGTTCTCAAAGCAGATATTTTTTATAGATTGCAAAGGGATGAAAAAAGCTGCAGTAAAAGGAAGACTTACTAAAGAAAAAATAAACACAGTAACATGTGCTACCATGATGACATAGTAAATAAAATAAATAAGCAGAAGTGAACAAACAACTACACAGTTCCTGTTATTTTTAATAAACATCACTAACAGGGTAATATTCAACTGCCAAAAGAAAGGAGGTTATTCTAAATACTCTATTTTACTACATCTTGCCCTGAGTTGCCATTCCAGAAGAACACAGGTTTCTTGTAGATCCTATGTCTTATCTGCCTGCTGCTGTGGAAGTCTTGGATACCCTAGGACATGTGAAATAGCATTAGATACTTTTATTTATGAATCCGAATCACTTGCCAACTGTTAGTAAAAATGTGTGTGAGCTCTGCGTATTTACACGCTAGGTAACAAGTAACGGTAAAGTTAATAAAACAGGAAAATCGCAGTGTGCTATGTCCACATAAGATTTTCAACAGTCCCCGAGGGTACAGCGAGAAAATGCTATTCCAGACAGTTTCTTAAACAAAGACAGATAATTTCACACAAATTGTGTACAACCAGTAAATATGAAGAAGTTAAGTTAAATCTCACCTCTGAATAACTGCTGACTCACTGTGCAGTAAAACTAACTACCAGTGTTTTCTTCATGATTTGGCTTCCTTGCCAGTTTTCATTCCCTTCAGTTGTTGACATATTCTGCTATTTCAGAGCTCTATTTTATTTAAATGCTTATCAGAATAGAACTTTTTTTTAAACTAAGGAACCAGACAAACGTCCATAAACCTTGATTATTTATTGCAAGGTCATAACTACATTTTTTTCCTGATCCTTTAGCTTAGTGAAATCCTGAGTAAGGATTATTCTCCTGCATGAGACCTATAATTTCTGTGTGTACTGCACTTCTCATTTTTCTTCTTTCAAGAATGCCAGATGGAAACAAAACAAAGAATAGTTTCATGTCTGGTGTGCTAATATTTTTATACTTCTGCATTTGAGTTAAGCAGATGGAGATTAGGTAATTCTGCATGGCTATCTCTCCAAAACAAGTTGAGTTAGGTATAAATACCAATTTCTAAAATCATATTCTCAGCTTTTCTGTGTGATCTGCTACAGCAAAGAAATTCACGTATATCCTTATATTATTGATTGGAAATGTTTTTGTACATTTAATCAATAAATAAGTTAATCCACGTTGAACCAATCTTCTAGGCTATTTGTCTTGTTCAGTCTAATACAAAGCTGTGAATGATTCATTTCAAAGCAACAGTACAGTACGAAAAACAGCGTCTTTGTAACGTAAGTGTCTGTATGTCTTTATAAACACAAAATATCATTGAAAGTATTTCCCCCTGCCCATATTCCCCCATTTTATGATCAGTTCTATTAACTACTAATAATAGTCTCCAGATACTCGTCTGACAAATGGCTGTTTAATTTATTTTTTACTATGAAAGATTTGACCTGGTTTGTTCATCTATAAATACACATTTTTGTGCTGTAGACACAAATATGCATTTGTACTAGCTTTCATCCCTGCTGTGTTTGTACAACACAGCATGACATTCACAAACAGAAAGAAAAGAGATTGAAGTGAAGAACATTTGATAGTGTCGCCTAGCATTTTAAATACAGCAAAATAAATAAATTAGTGCCAACTTCGTCAACCACTAAATTCAGTGTGGCTGAAATGAAACAGACAGTGGGCCAGAGAGAAAAAAGAGAGTCTTAGGTAAAAAATCAACCCACGTTGTCTACAAAGCAATAGGATAAATGCTACTGAATTCTACTGAACCTTAGTTTTAGACTTAGATTTTCCCTCCCTGCTGAGGTACCTGATATTGTTCCAGCTTAGCAAGAATTATAAGGAATTTTGCCATACCATAGTGTAGGATCACCAAAGGAGTAGGCAAGGATCATTATCTCTACAAAAAAGGAAGGTGACAGTCTTAAAAGACCGAGAACCACAGAAAAATTCAGAAAGCAGTGTTGAGTTCCAGAGCCCTATTTTAATCACAGAAAGACACAAGTTCTTTTTTTGAGAAGCATCTAAAAAATATTGGGTTTTATTTTCAAAACTAAAACTCTATTAATAATTATTATTAATTGTTATGATAAAGGGAATTATTCCTACTTTATATGAAATAATATTCCTCTGCAGGTTTATACGTTACTTATCATTTTAGAAATCTTTTACCTACTTAATGCCCAGTTCCTAGAGTTTTCAATCATTAATTTGAAGTGAATTTATGAAAATCAGCTTCAAAAACAAAGCATGGAAGACAACAGCTTGAAAGGAGCTACAGGATGCCCCCATTGACTAGTTCATGTGGACACTTCCTAGTCACAATGCATTTCCCAAGACAGAGAGTTTCCCAATACAGGAGCTTTAAATATATTAATAATGCAAAGACC
>JAVJGG010000032.1:24196437-24226064 GCA_035590195.1 Aviceda cuculoides
CTGTCCTGGAGATGGCTGGACACCTGCCTGCCCATGGGAAGTGGGGAATGGATTCCTTGGTTTGCTTTGCTTGTGTGCACAGCTTTTGCTTTACTTACTAAACTGTCTCTTTCTCAACCCACAAGTGTTCTCACTTTTACTCTTCCGATTCTCTCCCCCATCCCGCTGTGGGGGTGAGTAAGCGAGTGGCTGCGTGGTGCTTAGTTGCCAGCTGGGGTTAAATCACAACACTGTATTAGACTAAAGTGCAAATATCCAAGGAAAAATGTATTAGCCATATATTTTAATAACTCTTTATTTTTCTTTATCATTTAAGATAAACACTCAGGGGAATCAATTACTTGAACATGTTAGCAACCTAATACAAGGTTTACAGTATTACCCAGTAGAACTGATCCTGCTCCCAGTGAAGTTAATATGAATTTTGGCATGAGCTTCCATAGAAGAAGCAGTTGGTACAGTGTTTGATATTCCTGTAATAAATGCAAAGGCAAAACCTGTTGTTGCATGCATGCTAAGTCTTTTACGAATGTAGTGGATAGAACTTAATAACTGCTTTATGTACTCAAATATTTACACAAAGTCACTCTATTGTTTCTGATAGATATTGATATAAGCATATTTAAAAAAAATGATTTGAGGCACATGAAAGAACTCCAGTCCCCCCAAAAGAAAGAAACCTTTATTTTCTACATTATAGTATAAATTCAGGGAATTGATGTGAATGGACTTCTGTTAGCACGAGAACACTGTATCTGTAGCTGTCAAATACTCACATGTCAAGACCTAGATGGACTCATTGTCAAGAAGCGCTTGTGTCTTTTTTTACATTTATGTCATGTATTTATGGGACTGTGTGTCCTATTAATTGCATGTTTCCTTCATTTTGAAAGCTATTTTAGAGCTATGTAATGTCTTCGTAGCTTTGGAAGGATGTTCTAAGCAAGGAAGAAAGGGGGATAATGTCTGTGATGTGAGAGTTTTGCCTTTCATTCACCTGTGTTTTTTCTTGTGATAAATGTCTTTCCTATCATCACAGAACCATCTTACCTTGCTTTCAGTTTTTGTAACTTAGGCCACAGCTATTGTCCTCTCTGAGTTTGAGTCATGGCCCATACACAGTGCCTGTTTAGTACTGCACATTATACACATGCCTTAACTTGTTTGACCATGGCAATTGCAATATTTAACAATTTTAATGACTTTACTGTGCAGGAGGCGTGAAAATAAGACAGCAGATTACCTACCTGCACATCAGGATTCAACAAAGGAATGGGAAGTCGTGATATTCTCTTGCATTTTAGTGTCTTGTATCTTCTTAAGCCAACGAAGTTTAGCACTATTTATTGGAAGTCACTGCTCTTACATTATTGTTTGCTCTTAACTTTTTTTTCTTCTCTGCTTGTGATCTCCAAACATAGATTTTTTAAATTTTTTTATTTTTGGTCTCTGAAAATATGTGATGACTCATTGAGTGAGTAATATTTCTCCTATAATTTTAATGTGATACTGTCTATTTTCTTAATAACTTGCTTAATGTAAGATACGCCCTAGGAGAAATTAATTATGTGAATACATTACTATCTAGCTGCCTTAAGTAAGGATTATGGACACAAATCAGATCCTGTTATAATCAAAGAGAGGTTTGGCCTGAATTCAGAGTTACACAGTGTTATAAGACAAAACAGAAATATACCTTAGTAATCTCTGTGTATTGAATCATAGAGTATCTCAAGTTGGAAGGGACCCATAAGGATCATTGACTTCATCTCCCTGTTTCTCACAGGACTACTTAAAACTAAACCATATCACTAAGAGCACCTTCCAGATGCTTCTTGAACTCTGACAGGTTTAGTGCCACGACCACTTCCCTGGGGAGCCTGTTCCAGGGACCGATCACCCTCTCAGTGAAGAACCTTTTCCTAATGTCCAACCTGAACTTCCCCTGGCACAGCTTCATTCCATTTCCTTGTGTCCTATTGCTGGTCATCACTAGCCTGATGTAACCCCATTTACTGTAACTCTTTGAGTCTGACCCATCAGCCAATTGTTCACCCAACATATTATGGACCTGCCTAGCTGTATGCTGGACATTTTGTCCAGAAGGATACTGTGAGAGACAGTATCAAAAGCTTTGCTAAAATCAGAAAAACCCACATCTACTGGCTACCCTTGGTGACCTGGGTGACCTTGGAAAAAAAGGAAATTAAGTTAGTTGTAAAGGACTTTGCTTTCATGAACCTTTATTGGCTATGATCAATGACTGCATTGTCTCTCAAATGTTTTTCAATAACTCCCAGAATAACCTTCTCCATAATTTTACCAGGCACTGAAGTGAGACTAACAACAGACCTGTAATTACTAGGGTCTTCCTTCTTACCCTTCTTGAAAACTGGGACAACGTAAGTAAATCTTAGTAAAGGATCTCGGTAAAGAGAGTAAAGAACTAATGTGTTTTTTCCTTGACATGTAGGTGTCAGAGCCCCACCACTGTATCAACACAAAAGCAAGAGGAACAACGCTTCCAGCCATGCCTTCCAGTTCATCTATACGGGTCAAACACTTTTCAGCTTGCAAAAGCTGTGGGAAGTTTTCACCAACTCTGGGCAAAATTTGCATTGTCCAAACAGAAAGAAAACAAATTGTTTGATTCAGTGTCTTCATAGTGCCCAGACAGGCAGGATGAATCACATTGTCCAAGATAAATGTAAGAAGTTTACTCAGCTGCTATTTGTTGGGTCAGAGTATGTGTTATACCCTTCACCATTCAGACAAATTGCATTTCACTAGCAAAAATTTTCATGCATCCCCAAAGCATTATGAATTTATAAGCAAATTATCATCAAAATATTTCTCCCAGGTCTTGTGCCACTGCCTGCCATTCATCACAAGTTTCACCAAAACCTACAAAAAGTGAATATATTCAGAAGCTAAATGTTTTTGAACAGATGTGGGAGCTGGAATTCACGTGAGTTAGTGCTTTGGTGAATGTGTGGATATAGCAAAAGCAGTAACAGAAATCATAATTAAATTAGAAACAGAACTTCCTCCCCCCCCACAAAAGTTCTGATTCAATAGCTAATTTAGCACAAAAAAAGAAAAAAAAAAAAAGAAAAAAAAATTAATTCAGTTATTAGACCAGAAACGGTATCTACACTGAAGTTTCTAACTTCATGTACAAGCACCTTGGAAAAGGGCTCATTTTCTGTATAGTAAATATCTCTTTATGTCAATGGGTGCTATGGTGGCCTTTGGCAGAAAAAAAATTATCCTGACTAATCTATGTACTGGGCCCAAGTATAAGGCTTCTATGTTTAGAAACATTGAGGATATACAGCCCTAGAAAAACAGTCCTTGCTGGAACAGGACATAAGTTTCATTTTTGAGTTCTGTTCCTTTACTAACTTGTAGAACTGTACGTTGTAGCAGATGGAGACAAAACACCAGACCCGCTGGGGACTTTGTTAGTTTTTACAGTCAGCTGCCATTACCATATGCCCTGCTTTGTCACTACTACAGCCTAAACTAATATTTTAGAAAGTACTAATTCAGGAGGAGAGGAAAGGAAGGGAAACAAAAGGAGAGGGAAAGGACAATAGAAAATCACTGATTTGAGGCACTACTGTACTGGAGCTATTGCTGAATGTCCTGGGTCCTCTGTAGATGAGAGCAGTTCCTCTTTGAGGGATGAATAAAAGTTTATTTCTGTTGCTCGGTGACATTTTTTCAGTGGCTGTTTTCTCTTTTTTTTTTTAGTGCTGAACTTTCTTCGTTAGCTGCAATGTGACTGACAGATAATTTCAAAGGATGATCTATGAAATGCACTGATGACACTGGGAATTATGTGATGACCCATACAAGCCATAGACGATGACACCATACAGGCCTGATAAAGAGCGTCCTGTGAATTAGGACCTGCAGCAGTACCATGAGGTGAGCTCTTGCAACTATTATTTATTGCAAATCAATAGCGTGGTTGGAACATTACAGAACATAGATGAAATGATAACACTTGCTACAATGAGGTTAGAGTTGAAAAGGCAAGTGATTATGTTGCAGACCTGCAGTCTAGTGGATAACCAGAAGATAAATTTGCTGCAGATTGGTACCATTCTTTTTCCTGAGATACTCTCACATTAGTAATTAGCTAGCTAGATTAGCTAGATAGCTAGAATGTAATTATTTGGTGGATACTTGTAAGGGGACTGTACAGAATAGTATTTTAAGTAGGAGACCAAATTCTGTATTAGAGGCCCATTTTTGTATAATCACTCAACAGTTAATAAATTATTAATAGATACCAAAACCAAGTTATAGGCAGGAATAGTGGGGTTGTAGATAGTTAAGTCCTCCAGTTGGAAATACAACAGATTATTTTAAGCCATAGTTCTAAGTAGTGAGTTGGCCTGTGCGGCTTTGTATCAATTGAATAAACATCGTGTCCTCTTGTTTGCTAAAGTACTTGGTAATTTTCTGAATACCTTCCATTGACTCTGTAATGACTTACAAGGGAAAGATAATAAATTTTGGTTCATAAACTCTAGTGAGAATAGGGTAGAGTGGTAATTCAGACAGTTCGGAGACCTTTTGTATTAAGGTTCATCTACAAAGAACTGCAAGTGTAGCCTCTATTCTACTGACTCCCCTGGAAAGAACAACCAAAGATCCCAGAGCAAAGCTTGGCTGCAAAGCTGCCAAGAGTATAATGTATGTTGAGCTATGATTCCCTTATGATACTTTCTCTGTCACGCCTTTCTGTAGAATATATGGGAATTTATGTGAAAAATCCATGGCAATTTGGCATTTGATATTAATTTGTGGTTTGGAAGTCTACTCTGAGAAGGTAATTTGCTGTCATAAAGCAAATTCTACACTTGAGATAAGTACAACTCACTCCCACCTACTTTAGACATTATCTAAGCCTCAGTGAAGTGAGTGGATATATTTAAAAAAAATTTGGATGAGGTCCTCCTGTTCCTGCAAAATTCAGAATATGAACAGAGTGAAAGGATGCTGATTTAATTTCTCCTTAGTTACTGAAGTCCTTGTGATAACACATCCTTCTCTCCCTTGACAAAAGAGCCAGGAAGACGTGCACTGTGTACTTGAGTTCTCTGTGAAGAAGGGTCAGGCCTGTTAGTCCTTAGGTTGGAGATGACTGGGAAGATCATGTTTCCAGGTACTTTGGTGCTTCATTAACATTTTGGCTTATAGTCAGGAGTGTTTCAAGACCATCAGCCTGCTTCTATTCTGTGGTACCTTTATTATATACTGGTATGTGATTAAAAAGGGAATTCTTGTAAAATCTATCATATAATTTAATGAAAAGAAATTTCTTATACTTTTTTTTCCACTCTTCTTACAATTCTGAAAGAGGATGTTATAACATTGCTGCTGTTTATTATAATTGTAAGAGTGCCTTAGGGGCCTCACCTGAGATCTAGACCCCATTGTTTTATGCAGTGTAAAAGTACTTAGTATTATTTTGCACTCTTTGTCTTAACTTGATATCTAGTACTGTGTTCACCATCTAATATTGCCCATATACCACACCTGAAATGGCTGATTTCTAATACTTGTTAAAGTAATTTCTGGACGTGTGGTTTGAAAGTGCTTTGGAAATCCATATGAAGGCATTGTATAAATCTGACATCATTATAATTTGTTTATTTTGGAGCTGCTTTTCAGATAATTTATAAAATAAAGGTGTAAGTTGGGTTGAATCACAACCTTGGGTTTTGGCCTGGCATATATACCCATTCACAATATGGAAGTAAGTTCATTTTGTGCCAGTATATAGGTTTAAAAAAACCCCAAAGACAAGTCACTGAATCACACACCGCTTCTTCCCAGACAGAGAAATAAAACTCTGCTTCTTTCAGTCTGATTGCTTCTGATGTCTCTGCAGTAAATACGGATCAGATCAGCTAGTTGCAGAGGATAGGGCACTAAATTTCCTTTAATTCTTGTTTTAAAAAGAAATCTGCTTCTGTGGAACAATTACTTGCACTGGAACGCATGGAAAGTGAAAGGGTGAATTTCTTTTTGAAAAATGCTTCTCTTGCTTTGCCATCAGATTTCTGATATGTAAAATATATCCCTCCAGAGCACAGAACAGAAGAGCCTGCAAAGTACTCTGGAAGAGACTCTGCTCCAAGGGTTTTTTGTGCAGACCGTGGTAGAAACTGTCTGGGGCAGATAAATGTAAGTGGGAGCTATGGGACAGAACTGAGTTAACAAACATTTAGGCTCAACAAAGGAAAATAAGTTTCTTAATTATATGGGATGGAATGCATAAGAGTTCTCACAGAGAAAATAGTTTTGGTCAAAGCTTTATTGCCTGAATTATTTAACTGGTTTAGATCAACACTTGATAACACACTGGAAATGAACTGTATATCTATCTCCTCAAATTTCTGAGAGGTCTGATTCTCATGTCAGCTAGATTCCCACTGAAATGAGAGGAAGCTTTCTTGTTATGTGGATGTTCTCAAAAGAAAGGCCTGTTATCCCTTATTTATTTAAACTCTTTAACTCAAAAAAATAGAAGAAATGTATTAAATATAAAAACTCTAGTTCAGTGTAAATGCTTCTGTATTATCTGGAAATGAGAGGAAAAGCTAATTATTTTTAATGTGAAATTTTGAAGCAGAGCACTCTATCTCATTTCTTTTAAATGATATTAATTCCTAAATCCCACACAAACCAAGAAAATAAATCTAAGCAATAATGTGATATAGTAAAATCGATATTGATTATTAGGAGTAAAAACGCTTTATGAGAAACAGTAACAACCTTTTAGGACCCTTTAGGAAAAAAACCCATTGCAATAAAACTAGAATTACTACAATCTAATCACCTTTTAAACAACTAAAATTCTTTAACGGAATTTATGTTGTCAGAAGAGCTGTTGCTGCTGCTGCACGCAGTTACAGAGCATGTGGGAGTGCTGTGCTGACAATTTACGTTTCTGACCCACTGTTCATCGATCCATTCTTTTTCTCTCTGAGGCATTTTTTCACACTTGCACTTCGTCTTGAGCCTTCTACCTCTTTCTGTCCAACCCAAGAGGACCCCTAAGGGGCCTGGGAAGGGTGGGGAGGTTCATGTGGATCAGCTGCCCTAGAAGTGGCCTTTGATATCACTCGTGCTAATAAATAAGGAGCATTATGCAATAAATTGCCCTTCGCAATATGTAGCTTGTCCACTTGCCCTCCTTCTGTAGAAGGAAGCCTGGAATGTATTATTTTGTACGGTGCATTACTTTAATATATCTGTTAGAGAAGATAAATACATTAGAGAAGACAAATCAAAGAATTAGACCCTGCATTTGGGCTGGAAAAAGCGAGATTTGTGATGGCCATTTTTTCCTGGGAGAACTCAATAGCAGCTTCACACTGATTTCTAAGACAGTTCCATCTGCACACATGAACTTTCCCTTTCCCATCACTGAAAAGTGTTCAGGGTCCAAGCTGTCATTCCTGCTCAAACTTCAGATATGCCAGGCCCAGACAATTGAATGCTTTTAGAGGATGCCGTGACCTTGAACTCAATTCAGTATTTTATAGCAAGGAATTTTAGTGAGCAGAGGACAAATTTGATGTGCTTTCAGTAGCCTGTGTTGCCAGGGAGATGCGTTACAGTATTCTACAGTATTAGGGAACTAAATGCACAAAGGCATTGTGCCTTGGTCGTCCTATTACTATCATTCAACGAAGAGAAGAGGAAGCTATGAACATGAAAATCCCATTTCTCACCCATTCTAATGTGACTGTTTGGAATCTGTTTGGTAAACATGATCCCTTTTGCTCCAGAGACCTGTGATTAGTTGCTAATTAAAAGCAGCTCCAAAATAACTTTTCCAAAATGAAGTATGAATTATTTTGTTCCCTCCAGTATTCACAACAGCCAGAGGTGAGGGTTGGCTACTGTGGCACGTTATGTCGGAGAGAGGGAGGTTCAGGCTGTCCCTGAACAAGCTCATGCAGAACGAGAGCTGGCAGCCAAGCGCTCGAGCTAGTTAATGCCACTTCGCCCATCTTCACTCTAACCATTGAAGCCTAAAGAAAAAGCTGTGGAGGGTGTCAGCGTGACGTATGAAATACTGATATTACAGGGCATTTTGCCTTACTTACTTCTGACAGCATTGCTGAAGTGATAAAATTCTGAAAGAGTAATCTGTATTCTTTATAGCAAAAAAGATCTTTGTTATTTTTACTGACATGTTGTAGGATAAATTGAATATTCAGTAGAACTGTGGTTTACCTTCAGTTACAGTCTCTGCTGACAGGACCAAATACTGTGGTCGAAAAAATGATGCATTTCTGCTAGTTTGTTATCTGGCTATACTGTTTGTATATATGCATGCTTAGAGATGTGCACAAATATGCATACATCTGCGGGTATCATTTTGCACATTAGCATGAGGTACCTTCTGCCTGGCTTTTGAAGCCTCATGTAAGGACACCCTAGTCTTGTGAGCTGCTGTAAGGAAATATGGCCATAGTTTGCAACCAACCCTGGGGCATCATCTGGTGTGTTGGCTAAAGGCTCATTAATTAGTACTGGGACTATACTCAACCTTGTGTTGTATATCTACACTTTGAGTCATTACAGTCATGGGACAGCAAGAGGAACATCTTAAGCAGTAGAGGATGGGTCTTGCTTTTTCAGGAGTGTAATTGAGTCAAATTACATAGGAACTAACTAAAAAAGAAGCTAGTTTTCTTTGAAAATGCCATCTTAAACTCAAAGTTTTTAGAAACAAACAGAATTTGACGTATTTTTGAATGAGAAAATAGAAGATAATTTCTTCAGATTTCCATCTGGTTTTACACTACTAAATTTAAAAAAAAAAATATGTCAGTATTTTGTAAAGCTTAGTTTTAACTTCATGGTTTAGATATTATACCTTTAGACTTTTTTATTACATTAAAATATTTATCTTAATTTTATAATATATAATACAACATGTTAAATTACATATTGTCCTTATTTTCTCTTAAAATGTTTCAACAAAGTAATGAAGTTACATGATTGAAAAATTTCAATTTTACTACAAATATTTTGGAAATGTTGGCTTTTAGTCCTGACATTGAATTAGAAAAAAATGGGACTGTTGGAATTTCCTATGAAATGGAAATGATTTCTTCCAACCTGCTGTATAAATAAAGGACAGTTTTACATATGAATGGTCTACTGGTAACAAATGAGAGAAGGAACTGAGTCCATTAATATAAAGCTGCTTCAGTAAAGACCTTAAAAAAAATCAAAAAGGATGTTGAAATCCACACCAAATTTAAAGGGGATCCTGCATGAAAAATTTCAGAGTCGGTAAAATTTATGCTCTACATATAGTTGCCTCAGGTTTGATACTGTTTTGTTTTGTTTTTTCCCTCAACAAACTGAATCAGAACAGGCTGCATCCCAGAGTCCCAATCTGTAATTCCCAGGTAATAATCCAGCCTTGAAAAGAACAGGGAACATTCTTTGCCATCGGCTTCAATTCATTGAAGTGAGCCGGAGGTAAGAGACAGTAAGTACCTCTCAGATGCTACGACGCAGACTCGGTGGTGGAGTTTGGAAGTAGATCACCGCTAACACTACATGCAGACTCCTCGTGTTTCAAGCTGCGGTCAAACCAGCGCTGCTGAATGGTATTGCCAAGGTTGGATCCATGCCCAGCAGATACTTTCAGCATATTAGTAAAATCTTGCTTTGGAGCAGATGTCATTTTTGCGGTAAATACATACAATTTCATGCTTACACATTTTGGACATTATTGCTTTTATGAGCCAATTCTTTCAATGGCAGGCAATAATCCACAATGGATCTGAAAGAGGCACACCAAGTGTGTGTGTGTGTGCATGTATTTCTTAGACAAAGCAGTTTAGCCTCTGTGGCATAATAAATATATCAGTGAATTCCATTGGAAAATGTGGAGATCAGGAACATCTGGGCACCTGATATAACAAGCTTCTGCTCATGGACTTTTTTCCACCTTCCCTGAGAGTATGTTGTACGTGGTCATTGTGCCTGAATACTGCCCTCACCCACAGCATCATAATGCTTTGTCTTTCTGAACTACCTGTTCATTTTAGTGTATATGATACATTCAGAGCCTCCTATGTTGTATGAAAAGCAGAGGCTAAAAATAATTAAAAAAAAAAAAAGGGTCAATGCATCTGTAATTTTCTAAATTCCAAACTATATTTGCTATTTTCTAGAGTAAACAGACATTTGAAGAACATGCAATGGAATCTTTTACCCATTGTAACAGTGTCATGACTTACTGGATATATACAACAAATCTCAAATCAAGGGATTTGACTTAGGTGAAAGTGTAGCTTGGCATAAATGAGATTACATGAATATCATGTTTCACAATTCCATAAAAATCCTGTTTCTGGGGAATTGATTTATTCTTGGAAACTCCCAGGTCTACTTTTGAGTAAAAGCTGAGTCTCATTTTGCTTACTTTTCTTCTTCTTGTGGCAAAGATGACAGAAAAGAAAATCAGTACCTTGAAGCTGCAATGACCTTCACACAAAAAATTACTTATAACAGAATTTAAATTGTTGATGACTTTCATAATTGTCTTTTCGATTTTACATCATTTTGCAATTACTTTATGATAAAACATTAATCCTTTCTTCACTTGTAGATGGTTCATTACACGTGATATTGCACAAGAATAAGACCTCAGTGGCTCTCAAATACTACATTATTTCTGTGTCATTTTTATACTCAAGTTGGGTTCGCTGAATTCATAATTGGGAATTTCCTGTATGTTTTCAACATTAGTCTCAGTTGAAGACAGAATATCATATTCTAGAAGACTACTGAGCCTATTATTTTTCATTTGATTTCTCTATAACTATGAAGTATTTAACTTAGGTCAACAGTCTTATCAGCAGAATTGTCTCCTTACTACCCTTTTTTTCTGCCTCTAGCCCTGCTAAGTGAAAGATGATTTCCATCTGGAAATTGTTCCATATCATCTGTGGGAAGAATTGGAAATAAGAAAGAATACAGTCATAGTCCCGTTCCTGTTGGACAGGCAGTCATAGCGCAAGGTCCCTACTACTGAAACAAAAGCTGAACTTCTTTTTGGTGGTGTTGGCAGAAAGGTCACAGTCTCATTTGTCTCTAAGTCTAAACCACCTTTTAATCTTCAGCTGTACTCTTGATAGGTCAGTGCAGTAAATATGTTGATATGTTTGTAGGATTTCTTCAGCATTCCTAAATGTGCATGAGTTCAAGGAAAACTGCACCCGTGTCTTCCACATAACATACTGGTTTGTTCATGATTGCAGCCAGAGAGAAACAGTAGTGTCTACAAGAGGAGGAGGGCAGTGAAAGTTCCACATCCAAGTCCTAGGATGAAAAAAAGAGACTACAGCTTGTTTATCAAATTCCTGCAAAGGAGAAAGCCTATGGATGTTATATCACTGTCTCCTGAGAATGACAGTAATAAAAGAAGAATTTCACCGCATCAAGCAGAGGACGAGTATCCCTGAAACTGGTATTATCATCAGATGGGAACTGCTGTGCAAAAATTAAACCTGTTTTGTGAAAAAGGGTAATTCACATAGTTGATGTTTATGCCCTGAGGCAAAGGTGAATATATGTGTATTTCACATAACCACTATGATAATGCTATCCATTGAAATATCTAGGTCTCTTACTTCTAGCTAAAGTTCATAGAGACTTCTAGCTAAACTTCATAGAGCTATAATAACACAGAGAATACAAAACAGTGGTGATAAGAAAATTGGATTTATGTTCCAAAGTACCTGATGTGCTGTAAGTCTGTTCAGTCTGGCATCCTAAAGCAGTTTGTGAAGTGTGTACTAGTTTATTAAAACGATGTTTACAACATCACTTTATGTTTTCAACATGACAAATCCATTTCCAATTACTTGGAAAAACAGGGTGAGCATTTATAACATGTTCTGCTTTTTGTAGAAGAAAATCCCACTGGCAAGCCATTGCTATGACTTCTTTATTATGGCAACGGGACATCCACAACGTTCACCAGAGGACAGCGCAATGCTGTCCACATCTCAGAACTGATGCTTAATTTTACAATCTCGGTGTTCAAATTAAATAGCATTGATTCCTTCTTTGACTTCTGCATTAAAAATTATCTCGAGTGGTTTTAGCATAGTGATCCAGGAAGGCTTAAGTTTAAAATGAATGACCAGGGCTCAGCTTTAGTCCCTGTCATATTAGGAATTATACTGAAAAGCCTCTAACAGCCTCCCTGTGTGTTTGGAAAAATCTTTCGGACGACACCTTGCCAAAATCCTCACTTTATTCTTGCTCATTTTACATTAAATTTCTGTCTGCTGGAAACAAGTTTGATTGCAGCAGGAGCACACACCAAGGTGTATTTCAGACACCCCAAGCAAACGTTCAGAGCTGTCACAATTACAGAAATAAGTGCCCTCCTGCCTCTGCCCCGCATCTTCTGTGGGTGGATCTATGCCTGCCTCTGGAGGGCAGGGGACAAGTTCCAGGCCCTGCTGGTGGCAGGGGCCGGTAAGAAAAACTTTGAGCTACAACACCGCCTGCAGCGGTCTGCGTGGGCTGCTGCCGTCAGAGCCACCTCCGTGCCACGGCCCGACTCGGCGACGACAGCGTGTGACTGACGGTCAAGTCAGCCAGCCCGCGGAGATCCCGCGTTGCCCGAGCGAGGTGAGACACCAACAGCCTGAGCCATGAGAAATGGTGTGGTCAGGGAGATCCCAGCCTCTGGGCGCCCGGAAGGCACTGGGGATGCGGTGGCTGTAAGGGCGGAAAAGGGGATGCCTCATAGTGAATTCTTCCTTTAATGTGAATAGTCGCTGCTTTGTTTCTGTGGTAGAGCCCAACCACCTTCTCCCTTCTCTGTCAAAACTTACTATTTAGTAGAAATAATTTATGTGACACATATTTATGTAAACCTATTGAATAAACTATGTAGTGACATCCAGTTATCCTTCAGCTGCTACTTAGAGTTGTGCAGCTCCTTTGAAATATTTGTATTATTGTTTCAAGAATCAGTAAAACAAATTCTTCATCTGTATGAAGAATATGCTCATACGTTTGCACGTTTTGAGCCTGGGCTGCCATCGCTTCTTGTGGCTCTTGCCTCATTAAGGAATTCTCAGCAAAACAGCCAACTTTGTATCCATTTCCTCCCTCCTCCCCAGAGATAGGATAACCTGTCTCTTTCTCCTTTTCGTTATGGGTCTATCCAGAGAGAGAATCTCCAAAGATAATGGGGAAACATCATACACCACCACTGCTTTATGTTATCTTTGGCGTCCACTGCATAAGAAATTCTGTAACAGGACAGAACAAAGGATATATAATGAAGAACTGTATTGCCGCTCTCATAGAATCATAGCATCGGAATAGTTTGGGTTGGAAGTGACGTTTAAAGGTGATCTAGTCCAATCCCCCTAGTCAATGAGCAGGAACATCTTCAACTAGATGAGGTTGCCCAGAGGACCATCCAACCTGACCTTGAATGTTTCCAGGGATGGGGCATCCACAACTTCTCTGGGCAACCTATTCCAGTGTTTTACCACCCTCAGTGTAAAAAATTTCTTCCTTACATCTAGTCTGAATCTAGCCTTTTTTAGTTTAAAATCGTTGCCCCTTGTCCTATCACTACAGGCCCTATAGAAAGTCTGTCCTCATCATCCCCATCTGTCCTTTCTCTGCAAGCAGCCAGCAGTAAATAGCTAGGAAAGTGCACAAGAACAAGGAAAAAATACAGTCATTCTGCCTTCCAGCTTGCAGTAACCTGTGGCTTACTGAACTAGATCTTTGTACCTAGTGTGTATGCTGTTAGTGGCTTCCATACTAGATTCATACTGATTTTTTTTTGTCTTGTCCTTCCTGAGTTGTCTACTTCCAAAAATCCTGAGATTTTAGTGGTGAGTTTCTAAGATTACAAACTTTCCAGTTCTACAGATGATAAACCAGATTTCATTGGTTCTACTCTGTAGGTACCTAAAGGAACTTGACTTCTGTCTTTTTTTGCTGTTTGCATTACTGCCAGTCCATTGGTAAAAACTTCACTGAAAACTTCCTGGATTATATATGACTCTAAATGGCTCCCAATATCAGGTACATAACATCTAGCAAAACCCCCAGATTTGAACAAATGCCTGTATATAATATTATCTAGTTGCAGTCTCTTGGGGAAGTGAGAAAAATGATCTAGAGTGTGTACCAAGTTTTGTAGCTGACACAAACAAATTTATGCCTACTTTGCTTCGGGGGCATTTTTTTCATGTGAGAGCAGTGTAGTTTTTCTGCTGTATTTTTGGCATTTGTAACATGCCAAGCTAGTATCTTTAGTGTTATTATTCATAAAAAGTTTCTGTACCTTTTTTTTTTAGATTTTTAGTCCCTCAATGACCTTCAAGATCCTTTTTCATTAGTTTGCTCCAATCAGTAATGTATCATGATCAAAGTAACATGTCACCTAGGACTGGAGCTTTGGTTTGGGAAATGACCAGCCAATCTTTGCTGATAGCCTAAATTATTTCCTGAAGATTTTTAACATGACCTGTTGTTTTGCAAGTCACAGTGCAAACTGGCATCTTTTCACATTGCTATTTTCAGTCAAGTATGAATTTCTCACCTCTGTCTCTTTTTCTTGTTTGTAAGGACGCTATTGATGATGATCTCAAAATTATCAGGATTTGTCTGTGCAGTTCTCTGTGTTAACTCCAAGGTGTACATTTTCCTAGAATTTTCTCTGGTTTGGGGTTGTTTGGCTTTTTTAATCTTTAACCCAACAGCTCTCTCTCTCCCCCAAGACCTGCCAGGAGTGTCTAGATGTTGGCTTTCTCCCAGATAAAAATGTCACTAAATCATTTTAATCTCAATAGCATCAAAAATGTTTTATATTCCAAAGAAACAGCTCATGGCCAAACCCAAATAACAGTCTTCAGTAATCTCCTAAAGGAGTGTTAAATATTCTGAACGTGTACACTGATGGTATAAGGGCACGGGATGGTGTGTCTGTTTTAGATAGTTGTTTGGCATCAGCCATATGGCCCAAATTTTCTTCCTTGGTTGGTTATTGAAATGTTTTCTTTTCTACATCTTTATTCAGTGCTTTTGGGTCTCTGTAGAAGCAAAGCATTCTGTTAGTTTCTCCCTTTGCATTAATCAAATGTGTCTTCTATACTGGTTCCTCTATTTACAACTCAAGAAACCTGTTTAGTTTCTCTCAAGCCTCAACTTTCAAGCAAAGGAAACTCAGGAAGCAAATTGTTGTTTGGTTGTGCTTTTCCAGCTTTATTCTTTATTCCATTAAGAATATTCAATTCTTTATTCAATAAGAATCTTTATTCTCTGGAAGCTGACCTTCAACTCCTCCTCAACTGTACACAACTGAGCTTTACGCTGTGTGCTTACTGCTTAACAGTGGTAAGCTGGCCCCTGTGTGACCTAAGTTTTTACTTTTATTTTCCTGCTGCTGGGTTCTTTCAGCACCATCTTGTTTCTGGCTACATATTAGGTGTGTCTTCAGGTTCAAAATCTCTTATATCTTTAATTTTTTTGAAATAAATACTCCTTAAATTTCTCCCTGGTATCCAGTGATAGGATGCGTGGGAAGGGTTCAAAGCTGTACCAGGGGAGATTTATACTGGACAGTAGGAAGCATTTTTTCACTGGAAAGGTCATCAAACACTGGAACAGGATTCCTAGAGAGGTGGTCAATGCCCCAAGCCTGTCAGTGTTTAAGAGGCATTTGGACAGTGCCCTTAACAACAACTTTTGGTCAGCCCTGAATTGGTCAGGCAGTTGGACTAGATTATCATTGTAGATCACTTCCAACTGAAATATTCTATTCTATTCTATTCTTTGCTATGCTGTGGTATGCTAGGCTATTCTAAATAAAGGAGTAAATAAATACTGAAATAAATACTCCTTAAATAATCCTCATTAGCACAGCTTCTTCTCTGGAGCAACAGGAAAAAAGTTTCACACACTAAGTGAATTTGTTAGTGTCAGAAATCATACAATCTCCTAATGGTCTTCCACAAGCCATTGCTAGTTGATACAGGTTTGACTCTCTTGCCACTGTATTCCAGAGAGATTCAGCTCTAAAAAATTTAACAGCTCTGTTTTTCTACTCAGTATAATTATCTTTACAATTTCTTTGCTTCAGACACAATACAGTGCTTAGTATAAAATGCCTGAAACATACCAGCTTTAACTGCTTTTGCACAGGTTTTTTTTCATGGTTTTTTTGAACTTGGGTTCCTACAGCCATTCTTCAAACTTTGTTGTTTGGGGCTACATGACTTAAAGGTATTATTCCCAATATTATACAAACTATGTTGTTGTGCTGTGGGAAAGAAGTAGACACAAGGTATTCCTCTAAACAAAAATAAAGGATGAGAGACTATTATGCTGCAGAGTCCTCCTGCTCCTTGAAGCTCCCAAAGCTCTTAAAGTTAAATTATAATTTAGAAGAAAAATATTAGAAGCTATTTCATATTGCTCAAATATTTAATGATATTCTTTTCCTTTCACTGCTTAGGTTCTTCATCTTCTCCAACGGTTGCTAAATGCCTTCCTGACCTCTGACTTTGACCCTTCTCTGAAGTCCGTGCTCCTAATCCTGTGCTACAATACCTGGGTGATTAATTGGCTTGTCAAATAAATCACTATGTGCACTCAGCTACCATTATTAATCTATTAATCACTTCAGCAAAGAAGATGTTAATACTATTCTATCACCTTCAGGCAATTCTAGAACTGAAACAGGGAGTGGACTTCAGCTTGCATTCCAACCTGACCCTGCACATGCATGTCAACAGCAATACAAAACACAGATTATTGATAATTTGGTATTTTTGTAGAGAGATGAATTGGAATCAGCCCACCAATAGTACATGACATTAAGGCCTCTTTAAAAAAACCGACACGATTGCACACTTCTCTGCCTGGAGCTGACCAATAACATCATCACAAGAACTCATGGTGAGAAAATGAGGGTCACAGTGGCATTAAGGAGATGAGCAATATCTATAAGCAATAGCCATTGTCATTCCCACAATATCATTACATCGGAGGGATGCCCCTGAAATGGTCTTGTTTGACCTTTTGGAGACAGACCCTCTTGTCTTTTATCTTTCAGCTTTGGGAGCACCAGGGTGCCTGCTCAAGCCTCCTTCCTGTTTTTTGCTTTTTCTGAACTTTCTTCCTTGCTCTAGTGTCTACTTAAGTCCTGCTTTTGCCTTAATGCCATATTTCGGCTCTGCATCAACTCTTGGCTCTTCTACTCTTCATAATCCTAATCCACCCCCATTAAGGCTAATTAACAATCAGAATATTACAAAGATTTATTTACAGTGAACTAATTCTTCTGTTTTATCTTAAAACTAAATAAAATACTCAGAAATAGATTCCATCCCTTCCCCCCCCAAAAAAAAAAAATTAATTAGGCTTTATTCTTATGCTAAATGTGTTTGGAGATGAGGAAGTGAAATTTATGGGTTATAGTATGTTCACAGTAAATCCATTTACTTCAATGGCACCATTTGAGATTTACATTGTAGATAGAGGGAGAGTTTTAAACCACAGACTTTGTTTTCATTCAAAATGAGAAGGAGGCACAGGAGCTGCTTAAACTATCTTTTGAGCCAAATATCTCCTCTCAGTTACACTGGTATAGATCTGAGGTAGAGGGTTTGGGATGACGAAATGGTTACTTCAGATTTAGATAGGCTTAACTGGCAGCAGGTTTTGGCTCTTCGTCTTCTTTTGTGTTCTGACAAACAACATTTTTACTAGGAAGGTGCCTACTGCATTTTTGGTGTATTTGCTGGAGGAACAAGAGGCATATTGCTTTGATTCATTTTTATAACCCTTCCTAAGAATGTTACATATTTCTGTATTTATATTTAGGCTGACTTTTTACAATTCTCAAGAGAGTGTGTGAAGTTTCAGAAGAGAGATGTTGAAAAAGACATTTCTGAAAGGCTGAGTCTTTTCCATTGAACAGCATTAACTTTGATATTGCAAAAGAAAAAGTAATTCTATTGATTTTCAGTAACTTTTTCACCCTCTAGGAATAAAAAGTGCGTAAGAGTACCTGAGGTAGCCAGATTCTTTTATTAATAGCAAACATTGAACTATAGAGTTGGTGCAAAAATATGTATTCCTTGTTTCTTTCCCATAAAGTAGAGCTGAAGGGATGGATACATGTGCACAGCGGATTGTGGATGGCTGGGGGACACTGGTTTGGATGCAAGAAATAGTAAAACTAAAACAAAGAATGTATTTTATGACTATTTGTGAATGGAATGTCTGTGCTTCACACCACTCTTCAGTGAATGGAGTACCAGGAAGCACTCTTCTTGACCTGAACTGACAAATTGCAATTGAATTAATAGGGTGTTCGTACTCGTGTTATAAAACAGATGCATTTGGATTCTTCACTGCCTGGTTCGGGAATTCCGAGGTAGGAATATTGGGCAAGTGCAAGAAATTGATTACAACGTCCCTTTTATTTAAAAGCGGAGATACACAACTTCTCTATTATTTAAGGCTGAGATATGCATTGCATTTGCAGTTTAAGACTTCCCTTTTTTGTTGATTTTTTTCTACCATAAACTGTGCCCGACCCAAAGCGCCAGCAGCACAGCACTGCATTAGAAATTCATAGGATCTGCTGGGCCAATTGTATTAGCAGGCATAGAAAGAACAGAACTGACTGGCAGTGCTTGGAGTCAGCACCAGGCCTCAGAAGACCATCTCTAGAAGTTCTTCCAACCCCTTCTTGGCTCGTGGTAGATGGTTTCTTCTGCCTACAGAGCATAAAACATGAAGTTCAGGAATCCCTCAACTTTGAGATGCAGAAAGATAAGATGGTTTCACCGTGCTCCCTCAGGCATGCTAGACCAACTGCAAATAACTTTTTTCCACTTAAGAAATAATAACAATAAATACATAAATAGAAAGACTCCTCCCAATTAAATAAATAAATAAGCTCCAAGAGGAAAGGTCTAGTTTGAAGACTGATACTAAAATCCTATTGGCAATGCTGGGAGTAGGATGTTAAGAGTTGTGCATATTTTTCTTTTCTTGAAAAAAGCCTTCAGAGTAATATTATTTAGGCTACAACATGAGGCATGGCAAAGCTAAATAATATTTGATTGACTTGGGAAAACTTGAATTCAACTTTTCTTTGTGTTATAGGTATGCATTATATCAGAAGCTTTGAGATGTATTTTATTCTATATAGGACCTTTGCCTCATTCAATATCCAGAATGAGTGCAGAATGGTACAGAATCAGTGTTACGCAAGCAACCATGCTTCTGACATTTTTCTCCATACAAATTCTTGATTTATCAACTGCAACAAAATGCTCCTCGTAGCTTTTCTGCATATCATTTTAGATACATGAGAGATGAATAGTTACTGGGATCTCTACTGGAATGAGTATCTGCTGCATTTCAAGGTTTTCAGTGGTGTGCTCGGATCTTAGGCTGGTGGGCAGGAAACAATATCCTGACTCCTCTAGACCTTTCTGTTCTCTTTTACAGTGCTAGTTATTTCTGAGGATTTCTTATATCAAGGGCACATATGCATGCTGTGCGCTGCATTCATTCTTTGCTAACAGCTAAGAGAGTCCATACACAGCAAGTTAGCTCAAAAGTCATTGCCAAAGTATTTATTGACCTGATCCTTCCAGTTGCTAACAAGGTAACCTTGTTTTATTTTCATGTAAGAAAGCTGCCACCTCAAATGTCAGCTGGGCCACCATGCAACAGAACTTGTAAAGCCGTGATACAATAAAATTTTAAAAATATGAGCATGCTAGAAATAAAATCATAAAAGGATAAGAACAAAATAAATTTAGAAGAGAATAGAAAAATGAAACAAAACCCTGTCCATTGGGATTACTTGGGACTGATAAAATACAGTTTAAGAGTCTTTGAAGATATATCCTGAGCAGAGATCCCTTAGAACCTATGGAAAGGACTTTGGTGAAAACTCCCAACTTTTTAAAATGGATCCATTCCTTTTTTTCTACTAACATTGAATTTTATAAAGATTTTTTTAAGCTGTATTGATAAAAATTTCATTAAAAGCAGTGATTGCCTGTGGTTTAGATGAAGCAATTTTGCATTTATCATTGTTAACCCAACATGTTCAAAATGGTAAATCGGGCTACAGAAAACATTACTGTTGAAAATGGGGCAAGACATGACCTCACCACATGACCTCATATTACTGCTGCACCTCTTAAGGCAGAATCAATGAGAGCTTAAACATTCCTGGATAGAAACCTGTCCAGTTTGCTCTTAAAAACCTCCACTGGTGGACAAATGTAAGCTCTCTAGACGAACTGTCCTACTACTTAACTACCCCTACAGCAGGTTTTCTTAATGTTTAACCTCAATCTCCCCTGCTGCAATTTAATCCCATAAAACTGGTTTAAAAATCATGAGATTTTAAAAGTAATATCCCTTGGGATCTTTATATTATTTGCCTTCTAGTCTTTGATCCTTTCAGATTAACCTTTCCAAATGTCTTTTACCAGCCATGAGAACTTGAAGCTTACTTTCTGAAAAGAAAACTGAAAGCTGAATTTCTTGTAAAATAACATAACTCTGTAAACTGGGATTTCAAGAAAACAACACCCAAAATTACAGGGCTTGTAATAAAAATGCAAGAGCAGGAAACTGTCTGTGAGAAATATATGATGGTTGGTGTGCCAGATTCTGTTAGTCTACATCAGAATTAGCTATGCATTTATATAAAAGAAAACAAAGTTAAGGCAAGGTTCAGTGCTCCCTTAGACTGGCAAAAATAAGAAGCATTGTTAAAGTCAGTGGAGTGTAAACTGATGTAAAGTAAGAATGGATCTCATCCTTAAGAATGCAAAGTTGTTTTTCTTGTAAAAGAATCACTTTTAAAGATGTTTTCTGTGAACTGTTTCCACTAAAAAAATGCAAGGCAAAAATAAGCATGCTGTGCATATTTAAGTTTGATAAACCAGATCAACTGGAACAAACAAATTTGGGGCTAGATTAATTTTTGAAAGCATTTCTAATGGTAACTAATATGTGTTCCTGAAACCTATTTATTAGACAGCATTAGTGGAAAGAGGTAATCTAACTCTGCTATATCTCTGGGAAGTTATACATCTCTTAAGTTTGTTCTCAGTGCAAATTATTTACAACTTTAGTTGTTTTAGGTAAGGGAGAAAAAATTTTCAAAAATCAAGTTTCAGTAGCACTTGATACATGCAATTGTTAATTTGATTGAAGGGCTGTGTTTCCCAGTCATGCATCCATTGTATTGTTAGGGAAGTAAATTATCAATGTAGTGCATTTCTCTGATTTTAGCAATCCCTCAGCTCATCAGTGTTGATCGCAGTATTTTCTTTATTTGACACAGGACCAAAGATGAAGGGGTGTAAAATCCTTATCTGCACTTAGATCTTCTTATGCCAAAATTACTTTCTTGTGCATTTGCTCCTGGCTGGTAGACTGCAACCACTTCTTTCAGATGCTAGGACCATCCATGCCTGAGTTAATTGGGAACTGAATTACTGCAATACTTTGTAATGGAAATAAAGCATAAATCAGATAAGAGGCAGAGCTGATGCAGGAGGCCCTGAAATGAAAATGGGTGCTGTTCTCCAGGTGCAATACAAATGATTATTTTTGACCTATAAAGACTCCTGTGGCTTCAAATCTGAAGACCAGCAGGACTTTGCAATAATGTCACAGCTGCAATCAGCAAACATGCTAAAGCACCCTTGTTTTAAAGGATCTTCCATCAAGGAGTCCTCAGGGAGGCATCCTGACTATCAGCTACCAATCCACTGATCTGCAGGACAAACTCCATCCCACCTTTTCTGCCATGCACTAGATGCCACTAGGATACAGCAAATGGAGAAGGTGAAGGGAGGTAGCAGAATAGGAAATGGAAAAAACTCAATTGTTTGAATAGTTCTGCCACTGACATACAGGCTGGAAAAGTAATTTTCCTTCCTCGTGCCTCTATTTCCCTTCTTATCATTTGCCTATGCAACTAAGGCCAATTACTTGACCATCTACAACTGTTACTTTTACTTTTAGAGTGGCTGCAACAAAAACAGTGACAGGGGAACATATACAGACATTCCTTAGGGAAGTTCATCATTTGTTGACAAACCCTTGATGCTCTTCTGCCCCAATACCTTTTCCTCGAAATATTTGCTCCTCCAAATATAAACCCGACACAGCAAGGGGTGACTGGGATACAGGCTGTGTTTATAAGACTTGATATCCATGTTGGACTACTCCAATAAATAACTGGTCTGGCGCACTTTCCAAGATACATCCTCCCAGCTTCTGACAGTCAATAGCCCAAAGACTCTTGAGTACTGGAGTCTGTATCCAGACCGTTGTGGTTTTTTGCCGTTTGACTTACCCTCGACGCAGTTCTGTGATCCCTTTTTGGAAACATTCCTGCTCCTGGCTTCCACCATGGCCTGAGAAAGAAAAACACAGTATGTGTTAGTACCTGTTGTTACAAACAGTACTGCCTTTTATTTGTTTTAAACTTCCTGCCTGATAATTTCATGGGGTCCCTGTAGTTTTTTCCTTATATGAAAGATAAAGAATTATCTTTTAACTTTTCCCTTACTTTCATGATTTAATAGACTTACATTATATTTTCCTCTTCACTCATCTCTTTCTCTAACTGAATATCGTCTTAGCTTTTTTGTGTATAAAAGCTGTACTTTTCTGAGTATCTTCTCAGATTCTAACAGAGCTCAATTACTTACAATGGATTTATAAAATAGCATAGTTTCTTCCCTGTGGGAGCGTTATACAAATGGAGTGAAGCCCTGATTTTGGATCAGGTCTATGCACATTACAGTAACAAAAACAATTACGATACGAGCTAGTATTCATACATACACTAATTGATAAGACTAGGGGTCAATTAGACTTTGATTTCATTCAAACCATTTTTGGAAGTTGTACTGAGTTTTGTTCACATTAGTGCACACATTTCTAAAAGGTGACAACATTGCTTTGAGCTCTGTATTTTTGCTTTAAAAGTAGTGCTGATATAAATCCAGATAAATAAATTAAATAAGAAATACATTCTTTTCCTTACTCAGTCCTAAGCAAAGTGCTCTGTTGTGCAAATTACTAAAATGCACTAATGTCAAGGTTTAGTTATTCTATGGAAGGGTATTTTTTCTGTGGAATCGAAACTGTTGGATGCATGCCACAGAGCCTATACTGTGAGCACCACACACAGGGATATTTTGGAAGCGAAGGTAGTGACCTGAAATTTGTGCCAAAGAGTCATTCAGATGAAATATGAATTCAGTGTAAGGTTTTGCACACTTTTGACCCCCTTGAAGCTTGCTCAATATAATTTTATACAGCAGACTTTCAGAACTGCAGAGTTAGAGAGAAAAGTGGAAGTTGTCTGTGCTTCGTACTCGCCACAATTAAAGAAATCAATCTGAATGAAAGGTATAACTGACCAAGATAAAACCTACCAGGTAATGCCACCATATGAAGATTCTAAACACACTGTAACATGTGTGCATACACACACACACAGAGGCATGTGCATGGACACATACACACATATACCACGCATGGAGAAGGGGACAGGATTACAAAGTGTGACAGTCTTATTTTGTGTTATAATAAACACTCATTTTTCATGAAAATGTACTCCTAAGCTGAAGGTCCAACACAGACAGTATGTAAAATGAACATCTGTGTTCCTCACCAGATGCCTAGCATAGGAATATGCTGGAAAGCAGATTTGATTGTTACTACACTGCTGTGTCTCTCGTCTCTACCCAGTAGCTTATTTGAGAGCAAAGGCATAAAAGAATAAAGACAGTGCCTGATGTTCTCCCTGTGTGTCTGACTCTTCCTTAGGTGCCATTCAAAGAGTCACTAGCAAAACATAACCCAAACAAAAGCAGATGCTCAAAGAAGAGTCTGATTGATTTTTGTGAAATGTTCTACATGTTTCTTTTCTGTTGGAGCATGCCTGTGACCTATAGCACATAATAAGCAAAGAAAAAACTCAGGCATTACAGGTCAGGTAACCGTTTCATTGATAGTACTACAACAGCAGTCTTGCTATACTGAATTTATTCATAGACCATGATGCATTAACTCCCTTTTTGCTGGAGATGTCCACCTTAAATCAGGCATTAATAGATTGCAGGACTGCCAATAAAGGACTGCCAGGCTGGAATGCCTCCCGAACATTGCCTTCCCATTTTGTTCTAAAATAAAAGAAACCCAGGTAGTTTCACAAGCAACTGGGCCACAAGTGTGTCATTAGTATATAAAATTCAAATACTTGTAGTAATACTTCATTCTGGACTTCGTTTTTTCACCTTGTTTCCAAAAAAGCAATGCAAAAATGACCAGGACTTAGACTTTGACACTCGTAGCAATATGACAGAGACCAACTTCTGTGACATTAAACAAACAGAAACATTAGTCTGGAAAGACCCCAACAGAGAAGCGAAGGCCCTTCTCTGCTGGAGCTATTAAAAATAGTGAGGCAAAACCCCATGTAGGCCAACCTCCTTCTGTACAGGCACACTCCATTTGTTATGAAAAATAGCCCAATTATGCTCCATTTCAGCATGCAGAAAAATGATCCAACCACGTAACCATAGATAATAAATCCAACATGTATAAATGGTCCCAGTGCAATTAGTTGCTAGACTGAGGCAATTTAGCCCAAAAGAAAACTAATAGTTCTAACACTCACTGAGGAGAGATCGAAGACATTGGTGCAGCATGACTGTATCCCAGTTCAAACCCCATTACTGAGAGGAGCAAAAGAAAAAGACTTGGATTTCTTGGTAAACCTGTGACACAAGCGGAAAAGCTCCTATAGTGTAGGCAGACAGGAGGGAAACCCCTATCCTATTGGCTTGACACATCCTTCAGAGTTCTTAAAGGTTTCCTGAAACCTTAACTCTTAATCTTCCAGTCCTCCTCCTCACTTTTTGCAGGTACCTGTCACCTTTAATTAGCAGAAAGCTAGGCTGGTAATCTGAGGTTATAAAGCAGTTCACATCCTAAAGCACACATGGCAGCTGCATTCCTATAAGTAGAAGCTACCCTTTAAGTTCTGGATCTCAGCAACCATCCGGCTCCCTACAATCAGCTAGGAGATGAGGTGTGAGCTGGCTTCTCTTCAAGGATAAAAATTTCCTAAACTGAATAGCAAAATGAAGGATGCCAGAGTTTTTATGATGTGGAAGAAGAAAGGCTATTACGGTTTATTTCTGGCTTTCTTACACAGTTGGTCAGTCACTGATGTGAGGTGTTCTCTTATCATTTTGCTTTCCTGCCTAAAGATTCTTTTCTGAAAAGGAAAATAATGTAAAGTTTGAATCTGAAAATGCTGTACAGTCATATACCTTATGATTTAAGATTACCTCCACTTAATGGACAAGAAAGGAAAAGCCTGAAGAAATAATGAGTGCTGTACTGCACAGCAGAATTGAATTAGACTCTATGGTTCCCAGTTCTGCCACAAACCATGCTCAGCAGAGGTACACTGTAGACAGCATAACAAACACTGCAGAGATTAGAGTCTTGTTAAAGGAGCAGAGACATAATTCTCAATAAAAAAAACAGATCTGACATCTGGATTATAAAGGAAATGTGACCGAGTGATAGATTCTGGAAAGCACAGAAGAAGTAAGAAAACTCTTAAGGCCTCTTCTGTCTGACACGGCTCTTTCTGCTGAGTGACAGGAGATGACCTAATGTATTGATGGCTGTGGACCTTTTGTCATATATCTGAGAGAGCCAGATATAGAACGAGACAGAAAAAAGCCCATTTGCCGCATGCTGATCGGGGAGACAGAGGAGGTCTGATGCTTCTCTTTAAGTCTAGTGCTTCTGAAGGCACACATTTAATGGTTCAGATCTGCTATGACCCCCTGGAGAAACATTGGCATTTCTGGGCAAGCACTCATAGCCATGCTTTTTATGTCCTGTCCCAGCATAGCAGTTACAGTAGTACATCAAATGCTACCGAGAACTTGGATTATCAGAGTGTTTGAAAACGTGTAAACTTTGCGACGTATGCCAGTAGTGCAAGTGGTAGACATGCACACATGCAGAGAACTGGAAAGTCATAGAAGCAGGTGTGCTGAGGTCCTTGGAGTCAGGCATAATTTTGCCCCATAATATTTAGTAAGAAGTTCTAATTCCCTTCTGCTGTAAAGTAAAACAAACTGCAATCCGGGCTATTGTATACACCTTTGAAATGTGCTATATATAATAGACTAGCTGCATTGCTGATGACCTCTTTCTGTAGTATTTCCACTGAAATCTCCACTGCAGGAGAAAATGCAGTCCCCTTTTCTTTCAACTTCATTTAAAAGTGACATTAGAGACTTTTTTTTTGTAAACAGCATTGAAAATGCCTCTTGATTATCCCGTTATGATCTAGTTCCCATCAATGCAGTAGAAGATATCTTTTAAATTAGTAAGTATCTTAGCTCAAAAAATTCCACTGTATAAACATTCTGTATTCCTTGTTACTCTTGTTGGTAATTACATAGATTACCCTGATAAACTAGGTGGATGTACTTATATGTACTATCATAACACATTGCATGACTGTCACACAACGGCCACCGTGGTTCTCCTTCCTATTTGAACCTTCAGCATCCTGAAGGGAATCAGACCTTGGCTTCTTTTCCTTCAGGAGTGGAAAAGCTCGTTAGGCAAAGGAAAAACAGCAACGGTTAATACCATGCAGGCCATATGACAGGTGCCGATCCCATTGGGAGAGTACCTGTCTGGTAAAAAAAGAATGTTCTCCATGCACATCAGTACTCTTGCAGAAGCCCAGATAAATACCTTTCTTTCACCTTCGACATTTCACATTCAGGGATCCACCTCAAGGCTATGAATGAAGTGTGCGTAATATAGCACTTGGCAGCTTTACATAAAAAGCCATCTTGACAGATAATTCCGCCCCATACATGACAGCTCCTGTTTTGGTCAGTCATTGAGACTGAACCAGTAGTCAAAGACGTCTGAGCCTGTGCAGGCTGAACTCTACACATGGTTTAGTGGCAGAAGCTGGCACAGGCTTGAATCTCTGCAGATGGGGTTCAAGGGACCGATAAGCTACTTTATATCTACATATACTGATGTATTTTTCTTAGCCCAAGTGCTGCAACTGTTTGTATCTAACAGTGGCTGAGACGTGTTGCTTGCTGATGTTGGATGCTAGCTTCAACGTGATGTTACTTATATGAAACAGTTTCAGACAGACTCCACACCCAGCATCAGTTTAATGATCCTTTTTTGTCATTTGTTTTTGCTATGCTGCTGCCTCGGCCCTTATCACATTAGTTGTATCATACATTCCACTGAACTATTCAATGGCATCATAAAATGTATTTAGTTCTCTAAGATTATCTGGATTTACTACAAGTTACATAGCCCAATCATTTTTCTATTGCTTCCGATTACACAATGACCTTCTGAGTTAGAGAGCTCACAATTTAATCCTAGAAATCAATGGATGATGTTTTGTTGTTTTGCTGTTCTATATAACAAAAATTTTTGGTAATGAGAAATATTTGTAATTTCCAGAATTATTATTATTTCAAGCAGAATTTTAAAAGTATATAATTAAAGGAGTCATGTTGTTCTGTAGATAGTTATCCTCTGGGTGTAGATCTTTTCTCACTACTTGTTTTGGATGAACTTTGAAGTTCTTATCTCTGCAAAATGAGCTTTCCTATTTCACAGAACACGTATTTTTTACTGGAATAGAACTTTGTTCCACATGTATTTTAAAAAAAAAACCCTACCCTTCTTTTCTGTTTGAATTTACAACAAAAAGTCTACAGTTTTTCCATTGACTGACAGCTAGAATATTTAAGGAGAATAAGAAGCATAAATTGATACCTTACCAGGCTGAACATCTTTAAAAATTAAATTTGTTAGGTTTTTTTAGTCATCTGTTGTAATTTTTGGGAGACTTTCAAATACCACACTCTGATTGCACTGTGTCTGTCTCTCTCTCAGTGGCACAGTTTGACTCAATTATCCTTATTCTAAAATCTTTTGATGTGAACTGTGATAACTGAAGTTGTTTGTGCTGTATTAATTTAGGAGGCTGCAGATCAAAACTGCCAGGGTGTGAGATCGAGCTGACTTGGAAGAAATGAATGCTACATGACCAGCTGCCAAAATTGCCATAGAGGCATTACGAGTAGAGGCTATGAATATGCCCCATCTGATACTTTTTCTCATGAGACAGAAACTGTCATAGAGTTAGTCATATTGATTGATGCCTAACCACTTCAGTATTCTTTTTCTTATAGTATTTTGTTTACAGACTGACTGACACTCTTATGGTACAGACTAGGACTACAGCCTCTTAAAGGCACCGTTGTGGAGTTTGACAGAACTTCTTGCATATTGGTGAAGTAAAAAAAAACCTCTGGCATCCTCCCTACAATCCAGGTAACACTTGAGGCCAAAGGACATTATTGTCACCTGGGCTGCAAAGTTCAGTTTTCCTCACTGGGAAACCAATAGTGTCTAGAATCACAATGTTAAAGCAAAAGACAATCTGTTTTCATTTCAGTGCTTACTGCACCTAATGGTAAGCAATTGCCTGAAGATGCAGACAGCTTTTGGACAAGTTCTGAACATGCAAAGACTAGAGCTGCAGTTAACCAAATTCCCAGGTTCCTACAGAAATAAATGAAGTGTTGCAAATAGCTTAATCTCTGTAACTAAATTATTCCTTTTGGTTGCCTGAAAGTTTTAAAAATTAGGAAATGATACCACTGGTCAAAATGCTAAGTACATTTTCCCAAATTCCATAGAAAACAGAAGTGTTTAAATATATTTGGTTTTGAGCTTCCAAAGCACTAGAAAAAAATGCTCTTTTAGATTAGAAACAAATTTGAATAAAAATTATCAACTTAAAATTGGAAAATTAATATTTAATACTGAAAAACTAAACATCAATGCTCTGGTTATTTTTTCTTGTAGCAACTTGATAAATACCTACCTGAGTTTGCATTTTTTTCAGAGATGAAACAGCCAAGGTTAGGTTTTTCAGCCAGGTGGTCATCTGATTTTACAAATTAAAGACAATACTATAATTTGGACCCATCTAATCTTGCAATGTATCAAAAAGGAACTGGACAACTCTATGAAAGAAAAATTCCCCAAAGGACTATTAAATATAAAGTCCCATACGTTGGCTCAAAAAGGACTCAAGCCAACTAGCAGGGCCCTGAGGGCTTTAATAGACCTCAGCAAGAAAAACCAGCCTCACCTGGGGGCTTTAAGGGACCTTAATAAGAGAAACCAGCCTCACCTGGGGGGGCTTTCCCACACCCCCTGCAGTGCATAGGCCCAGAGGCTCTACTTAAGCTCAGCCTGGGGCCTTAGACCTTGCTTGAACTGTGATGGAGGAGTGCTGGTTTCCAGTTTAGCCCTAGCTGTGCCTGGCTCGGCCTTGTCAGCCTGGCCTTGTCACTGTGGCCCCGCACGGTGATGGCCGGACCGAGCCTGCCCCTGGTCACCCTCGTTGCACCTGACCCGTGGGTCGGCTT
>JAVJGG010000032.1:24230927-24245706 GCA_035590195.1 Aviceda cuculoides
AAGAAGCTGGCACAGGACACAGCCAGGGCAGCTGACCCAAACTGGCCAACGGGGTATTCCATACCATGGGACATCATATCTAGTATACGGAATGGGGGCAGGAGGATCACCGCTTGGGGACTAACTGGGAGTCAGTCGGCGGGTGGTGAGCAATTGCACTGTGCATCATTTGTATATTCTGATTCTTTTATCATTACTGCTGTCACTTTATTAGTGTTACCATTATCATTATTAGTTTCTTCTTTTTATATTCTATTAAACCGTCCTTATCTCAACCCACGAGTTTTACTTCTTTTCCTGATTCTGTCCCCCATCCCACTGGGTGTGCAGGAATGAGCAGCTGCCTGATGCTTAGTTGCTGGCTGGGGTTAAACCATGACACCTTGAAACAGAATAGTCATACCCAAACTTCTTAGACTTTGAGATTTAAGTATTCTGGAAAGGTGATAAAATACCAGGGTTCTTCATCCAAAAAGAAAGCAGCCAAATATTTGGGGCTTAATCAAGAACTGAATAATTATGCAGTAGTACTTTACTGCCATTGTTATTTCTCTCTTGACTTGGTGCACTGGCCTCACTCCTTGAGAACAGAAGAAATATAACAGCTCACTGTAACTCTCCATCTGGAAATGGCTTTGATTTAGCCTGTGAAAAAATGTTGTCTGGGCTCCTGCAATGTTATTGCTCTCCAAATCAATCAGGAACAGATTGAACAAAGATGACTGGTAGAAGGATTCAGAAGCATGGCTGTGGAGAGAGACTTACGGTATCACAAGAAATTATTGTGCTGAGTTACCATAAACTAAAGTTCTAGCAAACACGAGTGTGGAAAGATCAAAGTGACTAAGAGAAACATATACCTGTGAATATGTTGAGGTTTACAAATTACTGTTTTCACTCATACTTTAGACTACTTTTTCCACATCTGTGATCTCCAGTTTTGCCATATAAAATCATGGGAAGCAATCAGAGCTGCATGGCTTTTTTCAGTCTGTCACCAAGTAGACAGCATAAATATTTGTGACTGACCAGAGATTAACAAAGTTTGTAAGATATCAAAAGTGTTCAAGTATCTAGTACGTTTCAGATCAAGATCTTTTTTGCACGTAATCCCCAAGCAGAAAAAGGCTTTGTTTGAGTGTATTAATCATTGCAAATTACTTGCTGAGCTCTAAATGCCAAGGTGAAAAGCTACCAATATGGCTTGGTAAAGGAAGGATTAGAAATGTTTGGAAAAGGGGAAAAAAGAGGGAAAGGAGAACACTGTGGAGACAGTTACTGCTTGTAAGAAAAAGCACATCAAAAAAGAATGGCAAAAATATTGTGTCTACGTGTAGGACTTAAAATGGCTTTTGACAAGTGTGTTGGGAAAGAAAAGGAGAGGAGAGAAATGAAAAATATTCATAAAAAGGATGACATTAGTAAGGCTCTTCTAATGTCTGATCTACTGAGCTGCCTTTAAAAATTATACTTAATGAGGCACCAAGGAAAATGGAAGAAAAAAACAGAATCTGAAATGAAATGTCTTTTATATCTCTTTAGGAAAACTAGAAAATGCTGGTTTTTTCCTCATCGCCCTAAAAAGCCTGTCCAGCTAAGTCCTGCAGGGCAGTGGGTGTTTCTGAAAGTACTTTTGCCTTTCTGCATGGCCAGAGTGGTCACTTAGACTTGGACTGTAAAACCTGTCCAAAACACTCTTTGCCACTGAAGTCAGTAGCAGCACAGGAGCTGCAATACTGGTTTGAATGACAGACTCCGTTTTTTCTGTCTCCTTTTTAGAAGTCATCAGTAACAGATGCATCAGAGAGAGGATCATAGAATCATAGAATGGTTTGGGTTGGAAGGGACCTTAAAGACCATCTAGTTCCCACAACTCTGCCATGGGCAGGGACACCTTCCATCAGACCAGGTTGCTCCAAGCCCCATCCAACCTGGCCTGGAACACTGCCAGGGATGGGACACCCACAATCTCTCTGGGAAACCTCTTCCAGTGCCTCACCACCCCCACAGTGAAGGATATTTGTTCAAGCACTGTACACTGTAGTACATGTATAGTGCAAAGTTCTTTTCTAATCCAGAGCTAGCTAAAGATAGGCTTATGTCCCGAGGAGTACAGCTTGAAATTTATAATAACTACTAGCACTAAGGATATTAATCCATTTTCATACCACTGAGTTCTTTGAAATGTAATGTTAAACATGTCCTGATTCTCCATACCTGCAGTGGGGCTATTCATTAAAAATTAAACAAATATGTATGTTTGTAGGCTGGGCCTGAGGTCTTTGAGAGATCAGAGCTTTGGAAAGCCCTTCTGCCATAACTGAGTTAGAGGCTAAGAATAAGAAAATGGATATAAAGTTACAGAGTGGCATAGCAGTCAAGGAGAAAAAATGGGATTTTGCACAGTAGATGTTCTGGCAGGACCTGGCAGTCTGAGCATGACTGTAACAGTATATTAAATTTCTTAGCAATATTCCAGAAGTTATTTTCTGTGTTATCTTGTATCAGGAACTATCTCAGTTTCCCCACCTCTGAAATAAATAGCCACCTGCTCAATTAGTGAATTCCTTTTTGTGAAGGGTTCTGATAAATGGGAAGTGCTCCACATTGACAGTAAAGTCTATAGAATAATAATCTAGGAGATTTTTCTGAAGGTGACATTGATTTAGTCATTTACAGCCAAATTGGACAAAGCAAGAGGAGACTGTTTTGTCAGCAACAGTCCTGCACAGGGATGAAATTAAGCCATACATGGAGGATCAGAACAAAACTTAAGCAATCAAATCTTTTTTGGAGGTGCTAAAGGGAATCGAGGTGAGGCACAGGGATTGTGTGGCGTTTTTATGAAATTCACAAAGATTGTGGGGAAACAGCCAACAACTAACCCAGAATTACTGAACTTTTTCTTTCTTCATCTCCATTAATTGAGCACAGTAATATTAGAGGGTCTAGTAATTGGAGAACAGTTACTGCAGGAAAAAGAAAGAAACCTGAAATCACTATTGAGCAGGAAAGAAACCTTTATATTCATTTTACAATGCAATCAGTTGATGTCTCCACTAAAACATTTGATTCGACAAATCTAAAGGAAAATGGAATGGTACTAGCTGTTATTAAGTGATAAATGGCATTAACTATTGACAGCCAAAAAGTTAAATCCAGCTATTCTGGTGAAGCGTGAAATAATAACTATCAAAATCTCCTTATTCTAACACTGGATTGGGGCCTCAGGCCTTGTTGTAGGCATATACCTCACTTGGCTATACAGCACTAACAAAAGACTTTATATACCCTACAGGTTCCTTGCTACTTTGCGAAGCATCCGGGTACCTTGCCACCTCCTCTTCTCACCTCTGAAATTCTTCAGAGGTGCACACTGCACCCTACCCCTCTCCGATATAATTTCACAGAGTATAAAGAAACACTGCTAATGTGAAATGCCTTTCTGCAGGACAAACTGTACTGCAGTATTCCAGACAGGTCACTGTGTTTGGGTCCCTGCCTGTTAAAACACATATAGTGAATGCCCATTCTGCAAAAGGCAGGTTCCGTAGGTGTAAGGATGTGGAATAAAAAACAAGGCTAGAGACATCAGTTATATAGCTAAATCCACGAGGTTGCCTTTTTCCTTGATTAATGCTTTTGAGGTCTGCCAGTTCTTGACACTTATTGACCCTTGGAAGAGAAAGGTGGCTTGATTGTCTCACAACAAAAATGCATACATACAGAGATAAAAGAAGTGTGATGGATGGTAGCACAATACCAGCCATTTTCACCTGTGCCAGAGATATGAATCTTCACCTTAAGATAAGACAAAACATTAAGTGCTCTGGGATCAATCCTTCCTGTGTAATCTGGAAAATGCCTACCATAATGGAAGATGCCTTCGTGGCCTGAACACAGACTGCAGTTCTGCTGTTCAGTTTCAGCTATGATTGTTAAATTGCAGTTCGTATAACATTCATTTACATCTGTGCAAGAGGTGGGGACTGTATTCCAGGCAGGGAAACCAAACATACTGTGTCATTAGCACTTAGTCCGTCAGTCAGTGGCCTCATTTATCACAGATCAATTACCAATACTGAGCTTTTTACCTTCAAATGTCTGACTAGACACAAAGCAGAGGGCAAGAAAACTGTCAGATCTCTTGTGCGGCTTACAAATGCTCTGGTTAAATTCACTAGTTTACAAAAATGATGAACAGGTCTTGTGATGTGAAAGGTGAGAGCAGATGTTCTCATGGAACTATGGTTCAGGTTTGCAAGTGTAATTTCTGGCTCGATACCAAACTTCATGGACAAATTATCTGATTTGTGCTTCTACCTCACACCCACTGAATAAGGTGTGCCTTTTCCAAAGTTTGTTTCTAATCAGTACTCAAATATACTAGAGCAGGCTTTGTTTATCACTGATCCGTACACGTTCTAGTACCTTGAAGTCCCAATGTGAGTGCTGAGCGAGTCAAATCATAAGGCAGCTAGAAATTTCCAGATTACATTGTTTATATAAAATAGGGGCAATTTCTGGCCTGACATAAGTAATCATATGAACTGTATGAGAAAGCATTGCATATTACCAATGGTAATGTTTTTTCACATTAATAACTAAGAGAATGAGGGGACTGCCTCTTTTAAAAACAATGCTAATTCTGTTGCAGATCCAGCATTTTATCCAAGAACAGAGACAGAAGTTGAAATGATCACAAATTGCATTAAAGCAGAAGTCAACATCTGTGAAAGCAGCAATTTTAAGAATAATAATACTTATTCCCTCTTTTGAAAAATATCACTTTGAAAATGTTAATGGTCAGTAGACTCCTGTTTGATTAATAAGTATCATTATCTCTGGTTTTACAAATGGAGAAACAAAAATCTTGAGTTTCACTCAAATCACAGAGCAATGCTACTTCTTATGCAAGGAAGAGACCATCACTCTGCTGCTTGACTGTGAAAAAGCCTCAGTGACACAGAGATTCCTATGCGAGAAAAGGAATCTGTGGAATTTATATTTCACCGTGAAATGAGCCTAATTAGAATTTCTAACTTTTGGGTAAATCAGCTTCTGGCAACAGTTCATATTTCCACTGCCCCTTTGGTTGTAGGACTCACCTTTGAAAGAATTTTGGCCAACTAAAATAACAAGAGAGACAAAAACTGGGCCTGAAGCACCCCAGAAGCATCTACTTCCCCAGTGAGTTTAGAGGATTCTGTGTCATAAGCTGAGCCAGTGGGGTTTTGATGATTGACTAATCCTTCTTAGCCTTGTATCCTGCAGGGAAAGGGGCTTGGAACAACATCTGAGAGGTGACAGAAACCGAAAGACTCACTCTAAGGCAAAGCTGTTCACTCAAATACTTCTCTTTTCTGAAGTTCTACATCAGCTCTTAGGATTTTACTATTAGAAGAACAGAAATGGTATATTAGGGTGTCTAAAACATTCCCTCATGTTGGTCTTCTTCAATTTGTATAGAAATTCTTGAAAGAGGAAAAACTCATAATAAAAGATATAGTATTGGAATGCACTATAATCCAAGAGAATAAAACCAAAACATTGCAAACAGGAGTGGAGAGGAGCAACAAGTGAATATCTGAGCTAGTATTATAATATTTTACGGCTCAGATTCCAAATCTATACATTTCGCCAGATGAAGTGAACAGTCCCCACTGTTGGTGTTGCACTTCAGATTCTGGCATGGTCCTGAGAAGAGGTAAGAACAAGACATGAACTTCCTGCTTGAATCTGGAGGCAGTTTAAGAGTTGCAGAGGTGAGATCCAAATCCCCTAAATTCCTAGGGGAATTCTTCTTCAGGAAATTTATTACTGGTTATTAGTGCTCTAGTATAACAAAAGGACACAATGAATGCCTTCAAGGCTTGCTTGCAGCCTTTCGACCTTTTTGAAAGAACATATTCATATTTTGCTCTGAAAAATTCAGTTTATCAACAGTGTAACAGTTAAATGTATACTTGGTCAAAAACTTTTACATTAAAAATTGTATTGTTGACTGATAACTGCCTCAGATTTTCATTGAAAAACAATTAAAAACCCCAAAACATCCAACAACTCCAGAACCTCTTGATTTACTGCTTAAATTGGTTTGGTTTTGATTTACAGCAGTTCTCAACTGAAAATTAGTTTTGGCTATTGCATTTTGCAGCTGAAAAGTTAGCACAAAAACTTTCCAAATACATAAGAGAAAATAGTTTCAGATCAACTTTCCTTAAATAAGAGGAAATAGCTCCATATCTCCTTGTAAATTGTCGTCTATCCATTTTAAATATAATATTTTATCTACTTGTTTGTTTTTCTAAAAAACATTTATACTAGCATGGCTCATTACTAATGGAGATTAGTAGTCGTAATCCAGACCTTTATTCATTCTACACGAGGAAAATTTAAAATTTTCAAGAATTGCTGAAAACAGCAAAACTAACAGTCTCACTTTTAGCCTAGCGTAACAAACGTGACTATGGTAAATATAGGGGTATCTGAAAGTGTCTCAGTATGCTAGAAATGCAAAAGGAAACACCGATAAAGAGAGAGCAGGAAAAGCCAAACAGTTTGGAAAACACCGAATGTGTGTTTCTTAGCATGAAAAGAGGTAAGAGCAATTCTTTTATTCAAGTTATATTCAAGTGTGTAGGACTTTTTATCACATGTTAAGAATTTACATAGATTGCATCACAGAAATGCTTAGCTGTCTCTTCTGTACTAAAACACAGTGCAACACTCTAACTAGTTTTTTGTGATTGTGAAGAAAAGTTTGAGAACAGAATCCAAAGGCAGCTGAAATTGAAATCCAAGTGCTGTGATTTTTTTGTCTCCGATATGTTAAAAAGTAGCTCTGGGTGAAACGGTACTGTGTTTGTCCTTGGAACACCAACTTTGGCTGTGTTCTCACAGGGCTCTTCCAAACACAGGAGGAGAATACTGCAGTGGCCAACCAATAACGGCACTTGGTGCAAGAGACAAGTTGAAAACCTCAGAAAAATATTCACTCCATGTTGAATCCGAAGAAAAAAGTAGGAAACGGAAATATTTGGGGGGAAAAACCCCACAAAATAAAGCAGAAAAATTATCTTCGGGTCCCCTTCCTGACATTTCCCTTACCCAAAACAAAACAGCTTGTGTGTTTGTATTTTAAATAATTTTTAAAATTCTTTCGCAAGAGAAGTATTGTTGAAAAGTTTTATTGTAAAATGCCCATCAAAGCATTTCAGCATTCCTAAAAATAAATGAGTATTTCTACATTTCCAACGTATTTTCCCCATTTATTTGAACTGAAAATATTCACAGAAGTTAACCTGAATTTTGCAGTTTCTAGGGGATTGAGACTTCATTTTACTGCTTGTGCAAAAATGTCATCAAATCCTAGTCTTTAGCCTTGTATTCTAAAAAAGTGGTTGCAGTCTGTCCTCTGCCAGCAAAACCTGACATAATGTCTCATATCAAAGCAAAGAAATGACAAAAATGGCCGAATTTACTACTTACAACTAAGACTAAACAACGTCTGTTTACTGAAAAACAGAACAAATCACATTCAGGAATAGTATACATGAGCAGTGGTTTTCTTCATTTGTAAGATGCAACTAAAAGCGACTGAATTGTCCCTAAGACTACTCCAGTGCATGTTTCTGAGGAAAATGCCATTGATTTTAGCAGAGTTTTCCTAGTACTTTCTTCCCAGTTTTACGTGCTTAAGTATAATAAATGTTTAATTACCTGGAGAGGCTGACAGTCACTGACAATCAACCAGTGCAAGTCTGTTGGCTGATTTTTTTCCACATTGAAAATTCATCAATATTTCAATGAAATCTATTGAGAAAAAACTATCAGGTCCTTTTTTGTACACCCAGTTCTATTAAATAAATGGTATGAAATCCTGTCCCCCAACCCTAAGCCCTTCTCCTTATAATCATGAGGTCACATTTCCTCCAGAACTTCAGGCCTTTCTTAAATCTCATAAAAGTGGGCATCTTAAACAAGTAGTCTATACTTGCAGGTGTAAGATCAAGCTTCCATCAAAATTTGTAGAAAATGTTGGTAAAAATACTGCTCCTTTAATAGCAAAATTGGCAATTCTGCTAGCTGTTAATTTTCATTGGCAAGAATTAACTGAAATAAAGCTTGAACATATGGCATATATCAACAACAATGTAGTGTAATTGGAAATATATGCTGAGGAAGGAATGTCCAGATTAAATTAAAAACCCTGACATTTCTGCACAGCCTTTGTAATTGCAGTGCTTCTGTTAGCCCGGATGTATCTGACTGATTCATTTCCATTAAATCAGGCATTAAAAATTCCTCATTTAATAGCAGAAACACATCTTGAAATTTAAATACAAATACCTTCATGCTCATTAGCACGTAAACTTTGTTAGACAAAATGTAAGCGACTACACACAAAGTCTGTAGATGAGAATTACCTAACTACTTTTGTTTGCACATTCTACAAGGAACTAGATATTCATATTTAAATTAAAAAATGTGGTAATTAGTAATCAGATCTAGTACTTCAAATTCAGAAGTTTACAACATCCCATAAGGTCAGTAAGTATTATTATCTGCATTTTATAGAAAAAGCAAACAAGGCAAAAAAAATCAGCTATAAACATAACTTCGGATGAACTTGGCTCTCACATCGGTATCTTCTTTTTCTGTGCTTGACCCCACTTACTATGTTTTGATTGGGAAGCTGAGTTTTTTGATTGAAATAACTTATCACTCAAGTTATAGCTAGTATGTGTGGGGCAGTGGCCGAAGTTCAGATCTCCTAATCCTTCATTCCAAGGAAAAAATCAGGACCCTGTCATTTGCCATAGTAATTTTGAATTCTCCATGTGTTTCTGGAATAAAGAACACACAGTTTTAACTAAGCAGGAGAAAACAATTTATGAACATCTGATGAAGAAGACACAGTCTGACTCTCATTAGTATCCCCAGAAACACACCTCTCTGCTCAAGGGAACTGCAGAAAATGTGTACCTCAATTAATAAAGATCCTGATTGAGTGCTGGGAATAAAATGAAACGAGGATGCAATTTCTCTTTTTTAAGCTGCTTTTGGAAATCCCCAAGATACCCTACCAATGGCCAGAGGAAGTTTACACTCTGTATGTTTCGGATAAAGAAGTTGTGATTTAAGATGTGTAAACAGCATTGTTTATGTCTTTGTTCTGAAACAAAGCATATTTGGGCTGAATCATAGCCCAAAGGTGAGTAATTACTGTTCGTTTTACACTGCCTTTTACAAATGGCATCACCTTTTATCCACTATGCCTGGAGAAAGCATCGTTCTCCTTTCAGTGTGAAGATGACAAGGGAAAGTAAGTGGTGGCTTAGATGCCAGATAAATCTGTTCTAAATATATCTTCTCAGAACAGTGCATATTAGTCTGAGATGTGGGTACATATGTCTCTTCTCCTCTCAACATGCTTTATAGTCTACAGTTTTTCTACAAGATTAATGGAGAAGCTCCCACTAAGTATTTACAGCACATTTCTTTTATGGCAATATTCTTTAACTGGGATATTGCTCCACCTAATTAATGATTCAGCAAAGAGACATCCCACAGGCCAATGACTAAGAAGTCTGGACAGACTTACAAGTAAAAAAGTAAGTAGACCAACTTCTGACGTACATTTGTAGCACAGCAGTCACTGAGATCCAGTGGATCCAAGCACGGTACAAACCCCATACGGAATTTTAAACCCAATACCTTCTAAGAAGAGCTTAAATTTCAATTAATGAAGAAGTCTCTGTCTCAATGTCTTCCAAAAAAAAAGCTTAATGATTTGACCAAGTTCGTCTAAGAGCTCTCCGGGACCAAACTGATTTTTCCATTTCAAGTTTAGCTTCTTAAAGCACAAGATAGTACTCCATCTACAAGTAGCACAACTGCAAATTTTACCCTGAAATTAACAATTTGAGATGACTCTTCTCCCCAGTGAACACTTTCCTGGGGAGGGGCAGCGGGGGCAAGGGGAGAAATCAAACTGTTAATTAGATTAACATACTTACAGATAGCTAGAACCTGGAAGCAAACAACAGCCTTAAGTGTGACAATTTGAAGTAATTTTCTTGTCTTTAGTGTGTTTGTTAAAGGTTACAGGAATCTCCAGGGCACAGCTCTTTTTTTTAACAATGAGCTCTGTTTACGGAATTAGGTAACAGCGGAGGTCTTGTGCTGCTCCTCTTTTTCATATACTGAGTACCACTGCATTCTGTGAGCAGTGTCAGTGATGCATGATGCTTGAATTAAATGTCACCTTGGCTGAGGCCATATGTCTCAGACTAGACATTTAGAGATATAACCATCCCATTCACTTGTACAGTAAAAAAAGAAGATCTCTAGATAGATTTAAATGACAGATTAATGTTAGAATGTGAGTGTTGATTACCCTGGACTTTATTGTCAAATTCCTAACTTAACTCTTCTGGTGAGCTTACTTATGAGAGAAGAGATGCTGGGCCCAATTCCAAACTTTTTTATACAAGTAAAGTCCGTTCATGAAATTTCAACTGTCTAAATCTAGAGAGAGAATTACCTCTTTGTACACTTCAATTATTTAGTATTTACTCCTATCAGGACTATATTCTCAAGCACACCACTGTTACCAGTTCTCTTGCAGTAGCCAGGCTTCCTTCAACGTGATACAGCACACGCTGAGTTGTCACCAGATCAAGGGTTTCCTCTTCACTAGAGTGCTTGAAGGAGCAAAGAGGTTCATTTATAACTTCTTAACAAAGAGCACCCTGCATGGTTTATGATCAAGACCCCTAGGGGACCTTGTCCCTTCAATTCAGAGGCATATCTTTGTTCCTTTGGGCAGGGGGGGGCTCAGACATGCTCATATAGCTCTGCAGTATTTTCCCATCCAAAGTTGCTTTCTGCACACTCTGAGGCTGCGAGGAAAGAAGAGGTGGAGTTCCCAGAAGCTTGAGGGGAGGAAGAGGTTCAAACTTCCCACCTCCAGCTACGCAGGATGTGACACGGATGGGATGGGATGGGATGGGATGGGATGGGATGGGATGGGATGGGATGGGATGGGATGGGAAGGGCAGCCCAGGCTTCCATGGCCTTTCACTTGGGACTTCTGTGGCTGGGGACCTGAAAGCATCTTTAAATCATCCTGGAATCCAGGTTATGTTCACGGAGATGAACAGATCCCAAAGGAGGACTTTGAAAACTCTCCGCACCTTCTTTTTTATCCCCTTTGATTGGATTAAATAAGAACATATGAATTTATCCTTGATTTGCAGGTAGTTCTTGGATGCTCCTCTGGCAAGCAAGACAATTTTAAAGCTGTTTTGGTGACTACACCTAGCAGAAAGGCTAGATACTGCACTGACATAAGAACAAAAGCCTTTTACACCTCCTCACCTACTTGAATGACAGACTAAAGGTAATTTGCCCTAGTTTACCTCAGTCTACCACTAAATTTGTACGAAACGCCATTCCTGAAAATCCCTGTATTCACCAGAATGTTCACTTTCACCTTTCTTATTCACTGCACCATTTCAATGAAAGCCAGAATTATTTCCAAGTGATACGCTGACGCACCTACGCCGTGTAAATATAGAGCCTTAACCTGACCCTGCTCAAACACGTCACCTGCAGTTGCACTAAATGCCTGTGAGGAGCTGTCACCCTACAGCTCTGCCAAACTTTGGGGGTGGGTGAGGGTCTACAGACACGTACTGACCACTGCGTCCTGATTTGTGGAGATGTTTAGAGTCAGAGGGTATTATCTTATTCTGATGATGAATGATAGAAAGACCGGTGAGAAAGAGGTGGAGACATTTCTGCACGTGCACAAAGGCTGACATACTATCTGTAAGTCCTATCATTGACTTTGTTCCTGATGATGCCTGCCTACCACCATCAATATTAACCTAGTTCTCATTTTAGATTGTCTTTAATATATCTCAGGTATTATAGGGATGCTCAGGTACAGCTACACAGCTTGTGACATATATTGAACTTCCATTTTTTATTTTTGAGTCATTTAAGACAAATAGAACAGCGTATTTTTGGTGGTTTTTATTTTAGCAGCCATAGAAGGTGATAGAAAGAGAGTGATCCCTGATTTGAAAAAGTTTGGAAAGCTTTTAATCATCTTCCTGTGTGGGATCTAAAGATTATTGTGAAAAAAGACTGTGGAGTTGCATTACTATTTCTATAATGTTATGCCAGTATTAATCGCAAAGAGTAATATTTAATGGGGAAGAAGGCTCTGAGTATTGAACTATTTCAGCCTTGCCTTAGACAGTATAGCATGGCATACATATATATATAAATAAGACATTTCAACACTCACTTTTTAATTCTACAGTTAAATAATCCAAAATGTATGGGAGGTTCTCATGACTAATACTTCTCTTTCTTCTAATTTTCCTATTTCCTATCTTCTTTAGTTATCCAAGGATAAGTGCTGCTGAACATGACAATAGGAAAGAACAGTACCTTTTCCCAGCCTATTTATGTGCTGCAGAAAACTTTCCCATATAAAAATAAATAACAAAATTATTAGACCCATAAAGGCTTTGTGAAAACCACAAATCAGAAAAAAACACAATCTGCTCTGGTATCACTGTTTTAAACCTGTGCGAAGTTCCTTCTAAAACTGGGAGAATTTTTAATTTCTTTTTCTGCATCACAATGCTACTTAAATGCCTGGGAGTTGAAATAAGGACTTTGTTCCCAGGACTGGCCATGGTAACATACAGTCTGTGCCCAAAACCACAGGTTAAAATAATAGACTGGGGAAAAAACTGTTACTATTCCTTTTTGACAGAAAAGAATGAATTTGTCTGTCATCAGTCATGAACACTGCAACAGAAACTGAACGTAAGTCTTAGTGCTGTGATTCAATTTTCTGGTCAGATAAAGAAAGAAATAAACTTGCGAATAAAGGCCTGAAAATACTGAATTTTGTTACTTGGAGTAATCAGACTTCTGAAGGAACTCCTAGAAAAACAAATTTCAGTGTAACATCAAGGATTCTCTGAAATCAGAGTGGTTTTCCATTTAGAAAACAGAATCTTTCTGTAGGTGAGTGAATACCTGTATAGAAAGGAAAATATTTGGGCAATGTCTCAAACTACTTTATATAACTTTTTTCCTTTATTCCTTTGGGGCAGAATTTAATGCTCAAAGTTTCTTAAACATTTTGAAGTTGATTCTTTAATGGTTTGGGTTTTTCCCATTTGTATATGCTTACAGTACCACTGCTGTGCATTGGTACTGAGTAAGAAGAGTAAGATATATTTCCCGTGCTGTCCAGCATGTTACAAAGGTTATTGTTAAAAAGCCAACACTGATCCCCTGTAATTGAATCTCAGATAATATCACCACTGGATCAATGGTTGACGTTTTAGTGACAACCATAAAACTCTAGCACACTGTTTGAGAAATATGTTGTTAACCCCCTGTTTTGGACAAAGAATATCTCATACACTTTAGTAGTTACTTTTAGATAACAAAGGTATTTTTCATCTAATTACTGTACAGACCTTTAGAAGTATTAATGCTACATGGAAGAGTGGCACTCAATTTTACCACTGCTCAGAACATCTACAGTCCACCTAACCATGTTACTAAAAAGATTATTGAAAGGAAGAAAAACTTCATGCTTTTAAGGGTGTTTGGGGGTGCTGGTCAACAGCCGGCTGAATGTGAGCCAGCAGTGTGCCCAGGTGGCCAAGAAGGCCAACGGCATCCTGGCCTGTATCAGAAATAGTGTGGCCAGCAGGAGCAGGGAGGGGATCGTTCCCCTGTACTGGGCACTGGTGAGGCCGCACCTCGAGTGCTGGGTTCAGTTTTGGGCCCCTCACTACGGGAAAGACATGGAGGTGCTGGAGCGTGTCCAGAGAAGGGCAATGAAGCTGGTGAAGGACCTGGAGAACAAGGAGAAGGGTCTAGAGAACTCATGAGGAGCGGCTGAGGGAACTGGGGTTGTTTAGTCTGGAGGAGGCTGAGGGGAGACCTTATCGCTCTCCACAACTACCTAAAAGGAGGTTGTAGTGAGGTGGGTGTTGGTCTCTTCTATCAGGTAACTAGTGATAGGGTGAGAGGAAATGGTCTCAAGTTGTGGCAGGGGAGATTTAGATTGGATATTAGAAAAAATTTATTTCTCAGGCATTGGAACGGGCTGCCCAGGGAAGTGGTGGAGTCACCATCCCTGGAAGTGTTCAAAAAATGCATAGCAAGGCACTTCAGGACAGTTTAGTGGGCATGGTGGTGTTGGGTTGATGGTTGGACTCGATGATCTTAAAGGTCTTTTTCAACCTAAACGGTTCTATGATTCTGTAATTCAACCCCATCCTCTGTATCTGTTATTAAATAAGATGTCTGAAATACATGCAGTGAATCATAACACTTCCAGGATTTTGAAGGTCCCCTTGGTCAGGCACTTGATACCCCTGTGGTGAGTTAACCTTGGCTGGCTGCCAGACCCCCACCCACCCCTCTCTCCCCCTCTGCTCAACAGGACGGGGAGAAAATAGGATGAGAAAATTTGTGTGTCGAGAATACAGACAGATCACTTCCCAAGACTCAAATTCAGGAAAATTAATTTAATTTCTTGCTAATTAAAAGAGATTTAGGTAGTGAGAAACAAAGACAACCATTAAAACAGCATCCTCCTCCTCATTCCCCTTTTCCCAAACCCACCTTCACCCCTTCGCTCCCGACTCCTCGGGCCGGGGCCGGGGGCTGCGGCCAGTCCCTCCCAGCCCCTCTCGGCCGCTCCTCCCTCCCTCCTCACACGTCTCCC
>JAVJGG010000032.1:24276296-24321080 GCA_035590195.1 Aviceda cuculoides
CCCCATCCCACTGGGGGGGGGGGAGTGAGTGAGCGGCTGCGTGGTGCTTAGTTGCTGGCTGGGGTTAAACCACGACACCAAGTAAGGCAGTCCCAACATTACCTGCATGTGTCTTGACAGTCTTAGCAGAACTTGAAAATAAAGATCACTGATATAAGAACAGAAAAAAAGTTAAGAGTTACTGAGTATTCTATAGGGATCATTTCTGTGATGGCCCGCTTGCAAATTGCGTACCTCCCATCATAAACCTCTCTAATTAAACAAACCCATTAAATCCTCAAAGCACGTTAAATTTAAAATTTGGTTTTCATCACTTATTTTTAATAGTAATGTTGTATTCCAGAGTTTCCTAGCCTTCTATAATGTGTTGCTTGATTGTATAATAAGGTATCACTCTTTGGAATGGAGAAAAAAAAAAATTCCTAACACTACCAAGATTATGAAATAGTCAATAAAGCTGCATCATTTTAAAGTACAGATAATATTAATCTTGGGTCCTTCCATCTGTTACTGTTGTAGGAAACCATCACATATGAGGAAGAGGAAGAAGATACTTTGTTGTGCCACTGAACAGTTAGAATTTGCTCAAGACTTGAATGTTAGACTAGCAAGTCCGATGATAGCACCTTACAGTTGGCAGAGAACTTGTTGCAAGGTAAAAATGAGACCCAACTACTTTTTCATACAGCTCTACCCCATATTGCATGCTATTAGCTTCACATGCATGATTCGTTGCATACATACACATGCTCCTAGCAGTGATGATTGTAACCATATTTTTGGAAAAGCAATCAAGCACTTACCTTAAAAATCCAGAAACAATGTCATGAAGTTATATTTTCCATGCAATCTTTATGACCACAAGCACCTAGGACTTTTTAAATTCTTTGAAGATCCATTCTAGAGTCAACATTCTCTTTCCTTCTCCTTGCCAAAAACTTAAAAAAAAAAACTAAAGAAGAAAAAGGGGACAGACGAAAGAAAAGGAAGCACAAATCCCCATAAAAGATATTCTAGTTTTTACCATCTTGTCTCAAAGGATTAATGATGCATACTCATAAATGTAATACATATCTATGTATCTTTGAAACAACAGAGGTAACACAATATATTCCCTTGAACTTACGCCGTGTTTCAAACTCCACTACAAAGACATGCTGCAGAGAACAGTTGTGTGCTGGATCCCAGCTGTGGTGGACCCCAGTTAGTGATAGAGGCTTGAGTGTCAAGAAAAATGATACTTCATTGGAGTCTTTTTCTTCATCCAGAAAATCTGCAGAGAATGCTGAAAAACACTGTTCCAAAAATCTTGAAATGAAAAAAAAAAAAAAAAACCCAACAAAAAAACCCCAAACCAAATGCTGAAACAGACAGGATATTTCTCAGTAAAGATAACAAAGGATTTCTTCTAAAATTATGCTTCATACAGCAAAGTTTCACTCATCTGCATACCACAACTCAGAAAGTCCAGTAGACTGAACTGTCAACACTTGCTGAACTACCAGACATAAGGAATTCAGGAGACAAATTTAAATGTGGTAGTCAAATCACAGTAGTTTAACATTCTTTACTGGCAAGATTATTTACACTGGTTTGACCCTTAATTGTTGAAAAACTTATTAGTGCTTCTAGTTGCCAGAAAATTGGAGAAATTTGGTAAAAATTAGGAAATACGATTTTACTTCATTTTAACCCCAAAAAGCATAGCCTTCAAGGGCATCTGGAAGCCAAGTGGGAGGCTGGCACACATCCAGGGGCTATTCCTCAGTTGTGTTTCTTTGTGCTCTTCCTTTATGCAATGTCACTGATGACATGGATGCTCCAGAGCAAGGTAGAAACTAATTAAGCACTCATCAAAAGTTTCTAGGGCAGACCTTCCTCTACCTCATTCCAGCAGCATGCTGGTGTGATGTGTTAGAGGATAATAAATACGCTAGGGAACTACGTTACTTGGGAGGACTGCAGCTAAGTTCGTTCTGGTGACGTTGTATTGACCATCTATTGACAGTTACAGATTAAATTTCATTTAATTAATCCAAATTTTTTTCTTGTGCACTGGACTTTTACAATAACCTTTTCATGTGCTCAATTCAGCAGCCTTTGGGTTCTTAGAGCTCAGGGAAATATGTCAGAAAAGACTCCTAAGGAGTATTTTTCTCTTCTTTAGTTGTCTTTGTATAAATACGGCAAAAACTTCCTGTCAAAAACCATCTCTTTGAAGGTGGAAAACCACAAACATTTAGTCTAACACTATAGGGTCCCGTGCTCTTTCAATATCCCAAGATTTTGCTACAGCTACTAGGAAGACAATTAACTCTATCCCAGCTGAAACCAGGAAACCTCCCCTGCACCTTTGAAAAGCAAGACTCTAGAACCTGTTCTACCTCTCCATTCCCCAGCAGCAGTTCCCGTGATAAATTAGCTGATGTAAATTTTATTGCCATTGTGGCTATGACTGTGTTAAACACGGTATCCAGTCTCGCAGCCTGACACTTGGGGATCACTAAATCTGCCATCTCCAAGCAGAAAGTAAAGGCTGTCGTTGTCATTTAGTGTGACAATAAGTTAGCTGAACTTGCTCCTGTGTGAAAATGTTATCTTTTGGGAATACCCAGGAACAGTTGGAGTGAGAGAGCGGGAAGAATTCCTTTGCAAAACGCTTAATCGTTACCGCTTTTGCTTGCCTTTGAGCATTTGCACACACAACTTGGTAATAAGCAGCTTTAATTGCTTTCTGAGGCTGAGGATTGAGCAGCCTGCCCTGCTGTCCGCTCTCAGAGCCATTAGTGTACCTGTCGCTGAGGTCAACGGAGTCCATCTCAGTACCATTGCTCATCCACTTCCCTTTTACTAAGTGAATACGCTAAGTACAGAGCACGTATCAAGGGTTCCTAAGGCCCCTTTTTGTCTCTACTGCCTACAGCAGATGATTTCAGGGTAATCGCACCACTTCTTTTACTGTGGAAGCTATTATTTATGGTAAAACGTAATCAACCAAAAAAGTTCACAAATTTATCAGTGTTCAATACTTTTCTTCTGACACTGTGGCAATAAATAATAATTATAGAAAGCGTGACAGAAACATTGAACACAGAATCAGAAAGCAGAATTCAGCTACAGTGTTAAAGCCTGTGAACTCATGTGGCTTGTTTAACTTTTCGTTAGTTTGTCAAGTCAAGTACAATAATTTCTACCTTCTATTTACCCTAATAATTACAGCCAGTTGGATATTGTTTTCATAAGTCTTGAAGCCACTAGAAGCTGAAAGAAAAATGCTGGGGTTTGGTATGTTTGTTCTGAATTTCTATGGCTAGCTCATTGAATTGAAATTTCTTATTACAGTGGTTATACCCACACGTAGGCCTATGTGCCATGCTCTTTCATGTTACTTAACACACATACTGGAGTTGAATATTGACTGGCTAAGTTTCTTACGATCAGTGAATGTCTATACGGTGTCAAAACATACTATAACAAGAACTATTTTCCTTATTCTGAAACATGCAGAGATACTAGCAAAACACAAAGTATTGAAACATATGCTTTCCGCTGGAACAAGACAGCATAGATAGTGGCTTAATTTAACTCTCCAAAAAACAGATTGGATTTGCACTAGGGAAAACTATAAAGGATTTATTATTTCAATGCATCATTTGAAGTGGCAAGGGCAAAATCAACAACAACAAAAATATTCTTTGCTCACAGACAGAAAGGCAAAATTTGATCCTTTAAAAAATTTTTATCTTTTAATCTATTCTCTCCAGGGTGGAACAGTGATTGCACCCTGGGCTTGTTAAGGAGGTCTGTGAGTAGTGAAAATTTACAACGATTTGGAAAGCAAATGAATTAATAGAAGAAAAATCCATCTGGAACCTTTAAACACAAAATCTCCATCTCTAGTTGCAAAAGTCTCCAAGTGGTAAACTGCTGGATTCTTAAAGAATATTCAAAGCATTCCTTCTCTTCTTGCTCTAATTTTATGCTCTTGCCAGAATGCTGTGGATTGCTTTGTTCAATAAATGCTGATTTAAGCGGGCCCGACTGTATTTTCCACGTACTTGCAAATGACCTGGAAAAGGAGAATGAGTAGTAAGGTGACTGAGTTTGCTCGTGACGCTGGATTTTCAGAATAACATAGATGAGTACCATCTTCACAGAATGATAGACTTTCTAAAACTCAGTGCGTAATAGGATGAAAAATTAAGTTTAGTGTAGATAGATATCAAATAACATCGAACAAAAATAAGACTTATCTTCATATGTAAAGTGATGGGTTCAGAACTGACCATTACCGCTCAGGAGTGAGATCATGGGGTTATGACTCACAGCTCCATAGAAGCATCATTTTACTATTTAGCAATTATGAAAAAGCAATCAAACGTTAGAAATTATCAGAAAAGAAATAGAGAACCATGATATAACCACTTTTGAATACTGTGTGCATAATACAGGAAATAAAACTCTGATCATGCTGTTCTTACTCTTCTCCCTAAGCATCTTTATTGGCCATCATGGAGGACAGGACACATAATTAGATGATGCTTTGATTTGTCCCAGTACTTCCCCATATTTATGGTGTTATGTTTGGATGTTTTAGATTAATTATTTAAATTAACTTCAATAAGCAGTCAAGAAAAGCATAGGCACAAGTCACTACATTAGTTAGTAATGTAATGAAGAAATACTGAAACTCATTTTTTAAATAGCCAGTAGAAATTTTGGCCCTGTGCATGCTGGCTGAATAACGTTGCTTTGACCTTAAGTCCATAAGTCCTATGTCTCCTAACTAGGCACACTTATAGTATAATGCAACTGGTTTTTGTTTTGCACTTTTGAACAGATGAGTTCAGGTGTATTAACTATCTGACTGATTGTCGTGACTGTCCACGCTGACTCACCTGGTGGAAAACTTCCACGTTAGAACTTTCAGCTCTGCAAAATGTTGCCCTTTCTATAGGAACAGCAGCATGTGGCCACTATTCCACCAGTCAAAATGGAGGTTGCTGGCTAGACTTTGCCTAGGAGGTTCCACGAGTTTGCATTTTGACAATTCTTTACCAATGTCTGGGCTGTCCTAAACTTAAGCCAGTTTTCAAGCTACTATTGCAGAGTAAATAATTGGATAATAAAGACTTCTGTGCAAGCTTGACTATGAGTTAACATGATAGCAAGGGCACACTCTTTATAACCAGTAGAAGATTGCTTTTACATTGCTGAACTCATGCTTTAAACCATAAATATAAAACTGGAGTTATGTCCCAAAGAAGCGTTCCATTGTTAATAGATGTATTATGAATATGGAAGCTTTCGTCCTTCATTTTAGACACTGTCGAAGGCAGGTCGTAGCCATGACAGACATATGGTTTGATTCAGGATAATCTTGTCTGTGAAATATTAAGACACACACCTTCTCTAACCTACCCACCCACCTGCAATTGTCTCTAAGAGGGAAGAATAGCAACATTGGAAGGAAAATAACATGCAGAGCATTAGGAGATTCAGCTTATTTTAGTTGATTGTTTTGTTCCTACTTATTTCATACACTAACATGTTTCAGGGTGTTGATTTTGTCAATAAGTGGATGATTTGGTATTATGTCTTTGATGTTAACAACCATTTTTGTTTTGCTCTCAAAGTTTATAATAACACAAGAACCCAAAGATAAAATTTCAACCTCTTATGTCCAATTGGGTGCATAATTCCTCCATTATTATTCTGATTATTATTCTTGTGCTATTAGCTTCTTCACTTTGAGCTAATATGACATCCCAGTGCTATGGGAAATCAATGGGGCAAAAAATTTCTCATGCTACCACAAACAATTACTGTTGATTTAGGTACAAAGACTAAATATCAGATAGATAATATGGATAAAGAGGTTAAAGAAAACTCATCTGTTATTGGATATCTGCTAAGTGGTTTGTAAAAAAGGGTGTGGTCTGTAGGGAAGAAAAAAGCTTGATTATTGAGTGCATGTACCCTGAATAAAACTTACTTTCAGCATAATTAGCTGTAGCCCTGCATCCGATACTGGCTGCATACTTCAGACTTGACCAAAGCTTTATGTTGTGTTCCACTTCAGCATGCGCTGCCTGATTGTACATGTACATGTAAGTGTTCGCTTCTGTACCCCAAATCTGCCAATTACTTTGATTTTGCAGCTCTTGTCACCTACTGACAGGGGGCTTCATATGCTACCAATAATACACAAGTTCTGATCAGAAAGATAACCAACCCTTTTGCCTGAGGAGAGAAGAAGATACGAAGGAAGGAAACTCCTTGATCAGACTATTGTTCCAGTGCCCCTCAAAGAAATTCCGTAATTATACTAAATGATGTAAGAGTTAAAGAGGGCGATGGCTGTAAGGTGGGTGGAATTGCATTTAGGAACTACTTTTGGAGGTGCCATGTTGGTTTTTTTGTTTTAAAGAAATTCTCTGAGGACTTTACACCTTCTGAGGCTTCTGGTTTATATTTAGTTTAGAAAAATAAGATTAAACAGCATTTCAAATGTCATTTTCAGACTGTAGGTTTCCTACAGACTCTAAAAGTGTCAGGATAGCTGGAATGAATTTGGGTGAGATTGGAGAATAAGAATTAAATTTCTGACCAAAGCTTTTTGTGACCCCCTCAGTTAAACGTAAGGGGCTGACAAGAGAAACAGACTATCAAATGCCTAACCCCTGGAGAACCTTTTCCTCTGGGCCATGGCTGGGGACCTTGATTTCATTCAGCCAAATGTTGTATCTACATTTAGGGTTGGGAGAGAGACAAAGTGTAGAGCTGCAGTTGTAGTCAGGTTGTAAATTGACTTCAATGGGAATTCATAGGCTACCAAATAATTGTTCCCTGAGGCCTTTTTCCATGGCTGTGGGTCCTTGAGATAGACTCAGTCAAAGCCAGGCCCTAGTTTTATGGTAATTATCAGGATGGCGACAAGCCCATGGCCCAGAGGAACAAACTCTCATCTGTCATTTCATTTTCAGCATACACTTTCCCTCGAGACCCTTCTTGCCACCCTGCCGCAACTGCAGCACCAGGCTTTGTCTCTCTCCCAAACTCTGCCCTAATCCTAGCCCAGTGCCCGTTGGCTGAGCCTAACCCAACGAGCTGGTTTTGGCTGGGATAGAGTTCATTTCCTTCACAGTAGCTAGTAGGGGGCTGTGTTTGGGATTTGTGCTGGAAGCAGTGTTGATAACCCAGGGATGTTTTCCTGACTGCTGAGCAGGGCTCACCCAGAGCCAAGGGCTTCTCTGCTTCTCACCCTCCCCACCAGCGAGGAGGCTGGGGGGGCACAAGGAGTTGGGAGGGGACGCAGCTGACCCCAACTGACCCAAGGGGTATCCCAGACCACAGGACATCGTGCTCAGCGTATAAACCTGGGGGGAAGAAGAATGAAAGGGTGGATGTTCGGAGTGCCGGCGTTTCTCTTCCCAAGTCCCCGTTACACATTGATGGAGCCCATCTGTCCTGGAGATGGCTGGACACCTGCCTGCCCCTGGGAAGTGGGGAATGGATTCCTTGGTTTGCTTTGCTTGTGTGCGGCTTTTGCTTTGCCTATTAAACTGTCTTCATCCCAGCTCACAAGTTTTCTCACTTTTTACTCTTCCAATTATCTCTCCCATCCCACCAGAGGGACATTTCAGGGGACGATTCTTTTTCAAATATACCTGTCCTTTAGGAGTAGGGTTAATGGTGGCATTTATAGTCAGGGTTTTGAGAGACACAAAGCCTAGTGCATGAAGGCAGAAAGTGTACTCTGTGGCTTAGTAGTACCCTTGAAGAGGTGACCTAAACTGTGCAGGGTCATGTGGTTAATTGCGCATCTGTCTGGATTGTGCCTTTAATTCTTTTACTTTGTGTTTCTTACCTTCGTTTGTGCTTGTGTTTTTTTCTGGAAACTGTTTAGCAACTTCGTCTATGTGTTTGTCTGTGTATTTGAAAGAGAGAATCTGAGAAACAGTAAATATGGAAAAACCTAGAGATTGTCTCTGAAATCAGATTTATTTGCACATAACTGCCTCCTAAATGAAAAATGTAACACCCCTTTTCTCTTACCAGCAGCTAAGGATTTTCTTCTCCATTGTGCCACGCAAAATTTTTTTTTTCAAGGTCAGAAATAGGATTTGTTCAAACTTGACTTGAAGTTTCCATAGTTCCTCTTTCATTCTTGTTGAATGTGAGCTTCTATGGCTATTATTTGTTAAATATTAATTTGGAGATAACCACAGTGGAACTGGCAGGGAAAATTTCTCCTATTGCTCTACTGCATTTAGGCAACATTTAGTAAGCTACAACTGATTTTTACACACAAGTGATTTTCTGATGGAGCTCTATGGAGATGCCCTTTATATGGATCAGTATAGTTGGGTATGATGGGACTCCATGCTAACACAAACGTTTATTGTATGTCTAATAAACCTTTAGTACTTCAGATTTGAATAGTTAATCATAGCAAGCAATTAATTTTTAGAGGACTGCAACTAGTAGAAGTGGCAGAAGTTTATATTGCTGAGGACTGATTTATGTTACATAAACATATTAAAGGTAACATGTTCCCTATGTACATAGCGAAAGGAGTGCTTCCTTTCCTGAAGTGCAGCTTTCTGACACATTTGCTTTTCGAATATTATTTAGAAAAGACATCAGTCTTCTAAAATGCTGCTGACGTGTTTGTTATTAGTCACTGGTTTGGCAAATTGCCATTCCCTTCTCCTCCCTTCCGTTGCCCTTATGTAGAAGGCTACCTATCTATTTATTTATTTTTCCTGTTGGAATGTAAAGAGTGTGAATTTACATAGTTCATGTCCAAGTGCCACAACAGTCCTCTTCATGTCTAGAAAGGAGATTGTGTCAGCAAATGACTGTCACAAATATGTTGTCTACCTGCACACTCCAAGTAGGATCACTTAATGAAAATTGACTTAAATAAACGTGATGGTTAATAATATTTAATTCAGGCTAGCAAGGAAGGACAGGAGCCTCTTTTCAAAAAGGACTTATTTTGGATTTCATGCCAATTGCTGTCCATAATCTATTATTGCCAGTGTTCCATCCTGCATCTGCTAATCACATACCTATGAATCATTATAGACATGTGAGCGATTTAGACAAAACAGCATTACACACAAAAAAGAAGATAACCACTTAACAGATGTTCAAGACTTGGCCAGAATCTCAGCAGATCAGAAGCATGGTGTGAAAAGTGATCAGAGTATCAGTAAATCCAGGAATTAGTATATGAATGGAAAACTTGAAATCTTTGCTTTTATTATAAATGCTGCTCAAAATCATATTTTGACATGAACATGTGTATGAGAGAAGACAAAGTTAACAACTTTTGACTTTTAAAGTTTATTTTAGTTAGAGTTTGAAGAACAATAAGAAGAGTTCTTGGGCAGTTCTGATTAAGAAAAAGTTAAAAAAAAGTGCATACAATATTTAGGATGTTTTGGATTGCTCTTTTTTGCAGTTTATGAAGCCCTTAATCTCATGTCACAAAAGAGTTTATCATGGCAGGCAGACCAAAGAAGGAAAATAGTGAAAAGGAAACAGTAGAACAAAAATAACAGTAAATATTAAGTCTCTGTGGACTAAGTAGTCAGAGACTTTTAAAGATGCTGTTTGTTCTGCTTTCTCAATGCGAGAGAGATAAGGAGGGTTACAGGAAAATAAGAATCTGTACCAGCTTAGCTGTAGAAACATTATTTATTCATATCTTACTGACTGGTTTCTACTATCTGCAAATTTGGGTTGGCTACTTAATGCAAAAGAGTCTTCTTAAAGGTGACCAGTGTACTCAATTTGGATAAATATCCTGATTTATTTCAATCTTTTGTTCTGGAAAGAAAAGACATGAAAGAAAAGTAAGGAATAAAATCTGGCTGATGACTTTTCATCTGTCTTAGCTTTCCAGTCCTCCATGATATTCCTACGGTACTACAACATTGCAATTTATTTTTTGCTTCCCTTAATTCAACATCTCTTTTTATTATGCAGTTTGTTCCCTAATTAGTATAAAATTGTTCTCTTAATATTATAATCCCTTTGAAAAAAAACACAAAAGAAAGTGATTCAGCTGGTGGAGACACATCAGAGAAAAATGTCTCCCAAGATGCACTTCATCCTGCTTCAGATAAACCACTTAGTTGTCACTCTTTCTTTCAAGTTTCCCAGCTTGATTTCAACACCCAGTATAAAGGCATAACCTTAGCATATTCTCGGTAGTTAAGCAATGAAAGATATTTTCCTTTTATAATTTTAGCAGCATATGCTACCTTTAGGCCGCCAGAAATGGAAGGGGCAAACAAGGGTGTTAGGGATTTCCTTACTACGGGAGAATTCAAGCACCGCGGAGCGGGTCGTACGGAGAGGCAAGGCTGAGGCTGGGCTCAGAAAAGAGAGAGATGGGAGGGAATATTTTCATAATGTGTGCTCTATCGAAATTCTACCTTCCAGACAGCCTCTAGATGACTATAAAGCTACCATAAACTTACAGCAAACCTTTGGTCTATTCTAATGTACAGAAGTGGCTCCTGCAGGTCTAAGCCTAACAGAATTTGTACAACATAAATATAATCTGATGTTTCTTGTGAGTCTGTGTTCTAACATCATTCAGGTGGCAGGGATAACAAGAATACAGGAACTTCAGGGTCTGAGCCTGTCCAGTTTTTTGCTTCTACTCATCATTTTGCTACTGTGAATGTGACAACAGTGAATTTTCTTTACTGACATCAAACATTCTCTTTTCTTCACAAACATTTGGAGAGTAAGTTCCTTCTTTTGTATTCTTCTATTTTGACACTTGGGCTGGCCACATTATTAAATAACTGCTCATGTGTTTTGAGAACAGTGTGCATTCCTTCTTGCAAATCACAGGGAGCATTAAAGCTTTAAGCTGTCACCTTAGAAGCTCTCAAATGGGTTTTTAATCAGGGTAATTGCCAGCACACAGAAGCAGTCAGAAGAACTATGGTGCCAAAGTGCTTTAAAATGGAGAGAGTGGAAAACTGTCAGTCAGGAATTTGGCTGTAAAGATTCCTTAACTAATGCTGTAAAGATTTCTTAACTAATGCGCTTATTCAAGTATGCAGGACTTGATCCACCCAATGCAAAGTTGCAACAAATGTAATTATTGAACTTTTCCTGGGGGGAGGGGGAAGTGTATGTGATAGCCCCTCTGAGTAAGTGTTTCATCTGAGCTACTTGCATTTTCACTTCTGTTAAAAAACTAGTTGTAATATTTCCCGTTACATGAAAAATTGGGAAACAGAAAAAAAATCAGCAGAGTACTGATATTTTTTCTCATGCTAATCCATTTGTCTGACCTTCCTAGTACACAAATAGCAGCGTTTTTCCCCAGCAGCCCAGATTCAAAAGTGGATTAGAGACAAAGTACCAGAGTTAAGAACCCAAAGCATCAAAACAGAGCATTTATCAGCTAAACATCCCTGTGACCTTGCCCCTACAGAATGCAAGTCAGTTCATTACATGCCTCAGATATGAACACAGAGCATATACTTTACTCAAGATCAACAGTGTGACCTGTGAAGAACAATGACATTTATAATGGAGCCAAAGGTAGAGGGTTTTTATATTTTTCAGTGAAATATCAAGCTAAAATTCACATCAGGATTAATAAATATAGGGGTATGATCCTCTATCACAGCGGTCACCAAATCTCTCAAGATGTTTTCCCTGATAAGTAGCTGTCTGTCTCAAGAGATGAACAGAGCTGGAAGAGCAGAGCTTTTGCAGATGTGTGTCTATCAGGTATTTGATATGCAACTAGAAATCAGGATAAAGGGATAGTATTAATGTCAATGATAATTTGATTTTCTCGTTGTCTGCATACCTACACTGCAGACGGGAGCAAGGACAAGATGGCTTTTCTGCAGCACAAGAAATGAAACTATGCCAATTATTTAATGGGTACACTAATTCCTGTTGGATATTTGAATGTTTCTTCTCAGGCAGGTAACTACATATTTTGGGGACTACATCTGCTATTCAGAAGAACAGCTTTTTTGCCTCTGACAGGGGTGACCTCTTAGCTTTCCACCCATTGCCAAGTCCAAAGGCAATGACATGTAACAGCTATCCATTTTAAATGAGAGGTACTTTGTGAAGAGCAGAGAAGGACATTTAGCAGCTAGATTAGGACTCTTGCCAAATCATTTTACTACATCTCTGAAGTTAAGTATTTCTCTCTGTCACTGGATCAGAGCTTACTGAGACTAGGAGAGACAGGGAAAGTAAAGGAAGAGTCTCCCTACTCCTTGGGCTTCCACTCAGTGGGTGATGACGATTTTGTAATGACACCTAGTATCATATTTAAGTTGTAACCTGTCTGCATAAAGGACATCTTTTTTTCAGTGTTTGTGCAGCATCGATGCAAATTAATCAATGAAAATAACAAGCGTTGAAGAGCTAAAATGTTCAAAAGGAGTAGAGAAGCTAGTCCTGCAACCCAGGACTAGCTAGTGTCAGAACTAAAACCTAAGGTACATCCCTTATATTTAGGAAGTTATTTTAAAAATATTTTCTTTGAGATGATATCACTGTGTGTACTTGATCTTATTTGTTTCATATTGTATAAGCATGCACAGGTACCCCCTAGCATCATCAACCTTTCTTTATATTCTGCGTTGCTTGAGGACACACACAAAGACCTAACAAAATTGCCTGGTGTAAATACTACTTAACTGGCCTGATACTTGCATAGCTAGAGGCACAGTTTGACAGTAATAGGCTGGATAATAAACATTAATGTTTTCAATCTAAACCATGCTGCTGAAGGTGTTGAGATCTTCTGGGATCTGTATTATATCATAACAATCTATAATGGCCATGTCAGAAGCATACACATTCTCTGGTGTCACAACAGATGATTCTGGTTTTAGCAGCTTACCAGTAATGCCAATATGAACAGAAACACAAAAAAGATGAGTGGAGAGCAGACTAGACCTATAGATGGAGATTATCACCACCGGCCTTCACATCATGCCTGCAGGAGCTGTTTGATTAGACCCTTGGGTAAATCCAGAAGAATCAGAAAAATCCATTCCATGTCTCCAGTATACTCAAAAGTTATGCAGTCCTCGTAGGTTACATTTTTCCCTGCAGTCATTTATGAGATGAGGTCAATGAATGAGAGAGGTGGGTCAAAAGCATTTGTAACACCAGTAAAACAGCTAAAGCCTCCTTTTTCACCCACATTTGGGCGCTATGTAGCAATATAAAATTTGCCCAATTTCCAATGTTTGAGCTAAATGGCACAATTTTAGAGATAAGATTGCTGCAGCGAAATATGGGATCTTTTGAAATAGAAAGTGCCGTATCCCAAGGGTAATCAAATACATTCTTCAAAAACATCCAAGCTAAAATAGCACCTCTGCCACAGATAATCTCCAAAAAAGTGAGCAAACTGATAGAGGGAATTATTGCTTTTTAACTCTTACCTGTGGCTAGAACTGGCTCATGGTCTAAGGTAAGAGGGAAAGTATCTGTGAAAGTATGAAGTACCACATTCAGCTTGATTAGCCCTGCTTGTTAAGCAGGGCAAAAAGCAAGCTTCCTCTCACTCCACACCTCCCAACAAAGGGCACATTTTAGCAGCTCAGCTGCAGAAGAATTGGGGTTTTGGCAGGCTTGTTCCATTTTCTTGTCTTTGCCAGCTGACTCTAGTACCCGTGTGGACTGGACAGTATGAGCAGCCAGTACTTCCATATCTTATTTTCCCAGGAGATTTTCCATCCCTGGAGAGTCTCCAGTATGGATTTATTCTGCTAGAAGTTTACCATGTACTGCAAAACAGTGTAGGAGAAAAATAGCCACATGATGAGGGAGCTACATAACTCAGGCTTCGAATGCCTGTTCAAGCAAGCTATGGTTCCTGGTCTAATTCACGTAGTCTACAGAATGTTGACTTAACACCTGGTGATGAGAAAATATTCTCTATAACTGGCAGTTCTCTAGCTACCTCTATAGGAGGCCAATGACAGAACTATAATCCTGCTCCTGGCACTACGAGGACAGTACTTTTGATAAGTATCCCAGACATGAAGACTTTTCTGTCCCACTGCATGGACCAGTCTGATTACCGTAGGTTTTTTATTAGCTGATATTTGTAAAAGGGTGATGATAGGGAAATTCAACATTCCTTCTGCCCTAACTATATGTATTCTGTCTTTGGCTATAAATATTCAATTGTTTCCCTATCTAGGGATGCATCTGCCCTCACCTTTTTCCTCTCTTTGCATTATAAATCTCTCAGTATACAACACTGTAATACTCTGGGTAGACCATTGTGGGCATTTATCAATCTCCTGTCAATTTCACAAGTAAATCATTGGCTCAAAGACACTTAATGAATATAAAATAAAAACACAAAAAGTGCCATTTTATTGTCTTTGTGAGGTTGAAATTCTAAGTCCACATAATCGGAGTTTCACAACAGCCTCAGCAGGCAGCAAGACTTACAATGTGTGTTAAGAAAGTCAATACACACTACAATTTGCCTAGGACATCCCAAATAAACATGCAATTGTTAAAGCTGGTAATAGATGAGGTCTAAACTCAGAAGCAGCCTTTTGCAAGGGAAGGGAAGGGAAGCCTGGATATCTAAGCATTCACTCAACCTTTATGCTAAGTTTCATCACTTAGCAGCTTGTGCTTGGTAGAATGCCAACACTGTATGTTTACATCTGAATTAAGAATTATAGCAGGGAAATACTTGTACGTGAAGCAAAGATTTATTTGGGGACAGGAAACTTCTATTTTAGTCATGCATGATTGTAAGTCTGATTGATTGGTCTAATCAAGGTCCTCACAGTAGCAGACTCCTTGATGAGGTTTGACTTAGCGTGACAATCATAGATCTGTGCTCCTCTTGCCAAGCTTTTCCTGTGGCCTGGAATGCAAGAGGGTAGACCAGGACCTCTTTAATAAATAGGAATAACTCCTTGTTATACAGGGATTAAAAATACCATCCGTCTCACTTCTACATGTCCAAGTGGCCTATAAAATGCAAGATATTGCAGATTGTCTAGTGAAATTGTAACATTTGGTATTCCATAGGTAACCTTCCTGATATTAAGGTAAATCTCTCAGTCATTATTGCTCTCCTTCATGTTTAGTTCCTGAAGTATTTACCCTATTAGGAAGAGATCGTAAATACAGAACAAGAACCATGGGCAAGTAGAGAAACTAAAGAATAATTTCAATGTCTGGTTTTTTTGGTTCTGGGCTTGGTTTGGGGGTTTTTTATGTTTTTTTAATGTTGTTCTACAGTCTTTGTAGTATCACAGAGCATCTGTTACTAATGTAGTTTTGCAGTGTGCCCAAACAGGAAGCTCCTTATTCTGGCCTCTTGAAACCGTCAGCTTTTCTCTTTCTTTTTGCTACCTCACCTTTCCCTTCTCCCCTCTCACACTTCTTTTCCCCTGGGGAGGAAAAAAACACTGCTGCTTTTCCAAAGTGATTGCAATCTCTGAATCATCTCAAGTAAGTTACTAGAAGCAGGTAAAAAGAGAAGTGTTGTAAAATGACTTGCCTGTGTTTGGTAAAATAAAACTTGTTAGTGGGGTATATACACTTAGAGATTAGTCTGGAGGATTTTTCCCACTTGTTTGTCTGTTTCTACTCTCACACTCTCTGACACTTGTAGAAAACAGGTACTTATGAAGGTGCTTTCAGGACTCTTCTCTCCCACAATACTAGAAGGAAGATGGAATATCCTTGGGCAAGGCTCTGGCCTCACTGTGTGTTGTCCCTCCCTGTGTCTCTGAGAGCTGGAGGTAAAACCAGATCAAAACAGAAAGGCTGACTAAGTGCTCTTCTGTGGCTCAGTCCTATCAGGAGGAGTTTTCTCAGCATCTTCAATAATAGCAAAATCAATTCTTTGGCATGGCATTTCGGAGACTGTCATTTCCTTCTCATTGCTTTATGAATTTTGGCTTACCGAGCAATGAAAGTAAACACTTCTAAGGTAGCCAGATTAACTCTTTCCTGTGCTCCAACAATTAATGAAAGTCAGCTAAATCTCCTAGTCTGAATTCAGAACTTCTCTCTTAAGTGAAGCAGATAAAATGAGTTGAGTAGATAAAATGAGTTAAGTAGACCTGACATGCTCTTCTCCCATTAAAAATTAATGTTTAAAAATGTCAGATTTCTATCCTTACCTTAGCAACACATAGACATGATAGAGAAGGAGCTAGAATAATTTGAATGAGCACTGGTTAAGCAAGACAAAGTCAGGATTAGCTGTGATGAAGCTCAGTGCTTCCTCCTTTTTAGATTTATAAGAAAGAAATAGCAAAAAGAAAATTGAACTTTGTAGGAAGCTTGTTAGAAACTTTAGCTTCAGTATAGAGAAGACACTTATTGGGTATTTGGGAAGCTGGCATTTTGTAAACCTTGTTTGGTTTTGCGAATCTATTATTTTAATGATTGAATTTTCTTCTTATTTCTCAACCATAACTGTGTGCTTGGAAACATGGCAGTTCTTTCCCAGTGTACACAATAGCATTCCAGAGCTTCATTTGACACCAATTTGACAGAAACAAGAGAAGAAGTAAAAAAGAAGAGGAAAAATAATCTGCTTGTTGTTGGAGTGGTTTCCAACATACTTTTCTACAAAAACCCCACAGCATTATGTTTTATCACAATACCTTAAAGGGAGTTGTATTATCTTAACATCATCTTAAAACATCATATAAATACACAGTCTGTATTAGATCTCCTGTACCGTTACCTGTGGTCTCGTGTCCAAATGGTATTTGGCCTGTTGGAATAGAATCATCACTGAGATTGAGAATACCTGCTGTTTAATTACAGACGCAGAGGCTAATATTAAGGCCAGCCAAATGGAACATAGGCTGGGGTAACCGATGGGCCGAGAGGACCTTTACTTCCTTTACCTTACCAGTTCATTGATTTTGTCTATCATTTTACCTACTACCGACCTGAACACTAATTTTTCATCCTGAAGACAGAGGCTTGAATGTGAACTTCCTTACAAATGGCACAGAGAGTTCTGAAATCTTTTTTTCTTGATATCACCTTGGAGACAGTTTGTGCCTAATGAAAATGTATTGTAGGCCTTTTATGTAGTAATCACTATCAGAGAGTTGCACATTTTTAATCATTTAAAGATGCCATTTAAATATTATCTATCCTCTATGAATATTTGATGCTCATTAAATATTCCTTGGAAAAGTAAAAATAACACTTACATTTGTTAAAGGATTTTGGCAGCAGTAATATCACCAGAATGTTTTTCACTTCTCCTAGAATTAGTAATACATCCTCTTTCTGCAGATGCATCTCACCTTTAAGTATTAGAAAGACACATTCCCAAAGATGAAGGACAAACTGTCTGGAAAAGGTCAGAGGAGGCAGAATCAGAAGTAAAGCCACAACGGAGAACCATGGGTAATATTTCTAGTCTATTTCTTCTATAAGAGCAGTCTGTTGTGAAATTTTACATTAAGAAAATGTATTCTGAATTCCAAAGAGCTATAATACCTAAACAAAACAACCCCCACTTCAGATCACAGAAAAAGGAACAGAACAGAGTGGTCAAAATCATGATGAATATTCCATTAATTCCATTCTCTCCCCTTCCCTCATCCCACTATACAAATGTGTGTAGATCTGCCTGTGGGTGTGCGGGCACACACACACACTTAGCCTGGGTAGTTTCATTTACTTACACAAAGTGAAGTTATCCTTACATAATCCTCTATTTAACAATTGCTGTGTAAATCTGATTTATACATATTTTTAGGCCTGTTAACCTTTTGTCTCAACAATTTTTGTAGTCCAAATCTCCACAGGATAACTGTCATACAAAAAAGACTTTTATTTTGTCATTATAAAATGTATTGTGCTTGTTTTATTCTGATGCTATGTCAAAAGGGCTCCCATTTTAATTTATCTAAAACTGTTTATTCTTTTGCGACCTCTGTTCATTCCTCTCTAATGACAACAACGAAAAACCCATAGTTCTTCCATTGTCTCTTCAGTTACTGACACCTTTTTTAGTGAATTATTCATCTGTCTGCTGCTTTTAAAATTGCTTTCTCACGACAGGTTTCCATCCCAAGCAGAGCAGCAGTGTTAAGAATTTCTTAGGTGTTCTATCAGTTAAGGATTTTCCCTGTTTAGTCTGGAAGAAGCTGTAACAAGCATTAATACTCCCAGTCATTAGCTGTGTGTCTTGGGTATGAGAATGCAGCAAAGCTGCTATTCCTCTCGTAACCTTTCCTGCAGGGTCTGTAATGTGTGTTAACACTCCATTATATTAGACATATCAGGGAAATGATATGTTTACCACTGCAACTCAGGAAACGTATGGTTAAATGTCAGTTATTAGCATGGTCATAAACCTTTGCAACATCAAAAAATGGCATTTATCATCTCAGGAGAAGGCTAATTAAGCTAGAGGACTTTGTTTAAATTCTTAAATAGCTTGCACTGCATGAAGGTCCCTTATGCATAATCCATTCTGATTCAAAATGCTACAGGAAAACACGAGCAAGGTAGAGACAAGACTGGAGGAACAATGGGGCCATGGATTAAAGGCACATACATTATTCAAACTTTTCTCTGATACTGGCTTCAGTAGAGAATTAAATTAAATGTTTTTGAGCTTACATTGTTCATATATGAAATAGAGTTCTTCCTGCCTGGAGAGGTAAGAGCGTTTTGTCAGAATGGTAACCGGCCAGTATGAGCGAGGTATGTAAGTACTAGAATTAAGTGGATACCGGCATGAGCTTATTCTCCTTATAACTTTACACATAACAGGCTGAGACCACAGACGGCCTTTTTTTTTTTTTTTTTTTTTTTTAAGGAACCTTTTATCACTCATGATTCTGAAAATCACGGCTTGCTTTGTCCTGTACGTATGAATATATGAGTAGTTATGGCTCATAGCTTTCCCCAGTGAGCGTAGCCGTTCTGATGTGATGCTGGGGTTGCAGCTGCAGTGAGCTACGCAAGGGCTGACTTCTGGATCGGGAAAAGAGAGGGGCAGCCCCAGAGTGAACACAGCAGTCCTACAGCAGCAAGAAGAACCAGAACCCACGCTGGGCCCCGTACGCAGAAAGGAGAGATTTTGCAGCAAGGAACTGCAGATAGAGACAAGTCAGACATTAAAAAATCTTGTTAACTTCATATCATATAATGGCTTTAGTAGAAAAGGCAAACCAACTGTTTTACATGAAGTAGACCACCATATTTTTAAAGGAGCTGTAGAAATGATTGGGTTTCTGACAAGATGTGGGCATAAATTGAACTACCACTTACGTGAAGGGTTTTGAAGCAGTACCTTACCTAGAATCAAGAGTTGAGAATATGCACATTTATTTATAATAGCAAGAAGCAAATAATCCATGGGATCCTATTCTGAAAGCCAAATAATCATTCCCATTGGGAAGGATATTATGTATACAGATGTGTACATACGTGTGTATGTATATGACATATATGCTTAGTTCGGGTGGAACACTTGCCTAATTCAGATTTTCCTGCTTGTGAGCTACTTTATTTATTAATAGCTAATACACTAAACCAAGTGCATTTTGCCCATCTTGTAGCTGAATGGGTCAGTTTTCTGCATGAGTGTTGATGTATACAAATTTTGATCTGTTGTCAGTTAATCTGTTGAGGAGAATCCCAGCTTTGCAGCTCCTCACACCTTTGTCCTTTATACATGGAGTTATGTGTACTTTCATCTTTCTTCCCATAGATTTTAATTTAGTTTAGTCTCACACAGTAATCTCTATTGCTTTGTTTATTCATGTTTTGATTGTGCTGACACAACTGTCTTCTCTGCCTGACTGCTACTTTCATGGAAACTTAGCTACTAATTACTTTTCATACATTCCCTTCCAGTGTTCTCAATAGTGATTGAGAATAAAATCTGTCTTCCTTAAAAAATGCATAACTATTTAGTTGGCTTCAGTTAGAGGTCAAATTGATGAAAGTGCACTAACTCTTTGTTAAAAAAAAAAAATATTTCTCTTGGGTTTAAAAGGATTTAAAGATATGCTTGCTGACTTAAGGTCTCGCTGTTGTAAATGACCCCACTGGAATAGCGGCTAGGATCATTTTATCATTGTGCTCTAAATTTAGCAAATGAAGAAATAGTTGATTACACAGGAATGCAGATCCAGCACTTCTCATCAGAACTAACCTACTCTAAACTAGTTTCACTAGAACTAAAAATCACTCTTTTACCAAGAACTGGTCTCCAGCACCTAGCAAGTACCTCCTACAGGCCATGTCCAGTTGCAATGACTTTCAGTGTTGATGCAATGTGAAATCAGGTCAGACCAATACTCTTACAAGAAAAGAAACTGAATAACGTTAATGCATATTCAGGAATGTACTGTCTTTTGGAATAGGTTAAGGACAAAAATTGTTAGACCATTGATGCTTCAAGGCAGTGTGTAAATACTTCAGTTAAAACATTGATTCAACTATAATGAGAGTTCTGTAGGATCACACTTAGGGTGAGGGGGAAAAGGAGGGCTTTACCCACCACGGAGAAACAGGCCAGAGGGTCCTGCCGTTTGAGAAGATAATGCAGTCTGGGGTTAACTGAGAGAAATGAGAGGAAAAATTAAAGGAAAATGATGTAAATGAATTCTAAAGCTCAGTAAGGCAGTGAAGTTTCCCATGTTTTGAAATAAGCTTTCAAATACTTGCAAATGCAAGTCTAGGCTGTGAATTCTTTCATTACTGTTACCTTTGCCCTCCTCACAGAGCTACCCTTCTTCTGTGGGAGAAAGTTAACTTTCCTTAGGAGCAGCTGGAGCTGTGGATGAAAATGAGTGCTTTTCCGACATCTTCTGATATGACAGCAGCTGTTCGCTATATTTTGTTAGGAGTTACAAATAAGTAACTCTCATTGATGAGATCTACACTAGCTGGCAATTTGGTGCAGGAGCAGTAAATCAGTAGACAAAAAAAAGAAGTTGTTGAGGACCCTACGCCAACATTACAGGCAATTTGGGAATCTTACTTGAGACTAGATCTATTCTTTTCTGCTGGATCAGTCACTGCCGCCCACGCTCGTGGATTGAAACTATCGGAAAGACGAGTCTTTGGTTGCGACCCTGTGGTCCCTGGGAAGGGCTGGAGAATGTTTGGTGCATACGCAAACCAGTGATTCTGGTTTAGCTCCCTCCCAAAAGAATCTATTTAATATGTACCAGAATTTGTCTTAAAAGTGAACCGATACAAGATAAATTGGGTTAAGTGAGGGTTTTTTCTTCAACAGCACACTATGACTGCACACTAAGGCACTTTCTCTTCTGTCTCTGGATATAAAACTTGTGACAGTTTGTTGAAGGAATGACTGACAGAAGGGGCTGATAATGGCAAAAAAATCTTACACAATTGTTTTCTCATTTTGACAGTGTTTTTCCAGCTTTTGAGCTGGTGCTGACATAACGGAAAACGAATTGCAAGCTGGTTGAAAAAAATCCTCTTCATAACCCTTCTGTGAATAACATGTTAAAGAAATCCACTCCATGTTTTAGTCTTCTGGAGAAGACTAAGAACATTACTTGGTGCTGTTTGGATGCCCATACCACATAGGCAGGATCAGTAATGTGGATAATTATTTTAATATTGAGCCATAAAATATTAACTCAAAGAGCAATTCTGTTGGGATAGATTTCCAAATCTTTTCACTGCTGCCTTTTTCAAAGAATTATATTCTATTTTAGTTCATCTGCAATTTAACACATAACTGCTGTAAGTAAATGAGCTGTAACATGCCTTCTTTCCCATTATGTGTCTCCAGAGACACTTCTGTTATCGAAAAGTTTCTCTCTGCTGGGTATTACCCCTACCATAAGGAAAAAAAAGTGCATTTCATTTGGTTACAGTAGTTTCTTCTAAGAAAACTCATTTTTTCATTTGGATTGGAAATAAAGCATGTGTCTTCAATTATTAGTACTAGTTCATAGTGTAGAATATATACCCATATATAGATAGCACCAAAGACACAGTAATGCTCTTCCAACACAAAAAGGTCTTTTTCCCAAATTCTTCCCAATAGAGGCTTTTGGGGGAAAAAATGTAGCCACCTGGAGTTACATATTTGGACATTCCATTTCGTCCTTCAGCTACTTCATGTTGGTAATGCTTAGATTCTCTAACCGAAAAATTGCATTAGCAAATTAAGCTAAAGGCTTGTTTGTTCATGTTGTTCTATCACGGTTCAAAGCTCGTGTTGTTCTATCATGGTTCTAGTATAGAAGAGGGATTCAGACGAGTATTGCGTTTATTAATCAGAATGCTACAGTTTTCCTAAACACTTCTGAAAAATACTTTGTTAAAAGTTTATTTCACTTCTTGCAAAGCTTAGAACTTCTCTGCCGAAAGAAAGGAATACTCTTCAGGATGCCACGTAGGGCTGTGGATGAATACAGAGGGAGATGCAGCAAAGCCAGATGCCACCACCGCACTCCCTGGTGCTAAGACACCGCTGGTGCTCTCTTCTCTCACCACAGGGCAGGGGAGGGGAGAGCACAAGTGTATTATCTCAGCTGTTGTGACAGATTAAGCCTGACGTGCTGCCAAATCTTATGTGTATTAATAAGTTTCTCCCCCTGATCCCCAATGGCAGTCAGATGGGTTCATCGGTAGATTGTGGTGGACGTTTAAATGTTTGAGCTGGGCAATTTGAGACGAACTGTCATGATTCATTAGCCCTGTTGAGGGAACAGTGCCAGGAAGTATCTGGCTGATGACTTGAGAGACACCTAGTAAGCAGAATAAAACCCCAACTCACTCAGCAAATCTCGCGGCAGTGCCAAGGGGTCTAAACCCAATGACCGATACAACACGCTGCCACTTGTAATAGCCAGGAATTAAAAGCTGTTGTTATTAGGGACTTAATCTTTAAGGCTGGCAAACAATATGCTTCCAAATCACAATTTAGCACCAACCGACGACTGCCTGCAGGGTGTATCTGCGTGTGTGGAAGCAGACTGGAAGCTGACGAATTACCGGTTACAGGAAAGAGCAGTTCCTCATTTTTTTTCAAAATGTGTTTCTCCACTGTCCCTGCCTCCCTTTAAGGAGCTGACTGCTGACAGCAGTGCGGGGCTGCACCAGTTTGCAGGACTTAGTAAAAACTGTAGACTGAAGGGTCAAGGTGACGGTGGGAAGACTGGCTGATGGCTTTCGAACCCAGCCTGTCTTCTTTCACCGTATGTGTTGTAAGCGAAGGGAGTTCAATTGTTTTACCTTCCTTAGATTCTCAGGTAAGACACAGCATCTTCAGTATCGTGACAATAAATCCTTATACAAATTCCTAGAGGTTTTACTGTCCACTAGGCTGACTATCATGGAACGTTGTGTTTCTATATTTAAAAAAAACCCAAACAAACAGCATTCTCTGATAGAACATGAAGAATGCTAAAACTCTGGGGAAGAGGAGATGAGAGATTCTTGCATGTATCACATTTGATTTATAACTTAATATAAGGAGAAGCAGATACAAAATAAGGCTATTCAGAAAGATAGCTATTCAGAACTTTGCCATTCAGGGACAAGAACTGAGAATCGGCTTCTGTATTGTTGTATCTCCTGTTCCACACATCTTAGGCCCACTGAAATACTATTTGTTCTTTATGAAGGAATGCTTTTTAAGAGACTTTCTTTGCTGTTTTTATTTTTTTTCTGGATAATCAAAGCTCTCAAGTTTCTTCACCTGTCACTGTAATTACAAATGTATTTACGTACTTCTGTGAAGAAATGTATGAACGATTTTTACCCAGTTCCTTCTAAAGATCTGTAATTAACTATTTTTTACCACCAGGACTGAATCTATTGGCTAAAGGTCAACCTTCACAAGTTTACAGGTGTTCCTTTCCAGTCATATTTTCAGAACCACTTTGCTCTCTTTATACTACTGCTAGTAAGGTTTGCCATGCATTGTGGATTGCTGTCAGCTGCTCTTCGAAGACTGTAAAATAAACAGTATTTCTTCAAAAAGTATTTTCTTTTATCTCTTATCTGTCATTTGTTCCCTCATCTGCATGCATTTATTAAAGACCTGTCAGAATGATTTTTTAGAGACGTGATTATTTAGCCCTTTTGGTGGAAGAAAAAAGCAACTAAAAATACCAGAGAAGCAAATAAAATACAGTAGTCTTTCATATTTGGATACATACTTAGGTCATTAGAGAAAATTAATTTTGTGACCTTTCCTACTACTGTCCTTTGCTGTGCAGAGTTCAGTATGAACGGTAGTTTTTGCTTTGAAGGTAAATTCAGTAAGTTAGCGTTAGGGCACACAGCTGCCTGAGAACCATGGTGCAGAATAACAGAGAGCACTGACAATCAGGAATGAAATGCATTTGCAAAGCTACTATGGACAAAGGTATAATTATGTTGTATCATGATTCTTTTGTGCATCTCCTAGTCTATAAGTGCAAATACACCCATTTGTCTTGTCTGGATAATGCTTTAGTTTGAAAAAGTTCTTAAGATGTCCTCTCATCTATCATCTAGTGTTGTGGTACAATGATTTTATACATTTATAGACAGTACAATTTGGCTAAATTGAAATCTATAGCCAAAATAGAGCTCAGTGGGATCTGTTTGTATTTAATACCTTTCAGTGTAAAAAAAAAAAAAAAAAAAGAAGTATCTAATTAAGGCTCTATGATGATGGGTGTGTTAAAAATGTAGTATAGAACAATTTCAAATCTTTATATTGTAAAAAATATCTTACATGACAAAATGTAAACCACAGTATAATTATATGGAGATATCTTTGAGTTTTTAAATGTGGGGTTTTTTTTAATAAATGGGTAGGTACGAATGTTACCTTGCCAATTTATCATCAGATTCTCTACTTCTTTGTGTTTTTTCTTACAAGAAACCAGACATACAATGGGACTCGTGTTTTCATGGACTTTTTTTTTTTAAATGCTGATTCTTAGAATATCAGCATACAGGCTGAAGAACAGATGATAACTTTTTATGCAGAAAAAACCCCAAACACGTACCAAAGGTAGTGTGCTTCAAAATAAAATTCCTTAAACTATAAAGTGCTTGAGTCTAGGATGTGCTGCTTATTGATGTAATTAATACAACAGCATATGAGGTCAGTGCTAAGGTGTCGCATTAAAATTCATGTTTGATAAAACTGGTTATCTGCTTTTTAGTATCTCGTCTAGGGGAAAAGAACCTTACATATGTTATCAATTAGTGATATAAGCAGTACAAAAATAGAAAAGAAAGACAGACTTTCCTTTAACTTGTTCTATACAATCATGGGAAATTTCAGTTTGAGTAGGCATATATCTAGGTGCTGCCATATCTGTGATTAAATACAACATTAATTTATCACACATATGTGAAAATCTGACATGCTTCAGAAATAAAAAATTCAATAAAATAAAATTAATACTGTTCCTTTATATCTGCAGTCAGGAGTGTGAAGGAGGTTTCAGCATGATCATTGATTTAAATCAGCTCAGATCAGAAAGAATCAGAAAGATGCCCCCAGATGATTGCTTTAGGACAGGATTTGATAGTTTTGAAACCAGTTTCTAAGGAAATAATGTTTGACTTTCAGACCACACCAGGGTAATGAAAACTGATTGTTACCCACTTTAGCATCATCAGGCAAAGACTGAGGATGGAAATAGATTATAAAATCAACTAATTCTACACCCTGCAGAGGTGGTATTTTTAGACCATGGCACTTCATAAGCAGCTACTTAGGAGAAAAGCTTGTAGTGGTTCTGGGTTTTGTACAGAGGATCCATTGTTCAGGACTGTCAGTTAGGAAGCACAAAAAACCATGATAAGCATTTATGATTTTGAGCTGTATGCAGAAGTGGAAACGCTCCCTATTGGGACAATGACACTCTTAGAAAATATGTTAAATAAAGAAATTTAGAATCTGTTCCTCATCTACAAGGTGGCTTAGTGAATGTGATAGAATTCATTTAGACTCTGGTTTTAGATACGCTGTGACTAGGTCAAGTTGTACAATGTGTGTTGCACAGAAAATAAATAGGACTGTTCAGGATCAGAACAGATAAGACTGTTCAAGAAAAACAAATGAATGGGTCTTATTCTTCCCCCAGATAAATAGAGTAGAAATTGGAGAATAGTTCTGACAAGTCAAAGGACTTCCTGTCTTATCCTCTTTCTCCTACATATATGAAATATGAACTCATGTATAGGCACAAAGAGGCTAGTTGTGGGGTTTTTTTCACATGAACTGGCAACATCCATCCATCCAAAATCCGCCACCTCTTCTATTCTGCTGTAATCAGTTTTGCCTTTTTGTGCCTGTTTCATACACACAGTCATTCAGAACGGGCACCACTCCTCCATTCTGAGGGTTTTGTTAAGTTACGTAGAAGTGGGCATAAGTGTGGCTAGTATAGAAAATACATAGTAAATAATAAAAGAAGGCAGGACCTTTCATCTCTTCCAAGGTGTTTGTTACTTTGAATGCAATTATAATGTGTCTTACGTCTTTTCCTCATTCTTTTTTCTTTCTCACTTTCTGATCACCATTTGTCTGAGTAGAGAAGAAAGTTGTCTATGGACAATCAACTAATTTAGTTTTAATTTGCATGTAAACTTTTCTGCTTTAATTTAAATCAATAATTGGTTACACAGGTCTGACTAAGCATTCCAAAATTGATTCGCAAATCAAATTTGTATTTGATAATTCAAAATTTTCTGACTGTCAGCCATTTTGTGGGAGTGTCCTGCCCAGACACACAATGGTAAATCAAGATTCTTTGCCATAGTTGATTCCCTCTGTCAGAGGATTTAAATCACATGTCCTGGCTATGCAATAGTATATATTTGGGCTGAAGGATGTAAATGTGTTTAATAAAATCCATTCAAATCCTTTTTGTAGGCCTCAGGCTTACTAAACACAAGACAAATCCTCCTCTTAAATGACATCTTAAGATGTTAAACTCTGTCTGTTACAATATTGTCCTTAGTATATACAACTCTATTTCACTCAATATTGAGTTAGCGTAGGTACTCACTAGCCATGATTAGATACACGCAGATCTCCTCAGATTTGTCATTGCTATTTTGCTCCTGTACTTGCAACACTAATAATTTTGTTTCTTTATATTCAGTGACATATATTTGTGATTTTAGAGCACAAGGGTCTGGTCTCTGTTCCTGTTAATGAAGTTCCAGGTGACCATGAAGTGAAGTGCTGCAGAGTGACAGCTGTGAGATCCTAGGTGGCCACACATTCGTTGGAATGCAATATAGTCACTAATAGGGCACCTAGTGTGAATGGTCCTTTTTTGTCTTAAAACATACTAGATCTAGACACAACTCTTTCATCTACAGTATCAAGAAACAAAAAAAGACAGGATTTTTTTAAAGGAGAATACTATGATTTTTAAGATCCACTGACAGTTGTTTCAGTCATGTTTCAATGTAAATATTTTTTTAAAACCACAAGTGTTAAACTGAAGTAAAAAAATTACCTTACATGTCCGATGTGTGAAAAGTGCTCAAGTTCTAACTATACACTGGGATGAAATAAATACGTCACAATGTTTATTCTTTGGCAATCTTTAGCTATCAATATAATGGTTAAGGCTGTAAATCACTAGGCATTGTGTAAGTATGTATTTTGCCTATGTAGCAAAGTCATATACTAACACAAAATCGTTGGAACTACTTCCTTATTTCCCTCACCCAAAAGCCACAATCATAAAGAAGGTCCCCTCAAATTTTCCATGTCATATTGCACAAATTTAAAAATATCTCTGTAATTACTGTTTTCCAAATAGAGAAAATCAGAAACAGATGTCAAAACATTTACTATGCTTTAATTAAAAAAAAAAAATTAAGCTGTTACTCTATATTTTTAAAAAATCCTGTCTAGGCCCTCGTCCTGCCAGCCTATCTTTGCTAAAAAAGTGATAGGCTTAAGTATATGCTTGATGTGAAGCAAGTGTTTGAGTATGTAATAGAAATAAGGATGTCTTTATGTTATCTCCTGAATCAGGATAGTAAAGATAAAAGTCAGCCACAGCTAACCAAAGAAAAGTCATTCCTGAAAAAGGAGCTGACCATATTAATTGTACAAGAAGACACTAGTCTTAGAGACTGCCTTCAGGCTATACTTACCAAAAATATCGCTATCCATTTACTCTGGTTTGGGTAAAGAAGGGCCCACTGCTTGTTATCTTATCAATCTTAACAAATGTATCCTTACCACTCCGGCATAAAGGAGAACAGAATTGTTATTCTTACATTTGAGATAGAGGCATGGGGACAGGGAAATGAGGCACTGGAAGGTTGAACTAAACCTAAACTAGTGGGTTTGGGAATGTTTCAGGGTCCCTGGTCCAGCTGAGTGTTCACCCTCCCGACCGTCGCTTGGATCTACCTGTTGTCATGGCAGCTGTGGGTTTCCACTGGGGGGGAAACATAAGTGTGCAAGGGACTTCAAGGTTAATCTGGTGACTGGGACAGTGTACCAACTACGACGTATAATCGCTGCTAGATACGACCACAAAGTCTTTGGTAAAGTCTGGAGTAGATGTCTTCAAAGTCAGAAGACATCTGCTCCAGTTACCAGATGTGAGAGACTGGATTATTATCTTGAGCTGTTTGTCTCAAAGATTGTCAGGTGTGAGAGACTTCTCAAGCTATTCATCTCAAGAATTGTGGGCTGCTTATCTCAAGCCCTTTGTCTCTGAGATGGTCTAAGCAGGACATTCCTCTGTCCATAAGGACAATTCAGGAGAGGAAACAGGCTGAGGTCGACAAGGATGTAAGGATGTGGAGGCTACCATTCTCATGGAAACTGCAGTCTTTGAGATAAGATTTGGTCACGTAAAGGTCGTGTGATAGACGGCACCTGCAGCGTGTGAACAGTGCGTGAACAATACATATGTGTATACCTCATCGAAATATGCTATAAAGAAATGTGGAGACAGGACGTGGTATGCATCCACCACCGAAGAACTGAAGACTGAGGACCAACGGGACGCCGCTGGATCCATGGTGGTGACAATCCTTGCAACTCTATCCCAACTGCTTGCTTGATTTCTGCCTTTTCTTCCATTCTATCCTGTCGCTACTATTTTCTACTTTTGATAACAAAACCCCTTTTGGGTATATGGCATTTGACCTCATTTGTGTCTTCATCTCGCTCTTGGGATTATATCGAAACCTTCCCCGACATTGGATCGGGACACCAGACCATTCCTTTTTCTATTGTGTTAACATTATGCTCCATCACTTATGACAAAAAACTAAATGGTCAGCTGGATTGTTTAAATGCCACTAAATAGCACTGTTTCTATGTTACAGTATAAAGAGTGATACCCTTACTCACGTCAAATAGTATCTTGTGTCAATGGCAGCTACTGAAAAGCTGCACTGTAAACCTGAAAAAAGCAATATAAAATCCTGTCTCGTACCACTTTGCCACTTCTGAGTCATCCTAAACTTTCATTTGATCTTCCTTTTCTATTTCAATGAAAAATACATGACACCTTCATGCTCAGCAATTAATCTGCCCACCACTGAGGGGCTACCATCTCTGAGAGAAGCTATGCAGGTTTTGAGGTTTGACAATTTCAACAAATTTCAGATCAGGGAGGAGCTGGGTGTAGGATGGCAATTTTTGTATTCTTACCTTTGTGTTTGAATTTACAGTCACACTGAGTGAACTTCCCTCTTTCTCTCTCACTCAGCATCTACATATTGTGAATTATGTCTAAATACCAAAGTGTTATTTAATGTAGCCAAAGAAGAAAGGAATGAATGATAGCCCATTATTGCTTTACATTCAGAGATCATTCTCAGAGTTCAGGGCTATTCTTTTAGCCGTGCCACAAGAATTACACAGGCACGACTAGTTTTTATAACCCCCTTAGGCAATGTTGAAACTATAAACATGATGGGAATGAAGTCTCACCATGTGTATCTGATAGCACCGAAGAGAGTAACTAGAACTGGTGCTGACACAGCATTCGGCTTGTATTAAAGGTTTAACATACTACCCGAATCCCCTTGGCTGCTTGGTGTTAGGATTTTAGATCGTTAGGAGAGGCTGTGTGGAGGGACTGTCCCAAAATACGATGCTATCGCTGCCATAAAAAAAGTATACATACTGAGGTGCTTCGTTCAGTTCTGGACAGGGATCTGGGCAAATAACGCTGCGAAAATTCGGCTGTATGCATACATCTAACTCTTGTTTACGCAGTAAAGGGACGGCATGGAACAGTGAAATGTATATAGAAGTAATGCAAAACTATGTAAGATAGGCATATATACACACACACGTATGCATGGATTTGTGTGGCTACTGCTTAAGTTTTATGAAACCTCTGTACATTGACACACAGTTTCAGTCCCATACAGAACTTTACTTTCCTGCCAGTTAAGTGGTGTAAGAAAGGAAAACCACCACTGCAGTCAGAAGTTACAGAGAGATTTAACAAAATCAACAGTATGAAAATGAGGCCATGAAAAATAGATGCATTCATACATCAGAACTTCTCTCTCATATTCATTATACTTTAAAATTCTGTTATAAGAAACACTTTGTTACGAGTGAAAGGTATTCTAAGAATTCTACTTTAAAAATTTAAAACGGTTTTCAGAAAATACAAATTAAAAAAATTATTAGCCTTATGCTAAACATTATCTTCAAACGGATCATTTCTCCTTGCAAATATTTCCACTGAACAATTTTGACTGGATTTTCTTTCTTGTTTGGATATACATTACATGAGGAATAGCTTCTTTTCTTCAGTGAAATTTGTCTACCTGCTAGGAAGTCTAATGTGTTTGATAAATGCTCAGCAAAATTAGTCACTCAAACATTGAAATTACAGGGAAAGCAATTTATAGATGCACCTACATAGGACTTCAGAAAGTTTGCCAGTAACTTTTGTGGGTAATTGTTCAAATTTAGTGCTAGCATTTCTTACCCTTGTGCTTTCCTAAATGAGGATTTCTTGATTTCAGGCTTTCTCCTGTGGAAAATTTCTCCTATTTCTGACATTCCTCATTACTTTTGGTTTCTTTGTTTAGTTGCTATTTTATCTTTGCTATCAATTTTTGTTACTTCAGTTGCTTGAGCATTCAAGTAATAAGCCTCCCACTGTTTTTTTTTAATGACTTCTATAATTCATGTTTTTAAGCAACGTCAGCTATGTCTCAGTTAACTATAAAAGTGAGTTCTTACTCCTCCCTACTCCCTTTGTTTGATAATATAAAACCTAAATTCAATACAACCCTAAATCAGGAGTTCGGGTTTTATCCCTAAAATAAATCACCATCACCTTGCCAGCCATACCAGAAAATTTCTGTACGATTGAATTATCAGTAAATTGAAGGTCAGCCAGGTTTATTACTTAATATTTGTATTATAGTGCACACTGCTTAATGATATCTTAGCCTCCAATTGTTCCCCAGGCTTCAGTATATCCCACTTTCCTCAGTTTCTATGTTTCCTGCTAGCCATCAAATGTACTCAAGGATTAGCAATGAAAGCCTCTTTCTGTATTACTGATAATATTTTGTATAAAAGAAAGATATGATAATTCAGAGAATGAGTGCACAGTTAAATGCTCTAAGAAGCAGGTAAGAGGAATTCAGCAGAAGGGCATGTGAAATTTGCCCATCACATACATAATTCTCTATCATACATGCACAGTGATCTCATTTGCATGTACAACTGTAGCTATTTTTCAAAAAGGTGTGCAGCGTTATTTATATATGCAACTACACAAAAAAAGCCTGAAAACAGTGCTTCTGGTGAATTATAGAAATAGTTTTTCTTGATTATTAGAAGTACCCCCACCATGACAAAGCATCCAATTTAAAAGACTAGTAAGAAAATAGGTATAACATCCGAGTATTAAAAAATCTCAGTGAAGAAAACTGAAGATCTTCCCCTCTTTCTCGTGAAGGTTTCCCTAGACCCTGTATGAGATCAGTGTCTCTGGTGGCAAAAAGTGTCTAGAAAGGTAATTGGCCAATTGTGAATTTCCTGGAAATGGAGGAATCCACAGGGAACATAAAGGGACCGCAGCTCCCAGCAGAAGACATATCAGCACATATTGTAGCTCTCATGAGGCAGAATGTAAAGGCTACAATTTGGGTACAGGCAAGGGAGAGAATTTCAGACAAAAATCACTTATGTCACAGTATTGGAAGTATCCAGGGTGTCATAGCTTTCACCTGAGACAGGCCATATTTCAGAATCAGCCTCCTCTGTAATGCTTGTAGCATATTTATTAAGCATCTTATCCGTTCTGACGATTGAATTGGGCCTGTTTAAAATCTTATTTCTGTGTAATTGCTGTCAGTATTTATTAAGCTTCATTGCAGAGACAGAGCAGGGCAGGGAAATAAGCCTCTCTGGTGACAGTCCGCATTACATAAAAAGAGCTAGTAGCCAACTTTATGCTGTGTTTGTCATTTAGGTCTAGGTTTTATTTTAAATGCTTCTGAACAATTTTGGATGCTCTCTAAAACAATTGCATCATAGCTACTGGAAATTGAAATCCGGTACACAATTGCATCTTTTTTATTATGTTGTCCTAATTTGAACCTCATATTTTCCAGACCAGCTTCCACCTTTTCCAACTGAGAGCTTGGGGAATCAGACCACATTGACAGAAAGACCCAAAGGTTAGTTAAAAGAAGAATGAGAAAATTTTCTGGAAAACATTTCTGCAGTCATCGTCTACTGCAATCACAGACTTATGCTGTGGGGAACACAGCAGTGCTCTGCCTCCAGGGCTTTCATCTCAGGAGAACCATAAGAACCAAACCTGATCTATGTGATTTTTTTTCCTTTTTTTTTTTTTTTTTTTTCAGGGGGGGGCTCTATACACCAACACTGAAGGATTCTTCTCTTCCTCCTTTCCAAGACTACTCCCTTGAGCGGTCTTGGTGCGTTTCATCCATCAGTGGCTAACTCTTAGATGATGCTCCTGTAAAAATGCTATGGTATGGTAGTAATGGAATAGTTATTATGTCCTTATCCCATCTCAAGCTGCTTCATCCCACCTCAAGTGATTCACAACTGCAGATGTAGAGGGGCAGCCATGATCTTTAAAGTTTCCTTCCTTTAAGTCCAATATTGCCTACATTTTCCTGCTCAAAATTTCCATTTTCATAAGTTTAAACTTCCAATGGCATTCAAATATTTCCTCTTGAAATTTGTATCAAGCCCAGCCATTTTGTTCTAAAGTTCTAGATGTCTCATAGTTAGCTATACTTTGGGAAAGCTCTTGAGTTCCTTAAACTTTTCAAGTGTCTTAAATTGACAAACTTGTGCTAGAAGTCTGGTAAGAGCAAATCCTCTGTGAGAGCTCAGATAATCCTGAAAAAGTTCTGTTCTTTCTGTCAACAGTGTGCTCTATTACGTCCTTGAAATAGAAACAGCCAACTATATTTGCTGGGGAAACTGAGGAACTGAGAAAACTTAAATGACTTTCTGAAAGACACAAAATTACTCTGCCCTAGTTTTAGGACTAGAAATAGACATGCAAATCTTAGTCCTATGTATTAAACCTTAGTTATAGTTCTGAGTAGAGGGCCTTAGAAAGCCGTGTCAGTGAGAACTTCTGAATTCAAACAGTAAATAAATGATCATCAAGTCTCAGCTAAGAAGTTTTATTGCCAGTGCTGGTGTCCAGGAATAAAGGAAAATGCCTGCATTTTCTATCATAAGGGAAGTTTATAAATCTGGCAGTTAAAAAAGAACGGGTTTTGATTTTTACACACTTTGGATGTACATTGGGATCATAGGGAGAGCACTAAAGCAGAGTTGGATTGGGTGATTACAGAAAGCTAATTATCTATTAACGATAAATTGTTCAAAGATAGGGCTGGAAGGGATTTCAGAATGTCATTCAGTTCACCTATCTTGTACAATGCAGAGTAGATAAACCTGCATTATCTACTATCCCAAGGAGGGATACAAACAGCAGCCAAATTTACTCCTAAAGGTAGCTAGCAAAGGAAATTTCACATCCTTTCTAATCCTCCTTGTAAGCTCCTCTTTCTAGTGCTTCACTACTGCTATAATTAGGAAGGTTTCCTAAATATTACCACAAGTTGAAGCTATTTGCAATCACAATCACACTGTCAGGTTTCTAAGGGCCTTTAGGTGGAATCAAGGGTAAGGAAGTAAAGAGCTTTTCAGAATGGAGGAGAGGGAGTCTTTCAATATCTATACGTCAGTTAAATTTCATGCAGAATCACTAAGCAAAACTATCCTTCTTATGCCTTAATTAAATAACCCTTGAGGACAAAGTACATGAGGGAGAAGGTCATGGTGAAAACTGTAATTATTTCCTGGAGCTATTGATTTTATGCTGATGATTTTGAATTATGCATATAGCTTGCATCTAATAATCTTACCTAGAATGGCGGGTGGTGTTTTGAGCTTTTTCTGTCACTTGGGAGGAGGCTTGTTTGGACATCTTTCAGTGTGTCTACATTGCTTATTGCAAAGGTGGGGGGGGGGGGGCGGGGGGAAGGGCGCTGAATATCAGGTCAAAGGAAAAAAAAATGACTTTTTGTTAGGGGAATGAAAAGAACCAAAGCAAATGGAGAGAAGAGAAGCTAAAAGAAGCGAAGTGAAGAGAAGGAGATAATGTGTAAAACAAATCAGAACAGAATATCTCTGTCCACCCACTGAATATGACGGGTCTTTGAAATCAAGATTCTGGTGGATGAGATAGTTTCTCTTAGGAAACTCCCAATACAGAGTTCATCCCTGAGGTATTATACATCAGGATTCCTTTCTTGTTTGTGTATCTTCTGAAGACCTAGCCATGGAAAAATATATTTCTCTAAATCTTCCAGTGTATTTTATCTTCTTGATGTTTATGACTTAAAAACTATCAGCTATAGATATCTTCTCAAAAAAAATTGTGTGTTTCACAGTTCTTAAAGTCCAAGAAGAGGTCTATTCAATGTGTTGTGAATGTGTTGATTTTGTGACTCACAAAGTCTTCTCAGCTATCTGTAATTTAGATGAGCACCATGCTTATACTGTGAATGATTTTACAGTGGTGTTCTTTATTGATAAAAGCTATAAATCTGGGTATTCTGCTTTAGAGAAGCAACTCTTTTCCTGGAAGAGCTCAAAGATATGCTCTGGAAGTGTTCATGCTATTCTACTTTGTGTATATCACAGATGACAGCTAGAGTTTGATATAATCACATAAACTGCACTTGTACTGTTTTTTAATATGTTCAGGTAATAGCCACTAATGTGGGATCTTATGTAAGATTAAAAATATATATATAAAAACCCGAAGGGATCTTAATTCGTGTATAGTTCGCATTCACCAACCTCCACCAAAACATTACAGGATGAACAGTCTACCAAGGTTTGCTCACCATAGAATATCTTGCCATGCTCCAAAGACACACATCAGGTTTTGCACTACATGCATGACAAGGCTGAACATCACTTTTTAATTTAGAGGGATGGCAGTTGCCTGCATACTTTTAGTCTCATTCTGCATTGACCGCATCTGTCACCTTGATTTCTCTCTTGATATATAGTTTTTATTCTAACTGAATCCAGAAAACACAAGTTATTACCATATTTACAGTAAATACTCTGCCTTCCTTAGCTGTGGTTGAAATGAAGTGAAACTTTCTTACTTTTTAAGAGATCTGATTTGTCCACAACATGATGGAACAGACTGGCAGGCAGTAGCAAGGAGAAATTTTCCTCAGTTACTGCCCATGCTGTGCCTGTTGGAAAGACTAACGTGGACTTCAGTCGCTGTATCTGTCAACCTCACACTTCCCACCAGTTCACAAGTCGAAAGAAAAGAAGTAAGTAAATGAAGCAGGTAAAAAGAAAACATTTTGTAAAATAATGGGGACAGGAGACGAAAGCGCTTGAAATGATAAGAAAAATTCCAATGTACTGATTACTTACCTGCCAGGTTTCTACTCACTAGGTGGTATTCACATACAGATGCTATAGCTGAAAATGTTTTTAGTACCACTTGGGTTTTGCTTGTTTTTTCTTTCCCACATTTCAGTGTCTGTATATCTCTCCTTAATGACTTAACACAGTTTAATGTCTCCTCTGCCATTCTCACTAATCATCACCTCCAACTACTAATGGCACCAGACCGCCCTGTGATTTGCCCTTTGTGGCCAGCTGCTTTTAATTTGGTCTGCAGCGACTGCAAAAAGGGCAGAGAGCAATTACAGAGCAGACTGATGCTTGGCGATAGACTTAGAGGTGCATTGTTTTGGAGGGATGTTTTAATCTTTTTTTTTATTATTTTTTAAGATTATGAGACACACTAAAATTTCCAATTTGGGAAATAATTTAGAGAGATTATAACTCCATTCTGATTCAATCTGCCACTAGAATGGAAAAAAAAACCCCAAACGTTTTATATGAAGCTTTTTAAACTGATAATCAGAAATCTAACAGTCTGAATTGCAATTCTAGACACGTACTACACACCTTTTATGATAATTTACATGAGTAATACTGCTGCAGTGTTTATGTGAAAAAGTGTTAATCAAGGACTAAAAAAAGTTTTGAAAGAAACTGTAAACAATCCTGAGGCTTTCCTTGTAACATTGTTACTAGATTAGACCACTACTAATCTTCATATGTATAGTGTCTGATAAAACCACAGAAGATAATGTTAGGAAACCACGTGGTATGAATAACTGATATTAGTTGTCATGGAAATTTAGCCATTTCTAGTATGTAATATGACTGTTATTTAGAGGCTTAAATAGCACAGCAGTATTGCATCATAATTTCAGTCAAGGAGAGAAAGAAACTTGTATTAAATTCAAACTGCAGAGAAAATTTACTGTAGTTTTACTCATGTTTTTTCTAATAGCCCTCCATTAGTAAATATACATGTGGTAAAATACATGTAGTAAAGAAAATGGCACGTGATCTTTACTAAGCAGGAATGGCTAGGTAGGTCAGTGATTCTTTATTTGACTGTAAGCTTGCATCCCAGGCAGAACAGCATCAACCACATAAGGATTAATTTAGTACTCAAAGAAGGGGTAGACAAATGTCAATCTAAATGAGAGATCCTTCTTTGCTCGTGCCTCTAACAGATTTACTTGGAAGCAAACAACCAATGCTGCTCTTTTGTAAGAGTGGGCTTTCCTTTTTGCTCCACAAATGTAAGCCCTACCAGTTTACTCCCTCCTGTGCATGCAGACAGAGTCTTCCTTTTACGTTTTATTGTGACAACAGAGATGCTTAGATAATTTCTGCTCGTTGTGTCATAGATAGTTCTACGGTACGATACTTTCTAACGCCAAGCCTGAAGGTCTTATAACCACCACCTCCACGACTAGTCAGTGAAATGCTGGCTGTCCCTTCCTTTCTTTTACTGAAAATTATCTTCGATCCACCCTTTCACTCCCCTGTTATCTGTTACCACTACTGGCCAAGGGAATGACCAGCCGTGCTCTCAGAAATGGCTGTGGTACATCAAGGCATGATGACAATGAAGTCTGAAGAGCAGTAGTCAATCTGTGGAGGGAATGCAGAACCAGAAATAATAGATAAGGTTGCAGGTTGTAGTTGAGATGCAGTAAGATGACTTTTGCAATATGTTTACAGGTGGGGGGTTCTGATGGACCATGTGCGAATTCGTTGCTAGTGTGCTTGAGAGAAAAATGTGCTTAAATCTTTGCCTACACAATGACTGCCTGAAGCCATAATTCTGAGTCCATTTAAATAAAATACATTAAAAAAGTAACGGACACTATCTCTTGGAAGGCAAGTTAATAACATCACGTGGCACTCGTGTTTAATTTTTATCAGTGTCTTGCAAAAAATGAGATCAAATAATTATCTACTTTCAAAGCACAGTCTGTAATGCCTAGCATCTTTTATTATTGCAAAAGCTCTTACCAAGGAAACAAAGTTTCTGCCAGATAGGAACTAAAGGTAATTCTACAGCTGTTTCATCCTAAAGTAAGATGATGCTTTCAGTAAAAGGATATTAAAATGCATCGGGTGATGGTAGTACATCATGTATGTATATGTTCTTAGGCACCCAATAAACCTCAAAGACACTGAGATGCTATCAAATAACTTTGTGTATATGTCAGGTAATATTGATCTCCTCCTTACTTGAAATAATGCAAGCGAAATTTTTAATATATATATTTTTTAAAGATTTTAAAACTCTGAAAGATACTGAGAACATTTACCATACCTACAGGACATTACAGTTGTGACTTCTTATGTATATAGGATGACTCTTTTCACTTCTGCCTTAAAGATGCCAAAGTGACAACCTTAAAGATTCTGAGCTCTAAGCACTCCTTTGCTGAGCAGCAGAGAGCAGGCAGAATTACTGAAGGCTTCATTTGAACTGCATCACCATTTGTCTCAACTTTCAGCCTCCAGGGATCTGCTCGAAGTAGTAGTGGTGCACATTCATAAGGATGCCACTTTTGGTAGCAATTTTTATGAGACTGCCAGAGGAACCAGTTTATTTCATATAAACTACTGAAAAGACAGCAGTGGCATTGGCTATTTGTATGGCTTTGAATATATTAGCAGAGGCAGAGACATGTTACCTAGAAGGATATCACATAGCACAGAAATACAGATTACTGTACAAGCTCCTCTCTAAAAATTACCAATACAATCTTGTAATATATAACTGATTTACCAATTTTTGAATATTCAAGGCAGGACACTGATTTAGCTGCAGAATTCTCAGTGCGCTAAAATACATGAATCTTTAAAAGAACTCTGTCAAGAAATGTAACCACCAAAATTCTACTAATGTTTAAAAATAAATGAAGATGTGGGCTGTTGCTCACAAAATCCATTATAAATTGAAATGCTTCCCTTTTCACTTGAACCAGGAATAAATTTAAAGTAGGGAGATTTTTAATGTGTTTAAACTTCCTGCTTCACTTTGAATCAAATTTCAGTAGTGTTACAGACTTGTCCAAACGTGAAACAGTATAGACAGTGTATTTGGCCAGTTTCAACTCACTGAACTTCCGCTTTACTCATCCTGGCATGATATAAACAATAAAACGTGGATCAGCTTTTTAAAACAATTTTTTTTTCAAGAAATATTTTTATCATCAACACTTTAACACATCTGATCTTGTGTTGATAAAATCAGTCTTTTTAAATCAAGAAAATTGAAACTGCAGCTTCTGATCTACCTAAAATGACTGCTTTGCACATTTACCACAGGTTTTCCAATCAGATTGATACAAAACTTGAGTGCTCCAGCTGAGATCCAAAAGAGCAATTGAGTGTAACACAGAAGAGATAATTTGTGCTTTTCCTGCAACTAAAGTTTTGAGAAGATGTAACTCAGATTTTCTTTTTAAAAGTAAATCCTCAATGGACATATTTGAGCTACTCCAACAATCTATGGAACATTAACTTTTTACACTGTTGTAGGCACTGGCAAAGGGCTGCCGATATGAATTAGAAACACTATGACTTCAATGCAAAGATTATTGGCTTGATCAAACTGAAGACATTTTGTGTATTTAGAAAGTAATCTGATGTAGAACATTTCTTTTCCCTATTTACTTATTGTGTTTTACCTGTTTGGGACTCAGTATTTATATTTTACTCACAGTATTTTTCTATTTCATGTCTGGAGTAAACCCAAAGCAAAAAATCCCCTTTTTCCATATCATCTTTGTCAGATTTTGTTCTACCTTCATATCAAAGAATGATATCACATCAGTTCAATCTAACCTTTTTAGCATATTTCCTGAAATGGTCGGAGCTTGCAGAGAACAATAAACATGAGTGGGAAAACTTATCCTCTGCTAAGACGTGATAAGTTGCTCAGTGAATAGAGAAAATTCCTTGAAATTTGATGCTTTACGTGCAAAAGATCCGTTGAGACAAACAACTTCCACTGCTCTCCCCTCATCCACCAACCTAGTCACCTTATTGTACAAGGCTATAATGTTGGTTAAGCATGATTTCCCCTTCATATACCCATGCTAACTGCTTAAAAAAATAAATTGACTAAATTTAGTTTTTGATCCAGCTGGCTTACTGACCACATCTCCAGTGGGAACTGCCAGGAGAAACAGTCAATATTTTGATGATTCACAAACAAATACTGAGCTGGAGAACTTTTTAAAAGGCATTTATGTTTTTATTTGTTCATTTTTCCTGATTAGGAGGTCTACAGCAGATACCCACCGCAACCACACCCACATCGGTCTGCCTGCTAGTTGTGACCTGTAAAATCTGTATGAAGTACTAAAACATTGAGTTATCCAGCTTCATAGAAAATCCACGTTTGGATTTCTTTCAATATTTGGATTTCTTTCCTCATTATTCCAGCAGTTTTGTTCATGAACGTGATAGCTGACAGAACATTAATATCTCACACTAATAGACAGGCTTGCCAATATTGGAAGGACTAATGGCCTGACAATGCAGACTGGGTTGAAGTAGTCAAATCTTTTTAATACTACTGATATTCTCCTGAAACCGTGAACAATTTGGTCAAAAGTACAGAGAGATATATCAAGGAATTTTAACTGCAGTCAGTCTGTTGGTAATAGATTCACCCTCTCTTGGGCCTTCTTAGAATCTGACTACATTTTTTTTTCAAAGTCCAGAGCTGCACTTCAGTTGCTTCACCAAATCATTTGGGAAGTTCAGCAGAGTGTGGCTTAACATATATCAGAAGAAGAGTATTAATATACTGACACTTGTCTGGCAGGAGAAGCCACTTTGGCTGAAGAAATGATAACATGTTCAGGCACTGAATAGTCAAGATGTGCAAATGAAAAAAGGAGCATTAGTGCAGATGAATAGAGACTGAAGAAGTCTAATTCTCACTTAAAAGTGACTTGTTAACACATCGCTCACTGATTTTACAAGTTAGAGGCAGAGCTTAAAGCAGAACCAGATCAGCTCTTCTTCGAGACTGAGTTTACATGTCTAAGAGAGAGCCATGTGCATTGGGAACAAAGTAGGCAGTGCTGCAGTGACCCAATATATTCTTTGGAATATAGAGGAAAACAGTGTAGTAAATAAGTTAATAACTGAATGCATTAATAAATTAGCAACTCGTTCTGTGAAAATTAAAGAAATCGTAGAAAAAAGACGGCCTTGGAAGTCATTGTCTCTCCTCACTGTCAGAAGACAGGGCCTGTATCACCCTTGGCAGACATTCTTTGACTTGTTCTTTAAAATCTCTCATCGTCTTGTTCTTTAAAATCTCTCGTGGTCTCCAAGCAGACTAAGCTAGTGCTCACTACCCTTACCACGGGAACATCTAGCACTGACATAGTGTCCATTGTTGTTTTGCTCTTTGTTTATGTACAGTCTCCTTACAGTCTGTGATAGGCTCATTCATATTCCATTTCCCTCATCGCAGCATTCAGCTACTGCATCTCGGATTATTTTCACTGACCTTTGTTTTCTCCACATGTCTGCTTCCTTCTTAAAACGTGTTGTGCAAAACCAGGCAGGACTCTTGGAAAGGACAGCTTTACAAGGGTAGAGAGGGTTCAAATCATTACTTCGTACATGTAACGTAATATCTCTGTATAAACTTCCTAGTATGATTATTGGTCTTTGCAGCAGCATGATACTGTTGGCCCATATCCCACTTCTGAGCCAGTATAATCCTTAGATTGTTTCCTACAGAACTGCTGCTCACCTAGTCACTCTGCAATAGCGGTAATTGAAATAAACTATAGAATGTGTCACACACTTCTGTTTTCAAAATAGCATTGGCAGGCTGCAAAGATGACCTTATCTATTTGCCCTTCAGTGAGGATTTTGGTAATGTTTATGCTAGGAAGAAACATTAAACTGTTCTATATATTCTATATTCTATAATAACTAGTCAAGATTTAACTTCAAAATCCTTGCTGCTGATCTACCTCTAAAGGATTTATTTGGCTTTCAAACAATATTTAGCTTTGGGAATCAACTAGTCTCTTCAAATTATGCTTTGATTGTGCTTTTTGTACAAATATTGAGAGAATATAAAGAAAACCTTCTGCACTATCTGTACAGAAGCACCGTACGATTTGGAGAAATATGGAACTAGTAAGGTTGTACTTTAAAAACAGTTTTACATAAAGGCACTGAATTTTCAAGTTGCTAGAGTAAGAGTTGAAATGATAGGTATCTCCTGTAAACACAAATGATAGGCGGGCATCAGGCCCTCCTCCGATGAGCTATCCTCGTCACTCCCTGCTTATATTTAGCAGTCTTCCTAGCAGAGAAAAGCGTAATTGCAGAAAAGACTTTTTTCAGGGTTGCATACTGTCAGTGTGAGAGGTCAGCTTTCTTACATGCTATGTCCCAGTTAGCAGTTCGGGACTCATTCCCCTTGCTGGCTTGATTCCATGACTGTCAATCACTTTTTTCTTATAGTCAGTAACAATAAACATGATTGCAGTTACGGTTAGCTGTCAAAGCCTGGAATAGTAAATACATGGGGCTAGAAGGAATGCAAGTATTCAGAAGAGATTAGCTGAAACATCAGTTAAGGAGGCAGGACAAAGGCAATTACTGTGTTGAGGAAAAAACTAAGAGCTCATTCAATAGTAGCTGATTTTAAGGATGCTTTGTACAAAACACAGAAATAAAGAAATGAGAAACAAAATGGTTATACAGTGACCAGATAGGATATGAAGCACAGGGGGGAAAAAAGCCCTATCAGGTTAAATTTATACCAGGAAAGCAGCTTTCCACTTGGGTTAGGACCTCACAGATACCACTGTTGGGTTTTTTTTTTCCTTAAGATATTTGGACTAGGTGTCATTGACTGCATCCAGCTTACTAGACATTTTTTTCTTATAAACAATGGGCTTCAAGTTATATGCTGATTTGAATTGCCTTCAGTGTCTTGTCAAATCAAATCACTCATTTTTTCACCTTCTCCTCATCCAAAATCCAGTACTGTCTATAACAATATTCAAAAATTATAATATCAATTTAAAGTTATATTGATTTTGAAAAATAAAATAGCATTTTTTCCTTTTTTTTTCAACTAGATAATTACTTTGGATCTTAATAAGAAAACTGGGATACTTATTTGATCATTTTATTGCAGAGTCTGTCTTAAAGACTATTACAAGACTTGTGATAGGAATGTGAGATTTGTCAACACTTGTGTTGTTCTTTGCAGCAGGTTATCATTGCTGCTGGTCATCTTGGGATCTTTTTAATGTTATCATTTTCCAAAAATTCCTGAGTGCAAAAGTAAAGGTGATTTCCTAAATACACAGGTTTCATAATTTCTTCCTTGATTTTTTGCAGCAGCCTACTGAGAATGACAAGTCATTGACAGAGAAGACTCCTGTTAAGCAGAAACTGTTCCTCTCCGGCATGCTGTTAAATCTTTCTCATGGATGAATCTAAACACCATTTTATAGATCTTTTTCAAGAGCAGTGTGGATAAAATGGGGATTGAGTCAAAGGGAACAGCAGTGCAAAGGCTGTTGCTAGCTATGCAGTGTTACAATGACAAGTATTTATTTGGCTGTCAGTCTAATGTGCTGCTTTAATAGTCGTTCTCTATCTTCTCTGAGGCTACAGCAGAAAAACCATGGGATGGATGGAATAAGTCCATGGTCTGGGCATAGTTTATTTAGACTAAATAAATGTAAGCCATGGTAATAAATGGGAGGCAGATGACGGATGAATTAGCCTAAACAAAACTGGAAATAGGACCAGTTTTTACAGCACCAAACTGATTTGGGAAAAAAAAAGTTAAATTTTCTGTCTTTGTGGTGGGTTAACCTTAGCTAGATGCCAGACAACCGCCAATCCGCTCTCGCATTCCCCCTCAACAGCACAGCGGGAGAAAATAAGATGAAAAAGCTCATGGGTCACAATGAGGACGGGGAGCTCAATTACCAATTACCATCCCAGGCAAAACAGACTCGACTTGGGGAAAATTAATTTATTGCCGTTTAAAAATATAGTACAATAGTGAGAAACAAAGGCAAAACTAAAACCACTTTCCCCCCTCCTTCAGCTTCCCTCCTTCATTCCTGACTCCTCCACCGCCTCCCGCCCCGAGCGGCGCCGGGGGACGGGGAATGGGGGCTGCGGTCGGTTCGTGACGCTTTGTCTCTGCCGCTCCTTCATCCTCACGCTCTTCCCCTGCTCCAGCGTGGGCTCCCTCCCACAGGAGACAGTCCTCCATGAACTTCTCCAACGTGGGTCCTTCTTCAAGAACTGTTCCAGCATGGGTCCTTTCCATGGGGTACAGTCCATCAGGAATGGACTGCTCCAGCGTGGGTCCTCCATGGGCCACAGTTACTGCCAGAAAACCTCCTGCTGGGTGGGTTCCTCTCTATCGGCCACAGTTCATGCCAGGAGCCTGCTCCCGCGTGGGCTTTCCACAGGCTGCAACTTCATTCCGGCACATCCGTCTGCTGCAGTGCTGCATCCTTCATGGGCTGCAGGGGAATCTCTGCGCCGGCACCTGGAGCATCTCCTCCTCCTTCTGCACTGACCTTCATGTCTGCAGGGTTCTTTCCCTCACATTTTTCTGACTCCTTTCTCTCACAGCTGCCATGCAGTATTTTTTACTCTTTCTTAAATATGTTATCCCAGAGGTGCCACCAGCATCGCTGATGGGCTCAGCTTTGGGGTCCCAAATGGGGAAACTGGTTCTGTCTGACACCAGGGCAGCACAGAATCATAGAATCATAGAATCATTTAGGTTGGAAAGGACCTACAAGATCATCGAGTCCAACCATCATCCATACCCACTAGAC
>JAVJGG010000032.1:24321180-24332186 GCA_035590195.1 Aviceda cuculoides
TACAACCCCCCTTCAGGCAGCTGTAGAGAGTTATGAGGTCTCCCCTCAGCCTCCTCTTCTCCAGACTAACCAGCCCCAGCTCCCTCAGCCCCTCCTCATCAGACTGGTGCTCCAGGCCCCTCACCAAGTCACCCCTGCAGCCCCCCTGCTACCAAAACCTTGCCACAGAAACCTAATACAGTCTTGAAAAAGATCTTATATGTCAGTTCTTACAGAATTGAAGTTAAAAGTACCTCTCTGCTTTTTAATATATTTATAGAACTAGGAAGTAGGAGATGCCCATATGCCAACTAAGAAGCGGTAAGCTTCTTTTACAACAATGGCACCGGGACTAAAAGAGAACATGACTTATTTTCCTAGGGACAGCTGATATACTGTTACAGCACTTAAACCTTTTTGCTTAAAATATCTCAAATTTTATTGCTATCTATATTCCATTTATGGGAACCATTTCAAGGAAAAAAATGCAAATATCAGTTGCTACAGGCAAAAATCCCATGCAGGTAAGATTTTTCCACTTCAGATGTGAACAACACAAACATTAAAAGCAGGCTTTCAAATTAATATTATTGCTTAGGGGTTTTTTATTTATCACAAAGTGTATAATTGAACCTTTTTTGATCTCTTTTTCCTTTTATTCACTTCAAAATGATAAAAAAAATCAAATGCTACTGGATTCTTCATGTCTTCTGCCTGAATGATATAATCACAAGGTTTAAGGAAGCAGATGCAGCAGTTTCCATACCATGCTTGTGTAGCTCTGAAACAGGAGGCAACAAACGATGTTGACAGGATAGGTCAAGTCTATGAAACTTGTAAAACTTGCCCTCGAGCATTGTAACCAAATATAGAAAGAACTCAAACATTTGATGGTTATTTTTAAAGATTCTTACAAATTCCTGGAATGTGAATCTTGTTACCTTTGAAAACAGATAAAAAGCACAGAAAGAGAGATGCATGGACACAAAAAGCTTCTTCCTCTGCTGGACTTCTAAAACTGACACCATGTTTTGCAGAAGATCAGTGAAAGATTCTTCTGCTTCACTATAAATGGTCTTTCCCTATTTAAAATACGCTTTTATGTCAAACAGTTCACTGAAACTGTGAGAACTGTGTGGTCAGTAAGGAAATACAAGATATGGTATATCCTACCTATGGAGAACAGGGTTCCTGGTTCACATGTGCTGTTTGGAGAATAGAAGTCAGCTGGCACGGTCACTCTTGTCAAGGGAGTTTCTCTTGCTCTTCCTTGTTGCATATTGTCTAAAGTTTACCAGCATATTTCTAAAAAGGTGACTTGCATTAAGTAAGGGTTTACAAGTCACCAGGGTCCCTGTTAACCTGTTGGCACTTTTGAGCTGTTTTTCTGCTACTGAAGGATAGGAAGCGACAGCTATGATGTAGCTATGATAGCTCTGTGATACCCATTTTCCACCTGTGGTCAGTATAAAAGAAAAAACTTCTATTGCCTCCTGTAAGAACTGAATTAGGTAGTTAATATTTCCAAGACCTACAGTTGTAGAATTTCCATGACCTATCATTCCCTGTTTGATGCTTTATCATCCGTTATCTGTAGATATTCCAGTGCAGCTCAAAGTAACAAAAGCAATTCGAATTCAGTGATACAAAAATTGAGTGATTTATGCAAGATAAGCACCAAAAAGTTTGGGATGTTTTTCCAATTCTTTTTGTCTTTGTAAACTTGGACTGTACAAGTTACACATGATAAGGTTTTCTCAAGATTGTTCACTCCCCTTTTTTGTGGATGAGCAGAAATAACAGCTGTTTGTGTGAATAAAATTGATAGAGAAAAAGTCAACCAAAGTTGTTAGAGAAGTTTATGTCAGAGTCAGGAGATGAATCATTCCAGTTCCGGAAGACAAGTGATTCTTAAGAAATTCACCACTTTCCATATTATACGAGTTCCACAAGTTTATGCAAGATTGCTGTCAAGGGAAACTGTGAATATGCAGGTCTATAACATCGTTTGTTTCTTACACAAATTGAGGACAACACATCCCAGCAGTACATGCAAAAGTAGATATTGCTGCTCTAAGGACTCCGACAGAGAAGGAGTTTTGCAGACCTTACCCGGGATCAACTGAGCATGGTTTTTGGTCACAACTCCCTAAGGAAACAACTATAGAGCAGTGCTCTCTGTCAGCATCTTGTAGGCCCTGGAACTGATTTTACAGTCTTCTGATTTGCCATCCTAAGAATGTGATTTCAGTTGCTTAATGCCTAAAGTTGTTTCTGTATTAATGTTGCACGGTTGTCTAAACATATTGGGAAAAGTCAGGCTTCTGAAAATTCAAGGAACTTTTTTTTTTTGGCGTAGGTTCAAGCGCCCCTCTATCCAGGCTCTCACTGCGTTTGTGTGCATCTGTTTCTTTGCTAGGTGAATTACTGAAAATCTTCAAGAGCGATAGAATTAAATAGCCTTAAAATGTCAGTATAAACACAATGAAGGAAATGCTTAAGAAGAATTGTAACTTGGAATTTTTTTTTTTTTAAGTTCCTCCTGTACTAAGCATTTTACAGAATAAACAGAGACATGGCTCTTGCCCCAAGGAACCCTGTATGTTTTACAGTCTTAACATCAAGTGAGGAAAGGATGGAATCAGGACATTTAAATCACATTTTGGCTTCAACCCTGCTGTTCACTTGGTTAATTAAGACAGATTTCTTTGGAGAAAAGAAAAACATTATACCAGTTATTTTTCTATCCTTAGCTAAGCAACAAACTCGTGAGTATTTTAGGAACAAGTATATGACAATAGCCTCCAGATATGAAGGCTGTTAACAAGCTGACATGGAACATTTCTGCTTCTACACGATGGAAGGGGAAGTATTGCAATGAGACTGCAAGAATATGGATACATTTGGGAAAAATAAGCTACAGAAGATGCAAGTATGACAGAAAAAAAGACACTAAAATGATCGTTAAACCAACTGAGACACCCTCTGAATTCATTAAGGATTTTATTATGGTGAAGCCAGCAACCCTGTGTGATACCATCATAGTTTAAGTGTCATGTCAAAAAGAATGTGTTAAAGAAAGCCAGTATGCACACTAACTTTTCAAGGTGATGATGCTGGGTTAATTTTAAATACAGACATATTGTAGATGGGCATTTTTAAAAGCCCTTCTGGTCTCAAAAATAACTATGTGAAAATGCCTTTATCCAGCAAAACAGGCCTATACCCTGTATTTAATCTGACCTATTTTCTGTTGCATCTGAAGTATATTTTTAATAATATTTACACTGCTTGACAATTAGAGATTTATTTGTAGATGTTATTTTATTTTCAGCTAAGAAATACTCAGCAAAACTGTAGACTGAAATATAGCTGAAGTCATTAAGGTTCTAGTTATATGACTGTTAGAAAAAAAAAAATATAAACTTATTGTTTGAAAATCGTAAAGAGGTGATGAAGTTGCTAAATTTCCAAATACTCTGTAAATAGGAACTACTAGCAAGCCACCAGTTTTACATGACAAAATGGGCAACCCTTTCACTTCATGTGCCATGGAACCAAAGAAATGTCATACCGATTTGGCTGACTCTGTGGCTATGGAAGTGCTTTGAAAGGTGCATTAGATCAGGACCTATGTGGAGAGATCATTTCCCTTGTACATCTGGACAGCTTCCAGGGGTTAATTGTTATGGAATTATTATGAGACTTTTTAGCTGAAGTTGAATCTGCAGGATCATGTTGAAGAGTTACTGAGGGAGCTAGCTTCAGTAAATTTCTCTAATCCCATTTTTAGCTCACGTATGTTTCTGTGAACCTAGGGCAATGAGTTCCACAGATTAATATGTACCACACAAGAAAGTACTTTTCTTTCTTGTCAGTAGTACTGTTTCCTGACAATTTCCCTGACAGCCCTCTAATTCCTGTGCTGCTGCCTTCTTTTTCTGCTTTCCTTTGATGATTTGTAGACATCTAGGACATAGCCCATCCCAGCTGTCTCTTTTCCGAATGGAAAGGTTTTACTTAGTCATTCCTTGTATAGTAGCTCTTTCCTACCTGAGTTATTCCTGTCATCCTCCCCTATATCACCTTTGGTTTTACAATAACTTTTTTAAGATGAGATACCAGAACTGCATGAATATTCAGAATGTGGAAACATCTGACACAAAATGATCTAGTGAAATGTTCTGCTTTGTTAGAATTTCCTTCGTAAAAACCTATGACTTGAAAAATCAAAGCACTTCACTTTTCCAGAATAAAAGGAACATGTACAGTGATGTTACATTTAGTCACTTATTTTAGAACTAGTCACTTTGCTAGCTACACGGGAATTTAAAAAAGCAAAGACTTACCATTGCACGAATTTAGCCTTCATTTAATTTCATTGCCCTCCTGATCTTGCGCAAATAGTTTAAGGATTTTTTGACTTTGTGAAAGGCTGCTGTGATAGAATTGAGATGTTAACTCTGAAGCCTAATGACAATGTAAGCAAAACTGTTACATTACTCACAGTATGTCATTTCAGCAGAAATACTGAGATGCTTCGGTAATATGAAAGATGACAGTACACAAATCAGTATTTTCCATTCTCCAAGATCCATTGTAAGCATAAGATTCTAGAAGACATCTACTCCAGTGTTTTATAATCCATTTAACATGTACTTTTAAGACATTGTGTGATTTATTTTCGATAGGTTACACACGTGTCCTGCTTTGGTTAATCTTTTGCTATTTGTCAGCATTTTGTTAGCTGTTTCTATAAGTGTATATTTTAGTAACTGTATAGAAACCTCTACTTTTCATAAATATTGTCATTGAAAACATTCACTCTTAAAGTGCTTTTGAGAAAACAAAGCAAAGTATAAAACCAGCATCAGTGGCATTACTTCACACATGCCATGGACATTAGTGATACAACAGCGGTATCATGTAGGAAGTGTGCTGATATTTGATTTATTCTATAATGAGGTTTTGGGTAACAATTTCTTCTGTCACCTAAGAGTCCAGCTGTTAACTCGTACAATTAAAGTATGTGCATATTGTTCTGATTTTCCTCTTCTTTATTTTGTAATCCCTTCATTAGATTTCAAGCATTGTGACATACCAGTTTGTATGGGCTGGAGAGGAATAGAAGGGAAAACAGCTACCCACCTGCATCACAAAACGCTTGTGAGCACCAGGAACGTGGTTTCTAGATTTTTCCTATCAATTCCTGGATTGTGGCTGACGTTCACTGTCCCTCTGACGAAAACATACTGAAAGACCTTTTCACAGAGACAACAACGGGGTTTGTACGCCACCGTTGCTGCCAAAGTTCACTGCAACCCGTTGACTCATTTCGTATCGAGTCGCCTATAGAACCGGTGTGGTCTGGCAGATATGACTCAGCTGACTTTATGTTCATTTTTCAGCAGCATAAAGTAAAATACCAAGCTGATCTTTCAAACACAAACTTTTATCTTTTCAGTAGAAACCAATTTGCCAATTAATTTCAGCCATTGGGCTACTAAAAAAATTTTGCCATCTGCAATTTATTTATAATTGTTGCTCATGAGCACTCAGCATTTGACATTATGTATTGTAACAAGTAAATTGAACAGCTTCTGAGATGATTTTGCAGGGCAGCTGTATTGAAATGTAACCATGTAACTTAGAGAAAAAACAGTCCTGGATTATATATGTTACCTTCAATATAAAAAGATCCTATAACTTGAAGTTGCCTTCCATTTGTTAAGATCAAAGGCGAGCTGTACAGTTGTGTTAAATTGCATCCAGTAATGTGCCTGTCATGGGTGGCTCACTTGAGTAAATGAAGCCATGCACTGAGAGAAGACTCAAGCTTGGACGCATAATATTTCTTAGGATGCATTAGCTCATCTTCACCCATCAGACCAAGCTCTGGCCATCCTCCTCTCTACTGTCAGTCTAAGCCAACATATTTGTCTGTCTCAGCAGATTGCCTGCTATCTGACTGTCAAAGGATTCCTAATATTGAGCCTTTCCTCCACTTTTATTTTTCATACGCTTGTAGTCCCCAGCAGTGATCTTTCCCCACGTGTTTTTCCTCTATAAGTTTCTTCTCCTTATACTTTGCGTAACAGAAGTACTGTGCATTCTTTAATGGATGTTTATAATGAAGTCCAATGAACTTCAGTTATGAAGTACTCTTTAACTAATGTTAGACTGAGGTAGTTGTCATGGGATGTTCTTGATCTTTCCATTTTAGAGGATAATTCAGAGCTGTGTATCTTGGATTCAAGTGCTATTTAGCAGAAGAGGAATCGAAAAGCCATGAGCAGTTCCCTTGGCTTACAGCACCGAATTGTCAGTCAGCATCTTGACCCAAAATTCATTCCCAGGGGTTTTTTGTTGTTGTTTTATTGTGGGGTTTTTTATTGGGTTTTGTTTGCTTGGTGGTTGGTTTTTTTTATCTTCCCTACAAGGTCATATACATGGTTCAGGCTGGATTGAAATATTCTTTATTTCTATGTGCTCCTTCCCCTTCTCATACAGAGGTAATGTTTCAGTCACACTCAGCTTTTACCCAGTGTTCAAGCCAAGTCCTTCCATCTGGAAGTTATGTATTCTTGAGTATGTTTGCATAAGGATATGGGCAGGTGTGTCTATTTCAAAAGAAGAGAAATATCTAAATTTACCAGTCTCCACAAGATTTAAGCCCCTTCATTACCTAATGGGTAATTAGAATCCTGAACAATCCAAGTAAGGAACCAGCCTAATTCTGGAGAATCTCTTAAAACCACAGGAACTGCATTAGCATATGCTTAAATCACCCACTAGCTATCTGCTAAGATAACTTCCAAAGACCACAACTGTATAGAATTCTTTCGCAGAAATACACAGAGTGCGTGTCACACATCTCACAATTAAGAAAGTGATGATGTAGATGAAATAAACTAATTACTCGTTGTGAACACTCATCATTTTATCGAAACAGACTCAAAATCTCATTTCTGTCTACACTATTTGGAGCATCTTTGGTCCAAATACTCCAGCCATGCAGTTGCACGTTGTAACAACCATGAAATTGCAGTGCACAAAGTTGCCCTTTTTCAGCTTCTGTGAGTAGGACACCTATTTCAAGATTTTTGTATTTACAAACCAAGCTGCGACATGAAACCGTTTACCCAGTGCTTTCAGGGAGGTGAGAGATTATACCTTTTGTTTTCTTGTGCCAACATCCACCCCAAATCAGAAATAAACTTTTCTATTTCACAGCTACTCACTGAGAGGTAACTTTGAAAGAAATTACAACATGCTTGCAGAGGCAGAGGAAGATCTAAGTATCTCACCTGAAACAATTTTCTGTATGAACCAATATTTATACATAGCCCTGTACAATTATAGAGTCTGCTATCAATGCAGTTGTAAGTATGGGATACGAGTATTCAGAAAATTAGGGATTCCAATCTGCAAACTGCTGGAGTATGGGTGACAAATAAATTGACAGGAATTTCTCTTCCATTTGGTTGAAGGGGGGATGGTATCTTCTGACTTTCCTTTCATTGTCTCAGAGAAATGTCCAAGACAGCTCTAATTATAGTAGGTAATTATGTCTCTCTAGAATCTGTTTCATGCTACGACAATCATGTCATGTCTTATTTTGATAAATTTTGCATACTAACATAAGCTAGTGCTAAGCATTCTACAAATTATTTTAGACCACAGCAGTTAAAAATAATCCCTTTATGCAAATAGTTGACAGTATTTGCCTTTTCTGTTCCTTGAAGATGCTTGAAGTTCATAGCTGTAAAATCATTTGTGACAAAGTCCTATACGAAATAAGTCCTACTCTAATATTAGGAGATACTGGAGCTAAATAAATAAGTGGATCAGATAAAAGACCTAAGGGTTATTTTCTATCCTTAATATTATTTAGCAATGTAAGGTACTGAATTTCTTCATGAGCTCTTTCTGTCATCTGGGAATACCTTCCTTCCCTCCTCATTGTGTATAGCACCAGAGGAGTGCCAGATGTTTTACAGACAGCAAGGAAAACCAGCTATTTTAAGGAGTTACAATATGTGTATGTATATATTTATGAATAAAATGACGTAGAGTATTACTTGAAATCAGAAACTGTTTCTTAGGAAAGATAGCAAATTGTTTTGCTTATAATGATTTATGTCTATGCTATGTCTGCTATGGGCCAAGCAAAAATTAATGTCAAAGCAAAATGGAATCTGGAAGTCTCATCACCTAGTTGTAAATAGATAACATTGATGTAGCAAATTTGGGGGTTTGCTCAAGTTGATTTCTAGAAAAGATTTAAAGGAAGATGAGGACACTTGTCAAACACTGTTAAGGAACTAGTTCCAAGTTTATTATCACACAACTCTATTTTCCTGTATACATTCTGTGTTAGTCCACCTTTTTTCTACTATCTTGTTCACCTTTCTTATCTCCTAATCTTCATTTTCCAGAACAATTATCTTTTAGTAGTATTTGTAGTCTAATTAGAGCCTGAAAGGAATGTATTTCTATTTCTTATATACTATATTAAGACAGTAGTTCTCAGTGTCTACTTTTAAAATACAAGGGCACATTGAGTGGAATTCTTTGGAGGCCTTTCCTGGATTGGCTGGTCTTTAACTATTTTATAAATGATGCTATCATAGATTGCTTAATGAACTTTTAAGTGACACCAAATCCTGGGAAGAACTGCAGGTAAATTGGGAAAGGGAGTACAGTGCAAATGATCTGCGCAAATTAGGGACTGTGAGGAAGAGAAAGTTAATGAATATAGACAAGTACACCTGTATTCCTGTCAAGGAGACAGCAATAAGAACGATCAAAGATCTAGAAAACAAGGCCTCATGTAACGTGCAAGTCCTGAGGCAGTCTAGAAGAAAAGAGTGAAGATGCTGCTGTCAGGCATTGCTACAGAGGAAAGGAATAATCCGCTCTCCATGACAAGTAACGAGCTTAAACTGCAGCAAGTATTTCAAGGTAGATTATATTTTTTTACTAAGTCCAAGGAAAGCAATACCTGCAATAAATGGTCTGAAGATATCATGGAGTCTTCCTCATCTGATGCTATCAAGAACAGGTTACAAAAGCACTTAAAAGAATGATACAGGCATGCTGATTACTCCACCAGTGAATGAATTAGAAGACCTACGAAGGTTGTCTTCTGCTTTGCAATTTTATTATCAGACGTTAGTGGAAGTAATACCTCTCACTTTTCCCACTTCTTGTGCAGTCCTCCACATTTTGTTTGGTAACAGCTGTAGAGTCCTGCATATAGTGCTGGGAAAATGTAGGCAGAGTTCAAACAGTTTTGGTTGGAGAATTTGGGGCAGGTTTGGGGGATAAATCTTGACCTTTGCAAATGAAGACCTAACTGTAGAATGATGCCAACTAGCTATTAATATTGAGATATGAATCATATCCCCTCCTAGCAGTGCCATTCATCAGTGCTCACATACCAGAATGAAATATTGTAATGCATTGGCTTTGAGAGCCAGTCTTTGTGGCCTGTATTGTTTTTTCCTCTTACTTGTGACGTATTTACAAAATACTTTGAAAAGCTAAATAATGAAAGGCTTTGGACTGCTTAGCAATTTGTTCCTCTAAGAAAAGAAAGCAGGTTTAATGATTCATATTTGCAGTGATATAGCACCAACAAATAGGCAGCTGAAACAATGTCAGCTTAATGTCTATTACAAAGAGAAATGTAAATGGAAAACTCCTTTCCACTGCTGCCACCTCTACAGGCAAATGCCAGTGAAATAGATGTCAGGTCAGGCAATCAGTGATGATATTGATCACATTTTGTGTTTAAAGACAATAAAAAAGAAAGGTTTCGCCTATTGAGCCATTCATGCTGAGGTAGGTAAGCTTTAAAGCACCATAGAGTTATGAATAGTACACCTCCAACCTTTCTTCCCTGTCCTCTAATATTGTTTAATTCTAAACAGATCTGTTTTGACTTTGCACAGCGTTTTTAAATATACCTAAAATAAATATTGTGAGTGAGTGAGTGAGCGAGTGAGGAGTATTGTAGGAATTCAGCACAGGCAAAGAAAAGAGCAAGGGAATAGCACGATAGAGATCTTGATCAAGTTTCTATTACCTACCCCAAAAGAAGAATAACTACATTTGGAAATTCTTGCATTTTAAATGGCACAAGCTGCTTCATTATAAGTGAGATTCTTTTCAAAGAGTGCAAGGTTTTGATGGATCTTCAAACAGTCTGCTTAGCATTTTACATGGGACTACTTGACTGTATTCAAAGTAGAAAAAGTAGTTATAGAACTGAAGAACAGAGTGTAGTCAACAGCTGACTGAAAAATCCAGAGAAGGTTGTTCTGGTAAATATAGCGATTCTCTTTCTCAGCGATCATTAAACTAGATAAACAACATGTGGTCCGTAACAATATCACCTACCGAACAACTGGAGGCCCAATCCCTGCTGTGATCATAAAAATGCTTTGGCTGCATTTTCATGAATGGTACAGACCAGACATATGTCTTGGGAAAATAGGAAAGTTAATTCTAAGTAGTATTTCCTCTTCTCTCTAATTTCACTTGAAAATACTTCTGTTGTCATATTTGACACTAAATTTCAACATGTATTGTGGTGCAATAAACAGCTGCACCGCAGATGTGCTGCAATTTACAGATGGATAAATTGAAATTATTTTCCCACTGAATAGCAAGGAAAAGTTTTACATTCATTAAGCAACCTCATGCTACATCAACCTCAAGGGAAACTCCATCAGAGCACGCACTAGGATGGCACTATAATAAGGTATCATTTACAAATCCTAGGAAATAATAAAGGATTCCTTTTCCAAGAGATTATTCTATTCCTGTTTGTCTATAAGTAATATCCACCAAGGATCTTTTCATGACTGTTCAAAACCAATACTGAGTTGCTTCAGCAAATGTTGGTCAGTCATTTCTTGCCAAGAATACTCATCCTTTCCTTTAGCAAATTTATGAAGCTATAGCATCATGAAAATGCTGAATACTTATATTCTTGGGGACTGAGCAGGACAACAAAACAT
>JAVJGG010000032.1:24336948-24348262 GCA_035590195.1 Aviceda cuculoides
CCTTTCATTATTACTGTTGTCATTTTATTAGTGTTATCATTATCGTTACTAGTTTCTTCTTTTCTGTTCTATTAAACCGTTCTTATCTCAACAAATGAGTTTTACCTCTTTTTCTGACTTTCTCCCCCGTCCCTCTGGGGGGGGTGGGGAGCAAGCGAGTGGCTGCGTGGTGCTTAGTTGCTGTCTGGGATTAAACCACAACAACTGGTTTTGGTGAAATATTGTATTTTAATAGAAATCAGTTTGGCAGAAGGGCTAGGAAAGTAGAATGGAAGCCAGTAGATTTATTCTGGTTAATGAGAGTCTCTTGGCTGCTTTCTCTACTGTCTTAAAAGTGCTGTGGTTCCATGATTCTTGGAAAAAGAAAAGGCAACAGAAAATGTGTACAAATGCCATCTAGCTAATTAAAAGTTAAACTGCAGGACATTTTGTAGGGCAAAGGCAGAAAACTGATTTACCGCCATACTTCTCTTTTTTTCACTGCAAGGCCACTTTTCTAACAGAAAATAAATTTTGTGAGGACAAAGCGGATGTGTTGTGAGCTGCCTCCTTGTGAACCGATAAAGCTCCTTGACACTGTGTTGAGAGGTAAATTGTCACTTTTTTCTAAGAGAAAATGAGTTTTAACTTCAGATTTATGTGAGCATTTACATCAACAAGTCTGCTGGGCTTGTTTACACAGGCAATATTCACTTTGTTAGAATCTGGCCTTTTGCGAATCCATGTGGAATGTCGTAACTGATGAAGACATAGAGTCTACACAACAAAACCTACTTCTGCAATGTAACAAACTAAGCAATTCGGTGCTTAATGTGTTGTTCTGGTTGTCACATAAGACCTCAACATTTTGCTGCAGTAACTAAAGGAAACTCTCATGGTTCTTTTCCAAAAGCACAAATATATATATTATCAGCTGGTAGCCACGGTCAGCCCTTAAACCACAGTTAAGTAACCTTCCATCCTGAAGAGGGTAGTAGTACACATGGTTAACCTACGAAAATGGCAAGGCCCATTTCTTTTGCAAGAAATGTTCTGGGAAGCACGGTGACACTGTGAGCATAACTGCCTTCTCTGACTGCGTGACATGTCTAAAACAAATCAGATTAAGATAAGGGGAACTCTGGTGGTTGCTAGAACTGGGGAAAGGAATCATCAGCGTGTCTATTTGCCATAGCCCTAAGCCTTCTGATTCCTTTTATATGTACATTAATTTACATCTGAAATGAGAAACTGGGAAGCTTGATGCTTTCTGCCTAGAGAGTAGATACTTTTACATTCTAGCTACCCAGAAACATCAGTTTCTTGCTTGTTGCCCTCATTTTGAGCCTTCCCTGGGACACTTGTGACTTTACAGCTTGAACAGTTTGGCCTGCCCCTGGAATCCCAAATCTTGATGATGGAACATGACAACAGTTTTTTCCCTAAATAATCCCATCATACTTAAGTAAAGTTCTTGGCAGTGGCTTATCCCTAAGTAATCCCATCACAGGGAAATTCTTGGCAGTCAGTCCTTAAAAAAACCAGAGAAATTTAGTTTAAAATATTAAACCAAATAAATAATATGATCACATCAAAAAATAAAACAAGAAAGGATTAAGTGAAGAGAGGGAAAAGACAGATCTGATTGGATTTTTTCCATTGTAAATTAAAGTACAGCTGCTTGGGGCTGAGGCACGATGCTGGGTTCTTCTTGCAGTAATTAGAAAGCCAATGCTGCCAAAAACTGCTTTCCCATCTGCCGCTCAGTTTGTGGGATGTTCCTAAAGCCCCTCTCGGAAGGCTGGTGTTCACTGATCCCACTCAGTCATGAAACGGAACCTGCAGCACATGTTACATCAACAAAATAAGCCTAGAGAAAGAAACTGGGAGAGTACTTCACTCTGTAGTCACTTCACAAAATAGTTGAAAATCTCAGAGAAGGCAAAGCCTTGATCCCAAAAAGATCAAAAACTTTGTCAGTGTTAGTGGTTTCCATGCAGAGGGAGGAATGGTTGCCCTTTCAACCAACCTTTAAAGTGTTACGCGGCATTTTTTTGATCTTTTTCTCTGTTTTGAGTTGCTTTAGAAACAGGCTTAGGATGTTTTGAAATCAGCTGGATTTTGGTTTTGGAAAGTTGTGTCTTATTTTTATTTTCAAAAGGTCAAGGTTCAAGATTGTGAAGAAAAAGTACTGACTAATTTCCATTTTTGTGATGGGGAAATGAAGGGGAATTAGTTGAGTTTGGTATCAGTCGCAGAGGAGTAATGAGAGAGAAAATCTCTCCTATTGGAACATATAATCTTAGAAATGTCTAAGGACTCTTCTTCTGCAAGTGCAGTGTCTTTTTCTACAATACAGCTCTTATCAGCTATTCTGATTTTGTACATGTTAGAAGACAAAATTTCTGTTGAATCACTCAGTTGTCATACTGGTTTCTGTATGTCCCACATGAATTAGAACCACTGAATGAATATTCAGTATGTGGAAGTTAAACTGATCACTTTTAACATTAATATGCTATAATGAGGCAAAGGAATATTCAATCAATGTTATGCATAATAATTCGATGTTGGTTTTGTTGCACATGAGCTTAAGTTTTCTTAAGTGTGGGGTATGGATTTTTTGAGAGACTGATATAGAGGGCTATTATTTTTCAACTCTCTGATAAGCAGAGATATTTCAGATATTTCAGGCTCATTAAGAAAAATGCCATCTAGTTCCTTAGTAAAACTAGTACTGAACTCCATAAACATTTAACACTGTAAGTAGTATAAAGCCTTATAATTTGAAATGTAGATCACTGTTGACAGATTTTAAGCCAGATGTAGTAGGTATGAGTCTAATGGTGTTACTTAAACGTATCTTCACTTGGTTGCCAAAACAATATTTTTCACATACAAATTTGTAACAAAATATTTAACTCCGTTCCCTAGCATGGACAACTAAACCTGTCCTGAACTCATGCCAAGGTGGTCTCTCCGCCTACATGGGGTGTTCAGACGTTGCAGTGGGTGACAGCTAGAGGCTCCAGAGCTTTAAAGGAGGGATATATCCCCAAACGTTACAGCACCCTGCAAGCATGTCACCCTTCGGGCCAACAGCCGGTCGGACTCTTGTTCTGGTAAGACAGAAACCTGCTGCCGACACCAAAACCGGCAGAGAACCGCAGAGCAGAGACACGTTGACCTTGAAGCACCCACCGGGTGAGCGGGCAGAGCTTCCCACCCCGGGCACGGCCCTCGGCGGAGCCGCGGGAAGAGGTCATGGCGCAGCGTGCTCACGGTCACGGCTCGCTAGCCACTTTCGGGAACGTTTCCTTAACGTCTCTGCCGTGCAGTGGCACTGTTTTCACCCGATCCTGAGCCTTTCTGGATGAGCTGAGGAGCCCAGCAGCTCAAGAGCAGAAGCAATCCTGTCGCCTTTGCCGCATCAACAAGCACCACCACACGCGTAGCGCCTGGTATCGTGAGTTCAGAGAGAGACGGTAAACTTCTTTCAAACGGTGCCTGAAATCAGCTATGCAGAACGACAAAAGTAAATGTATTCCTTTGGCCTTGCTTACTTTCTGTTCGCTCACGTCAATGCTACAGTATAAATCACATGGCTAGACAGAGCACATTAACTATTGCTATGCCTTCTGGTAAATCATAGCATCCACAGGTAAATAGTAAGAACTTTTCGTTAGTGAGCAAGTGGGTATAATAACCGCACAAAAGAAATACTTGTAAAATGAAAAGCATTGAAACATAATGAATAATTAAAATATATTTGTATAACCTGCTTAAATGCGTCATATACAGACAAGAGGTTTAGTTGGATGAATATTAATAGCTGGAGTAACGTTGTAACAGACTAAGCGTCTAAGAGATTGCATCATCAGAAGATACAGCATGTATCTGGGAGGATTTCTGAGTTATTTTAACAGATTTACTACTAGTCACTACGGGATTTTCGGCACATCAGCTAATATCTTTGAGCTTCAGTTTACTCCCATGCTAATGACAAAAATCAAGCATATTTAACTGTTCTGAGAATCACACAGAGCTCTGACATAAACTGAAGGTGCAACATTAAATGCAAAGAAAAGCATCTTTGGCTGTCTATATGGATATTAGAGTGGCTGTTACAGAACTTACCGGATACTTTAAAGTGGTACAGTGTTACAGAGCATGCTACATGGAATAAAATTGAAATAAAGTGTTGAAGAAAAAAAGAGATTATACACTTCATAGCAAAGTGTTTTGAACATTCGTCATAATGGATATGTCATGAAAGAAAATGTTTACAACAGTACATTGCAAAAATATATAAATTTTCCAAACCAGCAGTAACGTCATCCCAAAATTAATCTCCACTCATGATACAGAAACAATGCAACATGAATAAAGTCAACCCCAAATTAATCACCACTCATGATATGGAAACAATGCAACATGAATGTATGTTGCAGAAAAGTAAGAACACAAGAATGCAGGGCAGCTTGATGTATGACATAAAAAAATGTAAGGGATATTAGTAAGATTAGTGCATAGGAGTGTTAACACAAATCAAAATATGCAGTACCAAATTGGGTTGCTTGCTGCACAACAGAAGAACAGCAGTCTAATAGAGAAGATATAGTATGTCATAAAAAAGCAGAGTAGTTTCCAAGTATTAAATAGATATACTGATGTTATTAATAACAGGGTAGTGCAGGATCTTGTGCCTGTTCTTATTAAGCATCTTCCTTAATAATTTGAATCAAAGGGGTAACATCATTATTAATGAAATTTGCTTCTGCTGCTGACTTCGTGAAGTTGCAACCACTTTCAAAGGATATTAAAGCACCTGAAAAGCCTAGGAATAGGAGCAGAAATTTAATTGAGAATTAGTCTGGGAAAATGCACCTGCTACAATTTTGCTATCTTCACTACGTAATTAACTGAAGTTTAGGAATTCCTGAGACAGACATAAATACAAACATGTATATGAACGGCATCCAAAAATGTAGCTTCAATTGGAGAGAAAAGCCTGAGAAGCAGGAACCTTAAACTGTAAAGTGTGATAGAATAGCCTGTTGAAAATTATTTTACAATGCAATATGGATAGATTTCTGATTTATTTTGGGCTGCACATACATATGTACCATATAACATGGCAGGAATCTATCCACCCACAAGAAGTCTATGGTGCCATAAGACCCCTACCTTCAATACGTGTATACTATCAGGGTCACGTTGAAGTAAATGATGTGGAAAAAAAGTATATGATTCTTGTATATTAAGGCATAACCTGAATCCAGAGTTATAAGTTAAGTAAATTGTTTGGGGAATCCGCAAGAGCACAAAAACAAGCAAGCAAGCAAAAAGTTCACAGAGCCAGGAAAGTCTTACCTACGACAGAAGTCTAAAAATTATAGGTAAACTTCTGTAGTGCTTTTAAATGACAAAAGGCAAGTCTCTGTTTCAGTCACAGAAGTGTTAAAAGTGATGGTTAACTTGGGTGTTCTGTATGGGTATATGGTCTAAAGCCTTGTCAACAGAGATTTCTTTACATGGGAAAATCTCTCTCATGAGAAAACGAGGGAGTCATATCACCTGGCATAGTAAAAACCAAACTTGACAAAATAATGAAGAGTTTGAAAGCAACAATCCTTCAAGTTGTAAAGATAGCTCAGTAGATTAAGATGGATTTGCACAACTTCCCTGGCTTCTATAAATATTATCAATATTTATATCCATCAATACCAAGTATCTATCAATATCTGGTATGTTAAACATATTAATGATAAAGTATGGTTTTTTTAAACCACTGAAACAAGTCACGCATGCATTTGTATTTTCAGTTCACATAAAATTGAAATCTTAGAATACTGTCTGACAAGTATCAAAGCAATTCAAGTGATTTGTCAAGAGTTCAATAGGAAATAATCATATATTTCATAGGAAATATTCAACTGATATTTTCCTTTGGCTTAGATATGTGCTGTCATTACAGTACAATGCATGCTATGCAGAATACTGATTCACGTATTGCACAGAAAAGTCAGTATGGAAACCTTCAGAAAATACAAACTATTTCTTCGCAATTATTCTGGTTCATTTTAAGAGAAAGAATATGCCTACATCCCTTGCGATGCTATGAATATCTCAGCCCTAACTCACATCAGTTTGAGAAACTAGTTAAGTCTTCAAGTACAGAAAGTATAAAGGTGAGCATTCAAACCCATCCGTTTCTTACAAATCATAAGTACCTGGTGCTGAGCTGCTGATGAAATAGTTTAACTGCTGATAATGCTATAGGGTCAAGAGGAAGGCAGGCATCCACTGGATTTTATTCTTATGTGTTATCAAAAATAATTAACTGTAAGAGCCTTTTTCACACTGAATAATTTATTTGCTGAAGAAGGCACTCTTCTCATGAATGACCAGTTAGGCAAAACGTGTTGAATGTTCTCTACAAACACATTAAATCCGTAAGTTGCCAGTTATAGACTTTGCTGCAGTTCTGTAACTGGTTGCCTACGTCATACTAAGTTTTCTTCCATTCTTTAGTGCTGGACAAGTGAAATTTTCCTTGGACAGGGTTAGCATTTCTGGTATTAAAATAAATTGTATATGGCAAACTGACATTGCTTGCAGGTCAATAAACATTGTAACGTCACGGTTAATATTCAAGTAAAAAAGCCCTATACACCAATATTTCCAAAAAAGCGATGAAAAAGTAAACTGAGTTTGTGAAATGTTCTTAAACATTGTCAAGCCTCTCAATTATGTTGCAGTAATTGTGACTGTTACATAAATGAACACACCTTGTTCAGCAGATCAGAGATGCATTTGTGGATCAGGCAGTAGCAGCTTGAACCTGAAAGTCCAAAGGAAAGTAAAAAGTATAAAATTCTACAATGTCGTATCCAGTGTCCCACTGCACATAAAAAGCAGTATACTGGCATTCATGCTAACAGTAACTACGGTAATATTTCAGGTAAAAGAGTATATGTCTCTAAGGGATTGTACAGTCAGTTAATTAGGGATCAGAATCAGGAATTGGTTCTCACATAATTTCTGCCTTTCCCCGCAAGATAATTTCAGAACTGTCAGTAATATAAATGAATAATAGTAGCAACGCTATCTGGCACTAATTATAGCACTTACCCATTCTGTGATAGTAAAGATTGCCTTCTGCAATGGTAATAGCTAACATTTGAACGGTACCTTTCATGTCCAAAAATCCCCAAATACTCTACAAATTAGAAATCTGATCTTCCTGGGTATATGTAAATCGTTGATGAAGGAGGTCTGAGACAGAAGGCGTATAGCTTTTTTATCATCTATATGTCTGATGATCCTGTAATCTTTATCTAGAAGCCCACATCGATTTCTGGAGGTTAAATTACTCAAACAGAAAAAATGATTGGGACATCAGGAATAAAACCAAGTGTTCGAATCACATCTCCAAAGCCCCGAATATTTATTTATCGGCAAAAGATGTTCAAAACATTGTACTTTGTAATGGTATTTCTTTTTCCTTCCTCCATCTTTGCATTTCTTTCATAAATGTCATTTTCCTTTACCCAGTTACTCACATGTAAATATACAAAACTCCTTGTAGCAGAGGCATGGCTTACTGTACATATTTGTTATACTATTCCCCAGTATTAATTGTACAATTACCACTCAGGAATAACTCCCATCACTTTATCTGAGACATTTAGAACTGGGGATTTGGTAAACAGGAGTTCTTCACTTGTCATAGAAGTGTGGTAACTCTGAGCCAGCACGGAGGTTAGGATAATATATAAATAAGCTCTTTTTCTAGATCGAAATGACTGAAGAGAAATGAGCTATTTTGTCAGGCCGAATGTGGTTACTAACAGTGACATCTGGAGTCAGACACATGTTCTTACGAAAAGATTGAGGGGCCTTTACTGGTCCCAAGAAGAGATATTGTCTATTTTCCAGCTCAGGGGCGACTGCCTGGTAAGAATGCGAGTGCCTGTGTGAATGTTACATTTCTGCACAACTGCCCTTCATTACAAGCGTGGTTATTCACCTTGCTAGAGGAATGAAAGCTCATTTTGACTTAGCTTTTTTTAATATGGAAGAGATAAGACTTCAGGTTTACCTTTTTTAATGTTAGACTGTATTTTCTTCATCAGCTGGTGAGATTTCACGTGGAGGAAGCAAATGCTCTCACTCATTGCAGGTATGTTAACACATAAGTAGGGGCTCTGAAATTCTTAAAGATCTTGAAAGAAAAGCCAGAAGTATGTTTCCAAATTTAGGCTTTAGTCGGGTTGCTAGCCCAGCTTCAGCACAGCACTGAGGGACATTTCCGAGACCAGTTCACTTTGATGGCACATGAGCACCTGCTTAAATTGAAACACATATTTAAACAAGCACCTGCTTAAGTGATTTGCTGAAACTGCGTTTCCACTACTTTCTCTGGGAGAACCTTTGTGCCCTTCTCAGCAGCAAGCATCAATAAAGAGGCCTGATTACATTATAAAATGTCTAACAAATACTGTTTAATGCTGACTTTTTAGGTCATCACTGCTGGGAACAGCAAATAGTTTTTACTTTGCCAGGTGAGATTAATTTGTAAATAAATGAGGCTGCAAAATACCCTACACAGCACCTGTGGGCTGTTCTGCTCCTATGACTGGGGAGAAAAAAAAAGATAATGATGCTTTTTAAAAGCTTACAGTTTGAAATATGTTGCAATATCTTTTGTTTATTTTCTTTCATTAAAAAAAAAAAGAAAAATCCCAACTAGAACGATTATAGGTAAAATAATGTGCAATAATCTCTTCTTGTACCTCCTGTTTTAAACAAGCTGTTGACTTCTTTTCTGTCTGTAGTTTTAAAATATGCCAGCATTGATATAAATGAAAGGTACAAATAGAGGAAGACTGGCCAGCTGTCTTGAGTGCAAGCTGTTAGTTTTCACTAAAAACCTTCACTGTTAAGAGCGTTGCAAAAAGAAGAAGAAAACCAGAGTAAAGCTTCTGAGATGTATTTGGAATGGGGAGAAAACAAGTAGGCTTTATTAGCAAAACCTGACTGCTGTCAATACAAGCAAACTAAAGCTGGCTTACTGCGTTCAAATTGAATGGTGCCTAATATGAGTTTGCTTTGCTAATCAGTGAATGTTATTCAACTGTAATTATACAACAAATACTATGTGAAATATTTTGCTCTGGCAGTTTTTATGCATTTGTTGTTGAATTGTGCTTCCTTGCGTTATTGGTGTAGTACAAATCCACAAACACAAAGCTGCTGTTCCAAAAACAGGGAGAGGGAAGCCTGATGGAGGTAAAGAGGATAGAGAGGACTAACTGTCTTTCTGTGGGCTGAATACATGCTAGAATAGAAAGGGTCTACTTAGGACAGATTAATCTCTTTCCATTTCTAATCCATCCCTAGAAGAACCTGTTCTACTGGTGAAAACAACAGCTGTGTGACATAGATAACTATCGTCAGCCGGTTCAGCCAGCCTTACTCTTAGGTTAATGTTAGGTTAATGTTGGAGTTAGGGTTTAATCAGGGTTTCTGTGCTAAAACGTATTTAGCTCTGTCATACGAAATTTTATTTCATTGCAAAGGAATATGTTTAGCACTTCCCTAAAAACTTCAGTGATGTACACAAATATATAAAAAAGTTGTAATCCTTGTAGTCTGAAAAATTCAAGTATGATCCAAATGCACCCAAGTGGGGCAGGAACAAGAAGACAGAGAAAAATACTTACAAATATATATTTCCAAATCTCAGTTTGAAATTAAAAAATCTGGGGGTAAATCACCTGAAAATTTTGCCTGGGAATAGTACAATTCTTCTATTTAACACATTGTTCAGCCTTGTACCGGAACATCCATTCTAAAATTAGCCATGTGGAATAAAACTAAACTAGAACCCAAGAAGTGTAGTCCTCCAGTTTGTAAAATATCAGAGATTGTAAAATACCCAGAGAGAATAACCAGTGCAAACAGTAGAAGGAGGACTGGAAGCCATTATGTATTTAATGGCAACTGGCATTTCAACTAATTATTTTTACAGTATACTGTTAAAAAGTTTTTATACTAAGAGACTATATTTGCTCAATGTCATTTACACAAAGACAAATCATATTGCTTTCTTTTAGATTGTTGATCCATTGGAGGCACATAGACTTCATTTAGATTTTAACTTCCCTTCCTGACCCCTAATCAACTCTGGTACACCAGAAAGTATTAAGTTTCTCCAGCAAATCAGTTTCCATTTGCTGATCGGTTGGAAAAAAAAGTGAGTTAATTATTTTTATTCTGTTCAGTAGATGTTTTGTTGGGTTCTGCTACGTGCTTTAATCGAGCCACTCTATCCCTTTAATGATGGGGAAGAATAGAATTAGTAGAGAGCTACTTCTGTTCCTCTCCAGTTCCAAACTATGGGATTGATGTCTCTTTCACAAATACCTAATTTTCCAGATGTGGTTTGTGCAACAAGTACTTATATAAGTTGTATATCTTCTTTTGACTTCTTTTATCGTATTGTATGACCAGAAAAAAACCAAACAGAATTAGGAGACAATTTTGTGAGGAGGGCACATAAGTGCCTGAACCCATAATCAGGATCGAGAAGGTAGATCTCTGAACTTTCAATTGTATGAGCAGAGCACAAAATCACAGTTTTTGTGGATAGAAAAAGAGATTATTATTTTCACCTGCTTGATTCTTGTCACATTTTAGTATGATTTCAAAACAGGATCAAAATCTGTAAGTCAAAAAAAGAGAAACAAAGAGAAGCTCATTTGTTTCTTTGAATCCCTTATTAGAACATGTGAATGTGAAGAAAAATGGCCTTGTGATCATCTGAGTGTTTCCTCTAATGGTACTAGCACTTTCTATCTCTATGCTCATACTTATAGCTTTGCAAGATTTTTGAAGAACCTCACTAATGACTTTTCAAGCACAACAGTGCATGACTTTGCCTTCTGGAGAATGTGGTGAGAAAATTATCATTTGCAGTAGTGGAAATACGGGGACTTCTGCAGTCAGAGGTTTCAGTAACCATGTTCATCAGTGGCATAGATTTATCCTGCTCAGAGCATTATCAATTAACATGGTGCTGTGAATAACTGCAGGTCTGGATAGTCCCCCTGTGCAGAAGTTTCCGGCATTTCCAAAGGTTTTGCTGAAGTCTTCTATGGAATGCGTTTCAGATTCTATATGTAATGTGGTTACCATAAAGACGTTTTAATGTATTACATGTTTTCCAGTCAGGTATTAAGTCTCTGATATGGAGCTGTCTTGGTTTGAAAGACAGGTGTCTGCCAAGGAAGGCAGGAGCCCCCCCTGGAATGGCAGATGCAACCCCCCT
>JAVJGG010000032.1:24348362-24359013 GCA_035590195.1 Aviceda cuculoides
GTCCCCCTAGCAACCCGTATGGGGAAAAATTCCTTTAACAGAAAAAAACCAGAAGAGTTTCTGAAACTCCAACAGGAGCAATACTTGGTGTTTCAGCAAAGGGAAAATAAATCATAATGTATTCATTTGTGACCTAAATCATGGGATCTAGCAACTCGTGTTACTATCATAGCAGTGTTATGACCTCTCATAAAGTTGTCAAATTCTAGCAAAATCCCAACTGCAGCAAGTATTTGTGTTGAGTATACTTTGATTTCTTCACTGCCTTACATTCTGAAAGATCAAAGCGCTTTCCTTTTTTAGGTATTGGTTTTGGTTGGTTTTTTTAAATCTGTGTTCATCAAAATAGGCTGGTGAAAAGCAGTCAGATGAACTGGTTGGTTTTGGAGGCCGTCTTATGGTGCAGAATCTAATATTCAGGATTGCTTTTGGTTGTTTGATTACGACAATGAAATCTCAAGGCCACAGACTGCAAAAGAAAACCTTCTTTTTGTAAGCCAGTTATAACCTGCTGCAGCAATGTCTTTCTCTCTGTGCAAGTGCCCAGAGAAATACAAATGCCACAGCAGGGTGCTAACTTTGAAGCCTAACAAATAACTATTAAATTGTCCAATCACAGTACTGTTACTTTCCCTACCAAAATCGTCCTCGCTCACTCCATATACCATTTGCTGTCTTTTATCTGATACTTGGCTTGCAAAGTGGCTTGGGCAGGGACCATTACACGGCTGTCCTATATGCAGTAAGTAACTCTTGATCCTAGGAAATACTGCAGTAAAAATGTGAATAAAAGTGTGAACACTGCAATAAAAAGAGATAGAAAGACAAGGGGGTTAGGGTAGGTTTTTTTTTTTTTTCACTTAGTTGTTATGAGGTATCCAGTCAACCACTCTCTATAACCTAAAAGAGAGTAGTTCTTGTCTTATTACAGATTATAGATGAAACCAAGATAATTAGCACAGATAGGAGCCTGTTAATAAGGCTAGAGGTAAATGAGATTAAGTGTACCCAAATATAAGTTTCAAGCTCCTGTTTGTAGGTTTTGTTTAAAAAGGATCACTGCATTAGGAATGCTGGTGTAGTTTATCAGTGGTAGCTCATCACGGTGCCTGAAGAGTGAAAGGCTGAAATTGCTAAAGCTTGTGGGACCTATTTTTTGTTTCTGTATGTTACTCTACTCAGCAGTGACAGGCAATTACCTCCATGTTAGAACTTTGAAAAATGCAGATTAAAAGTAAGAGGATGAGGTTAAAATGCAGAGGGATCTTATGTTCAGCTAAAGGAGTAATTTAATTCTCATAAGTTCAGTGATAACAGAAAACATCAGACTAGTCTTATTTCCTTTTGCATTTTATAAATAGCTGTTATAGGAAAATGAACTCCATAAGATCATTTGTTTATGTATTTCTGTAGCCCACCTCCTCTCATTTTCATTTAAGAAAATACAAGCCTAGCACCTCACATATCTTCAAAGTAAACTTCTAACTCAGAATCAGATTGCTGTATGCAGAAAAGCTACCAGCAATAGAGAAAAAAAACACTCATCTATCCAGTATTTATGCAGCTGTATTTATAAGTCAATGGGTTGTATTGTGCGTATGATACAATTAATTTATTATCCAGAATATATTATAACTCACTGTGGTGAATACTACATCTTTCAATTTGCCATGGAAATTAATAAACTATTGAATTCAGAGCACTCATGGTTTGTTTGGATAACCACCCCATACGTTAGATCACTTTCCATTGCTGTTAATGTATGTAACATCTGTTTCCTTCCTGCCTTTCTTTCTCTCTCTCTGTCTCTCTTCCATTCACTTTTGTTACGGCAACAGGTAAGCAGTTTAAAGTATTCATGGTATATGAGAACAACACAACGACACTTAAGATGCAAGAGCACTCCACATTTGTAGATCCTGTCTCACAGTTCTGTCTCCTGCATTACCAAAAGTTCTTACCTCAAAGAGTTCAGGGTAAAATCCAAACTCTGCTTCATCTCTTCTGCCCGGTAAATGTATATACTTTTCATATAAGGATACAATTCTTAACAGATTTACTTCCATGTGGAGGTAAGCATCAAAACTCCACAATTACTGGAGGAAATAACAGGAAATTGAGATTTCAGACTGCTTTCTCGGTCACAAATCCTCAGTTCAAATATTCTTGAGTCTATAAGGCAGATAAATTGTTCTGCTATGTTAGAAAATATGTCTCTGATCTTTCCTTTATGTATGCATGCAACAAACATTTACTGTCACTTTGTGACCTAGGCAAAATTATTCATTTCCACTTGAACCAGCTGTTTCAAACTATTTTTGAACATTGCATTTACCAAAGGAAATGCAACATTTTCTTTTTTACATTTTTTAAAAAACGTGTCATGGAGTGATTTTTACACTGATAACTTTTCCTTTGATTGCTTGGATTTTCTTCGCTTGAATGAAAGGCAAGCATTTTGAGAAGCATAAAAGTCCTTGACTATCTTTGTAAGCCCTGGGAGGGACGAGTGCTGCTTGCCTTTCGCCAACTGTTTGTTCTTCCTTTGCTATTTCTTTCCGTCGTGTTTTGACTGGAGCTTCTGCGCTTTTGCCGAACCTCCGTCCCTCTTGGGACTCAAGCTGCCAGGGAATTGCGGTTGCAATGCTTTCAGGTAAGAGCATGACTCAGTGTCTGAAACTCTCGTAGTCAGCTCTGAGGGATCCAACACGAATACTGCGATTCATGTTACAGCACACGCCAAACGCAAATGAGATGCCTGGCGTGATGCTGCGTTAACGTCTCCTGACGTCGCGCTGCTCTGAAGTAAAGCAAGCCAGCTGTGTCCCCGCCTAGGGCTCATAAGGACACGTGTTCTAATGAACTTAGCAGTGCAGCACTCCAAAAAATGGCTATGTCTCCCCTTGTGGCTTTCAAAAATAGTTCCATCTTTCTCACAGGGAGATCATTTCGTGAAAAAAAGAAGGTAGCTCTTTTTGTTTCCTTCACGCAACCAGTTCAGCAGAAGTTCACCACTAAACTGAAGCACAATTTTATCTATGTCCCATTGGGCTTCCCTTTCCCATTTTTTTTGGAACAGCAACCTCATATTTTTTTTACATAATTCAGTCCCATATTTTACCAGAATATGCTTCCTTTCATTTGTTAATAAAGGTCAAGGCCAGTGTGCCTCTGGATTGCATGCTAAAGCCTCAGAAAGTAGGTCTGACAATGCAGTAAGCCTGAGTCTGATCAATCTGACCCGTGCAACGGCATGTACTTACTCCCTTCATCCCTGAGAACTGGTAACTCTGATGGCCTAAAGATAGCCATTTGAGAGTTGTCATCATTTATTTTTGTCATTTTGTCAGCCCTGCTTCTCCTCTGCACCTGAGTTTACAAACAAGGCCCAAAATGTCAGAAGAAAAGTCCATTTAGAAGAAGTAGAGTACTTTCACGTCTGGGAGATATTATTAACACAACATCATGTAAAGCTGGAAAGCTAATGAAAGATTAAAATACAGTTAAAAACAAAGCATTCTTCACTTTCTTTGATGATAAATATTTTAAGAGTAATTTCCAGCTGGAGGAGTTTTAGGTGGATTGTTGTTTTCTGCAAATCAGCTTCCCTACACAAGCAGAACATTTGCTCAGAAAGTCTTACTTCTTGGGAGAGTACATCGATTCTTTCCCTCTCTACTAATCAAAAGAAATAAAAATAAAGACAATGAACCCTTGGGGAAGTGATCTACTATTAAAGACTTGAAAGAAATTTTAATCATAAAAGCAAGAAGCAGCTTCTGTTTGCTCTGTTACTATTATAAAATCATTTATGGCCAATGTAATTGAAGGCCAACGCCAGTCATTAACAACCTCTCTCTCAAACTCAACAGCTCTGCATATGTAAGATCTGTCTGGGAAGACCAAACAACAGCTTGAAATTAATGATTTAGCTTCTGGTGATGAACTTACCATACCTTTAATAACATCTAAGCAAGACTGCATGCAAAAAAGTGACAAGGTGTATCTCATCATTTCCTGTTTTCAAGATTTTTGCCAGGAAAACCTCTTCTGGAATATGACAGAAGTATTCCCACGTCCCCAGCCCTAAGTGACACGTGATACTAGATGATATTCTGCTACAACATCTGCTGCCTTCTTGCTTGAAAAGGTTTGCACTCCTGGATTCAGGGATGTATCTGGTGGCAAGGTTCCATCTGCAAGACACACACATTTTACCAACGCTGTGTTTGTAATGCAATTGATTGGACTTTTAGTTTCTTGTACGAATGAACAGAATTAGAAACTCATAAACAGCTTCCCTCTAGGCTTCAGTTACCTGGAAATAAATTTATTTGCTGAAAAAATACTATATAGCTCCATTAATGAAGCCTTAACATTCCCATGTTCTGCTACTCATTTAAGCTGCACAAAGTCTCACATTGCAATATGTGCAGTAAATTTTTCGAGTTAAATCTCTTGATGACTTCTTTTGACCAAAATATTAGGCTTAAGAACATCCTGTACCTAAGGCTGGAGCACAAATAACCATGTTACTGCCCTAGGAAAAAGGATGACCGGTCTTCCTCCAACAGGGATGCTTTGCACTTCCAGCTATTCTCTTACCCACAGGCAATTTGGAGCACAGGCAGAAGGAGCTGCGGATGGATTCACGGCTCTGGCAGTGACAAGTGGCCTGTTCTTGGCCACCATTTTTTTCCCAGAGACTTATCTGAGCACTTGAAAGTGTGTAGCGCATGAGCAATGCAGCTCAGAATGATGGAAAAGGCAGCCGGGAGCAGGCTGTCACCATCAGAATAATTTATCTAGTCTAAAGTCTGCTGCCAGAAGGCCGTCTCAAGAAAAATGGCATTCAAGAGCAGGTGGAGGGCCAGGTAAGCAGACCTAGCTGACCTCCTGTAACCTCATATAACTCATATAACCCATGAGTTATAGGCTGAGCGTGCCCAGTGTTGGAGTAGGGGCTCATTTTCTGGCCAGCACAGAACTTACTTCTAAATCATGTTTTCAAGTGTTCCCTTCAGTTCATGTTTAAGTCTTTAAAGACAGCTAAGAAATAAAATTAAAAATTATGTCTCCCTGCCATGGGAAATTTTGGTATTTCCACATTTGTTTTCATCAAAACTCAAGCCGAAATGCTGAAATACCAGAATTTCTTGTGAAACAAAAGGTTTTGTACATATTTGGAATTGATAACATTGGTACGTCCCCTTTTCCCATAACATTAAGCTATCTGAGTTGATGTTTTAATCTAACTGGAAGTCCTCCTTCAGGGGGGTATGGACAGAGGATCAGAAATAGAGACGTTCCCCAGAGGCACTGTGACTACTTAGATCAATAAAGAGTCTGAAAGTAGACTGACCCCAAAACAAACATTATTGTTTGCTTTTCCTGACAGAGAAGTGATCGGTTTGAAAATTCTGCTGGAAGTGTTATCTTACAGAGGCCTACATTTTATATGAAACCATCATTGTTATAAAAAACTGGCCATTACTTATATTTATAACAAATATCAGTTCTGACCTGAAGAAGTCATCATTTGTATATGATCGCCTTGCTAGCTTGTTCATAAGTCTACAGGTGTATATCCATGAAGTGTGCTATGTGCTGATTTAGGAGTACCCAAATAGGCTGCAGACATGGTTGAAAATGAGGTGCAAAGTTGGATATCGATGAGAGATGGTGCACAAGGACAAATTAGCTAACCACTGCAAGTTCAAATGTCATTTTCAATAAGCCCCGGTGCATTAATAGGTGTGGTAATAAGAAACAAGACAGTCTCTATACTAATTGACCTCATTACCACAAACGATAGTTGGACTTTTTTTTGACAGACAATTTTCCAGGTGTCCTCACATTATTCTTAGAGCCTTATGAGAGGGAAAAATGTGGTATTCATCACTAACTAGCAGCTATCTAATACTTATGTAAAACTAGGTTCGTTCTAGATTGGTCCCTCTAAATACATAACTGCTTGATGTTAAGCAGCTGCGGAAGTGCTTTGCAACTTAGGGCTCATAAATGGATTTTTACTAGTAATTTAGCAGTAAAAAGAGTCTTAAAGTCATTACCATGACAACTAATCATACATTCTCTGAGATACTTGGTGACTGTCGCTTATGCTATTGCCTTTAATAACAATTATATGTATACATAACTACACACACACACACAACCAATGGGTTAATCTCCCAGATTGGGAAAGTGTTTCAATTCTTGGCTGCAAAATGTCATTTTTTAGTAAGGTATGCAGAAAATGTCTTTAAATGAATGAGCCTATTGCTGGATATCAGAATCCAAATGGGAAATGCTATTTAGTAGCTAGAGTAAAATGGTCTGTATGGTGAGGAATAGATTAGGCTGCCTCACAGTGACTGAGCAGAGATAATAGGAGATGATATGAATGTGGAAACAGTAATTTGCAATGGGCCCTTGTAACACTTGTAGCATGTGTCTGAACAGTCAGAACACGGTAGAATGGTTCTACCTTTCCTTGTTTAATAAAAGATGTGCTCCAGGCATTTGCCTGACTGAGCCTTGTGCCAGTGTAAGTTTGCTGACTCTTCCGCTCTACTGTTCTATTTAGGTCAGGTTATCTAAACAGTTGCATTAAACAGCGTCAGATTTCTTGTTAACAGAGAACATGCATTTTTAGCCAAATTTCTGAAACAAACAATTCTGGCCTCTCAGTTTTGTGACATCCTCTGCACTGTTTCATCTGACTCTCAGAAATAAAATTCTTTTAAATCAGTGACTTTAAAAAAAAATATCCACCGTTATAGTTGAAGGCATGATTCATAGGGCTGGAAGATGGAGATCTAAATTAGTTGCCAAAAATAGAAATGAACGAAAGAGGTTTATCTGTCTTTGTCAATGCTACAATATTAACAAACTCAACAGCTTCCCTGGGGGTATCCTGGGAGCCTATTTGGGACTGAGAAGTTGAGCGAAGCTGCAAATTTTTCAGTGTTGCTGAACACATAACAAAGCAAGCCACTCTGACAGCCAAGCTTCTGTCTCCAGATATTTTTTTTCAACAGATGATGGCCTGAGCAGCCAGCTGGACTTAAAGCTGGATCCAGATTTTCAAAATTCAAGAGTTGTGAATCTGAAGATTACTTATGGCATGTTATTGAAATAGTTTTATTGGTGAGGTGGTGCTCCAGATGTTTCAGAGACTGATTCCATCTTGTCTTTTGTCCAAAGAAAAAGAATCATTGGAGAAATTGAACACATGGAATTATGACAATGATTCCATCAGTAGCAAGGTAGTGCCAGAAGCTCTCTCATAAAAAAGTAAGAGGAAAAAACATGACAGAGGGCCTGCTGCCAACTGTGGCAGCCTGAATACTTCTCTGACCTGCCTATGCAGAGGGACACTTGAGTTGTGGTGTTTAATTGTCAGTTGCTATTTCATGAATTTTGGGCTTTTTTTTTTTTTTTTTAAGTTGCTTACAAGCTCTTCTCCTACAGCTTGAGTTTGAGTTATCTTTGGAAAACAACAGGGAAACAAGGTAAAAAATACCTTTCCTGACATGGCTTCAACCTGTTTTCTGGGTGTTAGGCACTCGAAGGATATTTAGCTTAGTTTTATCTCTCTTAAAAGTAATGTTTACACCCACCATAACCTGTCCTAGTGTTGTCTTTAATAACCTGGATTCAATATTGTCTAATTCTGTTCTACCTCACACCAATGCAAAGGGAGAGCATAATGCCACCAGATCAAAACAATAGTATTTCTCATATACATTTATACTCATGTTGTAGGAGAGTAAATGATAACATAGTGAGGAGCTTAGTGCAAATTTCTTTCTAATCTTCTTATACTTTCTTAGGAACAAGCTGTATTTAAAGCTGCATTAAATCTTAATTTTGTGTGGCCTTTTCCTTCTATTATTATTTTCCATCTGTTTTTAGTTTTTAGTTAATCTTTGCACAATTCTTTTGAAGAGCAAGCACCAAGTCTTGTTTTCTCTTTCCTTCTATGTGAGGGGAAAAATCCGACAGCCCTATACATAAAGATGAATGAATGAGTTATAAATAATTCAAGCAATGACTGCTGCCACTTTGTCATTCAGTTATATCCTTTTCATTGACTAATACAGAATTGCAGGCAGCCCTGTACCTACATATTCTTTAAGCAGCAGAGGATCTAACTGCTAAGTATATGTGCCTGCAGATACAAAGAATTACGTTAAGACACAGAATATGCCCCAGGCGACTTGCTTAGTCTTATAGGCTTGTAATTTCTTTCAGGTGGGCAAGATGTCAGTGATGACAGCAAACCCACTGCCATTCAGCTAGAGCTCACCAGTCCCACCGACTACAGTGCAGCTGGCAACGCGTTGTGTCTGTTCCACAGGTGAGCCAACTGAGACATCGGGGTGACATTAAGAGAGAAAAATATTTAGCACCTCTGAGCGTTGAGCACTTCTGTTCATTTGGCTCGAGGGTTTTTATGATGGACGAGCAAGGATGAGAGGCTGCTTTGGAAAACTGGATTAGCACTTGCCCTGAGATTTTCTGTACTATCACCTCTTGCTCCCTCCTTAAACAGGCAGACTGTGTCTGACATGCATTTTGGGGGGAACCTTAAAAAATCCACATCGTGTTATTAATAGTAAGTGTCACCAAGCTTTCTCCCATAGGAGTAAATATTAGTTACTGAACATGAACGATGTCAAAGGAATTTACCTTGTGATTAATGGTGTGACAGTGAATAACAAAAGAAGCATTAATAGTTTGCTGCTTGTTATCAGGGTTTGCTGTTTTCTTTCTACAGAACAACAATTTGTCAGAAAATGACCTGGGCAGCACTTAATGGCAAAGCTCCAGAAAACGTGTTCACATGATAAACAAGCTGCAAGTACGATGGGCTTTTCTAGTGGGTCAGATTGTAGCACTTTGCTGGGCAGCACGCAGAGGAAGAAGGTTTCTTATGAGCCTCTGATGAAGAAATATGTCACACGCTGCCTCAAAATCAAATCTGGGAGCCAGTCACACCATAGTCATCATCACTACTGATTTTGAAATATCCAACCATCAAATCTCAAACAACAGTGGAAGTTCATGAGCTGCCATGCCTCTGCAGCTAACACTTATTTCCTGAAGACAGGCTCTGCAAGTTCTTTTAGCTATAGCTTGCCAACTGGATACAGAGAAAGAGGAAGGGACATTTTATACTTCAGCTTTGAAGAAGGTTAAATACGACGTTTTTTTCCTTTTCTGGTGTCTATGCCCTGATAAAATCTGGTAATATACTGCCTATTCCTCTTTTTTTTTTCCTTTTCTTTTTCAATAAATTGTGTTACTGCCTTTATTGTCATCTGGCATGAGAAAAGGATCATTTCAAGTTCCATGGACGAAATCAAGTCACTCCTCTCTTGCAGGTGTCATTGTTCACTGGAACAGTAGTAGACTGTCATCCTAATAGATTTCCCTGGAGTACTCAAAGAATAGCAAAACGGAGCTCAAAATGGCACAGGCTTTTTTAGGAACTGCACAGTACTGGCCTGCAGAGATAGCATTACTCAGCATTACCCAGGAAATTTCATGAACCTGTCACAAGAGAGGCTATGAACCACAAAGGTCACAAATTACTTTGTAACGCCAGCTAATCCTGGAAAATACAGGTGAGGGAGGTTGCAGTTGCTCTACTTTCCTCCACTGTCTGCAAGTCAACTGTACTGCAGGAGGAGAGCAAAGCATGAGAGACTCCCATTTCTTGCCTTCTCCAATTTTTTTTTTTTATCAGGTTTATGACATATTCACCTGTTCAGGCTTCCTCAGTTCCAGCGGCCAGCACTTACAAAATGCACAACCAAGATGACAGGGAATGGAAGTAGTTACCTGGATCAAAACTGTGTAAATGAATTTAGTGAAGTCATATTCCACTTGACGGTACAGCTGCATGGAGGCATAGGAAAATCTTTTCCCAACTGGTGGGAAATAAATGTTGGAATGATAATCCATTTTCTGCACTGATAAAGAGATATATTGCCAATACTTCGTTTTCACTGGGAGGTACTGAGTCCTCACAGAAGTTTGTTATTGCTTGACAGAGTTCAGACTTACCTTAATACTAATAAGTTTTGATTGCACCTGTCGCAGAAACTAGCTTTCCAGTGCTTTGGGATCTTAAAAGAAAACTTTTTAGGAATATACTTGCTTCCTGAATTCTACTTTGCCTCCTTTTTTATTGCAGCAAGTAGAATCTCTGTGGCAGACACAGTACTTAGATCTTCCACAGGGAGCTTCACAGAATATCTAGGAAAATTTCTAAGAAATGTAAGGTCTCGACAGCTGTGTCATACATAGAAGCACACAGGTTATTAGCTTCTTCGGTCTCATTTAATAACGCCATGTCCCTTACACATTTGCAACAGTCTGCTTTGATAGTGATTACAAGCCTTTAGGTGCCAGCTGGATTTCTCTTAGGAGGGCTGTACTTGCCAATTTTCTATGGAAAAGACTCCATTTCATTAAATTGGAAAAGTCCCCTCCCCCAAAAGCATTAATTGGCCACGCTTTGCCATGAGAGCATGTGCACAGGGAAGAGAGCAGAAGCTGCTGCGAAGCAAGTGCACCTTGTACAGATAAATCCAACCTTTATCCCTTTGCATGTCATGAAGGAAAGAAAAAAGGGGGGTTT
>JAVJGG010000032.1:24363891-24396637 GCA_035590195.1 Aviceda cuculoides
TAGCTTTGGTTTACAACGTCGTTTCCGTCTGCTTACATCATAAACTTAGTGCTATTGGCTACCTGGAGAGTTAGTGCCGTTAGCCGTCAGGAGAGGGGCCCTATCTTTCCGTACAGCGCGACATCTTCCGACCGCCAAACCTTAACTACCTACACACCCGGGAACAGGCATCAGCCTTGGCTGAGGCGTCGTCTAGCTCTTTCTTTTTCAAGGCCACCAGCTGCCCGAACGTTGGCCCTGAGCCCTCGCAGCCAAACCCTGAGAAGAAGAGGGATGCGTCCAGGCCCCCGACACTCTTAAGTCTCTGAAATGTCAACCCCAACCCAAATTGCTCATGGATCGTGCTCCAGGAAGAGGCATGTTTGCAGTGTAGAAGCTTTTGGGCGGTCGCCTGTCAGCAGAACCAACAGCACACGGCAGCAGGATTTGACTTCCTGACAGGGTATCCTACAAAACCGAAGAGGTATTGTGGGGAGATGTGAACTACAGATTGGCAGCGCCTGGGATCAAAGCTTCCCAGGTAAGAGGATCGGAGGCCTACTGACCATCCTATTTCAGGAGCTCCACGTGGGCCACAGCAGCCTGTTGCAGGTTTTCAATAGTTTTCACAAATTAATCTGAGGCACTCAAATGCACAAGATTCTTGTTTTGCTGACGTCAAATAATTTCTAATACGAGTAGTGGCACAGAATTAAAGGACTAGTCACTTGAATGAGAACTTACAATATTAGACCTTAAAGGTCTTACTCAAAGTCAAACGCTAAGTCAGTGATAGACTGGAGAAACATAGTCTAATTCAGGTGGTGCCATGAAAACCAAATGGCAGTTTATAGAGAGACCGTATGGTTATATATGGAGATAACAGGTCCCACATGAACCCTCTAGAGCCTGTGGAAAGGAAATCCAGACTCTAGGGTCTGGTGGAGGGATTCGTGAAGTCTTAAGTTTGGTTCCCACAGTGACTGACCTCACACAAGTGCCATAGTAATCTGCTGTTTGCAGAGACCAATTGCACAAGTCACAGGAGAAAGATGGAATAAGGAAAGGATTGTCTTTCATTCCTCATTATATCCTTCCTCTTAACAAAGGCAATGTGACATAGCCAAAATTAGCTTAAAAGGAGGAAAAAAGTAAAGCATAGTAGCAGTATATGTCAAAATGGAGGCTGATGAAACAAGGTCTTAAGACTCACCCTTGAATTTTAATATGAGTGATTTTAATGGAGTATTGACAGCAGAAGGCAGACTGGTAATTTTACCAGGAGGTTTTATAAATCTTCTAAGTAATAAGAACACATAAAGAAAATATGTTTATCTTGTAACTGGTAACTTAGCTGCTTTCACTCTGTTAAAACATCAAGCAATGAATTCAGATTCTTCTACTTGGAACTACAGAGAAAAAAGGTCAATGAATTAGCAGTTAGATGTTATGCACTGCCCAGTAAAAATAAGCCAGTACCTAAGTTAATAGAATGAAATGCTCTTTTGCTAATATAAATTGCATTCACTAGCAGAAGAAAGTAAATAACTTCAGCGTATCAGCCTCTGGAATACACCCAAATGTTGTTCTTTAGCTAAGGCATTTATCACACTGAAAGGATAATTCAAAGCAAGGTCCCTAAACATGTACAGGTTGGGTTTTCATTGACCTTATCATCATTTATTATTAGAAATTGTAATGAATTATTATATTTAGAGTAGGTATACAATGAGAAACTATATATAGACTAAGAATCCATTTTGGGTTACTGGAAAATACTATAATAAATAAAAATTATTAATAAAAAGCAATGTGTAATAAATCATGGTAGGTTGAAATGTAATTGTAGAGCTTTGTGGATATTGGGCTGAATTTAAAGTTATGCGTGCTGGAAATTTAATGACTCCTGACTTTTGAACAGGGCTGCACTAATTAATCAATTGGTAATTACAACTGTGATTAACAGCTGTGATCATGATTGGTAACAAGTATTGATTAATTCCCCAATAATTCTGGCACAGTTTAGAATAAGAAGCACTTTGCAGGATGCAGGAAGCATGATTAACAAAAGCAATAATAAAAACACTTCACTCTCATTACAGAGCTGTCTTGGGGGAACAAGATTTGTGAAGGTGAGAAACCTAGGTAGATTTGCCAAGGTAAAACAGCATTATGCCAAAGATTACCTTAATGAAAGAGAATTATGGGGAAAAGTGGGTGCATTTTTTCATAGTGATAAATTTGCTCCAGACTTACCGTCATTATGTCCCCACTACTGAAGTCTTTTTTCATTACAATAGCATGTTCATTTCGAACTGGACTCAGAAACTCTTTTTATTCCCATAAAAGATAACATTTATACACTTTCCAAAGTGCCATATGAATAGTGGCTCATTATCTACTCCTACAAAGAACTACTAACGAAGGGCACAAGGAGATGAAATATGCATCTGCTAACCAAAGCTGACAATTCCATTTTGTGACAACGTCTTCAATTCTTATTTTCTTTGTTCCATAGCAGAACTGAAAAGAAAGCTTTTGAGAATGTTTGCAAAAAGCAGGATTATGCTAACATATCTATTCAGAACCAAAGTCTTAGTTTTATATTGTCAAAAAGAGGTAGATATGTATGTCATCTGCTCGCTAAGGCATTGGCATATACAGCAGGAAGCCAAGGCTCCTATTCCTTTACAGTCGGTACAAAGATTTTCATCTAAGGCCACTGTGGGCCAGGTGCAGAATGGATATATGCATTGTGAATCAGTTCCCTAACCATCACAGTATAGAAAGCCCTCTGGTTAGTGAAACAAAACATAACCAAAAAAAAGAGAAATCAAGTATTGCTACACTATTGCTGTTAATGTTGAAAAAGATGCAGCTGAAGAGAAAAACATTTTTGAGTATGTCATTTACTGCATATCAACTTTAGGCACTAATCCTTTGTGCTATGAATGAGAAGTATGAACTGTTAAATTTCCCATCTGGAAAACTATCAGTGACAGGATTTTTTTTTTTTTCAGTGAGTTTCTATCACTAGGGAAAAGAAAATATAAATTTAAATCAAGGACTTCTCTCCCAACTCCATAATCTTCCAATCCAAATCAGAACAGAGACTTCTGAGTCAAAATAATTTCTATGCTCTCAACTCCTGCCATTTTATTATGATCTTAGTTGTTTATTATAATATTAATGTTTCAGCTTTGGGAAGTTCAGTCAATCAAATATATGAGAATTTAATCATTTAAAAAGAAAACTTACTATTTGCTAAAAGTAAAAAGAGCCTACTCACTCTCTTGATTTTAAAGAATAATTTGAGTGGCATAAGTGGATAGCATGTCATGGGTGACTTCTAAACACTTGAAATCAAGAGAGAAGACATCAAAAAAGTTTTAGTTCTAACTTTTAAGTCTACCCTATGATTTCTGAACATGCCTCACCATTTTAATCGTGTGTTGATACTGCATTTCAAGTAATTTTCACAAAAACACTCTCTGATCCTGAGGTCTCTTGTGTCACTGTGGACCCCGTTGTCTCTACACAGTGCTCCTTCAATTTTAACAGAATTACATAGTGTGCTGCTAGTACTACCCTTTAAGATGGCCAATTCCTTGCCAACACTATCCTCTACCCCAGACCATTTTTCTGCCTTACTTAGTATGATCCCAAAGTGGTGTTAGGGGAAGGAAGGAAAGGAGGTAGGTGTGGGGAGAAAGAGAGAGATAAGTCTGAAAGTTTGGCTGTGGATTTGAGCCTCCCTGAAGTTCTGTGTGTTTGGGTCTGGGCTTGAGCACATTCTCTTTCAGAATACGTAGGAAACTAACAAACAGAAGCAAAAAGTCCTTCTAAAATGAAATTACAATCAAAGCAGGAAAAAAAATTATAGGAATCAGAATGAGATCTGATAAATATATCAAAAGGTTTAGCACAAAATGCAGCATGATGAACTACTACACTTCTAAAGCTTATTGCTCTCTCACATAAAGTTTGTGATACCAAGAGGTAAGAATTAAGACACTTAAAAATCCATTTTAAAGACTATCTTTAGTCAAAAGTCGTTCTGAGACAAGTACCAAATTCAGAAAAACATATGACTGATTTTGCTAAGAAGACAAAAGACTGAATTTTCTTGGGTTTTTTTTAGATTTATTAAATAACGTTGTTAAATAAGGTATGAACATAAGACATGAACAGATGCCTTTATTCCACAGAGTCCAGTTCTGTAACTCTACCCTTCCATCCCAGTAACTTTTCAAAGATCTGTCTTCCTGGTCTTTGCATCTCGTTGCTTCCCACCCTTGATGGGTGAATATTTTCTAAAAGGCTATAGGGACTCATCAAGTTTAAATGGCATGACGCACACATTTTATGCCATTCTTTGGCTGCAGCTAAAGACTGAAGACAGTAATAATAATAATAATAATAATAGTAATCTAAAAAGCTTCATGCTGTGGATATAAATAGCTTTCCTAATGTTCTTTAGAGCATAAAAATGCTAAGAAGGACTTTTGATTTTGAATTATGTAGTCCTGCACAGGATGTTTGAAATAGCAGCTTACAGGAAGTGGTGGTCTTTTCCAGAGTTTTACATATGCATGAGGCCACCATACTGCTGCAGGTGATATCAGATGTTATAAGCCCTGTCAAGGATACATTGTTTGTGGCATCTGGTTACTGATAACTAGACCGTACATTTTTTTCTATATGTGTTTAATAGAAAAGGGACTCCACGATGATATACAATACAAAATGCTGAGTTACGTATTAACAGTAGAGCAAGCGAATATGCCATTGGGCTGTCAAAGATCACAAGGGACCTGAGCATGTTTACTTCTGTCCCTCACTCTCTGGCTTATTTCCAGGATAGGCTTAACTCCAGTTATAAATCTGAGATTCCTTCTCTTTAGCTGATACCATCCTCACTTCACGTAATATGAATGCAATTTTGTAACATGCTCTCTCAAACTTTAGGCTGCCTACCTCAAATATGTCTGAAAACAGCACAACTCCTTGGTAAAAATTGAGGGCAGGATCTATATAGTCATTTTTTCAGTAGTAAAAATCCAAATAGTTTTTGATAACTGTTTTCATCTCACTATGAAGTACAGCTCCCGGTGCCACAGATTACCACACTGGGGACCTTTTATGATAATATGTAGTTATTGTTGATTGCTGACACAAGAGTAAAAAATTGCACCTTTTTTTTTTTTAAAGATTAAAAGTTGGGTCTCTGCAATCTTCAAGTGTTACTGAAGTAAATAGAGCCAAACTTTGACTAACATAGTTTATGTACCAAAGACATCTGTAAATTGCTACAGAACTATGGAAGGTCAAGAAATCCTTTTGTGTTAATGTCTAGGGGTATCTACTATACTATAAATTTCTCTCAGGCAATCAACACTTTTTCTGCATCAAAATTCTTATTTTTAATCAAGATTTTTTCACATGTAGCAGAGATTTTGCCACCAAGGCAGTTTAAATGATACTATGCAAATACAAGTTACTATGTTTAGACCCTCCTTAACGAAGTCTATATTCAAAAACTACCAAATACTGTTAGTCTTCACATCTGAGATCAAGTAAGTGATGGTATCGTATCTAGAGAAGTAGGAATCAAGACTAAAGATGATTCCTTTATGACCAGACAGGTTTTAGTCATAAATTTTGATTTGTCAAAATGAGAAAGGTCTGCTGAAAAAGCACTGCTTAGTTTCCTGCCAATTTGCATGGGAATCTGCTTTCTACTGCAGCTGGGACTCTGTTGTCTGTGGCTCACATGTTCATCTGCAAAACTTAAGCTCTAGATATGGGTCAGGGGTCCAGGGTCTTTGGCAAAGCATCTGAAAGTGGCCAGAGGTCTGTCTGAGACGAAGCTTTTCAGGCTATCAGGTTTTTATCAGGTTTTCTGCCTTCAGGATCTGGGCTGTATCTTGGCATGGGCAGCTAGGATGTGTGTCACTCTGGATTTGATGACCTCAAGATTTTAAAATATTTGTAACTCAACTCTCAGGACTTGTTGCGGGGCTTTTACTCCTTTTGCCCCCCAGTAGGTATGGGGAGTAGCTTGGAAGTTAGAAGCACTGGGAACTTTAGTTGAGATTGGAGGCCTTGGCCTTTGGGTTCCCACACTTCCTTTTTGTTTAAGAAAAGCTTCTAGTGTAACTTTTCTGTAATTTTTTTTTTAATTTTATTTCTCCATAGTTGGAAATTCTTACAGTTCGTCCTATTCCTTCAAAACAGACAGCTTGCTTTCCTAGCAGGTAGAATTTTCTTGCAGGGCAGACAACCATTCAACTAGCTCTGCTCAGGAAACCTGAGTTCTACTTTCACCACCGGATAGGTGATCACACCTTTCTTTTTGTTTCAGTTTCTTCATTTCTAAAACTATATCTGTAATAATCCTGCTTTTATTTAAACTTTTTGAATCTGATGTCCTACAGCTGAGCTAAATACTGCTTGTACAACATCATGAGTGAGCCCATTGCACTACATGTATGAATATTTGAGGATGAATTCAGATTCAGATTTAGTCTGACAACATGGGGATCAGATTTCCTCAATATAGATATTTTTCAGTGTTTTGGTCCTCTAAGGAAAGAAAGAAACAAAAAACCCTGCTTAGTTTAAGCTTAATGTTTGCTTAACATGTATCAGAAAGGTTCAAACCGAAAAGTACAGAGAATTCAGAGGCCATACAGCTTCCATAAAAAGTATGAAAATATTTGTATATTCTAGTGAGCATAACTGATGATTTGCTGCATGGCAAGGTTTCTTACTAGAAAAACTAAATCTCACTGAATGCCTTCTAGCACTATTGCAAAGAATAAGTAGCAGAGTGAATCTCTGTAGGTACAAATTTCATTTTTCAGTGGTCCCCTGGAATCTCTTCTCTTTCATCTGAGGGATTATCACATCCTTTTCTATATCATTTCTATCCATCTTGCATTGGAGCAAAGGAAGGAAGGGTAGGATGAGGGTGATCACCTCTGTGTCAGATATATGCAGCAAAGCAGCTAAACTTGGCCAAATCCATAAATCCCCTTAATAAAGCAATTTCATTTCCCTTCAATAGGTCAAATCAATCAGAATGCGCTTTCATATGCTAATATCTAGAGACTCTACCAGAAGAGGCATAGCAACAGGATCCTTCCACACAGCAGAGGGGAGAGGACAACAGACCAGGAGGAATTATTAGATCTGAAAACATTACAATTTAATGAATCATCATACAGTCACCTTGTGGCCACCAATAAGCACTCCAGGCTATGCTGTGATTTACCAGGCTTGAGAGACCTTGTTATCTAGTTGGTGTTACACCCAGAAAACCTGGATCAGCTTCTTTTCTAGTAGGTCTGTTTCCCTTGCTACTAGCTGATTTTATTTTTATCATCCTGTTTGGGATTTATTTATGCACATGGTGTACTGTGTACTGTGTAGGAGGCACGTGATGTCCAAATGCCTTCTACCTTTGCTCCAAGAGAGCTTCTGAGGACAAAGCTGACTCTTCCTTAGCAGGTGACTGTAGGAAAGCAGATAGTATGCTTATGCATGTAAGGATGTACTTTCTCTATGGAACCAATCTGATTAAAACTATATCCGGAAACAGAACAGACAATTTCATATAGCATTTTCTTAATTTGTCTTTTCCTAGTATCACAGAAGTTTGCGCATTCACATTTGCTATCTTAATTGTGGGTAATTAAAAACACAAAATATTCTTCGCTCTTTAGCAAGCCTATAACTTTACTTATGAGTAGCATATGAATACAGTTTATTTAGCCCACAGGTGCCAAGAAACTGTAGCAGTGCTATGTTGTCTGCATTATAATGATATTACAGGCAAGACATTACAGGAGAATTTTTCTTTCATATGCTGATTTGGAACAAAATGGACCACCAAATGTTCTGCACTTTGTCCAGCTGTTTCGGTCATTTGCAACATAAGAAGAATCAATGTGAAAAGAGATAGAGAACAGATGAAAGGCTTCAAAGGCAGCAAACATAAGCAGCTGTAGAAACAGAGAACATACAAAGGCAAGAGACTCGTACACATATTGACAGGATCTACCTGTAAGGAACTGCAAGGTATGTGGTGGATTGATCTCATGGCTATTTCCTTGGGAGAAAGAAAACTTTGCCTTGCTGACGGGATGGCAGGAAGAAACACCAGCAGAGAAATCATGTGGAGATTTTCTTCCCAGAAGATAGTCTATCTCAAAGGAAAAATTATTCACTGTTCTTAACCACAGTCCCCTTTTTGTATCTCAGAAGATAAAATTGGAATTTCATCATACTTGGGAAGTATTTCTAAATACGGAAATGTATCTGTGTGTTTCATGCATTAAACTGTTACTTCGAGAAGTGTCAGAAAAAATCATTTACCTATAAAGGCGGGGAGGGGTTCTTAACACTTTTAAACTATATAGGGATGATGATCACTGAACTCAGTTCCTGATTCTGCCTACAGTATGCCTATATCCTGTTTGTGACTTATTTTACAGTAAAAAAACCCTTATGATAATTCAACATGAGAATTGATTAGTGAGAGAGAAACATCATGAGTGGTCTTCTTAATATACAGCATAAAAGAAATGATACAACCAAGTATTGTTATTTTCTAAAGCTGGTGGTTTATTCAGATAAATGTGATAACCACAATAGTATCTACTGCCAAACAGTGGAAGTTTGCAGGCATCTTTTAACTGAGGAAACAGCACTGTGATTCATTGTCAATTGGAAACCTACTGGGAAATTCATGAAAATATCCCATCAAGCTTTCAGTAGATAGCACTAGAGGTAACAGTTTAATAAGAATGCGTTTAATTTTTATGGTGCTGTTCAACAAAACCTTCTAATTACCTCACAAGCATGCAGTTAAAATACATCAAAAACAATAAAACCTCTCACAGTAATACATAATTAAAATAGTCAATCAAATTAAGAAGCTTTCCTGAAAAAGTAGATGAATCTGCAAACCTTCTACATAGTTCTTTAATGGCTGTGATGTTGACATACATTCCACTTACATGATTCCTTTGCTACTCTACGGACATTAAAGTTCTGGACTTACTTTCCATGAACAAGAGTTATTTTAGCCCAACTAGAACATGTGAAAACATAAACCACCATCTGTTTAGCTAGTAAGAATACAGGTTATTGTTTAGAACAGGAATGGAGAAAGCCATCTACTTCTCTCAGGTTTTTCTCTCATCTTAGCTGTTTTCACCAAAGGCTGGTCCAAGGTGCGCTGCAGCAGGGTAGACCCCAAGGATTGTGAGAGGAGGGGGGAGAAGTTGCACAAGAAGGCTGGAGAAGGTGGGTACAGGCTGGTCGGGGCATTTGGACCCTGTTGGTGCGCTGGGGACTTTGACAAAGACCATCTCAAATGTCATGCTAAAACATAGAGTACTTACAAAGATGGGCAATAACACTAAATCAGCAACTTCCCATGCTTCACCCGTATATTTATCCCTAGAAGTGAAGGAAAATAAAATAAGCTACTGGGACTTTAACTTCTGTAATGAATTTAGGTATTGCTTAAGATTCACCTAAGTTCCCATTTTAATTCACTAGTGGCTATTTATAGTGTTCTTTCATGCATGACCAGTTAAATAGAGATGTATGTCAGTGTTCAACTCTCCATATGACCAAATGATCATAATATAACTTAATCTCCATGATACAGAGGTGTGTCCTACTGAATCTCTGAAGCAAAAAGCATGTCCACAGAGAATGATTAAAGTCACAGAATCACAGAATCGTTTAGGTTGGAAGGGACCTCTTGAGTTCATCTGCCCATGTCCATTCAGGAATCAAATACCCCACATACACTTTCAGACAGCATAACTCTCTAAGCAATGATGTTTTTCCTTAGCAATACTTGTTTCTTGGATATTTTTGGCGTGTGCAAGGTTCTTAGTTTTCTCTACTTTTACTTCTGTTCTTAGTTTTATTCTATTTGCCATCCCTTTAAGAGAATTCCAATGTTTTTTTCATCCACACTAGGCACCCAAATGATGAACCATCCATCCCTCGTCTGGGAAAGTCTTCTTTACACATCCTCACATATTTATGATGATTTTCTCAACAATATTCCTGAAGTTCTCTTAGCTCAATTTCATCACATGAATTTTAATATTTGGGGGGGGAACACTTTGAAGGTATATTCCCTTCTCTCAGATGCTTCTGACATGTCATTCCCATCATCCCAGTATATCCAGGAAGTCATTCAGCATAATAGCCAGATGAAGGGCTTCATACCACTTCATTTAGAAATACTTTCAGCTGACGACCTCAGATAATGTTCTTTCTGTTTAACTAGGATGCCTAACATCAAGCAGCACTAGTGCTCCAAATTCGGCCCTGTTCTTGTAATAAATGTTCTTCAGAAAATTTACCTTTCCTGTCTCCCCCAAATCACAGTTGTTCTTAGAATTCTCTTTAGTTTGCCTTATATTTATTACCTAAATAAATGCAAAAGAAAGTATAAAATAGGACATGATATCAAGCAAGGTATTATTTTAGTAAGAAAACAGTGATTAGAAGTATTCAAGAATGACTTCTGTGTTGAAAAGAGCTGAGCCAATAATGCATATAAATTTCCCACAAATTTTCATTCATATTTTCAAATGGATTCATATATTCATATGCCTTCTCTTCCTGAGCTCACTTCCACATACATTTTTGTAGTCGAACTGAAGTAACGTTAATTTCGAGGTTGTGCATATGACGATGTACAGAAGCAGAAGATTGCATCGACTATGGGAGTACTGCTTGTACAAATGCTTGCATAATCTCTGAGCAGAAAAAGCCACCATACTACGAGGAGCAAAGAACATATCTTTGTTTTACTTGTGAGTGGGTGTATATATACACCCTACTGAATTCTTCTTTGTCTGTGTTCTGTTGCTTTCATATCATGTTTGTAGAAAAATGAATTTGTATGAGCAATGTTAATAAGGAATTCTTGCTCTATGGTGCTGTCTTTGGACAAATGTAAAAAGGTAAATGAGGAAAAAGCAATAGAAAATAAATGGATACTGGCAGCGACTGAAGCCAGGGTTTGTATTTATGAGATGTTAAACCGGCATAATTGCAGCTAGGATATTAAACAATGCCTTGACGTTTTTTTGTCCGCTGGACTTAGAACTGTGTGTGGGGAGCTCCATCCAATCCCAGTGCAAGGCAGTTTTGGAATGCCTCCTTCTCTGTCCTCCTGATTAGGTCCTTCATCAACCCATTACCCTCTTCAAATCCACCAGCTTTTTTCTGGTCAGGGAGAGAAACATTGCTAGAGTAGAGGTTAGGCAGATGATAGCTTGGGACAGAAACACGGGTAAGGGAAAGAAGTTCAGTCACAAACCAGACCAATGAAGAAAAAGAGGAACTAGCAGGATCATAAAAGATTTATGAGATCGCAGCACAGGACTTCTATTACAGCTACAAGTCTTGCATGTGTGATGCAGTGACTGGTATGATGATATCAGCAAGTATTAACTTTGGTGTAATTTCTTATTGTCTGTACTCAGAATCGTGACTCCACTGTAGTATCAGTAAGTTGTTCATACCTACTTTTACTCTCTGTATAGGCATTTCAGTTTAGTTTAGCTTAGGGTGCTCCCAAAGTAATGCAAGCGAAACGGGAAAAAAAGATATACTAGAAGAAGCAAGAGTTTTGTCAAGATAACTCAAGGGCTTTATTAGCCCTCCTACCTTATGTTGTTGTAACTTTTTATATAGGCAATACCATCCTGAAAATGCCAAAAAGTTTTCCAGTGGGTATATTTATTTGCATTCAGAACACCATTGCAGTGTTCATCATTAACATCACAGAAGGATCCCAGTAAACACGCCAAGTTTCCTATAGGGCTTTTTGCATTCTTACATGAACAATTTAGTTAATGATGTCACACAGCAAAGTTAACTAATTACATTTTTAATTAGTTTCTGGAATTAAAGTGGGTTATATTTAGAACATATTTAATTAAAATAGGCAAACTATATTTCATGTGCATAATGTAGATATCCTCAGAACTTCTCACTCTTTGCTTCACCACAAATATAATTAACAGGAAGATTTTCAGTGCATTTCCAAGAAGAAAGGGCAAAATATCTTTTCCCTTTCTAATGATAACCAGCAGCCTCAGCTCTTTGCACTTTTAAAGTGGGTAGGTAAGAAATGTTTATTATTCAGCTCAATATGCCACAGTGACATAGGACCAGAGGGTCCATAAATAGTATTTGCCTCCTGGCAACTCTATTCCATGATAATATCCTTTTGATACTGGGGCTGTGCACAGCTGAAAGAACCCCCAGGCTATCTCTCTACTTTCAAAAGTTGGTAAACCGTTTCCTGGAGAAAATAAATCAATAAATAAATAAGAATAAGCAAAAAAATGCAACAGAAGCAAAAGTAATGTTAAATAATTACTGCATTCATTTGGCTGTAACGAAAGCAAAAAAGATAACTTAAAGGTTACAAGAGAATCACAAATGGAGAATACCGTCCCACAGATTCTCTTCTAACTGTGTATAATTATACTAAACTCCTGAAGATATCCATGAAGAGCGCTTCAAAATTCAGGACTTATCATTCAAATAATATAAAGCCTGCTTTCCTGGAATTCTGAATCCATATGGCTCTTTCTGAAGGCACTTTTTGGTTTTCTTGACAACTTTGAAAATCAAAAACATTTTTTATAACCCCCTTTTTGTACCGCTAAAAGAGAGACCTTTTAAAATCTTTCATTTGTCTTGACTTCAAGAACAACATTATCTATCACAATTTTCAGAAATGTTCAAACACCCGTTAAAGGGAAAAGGACAAGATTCACGTCCAAAGGTGTTCTCAAAGAAAGGACCTGATTCAGGGCACGTTAAAATTACTAAGGGCTGCAATTCCCCGTGCGCAAGGGCATCCTGTGCAAGGCTTCGCTGTCCGTGACCTCTGTCTCTCGCCCTGGAATTCATTTCGTAGAAACCAGGGCACAATGCAGGAGGAGAGTAAGGGGCAAATTCCTGGGTCCCCTTCCAACAAAAATTTGGGAAGTGGCTGAGGCACAATCCCAGACTGCCTTGCCATGAAGCACCCACAGAAACTCTGTAGGTGGAAGACCTGTCGTGCGCGTGGAGTGATCCGGAGTAGGAAATCCCAACCCCCAAAGGCCACAACGCTACAACACTGCGTCGGCCTGGAGGGGGCCAATGTTTTATATCGGTTCTCAGAGATATCTGCCGAGGTAGAACACTGTGAGGTTACGTGCAGTTTAACAGTTGCTGCCCTCCAGGAAAGAAGTGTGTGAGCCTCCCTAACTGGCTATATGATTATTGGATATAGAAGGAAGTCTGTGTAACAAGAAATGCTTTATGATGCGAGACTTAAACATTGTGAAAGTTGCTTTACCTGAGCTCCTTGGAAAGCCTTTTAAACTGTGAGGTGTGGTGATCATCCCAAATGAATAGAAATTAATACCGGAAAAGCAAATACTTCTGTTGCACCGCTGTTGATTTCAGAACCAAGCATTTACAGCATTTAAAAAATAATTTACATATAACTTACTTGGCTTCTGGTTCAGCTCTTTTGCATAACTTTGTGTGAACACCCCTAGGAATTTTTCCCCACATGAAAGCTAGCAAGCAGCTGTTATTCATGCAAATACACATATTCACAGGCAAGACTGGCTGCTTCAGCTGATGGTTTAAAATAAAACCCTGCGTTTCCCGAAAACAGTCTCTCTTATTCCATTAAGAATAGGAAAGGCAGCTTTGCCTTTTCTTTTTCTTTCTTTTCTTTTTTGTCAGTGCTTTGTCCCCAGTGAATATTAAGGTGCCTTCTCTCATAAAATAGAGGAGCAGATCAATGCAGTGTCTTCATTTGTTGTCTTTGCATTTGTGGCTAAAGCAAACCTAAAAGTGACTTGGGGCAGCCTCAAAGCTTGTTTTCTACTCAAAGAAAAATTGCACAAGACAAAAAAATGCCTCTGAGGTTTAATTATCCTTCTTTGTTACATCTCACTAGAAAGAAATGTACTGTAGCTGTGAGTTCTTCCATGGCCAAGATACCTGTACTTGTTGCTTTTTTTGTTGCCAATGGCAAATAGGTCTTTAAAAATGTGTCGTTCCTGCTTCCTTTTTTGCCCATACTCTCAAAAGTTTCTCCCTTGTGCACAGATGTGCAAATTTGATGATGGAGCCTGGGAAAAAATTCATCTGATACTCCCCAGCTCTGTTTGTCTGTTGACGTGTTCATGTCCAATGCTGGATTTTTCTCATACAGGAATGGAAACCTCATTTATGGAATGGTTTTCTGATCTCCAGATCTCCAGTGCTCTCCATCAGCTGTTTCTTTCACCGGGCATCAAATCCTCTTTCCTGCTTGGCTGTCTTATTTCCTCTTAACATTCTGTTAAAATTAAAAAAAAAAATAAAAAATCTACATTTTTCTTGAATTTTAAAGTGGCAGCCTTTCGCCTGCCAAAACCAAACATATTAGAAAAAAGCTTCCATCCTCTCATTTCCTGTGGAGTCGCATGAGTCACCTTAGGAATAAAACTGTTAGAGGGGCAGTTTACAACAAGCTACGTCTACATTCTGTGATACTGTTGAGTGACTGGTACCTTCTGGTCCGTCTCCATCTGGTACTTTTAAAATTTTTACTGAATGTACCTTATTTAACTACACAGTTCCCACAGGGTAACATTTGCTTCACCTGCATAAATGAAAAATGAAATATGAAAACTGACCCTGTCACATTGTGAGGGTTTGATGTAGCATCTTTTACTCCCACTACATTTGCTATTCCAACTGACTGGAATCTTTCCAATCTTTCTGCACAATTTGAGGCTCTTGAAATTACTGCATATACAATTATATTTCCAGCAACATTATGCAAGGCCAGGACAGAGGCCTCATTAATGGCCTGGAAAGGGAGCTTAGATCTTTGTCCTCTTTTCCATATGTTAACATACCTTGTGATATGGAGATGCGAACTGTTGCACAGTGCGTGCACTGTGAAATTGTGAAAAAGACTGACCTCATGACCAGGACCTACCAAACATAATTGCCTCATTTCTACAAAACAAATTCTGTGCAGCTTTTTGAAGCATAAATAATGGATATATGTTCTCCCACCGATTTACTGAGAGAGTAGCTGTCTATATCCTATGTGGTCATTCTAGAAGAGTCTTTCTGTTATTACACAATAGCACTAGCAACCTTAAGAAATGTGTCATACAGCCACAGGCAACAGAAGTCATAGGAAGTAACATTCTGCCATAATTTTCCTTCACACAGATAGTTTTAACGACAGATGACTTCATCCTCTACAAACGTCTTAAGATATGCAGAGCTATCAGAGACGAGATGTTAATTAACTTTGTTCAGTCATTTTTTGCTCGTACACGATTTACTTCACCTGTAATGTTAAATGTAGAGATACGAAGATGTTTAAGGTCCTCAGCCCACCAGAATGATGATTAAAGACTGAAGCAAGTGGCAGCTCAGGCAGATTATAGGAGGAAAATTAGGGTTTGGGTTTTGAACCCTTTTCTTACCCCTCTTTTTTATTTCTTTGTGGCAAAGAGCTAGTGGGATCCTCTCCAACTGCTTTTGACCTAATTGGCCTTTCCCTACTTGTGGAATAATTCCGCTTTTTGCTGGATGATTTGCAGCCTCTCCCACCAGAAGTGGCTAAATTATATATGCTTGGAGGGAGAAATTAAATGAAAATGTCTAGTACTCTAAGAAGCAGGCAGCAGCATGAAGAAAGCAATTTTACCCTAGTGTTTATTAGTGTACAACACAGTGGTGATAATTTTTGTTTTGCTAATTAACGACGGCAACTTACTGAAGCGGAATGTAATAATGAAAGTTATTGAGCTGTTTTTGTCCATGGTTCTGAGGCTGTTTGAGTATCTTTACCTACTGATCAGGAGCGCTGGCTGGGGTAGAAACGAGCTAAGGAAGGTGTTGGGGGGGGGGCACTAATTGACATTACTGGCCCCCCAGCCCCATTTCAGCTCAGCGCAGGGCACTGTTACCTCTCCTAGGCAGCAGCCGGCCGGCGGTGGGGGCTGTGCTGCCAAGGGGAGGGGGCCGGCTCCCCGCGAGACCCTCTGCGGGTCGGCAGGAGTTGGGGGGGGGGCTCACTTTCGGGGGGCTGCCCGGGGCCGGGCCAGTGGCTCGCACAGGGCAAGGCGCAGGGGCCGGGGGGCGAGCAGAAGTGGGAACCAAGGCTTTAGAAAGCGCTTTTGCTTCGGTAGCTCTTGTTGTTTCCTTAACCAAACGGTTTGGTTGCGTTGATTTTACGTTACTCCTCTCAGAGAGAAACTCATGTGTTCCAGCCACACTTGATGTTTTAATGTTTCGGAGACAATACTTTCTTTTCTGGAGGGGAAGGGATAAACTGTAATGATCTCCATGGTTTAATATGACATTCTGCTACTTAGTGATTACTTTTTCTATTTATATACTGCCTGGATCCACAAACTCCATTTGCGGTTCAGGTACATATATCTAGCTGTATTGTTTCGATCTTGCCTCAGGAGAATGGTGTTTGACAGTAAGTGTCAATTTGCAAAAATGTGTTGTCTGCACTTTTTGAAGAACAAAGCAAGATACAGATTTTTATTTTATTTTTTTTTTTAAGCCAAGCATAAAGGTTTACTATTTATTTGGGACATTAATTTCAATGAAGGATGGGAGCCCAGTGGAATTAATTATGAGGCAAAGGAGAAGCATCCCATAAAAAATGTCTTTTCTTGATACCCTTTCCTACGTGTTCTTCAGCAAAGAACAATTATTTCAGAAGTCTGGGCTGGAAAATGGATTATAGTGACAGAAAAGAGTAGTTCTTTTATATTTGCTGAGGAAGATCATGCACCTGAACCACATGCCAACTGCATCAATGGAAATACCTTTAATTTGTGGCCTCTTCTGTCAGTGTTGTATAGAAAATGTGGAATGGAAGCATGAGACTGATGAAGAAACATAAAAGGAGACTATAAAAAATGGACTAGTTAAAAGGTAAGCGATGTACAAATACTTTGTACACCAAAGTAGATGAAGAATTATCTGTTGTGGCTTAATGAGGTTTGGCTAGCAGTAACAGAGATTAAGGATAAAGATCTAGCCTGTCTATCAAGGGACCTTCCCAATCATAGGAATTTTTTGGTTGTGGAAAACTTTAAGATTTTTATTTCTGTGGTCTTTTAAAATCAGGTAACAATAGAAACTGTAACTTCTGGAACAATTTGTTCCTATGCTTAGGAAAAGTGGTATGTCCTTCAATAACGCTTTTCATGTTTAGTTTTAGGTTATTTCTAAGCACTTGGTAATTTTCAAGGGTGCTGTTAATGAGTGTACTGGGCTGGGGGGGTCTGACTGTAGTGAATCTGTAGCTATTTTATTCAGCTGCACTGTTTTCTAAGATTTTTGTGTGTGCTTATACCCCCAATGACTTCAGAACAAGATCATACTGTGAAAGTATGATTACAGACTTTGACTGGCTTTGCAATACCTAGGAAGAAAGGAAGGGTTTGTGCTTCGGCAGCACAGGTTAAGACATAAAAGGTACAGTGGAAGACTTGTAGATGCCAGGAATCAGAGTTGCTTGCAAATTCTGTCAAATACCAGGTGCAGTACGGATCTAGTCTTTACCGTCATGGTGGAGAATCCGGTCAAACAGAACGCCTTGTATGATACTTCTCTCAAAAGCACCTGTAACTTCTGTTTCACTTAGGCATAGGGAGGAGATTACTCTCTTGATTGCTGGTAGAGATGACTTGTCTTTAGTTCCTGTCGATAATGGCCTTCTGCTAGTAAACACAGGCTAAGGGGTAAGCGCTGAGCTGAACACAGGCTGTAAGTACCTAAATGAGACCTATTTCTGATAGAAGTGTTTTTAATTTAGCCAGTACAAGAATAAGGGACCTAAGGCTTCAGGCTTTTAGTCACATGCGGTATGGTGTTAAAGTTTTACTAGGGAAGTAACCATGCAGTAAATATTCCTCATTTTTCCTTTAGGCTAAAACTGGATAGCATCCTAGAAAGACTCATTATCACACAACCAAAAGACATGTGAATGATGTAGCAAACACTTATTAAAACTCTGTTGTCTGTGTTATGTAGTTAGATTAAAGGAATATAATGATTCTTTTAATTTGGTCCTGTGAAACTGCATGCAGGTTTGCATTGGCAAATACACTTGCATTAGTTTGTTCTGCTCAAAAGTCAAAGTGGACAGGTGTAACCTAAGTCTCATCCAGGAGTCATATGTAGTACAGTGTCTGAGCAAATACATCTTATTTACAGCTTTTAAGTACCCTGTTAGAATACAGCGGAGGAAATAAATACATATTCTGGCCACAGTGTTCTGATGATATGGCTGTATATGGCTTCTGGACCAGAGCTTGCTCACATTAGCCAACTGGAAATGCAACCAGAAGGAACTCATGTCTGTACGCACACCTTACAAGCCCTCTGTCTTCAGCTGCCCTTAAAAGTCCCATCAGACTACTGAATAGAGGTAACGATTATGGTATCAAATATCGATATCAAAACCACTGATTCTTAATTCCATGTTAGAGACTCAGCTGTTTCCCCCCCTGTTTCATGTGTTACCAGCAAAATAGAGTTCCATTTTGCTGTTACTTTGCTGAAGAGGGAAGGGACAATAGAAGAAAGAACCAAGTGGTTGTATAGAATTTGCAGCACAGTTACAGTGTCTGTGTATGCGTGCATGTCTGTGCACATCTTCTGACTTCTAAATTCAGCCAAACTGTATACAGAATCATTGAGGAAATAGAGGTTCATAATGTTATTTTTATGGACCGAGTTTTACAACTGGGCTTGCACTTAAAAGTGTCTAGTAGAGTATATAGTGTATACAGGATGCTAAAAAAGTGTTAACTTTTGCAAAAACTTCTTAGCCCATGTTAAACGTAATTTAAAACATTTTGGCCTTAGTGTCATCATTTTAAAATGATATAATGAAGTATTTTTCAAAGGAAAATACATGCTGATGTCTCTGCATAGTATTAAATATTTAAAATGAACATCATTGCTGCAAATTTTGGGATGGAAAATAATTTTACCAAAGCAGATCAATTGACTACATCACATCTCCCTTGTAGTAAGCGTACCCTGCTCTTTGAATTATTCACCACTATATATCTATATGTACATAAAATATACATGCAGTAACTGTACAAAGCAAAGCCTGGGTGAGTCTATTGAAAGCATGCCTGGAATATGTTCTGTAATATCCCAAATCTCAGATCAAGCATAAAGCATACTTAGCTCTGTGTACTCCATGGTAAGGAATTTCCTGAAAATGACTGAGTGCTCCAAGCTGTGGTGAGAGGTATAATGACACGATATATGTGACTGTCTTTTGGGGAGAACTCAATTGACCTAGTATGAAGGGAGCAAAGGAATATTGTGTGCTGCTCACCTTAGCCTTATTATCGTGTCAAAGTTTTGATATGTAAAGCATTGAAACAAAAAATGGTAAAACACAGTTTAGCTGGACTTGCAAACACCCACCAATCATTGTTGGCAGGCAAGTAATGTTAGTCACTGAGACAAGCAAATTGGCTTAAGGAGATTACATATGTATTGCATTTTTACCCTATTTTACTTCTGGCTTTATTTATTTATTTATTTATTTGTCCTGTGTTTGGAGTTTGCACTGTGAGCGCTCTCATTCCCTTTACTCCTTCTTGCCTTCATTACTGCATCTTCCTTTCATCTTCAAAATCCTAGCTCTCCAGTCTTCCATATGTACAGAACGCTACTGCTAGCTTCATTCAGGATCTCCTTTTCCACTCTAGTGCAAGAAATATGTTGAGGCCATTAATTTCTATGAGAATGTACTTAGAAAGCTTGAAGGAGTGGAAACAAGAAAGGCCACATCCAAAGAATACAACGTGGGTGGCAGTTATGGGAGGTTAGTGTGCTGGGGAAACCTGTTTTGTGATCCCTGACTTATATTTCTAAAACTCCTCTCTAAGCATAACACAAAGTCTTTAGGTGAGCCATTACTTGATCTACCTCAAATGTCCTGGATAAACATATGCAAGTATCTAATCTTCCTGGTGTGGAATCATGTCTGTAAAATAGGGATCACAATATTTCTTTATCTTGTGATGAAATTGCAAAGTTCATTAACATCTCCGAGGTGATTGTGTACTTCATTTATAGGAGCTATCTAAGCATGACATGAACAATTACATTGCTTTGCAGCTTATTTCTTTTTAACATCTGTTTCGTCTGATTATTTTAACACTCTGTCTATACCATTTAAAATTGTCTGAAATACGGCTTATATCAAACGAATCATACAAAATAGTGATACTGAAAGTACTCTCAACGCCCTTTTCTGCTAGCATTCAGAAACAGTTAGGATAGACTTGTAACTAGAAGGTATAAGTTCCAGGCATTGAAAAAGGAAGTCTGTTATTCTCAGGGCATAACACAATTTTTCCTGAAACCATAAGGTTTGTCCGTGTTTTAGATACCTGTCCTGATGCTCATATTCTGATATTCTTTGCACTTTGAAGCCTGCGGTCTGTCAACCAACGTACACTGAGTACTGGAAAAGTAATGCTAAATTGCTATGGTAGTTCACTGGGTCCAAGGAGATAATCTATTCTTTTTTGTATCAATAATCCTACTAAAGACGACTTTCTGTGCCTCAGTTTCAACACTGTGGAAAGAGGAACAGTAGGGACGACTTTACAAGCTACTTTGAACAGCACTAAACAGAACTAGGAGGTCTTGCTATTATCACAGTCTACTATGACAAGTAGAAATAGAGAGCTGCTTTTACTCCGATCCTGTATCTTCTAGACGAGAACTCTGCGTTGCACATAGATAGTAATTAGCTGGTTTGGTTTCAGCAGCCTTATACAGCCACGGCTTAAGCAGACAGTGCTGTCAGGAAACAACTCGATGTTGACTTGTTGAAACAAGTGACAGCCTTTCCCTATGCGTAGGCTACATTTGTTCTTGGCTTTGCCTAGCAAATCTAATCTCTGAAAGAAAGATGGATAAACTCTCCTGGCTTGTGTAATCACTTATAAATATGCTATAAATTGAGCAGATGTCAAATTGTCATGCTTGTAATGCCATATGTGTATAAAACTTTATAGCATGCATGACAGTACACTCCAGCAGCAGAGCTAATGGCATTAGTAACACAGTAGTCAAACAAGCCTAAAGTGGAAATAACAAAATTGCTAACAGGGATGTGCCAGAAGCCCATCTTTTTAAATCAATCCCATCTCACATGACACAGCAGGGCCCTCCTAATTTCCTGCTTTTCTAGGTCTTACCAGAAAAAGGGTGCATTATCAGAAGCAAGATATATCTTGAGGCCTTTTCTTAAGCAAGGAAGAGAAAGTCTTATTCCCCTCAGACCTACAAGATAACAGGAAGATGCTGACCTTGGTAGCTGTGAAAAGGAGTGTGGCTAATAGCACGGTTACTCAGTTTGAGTCATTTTAAACTAACTCACTATAAGACAGGACACTTGAGACCACAAATAGAACTCTGATGGTCTGTCAGATGTGGATATACCAGTAAAAGTATCTTCCATGGCCTCAGAGACATTGATTAGTGACAGGTAATGGTCAGAAACTAAATGGTGAAATGTGCTTTTTGTACTTAACTCTTGTTGGTTTTTTCGATCTGCATCAGTTTTGCAGTCAGCTAGGAACAATGACATCAAACTGTAGGAATACCAAAGGAAAGCAGAAAAACTCCAAACCATCTAAATGCAGCCTATTAATTCTGACTCATCAGGCTTAAAACCAGCGGTATCTGTGTCCCTGCTAACTTGCCCGATCCAGCCACAACACTCGTCACACTGGTAGCTGGATGCCTTCCTGACGTCCCCGTTGTGGGTAAATCAGCCTAACTTACACCTCCTGACATGTACTCGTTGACAGCAAGACAACTGGTAGGACGCAGCGCGGTGACTTGGCAGCTGTTAGATCTGCCTCTGCAAGGCAAATCAGAGAGAACTAGTTTGTAAGGTTTTGTCAGCGACCTGTACAGACCGCTTTATCAAAGAAAAGGACAATGAGGTTTATGCTTTGATGTTTTTTTCAGTCCAAGCCCTTTGGTTGTGTATGAATCCGCAAAGGATTTAAAACCTTTCCCTTAGACTTCCTACAGCCACGTGGATAACGAGAAGTAAAACTTGTCTCTGAGAAGATGTACTGGCAGTTTGTTCTCTTCAGTCCATGCTTGGATTCTGGCTGCTTGCTATGAGAGGTGTCAGAGAGCTGAGCATCAAAAACATCTCACACTGGCCATACTCATCGTAGGCAGGTACCACATGTCACCTTCGCTCTCCCTAATACAAGGAGACAATGTCATGAGGAGTGTCAGGGAAGATTTACAGCCCATTGAGATCTCTTTTTCTCTTTCCCAGGAGCTAATGTAAGCAATAAAGTACACAAGCTCATGGAGCTACATAACTCTTTTTGTCAGCTGTGTCACTCGGTTTCAATATATCCCGTACTAGGTGACAGGAGTTCTGCTATTGTGTGGTGAATGTTCCAAAAAACCAAGCACAGCTCTCACCTCCTCCCTTACCACAACCCAGCAGACAGAATCAAATCTTTGCACACCAGCAGGACAAGTCTTGCAGGTACATTAATCTGGTTGTCTTACCTCCTGATTTCAGAGTTTTGCTAGCTAGTTCTGCTGCTTTTGCTTTCGTGCATACTTTCTGTTTTTTCCTTCTTTCCCTTTTCCGCTCTCCAGATACAGAAGAGGCAAAGCGCTGTCAAGTCATCTGTAATTCTTGACAGCGTAATTTCCTTCAGTCAAAAGCAAAGCAGCGTTAACTGTGAGGAAAAGGGTATTCCCCTCTTTTCCATAATGGGAAAGTGAAAGTTCCAAAGGATTTGTCACTTTCAGGAAATAAAAACTTGTGATGAGTGTTTATATAACTTTGGTTTTAACGTATTTCGGTGGGTTTTAACATTTGTCAGCACTATTGCTAGAATAAACAGCTTTTTAATCTTCGTGTAGATTGCAGGGTCACACATGTGAGATTAATGGGGGTGTGAGAAAAGTCACTCAGTCATCCCCTACTGAAAATCGGCAAGTGTGTATGTATTCTGTTTCTTTTTGGCTGAACTGGAGGGTGGTGCTGCCTAGCATAAATCTGTTTCACTGAAAATTAGGAGAGAGTCACTTTACTTGTGCGGCATTGTGAAGAAGGAGAATTATGCTGGTGAAAAAACAGTTATGATGTGGCAGGTGTTAGCACTGACACGGGTAGATTAGTTTGCGAAAGTTCATTTCTGTCCCAGTTGTCACTGCAGAGATTTGAGTAGCTACTTGGGTGACCAGAGCTTTGTCACAATATTGTGCAGGCTGACAGATAACTTTGTGCAAGAAAGGTTTTCTGCTTCCTTGGTGATATTTCAGGTGACATTTATTAGTTAAGTAATAATACAATGCATTTATACAGGAAATATGATCTGTGGGAAATTATTCATAGAGCTGCACAGCAGAATCAGTAATCCATTCCGACAGAATCCACACTTACTACATTGTCCAGAAGTTAGATATCTTTGTTTATATCTAAAGGGGAAGAAGCAGAGCAAAAAAGTATGTTGTTGAACATAGACAATGGGCGAGTGAAGGAGGAAGTATACTATGACATCTGGACAGATGTTATCTTAATACAAGAGACTGATGTTACTGGTCACACCAGCTGTCTGGAAAAAATGCCTGGTTTTTATCTTTACTAACAATCTGGGCTGAAGAAATTCAACAAGAATAAAATACTTCAAGGCTCTTTTCTCCAGATCTGGAAGACTCATGAGAATATTCAATTAGCCAAGTCTATTCTCTGGCCTTTTAAACTGTACCAAACTAATAAACACTTGTAAAATATTTTCATCCTATAATATCTCCTCTTCAATTTCTCTGTATGTATACAGCCTCTTTGCACCTCATTACTTTGTTTGCCTTGAAGCAAGACTGACATTTTCAGCAAGGGCTGAAATGTGAGATTTTTTTGAGATCATGAAATCTGTGTCCGAAAAAAACACGAAGCAACTAGAAAAGGTTTAAATTAGAAAAATTAATGTGCTGTATGCTTAGCTAATTATGTCAGGACTTTTGTATGGTTTCTTTTTAATCAGGCACCAGCTAGAAACCTGTGAGCTACCGACTTATTTTTCCTTCTCCATTTGGCACTTGAAGGAAAAGAAATTACAGTTCTAATTCTGTTTTAATTTTATTGGTTTTGTTCTTGTACTCATAATTAATACATTCTGTACTGCAAGAGGGTGAAATTATATGCTCATTATAGAATTAATTAGTGTCAGATTAAGTCAATTGATACCACCATCCCTGCTGTGATAACACTTCTTGGGGCCTTTTGTCACTAAGGCATCATTACATTCTCTTATTTCCTCTGGGACTAGGTAGGAACTTCTCCCTCATCCTAAAAGAAGAAATGCAATTGCACCTATTTGTTTTCAGTTCCATTAGATCTACTCAGCGTTTTGCTCTTGCTTAACGTTTGCAAAAAAATTGCAGGAGTCAACCTGAAAGCCAGCTTTTTTTTTGGTTGGTTCGTTGGGTTTTTTTTTTAGTTTTTCCTGACAGAGTTTTCCCAGGTGCTGTCTCAGAGCTCTCTGATCCTACTGACAGGGGTACCTATGTGTGCTATAAGTAAAACACGTAACATGATAAAGAGCTTCTCCTGTGGCTCCATGGACTCCTCCCCTCAACCTCTCCGCTTATCTCTCCCCTTTGTAATTCTTGGATGAAGTTCAAGAGCCTACCTCAAACAGATGACTACAGCCATCTCAATGAAATGAAAGTCTAACGTTTGGACTACTCGCTGTAGGGGGATAACAGTCCTGATTTCATTGTTCTACTTCAAGCACAAACAGAATCTACTGTGGATAACAAGAGAAGTAATTAGTGTTCTAGTAAATTTTTATGGTTTAAAAGACATCCAAACAAGAAAAAAGGGGAAAGAATATTAACATTCCCTACAGAAATGTAAGTTGAAGCACTGGAGTTCTTAACTTGACTCCAAGACTGAGAAGAGCGAAGACTAAAAACAGAATGTGTAAGTAATGCATCTGCTTTTACAGAGTGAAGTTCAAAAAACAAGCGAGTAAGCATTTCTCATGATATGATGCTGTAGGCAGAAAAGGGAAGGCCAAAGTCTTAAAATTGGTGTGCCTTACATTAGCAGGCAAGTTCCATACTGAAATGAAGTCAGTGAGCTGTTTAGTACACATGTGTAGCTGTACTTTCCCAAGCAGTATGATGTTTCCAGTATGAAAAAACATAAGGAAAGTTACTGAGAATAAAGGTAATAAACTAAGAATTCTTAGAGTATTAAATTACATCCCCAGTACAATTACCTGAAGTTCTTCTCATGTAAAACACTTTTTCTTTTAATAGAGTTCTTTGCTGTTTAAAAAATTAAAAACTACCTTAAAAATATTTAATGAAAGGGATGTCATCTGCTGCAACATCAGCAAGCACTTCCCAGCTGTGATTTTTCTGGAGCTGTTGATGCAGGGAAAGTGTCCGTATTCTCTATCTGTACATTCACCTTGTAGTTTACTTGAACATTTTGTTGAGGGTGCATTTCTTATGCTTTTCGTCTTTGCCTTCTTTGTGCTGAACTTTATATCCTTTTTAATAAGACAGTTATTCTGCTCTGCATTTGCCAAGGGAGTCATGCAGGTTCCTTCTATTTTGTTGAAGTGTCTTTTCTGTTAGAACAGTAGATAGCCACCTACTAATTAAAGTAAATGACACACATTAATGTCTCCATGGTGCTTTGTTTATTTCAGATTGATATTTCTTGAGCAGCTATTTCTCCCTTTTGATAAGGAAGATATTTGTGACCTTCATTTACTTGTGTAGCATGTAATGTTTACTCTGTTCACGGATGAGATCAGGGGATCTTTGAACTGTTTTCTCATTTCTGACACTGGTCTGCTACGTGACCTGTGCAAGTCAGTGACAAGTAATTGCTACTTGAATTGGTAGTTGTGGATATTCAATATTGCTGAAAAAAGCTACTGAGATGGAATTTCAAGATGTTTACATATTTTAGTACAAATAATACTAAAATCACTGGGATAGTTGAGCATCCTACTTTAAGCTTGCTTAGCTACCTTATAGAATAAACACTATTAGCAACAATCCTTTGCTGCTCCTTTCCAGCTACTGAGTTGTAAAAATAATCCCCCTTATTAAAATGGTTTTCCCAGTAAGGTTACTAAGGTGATGAGCTACTTTGGAATAGTGAGTTTCATCTTCATAATTTTAATACTACACTGCTGTTTCAGAGGCAAATATGACAGAAGGTGTCATGAGTTTAATAGGCTTTTCATGGAAACCATTAGAGTTTGCAAGGTAGATATATTATTAGTCTGTAAGTACTACAGACCTATTAATAAGTAAGTTTATTTCAAAGATAAATTTAGTATTTGTTCCAGGACATTAAAGAGCTGTGATCAGTCTGACATATTTGGGAAAAATAACTTAAGCCTATCATTCTAAATTTTATTCTGAATGATCATAGGAGTTTCTTACTGACATGACTGCAGCTAGAATACTGGGATTTCTCATTTCTCACTAGCCTTCAATGTCCTCATTTTGCAGGACAAGGCAACTGAAGTTCAAAGAGATTTGCTCAGTCTTACAGGAAGTCTGTGGTGAACAAGGACTTCAATATAGATTGCCTAATATTCTTTACCTCAGAGTCTCACATCAGTAAGGGCAGGTGCCCTTAAAAAAATTGCCAAGACCATTAAGTGTATTTCCATTTACTAGTCTACCTTTAATTGGGTGTGATGTAAAAGTGATTAAGTTTTTAATTGCTACAGGGTGAGCTGTAGCTTGGAAATGCTGATACCGATTTTCTATTCCCAAACATTGCGCTTCAGAAAGGGAGGAAAATTTGGAGACTTGCAAGATTCATGGTTAACAGACTTTCTTTAACTGATCCCAGCTCTGTCAGGTCCTGATTGCAACTGTTTCTCATCAGTGTACTTGCATTTCCCCCACCCTTGCTAGAACATTACTTTGTTGTAGTGAATCTCTTTTCTACTATCACTAGGCCAGGAGACACCTGACTGGAAAAAAAAGAAGAAAAAAAAAAAAAAAAAAAAAAAAAGGCTAGGTTCCGGAACTGGAAGAAATAACTCCATGCCAGCAACTCATCACTAGTGTAGAATGAAAGGAAAATACAACACTGTCAAGACATGAAAGTCTAACACGTCTTCTAAACTTACATATTGAGATTTATATTCTCTTTTGATGTGGATACAAATGTGTCTGGTGTGCTGTTCCTTGTTCAGGTGATCTTGATGAATGTAGCTAATTGTTCTACTGCTGTTATCTGTTGCAGGTTGCCTAATAAGTCTTCATAAAATGCCTTTGCCGACACCTTTGTAGTCTTTGAAAGGATGCTATAAAGCAAAACTATTAGACTTGCCCTTTGAGGAACCAGACTGAAGACTGATAACTAACAATGCAGTATTAGGTGAAAGAAGCATTTGAGCTGCTAGCAGGAATGGCATCAAGAATTGGGGAGATTTTATTTTTTATGCTTTAAAAATGATCAAACTCTTTGGGCCAAGAGGGAGGTAACAAAGGTTTTTTCCTTTTCCCCTTTTCTTCTAGCAGTATTACTAGCTGATTTTGCAAGGGCTGGAACGTTTAAGAGGGAGGGAAATGAAAATAGCCAAAACAGGCTGAGGACTAAAGGTAGGATTTGGGTTTTGTTTGTACTTTTATGATGCTAAGGCACAGCTGAGCCTTTGGTTTTGATTTAGCCCTTTGGACACTGTCAGAAAGTTCTCTGAATTAAGGTGGACTAAGGAGATTGCCTTAGATCAATCCTGGAAGAGTTAAAAATAGTTCTCTAAGTGGGTGCTGGTACACAAAATAAAAAAGTGGATCTTGGAAGAATTTAGCTCTGGTCTTTAGAAAACTGATGATGCTTTCTCTTCATAAAAAAGGCCCTTTATTCAGGGGTTACAAGGCAGGTGTAAATCAAGTCAACAGAAGACTGCAGAGCCAAATTAATGCTACTGTGCTGGTCAATAGATTAGGAAACTAAAATATGCACAATAGTTAAATGGATTCTCCAAGGCCTTTGGTCTATGAGGAATTCAGGAGACTTAATGTAGTTAATCAGTCACCTGGAAAGGAAACTAGCGACTACACAGATTCTATCAGTATGTTTCAATAACAAGCCTGGGCTTACAAGTGAGCCCTAAAATTTTTCAAAGAAAAAGCATGTGTAAGTAAAGGACCTCGTTTGACAGATATGTGAAGACTACTCAAACCTGTCAATATTTCCTCAGAAAATTTAGTAACAGCAATAATTAGCTCAGAGTAAGTCTTCTTTCCTCAAGTTCCTTTCTATTGCAAGCAAGTTGATCTCCAGATATAAAAATGATTGTTTTAAAAACTAATTGTATTTAGTCCTTCTAGATTTTCTGTAGCTAAAATGAGCTAGATTTTTAAGTAGATATTTTGTATGCACCCATGACTTCTGGGCATTAGCCTCATAATGTACATAGCTGAACAGTTAGTCAACATCTCTAGGTAATACAAACATCGACTCTTCAAGGTCATGATGAAGGTATTTTCAAGGGCACTACTCTCTAGTGTAAACTTTTGTCAAATAAAAGGCTTAGGGCTTATCTTTTCTCTTAATATAGATATATTAATTTTGGTCCTATCTAGAGATTGACCCTGGTGATTTTACTACCTGGGAAAACTGAAGTGTATTGTCTTTACTATGTTTTTACTGCACATATGTCAGTTCCGGAGGTTAAAAAAAAAGAGCTACTTTTTAAAGTACAAAGCATTACATTTGCTAAAGAAAATCTTCAGGAATAGCTCATTAACTTCTGAAGGGGCTCAGTGGCTTTGTAGAGGTCATGCGTGGACAGATTTGGCTTCAGATACTGAAATCTCAGAAACTTTCAGATAAAGAAGCATAAGAATTAACCTGCAGATATATATAACTAACGGGGTGGCTTTATCTAGATTGCAGCATCCCACATAATATTTGACATTTCCATAGCACATTCTTGATTTATAAAGCCTGAGAACACCTCGGGAAGGTAGGAGGATGTTAATCTCCCCATTTTTAAACTAGGTCATGTTATTCATTCATTTCATGAAAAGATTTTCCTTCTCTTTTGTTCCACAACGATGTACTTTTTTTTTTTTTTGAACTGTCAGTCAAAACAAGGTGTAAAGACCACATTGCAGGACAAATGGTGTATAAATGGATCTTGTAAATTCTGTCATATCTATGCAAACATGACAAAAAAAGGCTTGCAAGTGTGGATGGTTTAAACACAGCATGGTTCACAAGCTGATAGATCAGCTTTGTAAATGCCTCTCAGTTGCAGCCATCTTCAGTATTTTGCTTCTGGAAGTTAAAACACATGAGAACTTTCCTTACACTGGAAGTTAACCACATTTCACTACAGAAAAGGCCAGAACTTGGGAGTGTGGTAAGTCAAGACATGTGCAAATAGGTGCTTTTAGCACCATTTCACAGCTCTAATTCCAGTGCTCTTCTGTGCCAGAGGGTATAACTGTTAGAGAAGCCCAAGGGCTGCCATGGTCACAGGAATGAATATGCATCAGCTGGGTGTGAAATAGCTGGCAAGTTCTTATCTTAGCTCCATATATGTAAAGTTAGCTCCTCTGAACGGATTAAGGTGATATATGTAAGGTAATAAGGTGATATGTACAGCTGTTTTAGGCATTTAAACATTTGTTTCCATTGTAACCTATATTTTATTTTCATTAATGAGAGACTTATGTGGGCATGCAACCATTTCTACTAGCTTTACAAGAAGCCAAGAAAAACCAGCAGAGTGATTTTGGATTTTCTGGTCTTATTTCAGGTTGTCCTTATCAAATGGCATTCCACTTTAACAAAATTCAGGCCATGCGTATAGCACCTTTCTTCCTTTAGAAGGACTGCCTTGACAAAACAGTTACTGTCACTGTTTTGTCAGGCTTAATCACTGATTTAACATCACTGTGTCCAACTGACCATGCTAATAGGATTTATGCATACCTTGAAGAAATTGTGTTCTTTTCTATGTTCTCACTAAAGAGGATCTGAGCACAGCTGCCAGTACAACATCTTGTGACCCTGTTGCACAGACTCTGATCCAGGATATTGGCATCTTGAAAGAATCCTGATATGCATAGTAAAATTTAATGTTACAACAATGAGCACAAACAACTGTCCTCTTTGCTCTTCCCTCTTTCCACAGAGCATAAGTGAATAGGTCTGGAGAGCTGGACCATCTATCTGTAATAGAAGTCCTTGACCAGAAATGTCAAGGAGAGAAAAAGCCTTTTTTTTTTTTTCTTTTTTTTAATATTTAGCTTTAAGAAATCCTATTATTTCAGAGTAAAAGATTAGCACGGATATAAGCCATCTACTAATCGAGTTGATAAGATGCCTAGTGGATATCAGAGATAAACAGCTTTCTTGTGCATTTATCTTGTAGAGAGTCTAAATTTTATCCTTACTGTCTTCTTTTTCTACATTTATCTTGGAGTTTCTTTACAGATCAAAAGTTTATTGAAAGCTCCATTAGAAGGCACACTTTCATACCTTGCTGGGAACTTTTTGGCATATCACTAAAACATGTGGACTTACAAAGATAGAGACAGGAACTGAACAAAACCAATGACATTCAGTCCAAGAGGAGCCAGAGAAGAAACATTTGAAAGAGGAATGACCCTGAGTGTCACCAGCTGGTGGATGGGTTCAGCAAGCCTTTCTCAGTGGTGCTGAGGAAAAGTATTTTGAGCCTTAAACGGTGTTGCTTATGGTATAATGGACTGTAATTTAAATCATCTTGCTAAGGAGAGAAATGGAGCCATCAACGGACAAAAAAAGCTTGTCTTCTTATACCCACCCCCAAGATTTTGAGCAAGCTGAAAACTGCATAACCAGGGTTTACATTCTGTCATATGATACTATCATTAAAAGTTGAGGCAGGTTAATTGGAATGGTAAACCAGCATCCGGGGAAATCTAAAGGCAACAATTAATGTGTCCTAAAGCTGCTGAACATCAGAGAGAGAAAACTCTCTGGTAGTCGTTATTTTATTACCTTTTCACTCTCCTTTCGTTAGAGCAGAGACAGCTACCTTAGGCATCTCAATGTATGACTGCCTGTTCTAACATGGCTTTTATCACCATCGTTTGGAGCCCCATGAGGGTATGGAACCATTTCTTGTGATGTATTCCGGAGCAGTCATAACCACCTTGAGGTGGTTCTGAGGGCTGAAGCAGAGGTAATGAGACAAGACAGGCCCATTTTCACCAGAGCTCAGGGAGTGGAAGATTAATTAGTTGGAATAGTCTCCCCTTGGACACTACTTTAAGAGGAAAAATATGTTGAACTAAAGTATCTCAACTCTACCCTCTAGTCTCAGTGGCCCTGTGTATTAAGCAAATAAGTGTTATTTTCCTCATTCATCAAACAGGTAAAACTGAAGTATAGAGATTATGCAGCATTAGATTACATGTTTTGGGGGGATCAGGCTTTAGACTTACCGTTGTGACTCATAATGACCCATATTTCTTGTGTTGTTTCTGCTGTAGTAAAATGACAGCACCATGGTGGCACTCATGCCTTGCTGACCATGCTATACAAACAAGATGGATCTTGCTTGTTTTCCCAGTGGATGCAAATTTTTTCCAGCTCCTGTCTCATGAAGTCTTGGTCAGCAGCTACACTTCAGATCCAAGCTTAGTCGTGAAATTCTTGCAGGGTATGCAGAAAAACTCAGAGCTGATGTGCTATTAATATTTATACTATGGGTTTTATATCTCTTACTATATTTTCCCCCTCTGTTGAAGACCTGTCTTTTTACTATGCCAAGCGCAGCTCTGCTTCTCAGTTTGCAGTGCCTTCATAGACCCTGGGGCCAGCACAGATAGTGCTAACTCACAGTAAGCTGAACAGAGTAACCACTTAAGGAGCTGAGATGCAGAGGCATCCTTTGTTCAATTAAGCATTTCCTTCTATTGGAGCTCTGCTGAATTCCAGAAAACTTACTTGCTTTCTCATTAATTTCTTAATTCAATTGCATGGCCTGAAATTTTCTTTTCTGGGATGTGAAGGCTCTTCCTTGCATGTCCCTTTGAGCTTTGGGGACTCTACCAGTTTGTTTACTGCTGGTAGCAGCAGCCAGCTTCACTCCTGTTCTTCCAAATTAAAATGGAAGATGCTTTTTCATTGCTTTCACTGCTCTGTACAATGGATTTCTCTTCTGATTTTAGTGCTTCCCATTTTTATTCTTAAATTTTCATTGCTTTTAGGTTTTTCTTAAAAAAAAAATCCAGCAAATCATAGAATCATTTATGTTGGAAAAGACCTTTAATATCATCAAGCGCAACAGTTAATATAACACTGCCAAGTCCACCACTAAACCAAGACCCTAAGTGCCACGTCTACATGTCTCTTAAATACCTCCAGGGATGGTGAATCAACCACTTCCCTGGGCAGCTCGTTCCAATGTTTGACAACCCTTTCATGAAGAAATTATTCCTAATATCCAATCTAAACCTCCCCTGGTGCAACTTGAGGCCGTTTCCTCTCATCCTGTCACTTGTTACTTGACAGAAGAGACCAGCCCCCACCTCACTACAACCCCCCTTCAGGCAGTTGTAGAGAGTGATGAGGTCTCCCCTCAGCCTCCTCTTCTCCAGA
>JAVJGG010000032.1:24402973-24429647 GCA_035590195.1 Aviceda cuculoides
TCTAGGTAGACAACATCCACAGCCTTTCCCTCATCCACTAAGTGGGTCACCTTGTCATAGAAGGAGATCAGGTTAGTCAAGTAGGACCTGACTTTCATAAAACCATTCTGACTGGGCATGATCACCTGGTTGTCCTGTATACGTGCCACATGATGGCACACAAGATGATCTGCTCCACAACATCCCCCAGCAAGGAGGTCAGGCTGACAGGCCTGTAGTTCCCCGGATCCTCCTCCCAGCCCTGCTTGTAGATGGGCATCACATGTGCTAACCTCCAGTCAACTGAGACCTCCCCGGTTAGCCAGGAATGCTGATAAATGATTGGAAGTGCCTTGGTGAGCACTTCTGCCAGCTCCCTCAGTACCCTGGGAGGGAGTATCCAGCCCCATAGACTTGCGTGTGTCTAAGTGGTGTAGCAGGTCACTAACCATTTCCCTTGGATTATGGGAGCTTCATTCTACTCCCTGTCCCTGTCTTCCAGCTCAGAGGGCTGGGTACCCTGAGAACAACTGGTCTTACTATTAAAGGCTGAGGCAAAGAAGGCATTAAGTACCTCAGCCTTTTCCTCATCCCTTGTCACTATGTTTCCCACTGCATCCAATAAAGGATGAAGATCCTCCTTAGCCCTCCTTTTGTTGCTAATGTATTTATACAAACATTTTTTGTTGTCGCAAACAACAGGTCCAGCAGGGCATCTTCCCTAGCTGGCTCACTCACCAGCTGTGTCAGGAAATTATCTTCCACACATTCCAGGGACCTCCTAGACTGTTTCGTCCCTGCTGTATATTTCCAGCAGACATCTGGTAAGTTGAAGTCCCTCACAAGAACAAGGGCTAGCAATTGTGAGACTTCTCCCAGTTGCTTATAGAATATTTCGCCTGCCTCTTCATCGTGGTTGGGTGGTCTATAACAGACTCCCACCATGATATCTGCCTTGTTGGCCTTCCCCCTGATTCTTACCCATAAACACTCAACCCTATCGTCACCATCATTAAGCTCTACACAATCAAGACACTCCCTAACATACAGGGCTACCCCACTGTCTCTCCTTCTTTGCCTATCCCTTCTGAAGAGTTTATAGCCATCCATTGCAGCACTCCAGTTGTGTGAGTCATCCTACCATGTTTCCATGATAGCAACTATATCAGAGTTTTCCAGCTGCACAATGGCTTCCAGCTCCTCCTGTTTGTTGTCCATTCTGCATGCATTGGTATAGATGCACTTCAGTTGGGGTATTGATTCTGCCACCTTTTTGGGGGGAGAAGCCGTAATTCCTATATGACCATTCTCAGGCACTTCTGTGGTTTCTAGAACATCAGCAATCCTTGCATCTTTCCTGCTGCACAGATCTCCATCCCCTACCTCCATTGAGATGGCAGACCAAAGGACCTTGCTAGCACACCGTCCCTCAAATGCTGGCGTGCCGCCCCCAGGCTTATGTCTAGCGAGCCTGGTTTTATCCCTTTCCCCCTTCGAATCTAGTTCAAAGCTCTTTCGATGAGCCCTGCTAACTCCCGTGCAAAGATCCTTTCCCCCTTTGAGACAGGTGTACCCCATCTGTCACCAGCAAGCCTGATGTCATGTAGACTGAACCATGATCAAAAAAACCAAAATTCTGCTGGTGGCACCAGGCTCAGAGCCAGGGATTGATCTGCTGGGTCTTCCTGTTCCTGCCCTCATCGTTCCCTGCAACTGGAAGGATAGGGGAGAACACTACTTGTGCTCCTGATCCCTTAACCAGTCATCCCAAGGCCCTGAAGTCCTTCTTGATTGTCCTCAGACTCGTTGCAACTTTATTGCTGCCTACCTGAAAAATCAATAATGGATAATGATCTGAGGGCCGTACTAGGGTAGGAAATTTTCTCTTCACAAAATGGGGGGGAGGTGCTTGGCCACCGTTGCTCCTGGCCATGCCCAGGTCTCATCAGCCACTGTCACCTGAGCTGTGAGCTCCCAGCGGGTCTCTCGGGAGAGTTTTAACAACACTGAAATAGCTTGCAAATTCATCTTGATTTTTGTCAAGCTCTTCATGCCACTTTTACAGAAACCTACACAAACAGCTTTTATCCATTTTATGTAAGGAATAACTGGGAGTAACTTAGTGAAGGAGCAAATCCGTAATTATGTGGTCCCAAATAGTTTTTCAATTTCCTGATTTGGCAGAATTTCCTAGGAAAGGGAGATTTTATGCCATATGAAGAAAAATAATCAGAATTGACAGAAGATTAGAAAAAAATAATTGTGTAGTTCTAGATAAAGTCTAAGATGTAATACACGCAGTTTTGTCACAAGTTGTAAGACAGCTGTAAGACTTGGTCACAGCTGTAACACTGAATACAAAGGAAAAAAAAGAGATGACTTCAGACTGTACAAGAGAAAGTAATTTAAGGCCTTTCAGTCATCAGAGGATGCTTTGGATGGTTCCAGTGTAACTGCTGTGATTTTCTGCATTTCCTTAAGGCAGAACTTCCAAGGCTAGATAATTAAGTTTGTAAATGATGCAGAAGACAGCTATAATGTCAGTCAGCAAATCCAGGTGGAATTGAATTTGTCTTTCTAAACAAGGAGCTTAAAATCAAAGTGGTAATCAGCCACCTTTTGGTTATATATATCTCTCTAGTGTTTATTTATTCAGCAATGCATTTATTCAGGCAGCTGGTATGAGCAAAAAAGTGCAGAGACATCAGTCTTGTCCAAGGATGTCCTGGACAGCTTGCCTCTTTTCTTCCCTCTCATTTAAAATTATGCAAGACTGGAAGGTAGTGGAACTAAGCCAAGAAAGAAAAAAAATCTCTTCTGAAAGCTAGAGATATCTGAGGAAGCAAGTTAAATAAAAGTAACTCAGTTCACTGTGGACCAGCTACGAGCTAAAACAAAAACTACTGGATCTTCCAGTAAGGAGGATCTGAGATGATCAGAAACTGAGAAGACTGGGTGCTAACTAACTCAGTCTTTTTGGTTATATCATCTGGACTGCAGTCTCAGAACATGCTCGAAGTCAAATTATCAGCCAACTTGTATTCATATTTGCAGAAGTGTCCCCTGTCTGGTCCTGGGGCACCTGATTTCAAACTCCCCAGGGGAAACTCAAGCTGTATGCTGTACCACCTCCACTGTCTTGTGATGATGCCAGGCAGAAAACATAAGCTGGGAGCCCTCCTTAGAGCAGACTAGGTTCTTCACAGAAGGTAGTTGGCATAGTTGATTATACTGGTGAATGGGACTCTTGGGCAGTCGGAATGGAGGGTGTATGCAACAGCAGTTTTGGTGCCTGGCGTGAAATTTTTTTCTGAGAGTTCTTTTATATTGCCAGAAAGGTTATTATTTCTATCATTATTATCTAAAGTGATGTTATTACTGTTTCTCTGCATCAACCAGTATCTGAGGGAGGAGGAAGAGTAAATCTGTGGTAGAACCTCTAATGCAAGTCCACCTTCACCTACGAGTGAGCTTATGAAGTTCTTATCTTCCTCAGTATTTTAGAGGTCACTGTAAAGGTTCTTTAGTGAAGGAGCAATTATCTTACAACAGAACGAATTTTCAATTTATGCAGTGCCAGTGCAGTATTTCCATTGGAAGACCCTAGCATAACACAAATAATTAGTATTATGCAATTGCTTCCTTTCTTGGATCCTTCTGTTTGGGTTTTTCAGCATTCTGAACCACTGGCTTTCCATTCAGTTCCTGCTTTGCTTCTTGGACTTGATATACATTGATTCCTTGACTTGCAGGGACTTAGTCTGGCTTCTAATACCACTTATGCTGTGCTTCTCAGAATTGTGTATTGCTGCTTCCTTCCACTCCTGACCAAGGACCGTGACTGTGACTCTTGTTCCTGCTTCTTTCTCCAACCAATATGAGACCAGTAGGGATTACGGTCACAATCCCAGAGACAGTAAATGCTTCATTCCTGTATTGTCTTTCATGCTTTTTGAATAATACCTGTTGTATTAATAATTCCGCTGAGCTTCCAGATCATAGGCAAGTTAGTCTTGGGGGTTTATCAGTTGCTTTCTTTCCTATGTTCTTTTAATTAGCATCTACTATCCAGTTGGGTACATATTCTACCATTTTTGTCCATTCATTCTGAGATGAGCATGAAAGCTTGCTAAATGCTTTAATCGCTAATTATGAATTCTGTTATTTTCTCATGCTTTCCAGTTAGGTATTTTTCTCAGTCTTGCTCATGTATCTCCATGTACATTTCCAATTGCTTCAATCTAAGCTTCATAGTAGACACAAACTTCATTTTTGTCAATCCACATTGCAAAAGGACTATATGGTGCCTTTTTATCAGAGTTCTTTCAAAAAAAATCAGTCAAACTTTATTAATTTGTCACTATACTTTTCTCATCCTTATGCTCCGACTCTCTGAAAAAAATCTCCTCATTTTCTAACTACTTACTTTGCTTGCAGTGTTGTTGCATCTCTATGTATGTCTCAAGATTTTCTGACTGAACTAAAAGTTTCTGCCTAATTTCTTTTTAAAGTGCTGCAAGAAAATCTTAAAGTGAGATTTTTATTTTACTTTCTGCAACTCTTAGTACTTGTCTGCTTTGTAGTTTCCCACTCTTCTCCAACAATTAGGCTTCATTATGTTTTGTCTATAGTATTTCCCACTGATGCCTTCTTAAGTCACAACAGTTTCATTCCTTTTTTCCATATTTTCCCAATTTTTTCATCAAGTTTGTACACCAGTACAGATTTCATACACCTGTGAAGTACTTAATTATCCCAGAAATATTCAGTAATATTCTTTTTATTCATAAAACTCCAGGTACCCTTACCAATTTAATCGGTACCTTATATGACTTTTACACTGTCTATATGCTTCCATTCACTTCCTGTTGGTTGGTATTTTCCAGTTGGTTTAAATCAAGAATGTATTTTAATCAATTAATGTATTTTACATCAGTTAATGTATTTTACATCAATTAATGTAATTTAAAGTAAAATACATGTTTTGTCATTGCTAACACTGTACTTTCACAACTACTTTTCAGTTACCACTTTCTTTTATGGCTATGGTTCAAAGCTGTATATGTTAAAAATGTCATCTTTTATAAAGCCAAATTGGATCAATTAACTGTACTTCAAAAAAGTTATCCCATTTCCTTAGGCAATCTCTTCCTCTAACTACCAACTTTTGGGGGATGTGACTTTTTCTACACATTGTTATGTTGGATTCCTCTGCCTCATTTCACTGCCACCTGCGTGTACATATACAAAGTGGTATCAGTCTAGTGTGCAGTCCAGCTGTAGAGATGCACTTCTGAATTTAAGTTGCAACACTGCTCTTAATTTCAGGATATTTCATTTGTTTGTGAATCAACTACAGTTAGGCTGTTTCCTGTTGGAGTACTGGGCTTAGGTTTTTTACTCGTATACTAGATAAGGATAACTTTTTGATTTTTTTTTCATGCAACGCTTCTATTCACACCTTTCCTGCTGAATCTGATAACTGAGGCAAAGTGCATCAAATACCAGAGAGGACGTAGCTGGACTTCAGGATAAAGAAGCCAACAAGTATTGTTGCGGGTAATGAAGAAGAAGAAAACATAAGCATCAGAAAATACCAACACTAATGTTTTGACACCCGCTCACATATCTTAGGGAAGAGACTGAAAACGCACTAAGGACGCTGCTGTGACAGATACAGGGGTTTCAAGAGATTGACTGACATGTTGTTATGAAAGATCCTAATTGAGCTTGATGGCCTAGTAAATGGGAACCAAATGTTGCAAACCATGGGGAAAGCGCTGAAATAGTTCGTTCATTCAATTTCTTCTTGTTTGTCAGGGTAGTTAGCAAATTGCCGTCTGATACGAACTCACTTCATGTGTTACTAATCAGAATTAATACCAAAGCCAAACAGTTACCTCCTATGAGGAGATGGATTCAGTCTTCTCTAATATACTTTCTTTGTCTCTATAATGCAAAAAAGCAAAACCATATATATGTGTATGTATACAAGGCAACAAAGTGAACAATGATTTCTTCTAGGGAATTAAGTTTAGTATGTAACCAACAGAAAAATTTATAGTTCCAAACTTTTAAAACACTAACTAGTCAGAAGGAACAAGGCATGCTAAAATAACATACCTTGGATCCAGCACTCATGGGATAAAAAGTGTGAGGGGATGAAATTCCATTCCGCAGCAGACATGTCCCTTTCAGAGTCATATTTCAACATGTGTGAAAGTTAAATCATAAATTTCAAAATTTTCTGTTAAAAAAAAATAATCCATTCCTCCCAATCAAAATACTTTAGGCCCTTTGCACCATCATATGACATAATACAATATCAAAATATTTGAAATAAGTGATTTCAAAACACGACATGACCTGTCAGGATGGCTTTTCTCCGTAGCGGAAGGGTTACATTATTGATTCTGTTTCATAGAATAGGTAGTTGCTTTAAATAGAAGTATACATTCTAATGCCATGTGGTTTCCTCAAAGTGTTAACACTCGGCTCCACCAAACATTATAGAAACTCAAATACAGTGATAGGCACCATACAATTGTCAAGAAAGGAAGAAACTATAAAGAATATTTCAGCATTTTCCTATTAGATGAACCTGTTCGGAAAGACTGGGGGATCAACATTGTTTGAGTGTCAGCAGAGGAAGAATCACATTACAAAAACTGTTCTTAAAACTCTCATGCTGTTCAGAATCTAGGCTTTCTCTTTTTTTCCATGTAAATCACATATCAAGGGCAGATTTCTCCTAGGTTTTTTTCCATATGAGATCATTGAATATGAAGACAGGATTCTGCCTATGTGGGTTTTTTTTAAGTTTCCATAAACCTGAATTGTCCTTCCAACTTTAAATAAACAAAAAATTCAAATAATTCTGGAAATATCAAGCAATAAATTTGAAATAATTTTTTAAAATATTATTTTTGGGGTGATTGCTGTAGGAAGAAATAGATGATCAGATGAAAAAAATGTGTTATGATTTCTCGTTTCATAAATTTTTTTAAAAATCAGTATTGGAAAGGTAGCATAACAGACATCAGTATTAGACCCTACACTTGTAAACCTTATCGCTTTCATTTTACACTGGCTTGTGTATGATGTTTTGGGTTTGATGTTTAATTGAATGTTACATGAGCTGTAAAAACTTTTGAGATGTAGGAAAAATGCAGGAGACAAACACTTGTCATTTAACAGTGTTAACACTGAATGCTAATCGTGGCTTCCCCCAGATAAGCCCACACGCTGCTTGTTTAACTGTGACTTTCAAAATACTAGAAGCGTACTGTGAACTGAGGTTTTATCTTCTATATGAATTTATTTAATTAGTTCATAGCATCTGTATTCATCTTTGAGGTTTTAAATACAGACAGCTGAAGCTATCAGTTCAGCAAGTTTCTCCAGAAATAAATTTTAACCAGAATGAACTGGGAATGAGATGGGATGGGAAGGACACACGTACTGGTGGGGTTTTTGTTGGGTTTTTTTTGTGGAGACTGGCAACCTTAATATTCTAGCTTATTTAAAACCTGTGACTTTCTAATCTAATGACTATGAGGGAAAGCTTTTGAATCCTACAGTTCTACCTGTGCTGTGTTACCTGATGTGTTCTTCAGGAATCTTCCACTGTCCATGTTAGCCACATTGGAGTCTTTCCTGTGCATATAAAGTTGCCTAAATAAAGTCTTTGTGGGGATGATGTATTTAGTCATTGGCAAAAGTAAGGAAGAACCATTTAAATGAGTGTATTTTTATGAGAACAAGCATATTTACATTACAAAATATACCTAAAAAATCAAACGCATTTCCAAAGCTTACCCTCTCAGGTAAATATACCCATCCAAGCAATCACCTTGTGAATTTTGAGGCAGGTCAAGGTTTCTTTAAAAAGATTTGGTTTCCCCTGAAACAAAAGTACAAATATCAACTGTATGCAAAATCCTAGCTTTGTGCCAGAAGTCATTGGTACCCGAAAATGAACATGCAGACTGATACACAACAGTAAATATAGATTTAAAGAGGGAGAAAGGGAGGGTGGGTTGTGGTTATATGTCCTGCCCTGTTAGCACTGGCTCTGTACCAGGGTCTGGGCAGCTTCTCAGCCTAATATATTACATCAGGTCTTGATGATAGTAGCGATTCACTTCTTTTCAGAGCACTCGAGTAGCCTGACTTATAAAACATTGACCAAACAGTTGATGCTAAGAAATCTTGTTTCTTTTGCATGCAAAGCTTCTCAAACGCTTGCGCATTCCGCTTTTGCCTACCTGGCAAAATCTAATCCAAAACCAAATAGAAGGGTTATAGCTCTGTAAGCCATACGCAACAGCGTCATGCTCATATATGTTTACAACTCATGTTATAGGCATTGCTATAGTTACGCGTCGCGCAAATTTGTGAGTGGTATCCCATGGCTCATGCAGGTGTTTTCAGTTATTATTGAACAACCAGCCACTTCATTTGTGCAACTGCTAACTAGCTACTATTGTCTGTCTGTCTTTGGGTGGAAGAAACTAAATAAGGCAGTACAAAGTGTGCCTGCTCTCTACTTTATCCTTCTCTGGTAGTTATTTAAATGAAAACAAGTTGGTCTTCTTTTTTTCCCTTGTCACTTTTGACAAAAATGCAAGAATTCGTATATTTTTGTCTTTTTGGAAATACATTGTATACTCAGCTCTTTCCAGCTGATTACACATCTATTCTCCTGAAATGTTCTAGACGGTAATACAAACTGCTGCTTGTGCATTTAGCGTGGTATCCTTCAGTGCAGTGTATGTCAGCTAGCTTTTTCTCTCCAGTCTGTAAAAAGCAGTATTTTGATAGTGTCTGAAATTAACCTCTGTGTGTGTTTTTTTTCTTTTGTTTTGGTTTTGTGGGTTTTTTTTTTACCTTTGGAAATGGAGCAGCATAAAGCACTAGCTCTTCCGTTCATTGCAGACCTTTTGCATTTTTAGATGAAGCACTTGAGTGATCACTTGTTTCCTTATTTGCTGCTGATGATTATCTAACAGGGTGTACAGCTTCCTAATAATTGGATATTGTGCTTTCCCATTTGGTGTATTACTATTCTATATCACTTATTATTTGTTGGGTAATTAACTTTTAATTACACTGTTTAAAGCAAAGGGCAATGTTGATTGAAATACAGCCTGGCAGACAGAACACACACTGGAGATATGGAAGTGAGTTTTTCTCATCTGAGTTTGTTTTTGCAGCAGTGTGGGGCAATCATCAAGCACCCAGACACTCTAGTCATAACAAAACACGCTGTTGGGATTTTTTAACTTGATTTAAAAAATCCATTTAGCTTCAAGGAGCATTACAAAAATGATAGATCTGAAATCAAAGTACTCTGTTTAACAACGCAGCTGTTTAATCATAAATGGTAGCTCTATGAATTTCCCCTTCTCTCCCATCGTAGCTTCAACCTGCTTCAGAGAGAATGTCTCCACCAGTGAAAGTAATTTCTTCTCTGATTCTGTCTTTCGGTGCTTAGCTAACCTGCTGAAATCACTAAAGAGCACTAACCACATGTTATTCAGAAAACGATTTTCTTCTGATACAAATGCCTTTTCTTTGGAAATGGCTCCAAATTCATCAACTTTTTTCAACGCAGTAAACAATAATATTATTGTAATATTACTGTCATATTTTTGTAATATTCAGATTAATTCTAACCTGAACCAAGGCAACTTTCCAAAGCATTTTTCATGATCAAAACCAAAACCTTCTGATTTGCAAAAAATACAAGCAAAGAATGTATTTTTCTGGGAGTTTTTGGTAGAAAACTCCAACCAAAAAAGCTTAGACAAACATCTAGGTCTTTTTCACCTTCCACACCCAAGACTATTAATCACCATTTTGGTCCAACAAAAACTGGTTTTGTTGTTGTTTTTTCACTGTTTTGTCAGCTCTATTAATTTGTTATAAAATTTTTAAATACCTTCATATAATACTTAATACATTGATTTCTGTTTGAAGACATGATAAGCTAGAAGGCAAATCATCTCCATGGAATCAAAAAGGAACCAAAGCCTGGAGGTGGTTAAAAAAAAAAAAGCCTTACACCATATTTGTGTAAGTAAGTGGAAACTGTGTCTCTGGTCTCAAGCCAGATGAGCAGGAATTGCACTAAAGATCTAAACGGAGAAAATAATTTCAGAAAAGTGAAAAATCCAAAATGGATCAATTACAGGGTTGTGATTACCATTGTTACTTATGTCTGGCAACAAACCAATAGCTGAAAGATAGACAGTAATTTATAAGAAGTCCAATGTTGACAAATGCTTACAGTTCAAAACTTGTAAAACTTGTCTCTTTTTTCTGAAACCAGATGACATAGCAAAAAATCCCATTACAGATCTGTCAGTCATAATAAGATGCATTATGCTGAAGTGATGTAAAAACACAAATAAAAACATACAAGAAGAGCTACAGAAAATGAAAGTGTCTTCGTGCCCACACAGAAGCCTTTTCTGTCTCACCCATGTCTTTGCTAATGAAAACAGATTTAAGAGGTGGGATATTTATTATGGAAGCAAGTTAAAGGAAAGGACTCGTCTGTTTGATGGAAGATGCTATTTGTGAAACAAAACCAGAACATGATATAAATTGCAAGTAAGACTAACTCAGGAAGGGCCAGCCCTGCATATAATATGCTGTATACTGTATATGGGTAATAGGCATATTTCTTCTGGTTGATGTAAATAACTTGTTATCATTCTGGACTAAAAGGTAACGAAAGATTGAACCAGAGGAAATAGCTGTGTGGAACCCATGTCTTTTATAACACTTACCAAATACAGCTTGCTGTGGGTGAGAAATTAAATTGTTCAGTATGGCTTAGTTGACATCATCTTGGATAAAAAAGATTTTTTCCTATGTGAAAGGTATTGTGGAATTTATCCTAGCTTTACCACAGAAGAGCAAGTCATTCAGTCATTTGCTGGAGTGTTTGAACACTAGTCATCTATTGCCTATTTGATATGTGAAAGTCAGGTCAGGCTTGTCCTGAGCCTTGACTTTTATGGTCACTAGTAGTACTTAGATGGATTCCCAGACTTCTTCCGAAACAATACAAGACTCTACAAGACAAGTGATTATATTTTAGAATTGATTCCCAGTTCATGCGCAAGACTGATGTACTGATTTTTCACTTGTTTACAAGTTTATAGAGGACCTGCTTCCTGATTAAAAGTCTGAAGTCCTGCTGAGTAAATCTATTGATTTTATGACAAGGCTACCCTCTATGAATGCTCTTGATTTAATGGTTTATCAAAATCAATCACAAAGTCTTTGTCAATATGAAAGAACTATGTACAGAGTATAAAATAAAGGAGGGAAACTATTTGTTAACAGAAGTCAGTTTAGAATGGATTTCAACCTAGCTGGGGAAGTATTCACCCATTAATGAAAAACCTTACAAAGACAGAGCAGGCAGACAACTAATTGATATAAAGATGCATCTCTGCCATATTTTTCCTGTAAGTTTGAGTTAGGACTCAAATTTTTACTGCAGTCATAGAAATGTAATATGTAATTTGCCAGACACTTTCAATCATCTGAGAAAAAAAACCAACCAAACAAAAAACCCCACTTTCTTCAAACATAAATAAGAAAAGACACCTAAACTAACACAAAACTGTTACTGTAAATAACCAGAAATAAACCAGTCAGGCATATTTGCAACTTGCAACTGCAAGGTTTAGTTTTATATATCCTATCATTGCCATGTTTCAAAAGGCAATAAAACCTTTACTGTGAAGAAAAAAAATCTGGTTTTAAAATATGTGCATTCTGTGCGTGCATAATTATTTTAATTACAACTGATCTTTCAGTAACTGTGCTAAAAAAACACCATGAAGTACAGGTAAACCTAATAAAAGACAGTGAGCCTATATCCCCATTCCTGTCCTGCTCAAAGTCAATAAAAATGTCAAGGCACTGGCACAAATGTTTGAATATAAAAGGAATGCCACTGGAAGATAGGAAGTTTTGCTCAGATAAATTTTGTTGTTTATCTTGGCAAAAAACATCATAATATTACCTTCCAAAGTTATTATTTATCTCACCAAAACTAACATTAATTTTATGTTTTCAGTATTAATCTGGAGAAACCATGGAACATGATCCACTGTCCTTAAAATCAGAGTAGTCAGACAGTAACTTTCAGCTTTAAAATAGGGAGTTAAGTTGTCTGTTGGCTTTGTACAGTCACATAATGGTAACTGCAAATTTTAGGGCCTGCTTCTATTTTATATTTGCATATTTAGTATTGATTAACTCTGGCAGAGGGCCTTAGCATGCGTCATTAAAATTCCTTTCTGTACAGGAAATGAAGAGGAGGTCTGTGCAAATCTTATTCCACTGACAATACACAAATATATTATATTTTGGGGGTCTTTTTTTAAAAAAAATGTTTGTTGTATTTATGATTGACCCAGCAACTTCATCAAGAAGTAACATGAGCAGATGGCTATTAGAAAATGAAAGACACCAAGACTAAAAAACTTATCTGAATATAGAAAAAACACCTGGTTTAATTTTTGAAAAAATACTTACCAGGAGCCAGCTCCAGGGGCGGTGAGCGGAGTGTCAGCTAAAGCTAAGCAAACTCAAACAGTGCGAAGTATTGAGGTACAGATCTTGACTGTCAGAAGGAAGGACAAAAATAGTTACTAAAATGTCTACAATCTTTTCCTACCGAGTTAAGTCCTGAGCACAATCCTGCAAAATTAACTGTATTTCTAATTTACACTTCTTTTTAAGTGAACAGAGGCATCACAAACTTTTTACCTAAACCTTCTCCCCACGCCAGGGATTCACGTCATCACACAGCTTACCTCCGAACAGCTGCGAGCTGAGGAGCAAAACCGCTTTGAATTTTGTCTGTCGTTGGCTGCGTGAGGCAACCTCAGCTGAAATCCAAGCAGCGAGAGTACAAATACGCCCCTGAGCAGTCTGGCATGAGCTGAAGTGAGAGAGGGGACAATATTTCATGACATAACCCACCAAAGGTAGCTTTTTCCAGCAAGTCTCCGCTCTCCTACTTTCCCTGTGCAAAACTCCGTGGGGTCAGGGTGACACGAAGGAGTGAGCAACTAGAAATCCAGTAAGCAAATAAGCATCTAGATAAGTCAGAGAACATTTTTTAAAGAAAAACTAAAATTTTTTTGTAGGATAGAAGTAGGAAGTTTGCTCGAGGAAGAAGAGCAAGTAGGTGATTTATGGGTACATCGTATGGGAGAAGGAATGGACTTTCTGATAAATATTTCATATAATGAATGCCTAGCAGGAAAGGGTTGCTTACATAAATACATCCATGTTTTTTTATTTTAAAATGTCCTATTGAGTAGGCTTGTTGTGCTCTGTGAGTTATACCTAAAGGTACTTAAAAACCTTTCCTGCCAGATGTTAAAGGAAGAGAGTAATAAATAAATTGAGACAAAGTTTTAACCTTTTTCTACTCTGCACTCATTTTTCTGTTTATTGGACCAGATGAATACTTAGCACAAAAATAAAACAGCAATAATAAAAAAAAAGCCTGTGATATTTGTGAGTTTTAACTCAGTAAACAGCAGAAACATAGCAGCTAAATTAAAAGACAATACTAGTACAGGGGAGAGCTGTGTCCCTTCCCCACAAAAGCAGCAAGCCTGACCTCCCAAGGATGCTTTGTAACTGGGGTCAACTTTGGATGCAGATTTCGTGCGGGAAAAGCAAGTACCACGTGAAGTGTTGGTGGATCTGGATTAAGTTTCGTGAATCGTACCATTTCCTTGAACGAATGTCAGTGAGGGATCAATGCACGAGGTGCATGGGGTTGATGAATACAGCAGTTTTAAATCGAAACGGAAAGCTGAAGACTGGGTTGTGCTAAGTCACTTCAATATTTTTCACAAGATGAGGAAAGAGCATGAGCCTCATTTCTCAGGTTAAATCTCTTTCCGGGGAACCCACATTCTACTTTCTTAGGTAGGATATAGCAGTACTAGTAGCTCTTCCACTTGCTGAAGCTCAAAATCCTCAGCTCACCTTTTTATTTTAAATATATGAACTTGCCCGTTTTAACAAAGAATTTGTAAAGAAAAGAAAACAGCATGCTGGCAATGAAAAGTATTTCTATTTTTCAAGCAGCAAAAGTTCTCATTTTTATTCTGCCTGACAATTTGACATGAATAGGATGGAGGTGCTACATAAGGTGATACAAAGACTGATGAATTGTCTCCTGCCTCTGGGTAGGAATCAATCATCATCACTAAATATTATAGATCAATTCATTTCAGGCAAACATTCTGCATGTTATGAATGGATTCTCCTTTAAAAGGATTTGATGCCCTGTGTTTATACCACAAAAGCGGATGTTTTACACTGTTTGAGTTCCATCAATGCTGGCTTGGTGGAGCAGAATCACTGTTCTCATTGATAAATCAGCGTCAGGTCAGCATTAATCTAAAACAAAGTAAGGATGAGCCAAACTAGGAAGCAAGGAGCCAAACATGCCTCAGTCATCCTTGAACTGTTCAGAGTTCAAATAAAAACTTGGATGCAACTCACCTTTGTTCTCCATCTCAAATATGTATTCTGGTTATAGGTTTAAATGGCTCTAAACATTTCAAAACTCCTAGGTTTACTAAGACATATAGTTACACTGCAAAAAGGGCTTTAAAGCATTCACTTCAGACTCCTGATGGGAATACAGTATGGATTAGGCTTTTTCATTTTGTCATGTCAGTTTTAATCCCAGCACAGCAATGAAAGCGGTGCGGGGTGTCACTTTAGGATCTGGGAATAGTTCTAAAAAGAAACCCAACCAAAACTAGCTGGGTTTTTTTAAGTGAAACCGGTCAGGGCTAGGCTGACACACCAACTGCATGGCTACGAATCCCATGTATGTGTCCAGAAATCCCAGATCAGCAGCTAAGAGAGGACCTGATCTCCAGCCATAAAGTGGGGCTGAAAATTCCAAAGATCGGATTAAAAAGACTTTTAGCTCCAGAGCTGTGCCTTGAATTTGATCCCAAGTGGTGGGAAGGGAGCAGCAGCTCTCTGAAGCCTTTCTGCAGTTATTCCTAACATGCATTGTGCAGGGCTGTAAGCCATTATACAAGTTTAAGTATTAATATCAGGTGTATCCCAGACAACTCAAAATTAGATTTGTCGTGATACGTAAAAGGGGAAGTGAGAACTGGGATCTAACCTAGCTGCAGTTTAGAAAGCAGGTATGTCCCAGGAGGTCTTCGCCATATGAATGTTAAGTTGATTTCTGTTTCCAAAATTGCCCTGTGTTTTCTTACTGACAAAGTCTGTCTGTGCTAGCTTAGCTATTGCTGTCTTACGTATGCAAAGAAGACAAGCACTGCAATATTATGAATTCAGAGATGGTTTACCCACACTGCCATCTACAGAATGTTACACCGATCAGCAAATTATGAGAGATGCTATACTAAAAGATGCTCCTTTTTTTTCTTTTTTCTCTCTTTTTTTTAAGTTACTGTAGCTCACTCACATGACTATTTGCTTTTTACATGGATTTACAATGGTGAACTAGAACCCTGCACTGTGAACACCTTTCCAAGTATTACCGCCTAGCACTCCTACAGCTCATTTCACCTTATTAAAGCCTGGGGTTTGTCTGGTGTGCATTTTACTGCAACTTTCCCAGTTTCCTTGTGTTACATCAGGTCATAGCATGTTACCTTAACGTGTAGTCCGTCAGGTCTGTTGCACAGTACTGTGGTTCAGTGCACAGCTCCAGGGTCCACTGGAGCTCACTCATTGCTGCCTACCTGGTTAGTTATTCCCTGAAGATCTCTGTGAAACCCACTTTAATCTAACTGTGGTAATACAGTACTGACCTTTGTGGCCCATTTGCTGAGCAGATAAGAAACTCCAGTATCCAGCAAAGCACCTCTTTAGTGTTTGGTCACTGGGCGGTAGACTGAGCTCTGCTGCCGCTCCGTTCGGGACCCAGGCAACATTTAGAGTAGAAGAAAAAGCTTCAAGCTGTTTCCTTTTCATTCAAAGTACTGCGCTAAGGAAGGAATAGCAAAGCACGCAATCTCATCAGCAAGACTTGGCAGTTATATGGGGGATAAAGAAGGCTGAAAAGTATTGTATATGTTCAAGAATTCTCTAAATATACTATAAAAATACTCCACTTGTCATTCTTAATGATTCTCTGCTGCCACTTATGGTGATTGGAGCTCCATTTACAGTTTTTTTCATTTGAAAGCATTTCAGTCTTGGAACAAATTGAATAGATCACAGAGAGTTCACATTTCAAAGTGCTGAACAGAAACTTCCTCGTTTTGGATGCTTTTTGTAATTCTTTGCTTCTGCCAAGATTTTTCCCAGGCACATAATATGCTGTGTTGCTGGTATACAAAACTTTGACTTCTGTAAATAAATGAGCCACAAGAGGAACTGCTGTATTCTCCTGTTTGAATGATTCATGTACCTCCAGCAGTAGGAAATAACATACTGTACAGAATCTTACAGAAGTAGCCTGTGTGGCTGGCACAACAATGGGATGGGATGCCTAGCGTTGAAAGATAATGAGATTTTCTGTGAGCTGAGTATGTATGGTAAGCCCTCAGGACTCAGTAGAAGTGTGGAAAGTAGACAGTGGATTATGAGAAGAAAGAAGGATGAAGATAAACTTTTAAGATCGTTCTTCAAAAAAGTGCTTAATTTGGAGAATTTACAATACATCCTCCAGACAACTGTTCAGACATTGTTTTTCAAATGCAGGAAGTATTACCTGAATCTTGATCCATCACTCTCCCCTGGTCTTTTCAAAGCATGCAGGATTTCCTTCTGTCCCCTCGAGGATAAATAAAAGGGTTGAAAACAAAATCTTCCCCGACTTTATGCCCGCTCTTAGATGCCTTACCAGCAGTCATCTTTTGAAGCATATATTATCAGTCTCTCATTTTAGAAGTGAGGGAGGTTGTTCTTGTGGTGATGTTCATATTTTGTCCTGCAAAGAACAGCAGCCTTCAAAGATTCCAACAAACCAGCTTCTTACAGGGATAGATAAGAAAACCCACTGCAGTCAAGAGAGAGCCTGACACTGACTTTAGAGGGCCCAGTGTAGACCAAGGCCAGTGGTTAATCTGCTGTGAACTGGTGAGAGGGGTTGGGGACCAAAAGTCAGATCACATTGTTTTTAATTAAATGTGAAATAGTTAAACAATTCTTTCTGTTCCCTGTTCCCCTGCTCTCTCTAGCAGAAGTAGTCCAGGAGTACACTTTGAGAAGAAACTGTTCTTCTAATGCTCGGAGTAGCCAAAGTGCCCGTATTTCCCTCCTGATGTATGCATCACAGGCATGCGTGCAGCTACATTTAAGAGGACTGTGGAAAGATCTGTGGGCTAAATTGTTTAGAGACAAGAGCAGCGTCTTCTGCAAGTACAATCTGACCTTACTCTAATTAGATAATTTTTTACCAGCTGAAGAGCAGCGAAGGGGAAAAGAATCATTTATTTATCCAAATACTAATTCATCACAAAAAGACCTTTCAAGCGGAAAAATGGTAGGAAAAATCTACATGATTTCTATAATATTTTTTTTTTTTAAATATTCAAAAGCAACTTTTTAAAACTTACACCTTGGCAGTCTTAAAACAGCATGAAAGTGAAACATTTTATCAACTATACTGAAACAAAATTCATTTGGGACCTCTCCAGGAGGAATTTCTTCTACTATTTCATTTGGATTTGGAGCTGAAAAATCACAATATCCATATTTTGCAAGCAGGCAGAGGAGTCCTAATAAAAAGGCATCTTAGAGTTTTCCTAGAAAGTTACATGGCAAAGTTCAGATCCCTGGCAAGGCAGTGGAGCCCAGGAATCAGATGCACAACAAAAATGGGATCAGATCTCTCTCTTCTGTAATGTCTTTTCATTTTTATATCTGTTCTCAATCCCTCAACTTTTGAAGCTTCTTTAAAAACCTCTTGTAAAAATTATTTCCCTGTGTTCCTTGATTTGAAGAATGATAATGGCAATGTTGGAAACTTTGAGTGGTTATTTTTTTTTTTAATGATTACTAGTAGTAATGCCTACAAATGGTAATCCTCTTATAAGCAAAAGTAGTTATTCTTAGTCACACACTGGGAAAGGAAGGAGCAGGCAAGTGATTTGCCTTTGGGTGTCTGTGTAGCTGAATTACAGACTCATTCTCTAATTTCTGTGTTACATTACATTGCATCACCATGTTTGCAGGACAGTGGGTTTTCCATGCTGTGTGCTACAGAATGTTTCTGGGTTTGGCAATGAATGTTTCCCATGTTGTTCTAATAAATGCACAGTCAATAAAACAATTCATCTGTTTATTCTGAAGAATATTAGCTATTTGCTTGAATAAGCAGTTCTTTCTAGAAGATATTTATAACTTCCCAGAATCCAGCCACTCACTTCATTTCTAAGGAACTTAAAAAAGAACCAAAACCTCTTATGGAAAATTATGAAACAGACTTCATCCCTAAATTCTGCTTCTTCACCTGTCATTTGTGTGTTACTCAATTATGACAGCTGTTTTCAGGGCATGAGGAAAGAGCTTGATTACCAGAAATAATTTCCTTTTTTTTTTTCATGATAACAGAGTAATTAATGAGTTATGTGGTGACTCAGCAATAAAAAGACATTTTGAATTAAAGAATGTTATTCAACAGAGTAATTTTCATATTCTGAAAAGCTGCTCTTTCTCAAGGAGAAAAGATTCTGAAGAATCCAGGACGTGGATTTGCCAGGCTTCCTGTTCCAGCTTTCCAAAATAAAAATTTTCACCACAGACAATATTGGAGGAAAGTATAAAAATATGTGTATTTTTCTCAAAAGGCATCTTAAAATCTGTCATATAATGGGAATGCACTTTTTTCACAGGAAAAAAAAATCAATTGAGAAAACTGTTTAACTTTTTTCTTCACATAAATTCAAAAGGGCTAGCTGATTTCCTTTCATAAGAAATCTGTCTTAAGACTATCAGTATCTTATAACTGAGAAAGCCTGTAGTACTTATGAAAGTGTTAGTGCTATTATACACTCATCAGTTCAAATGATTTTAATAGGATAATTTAAGGCAAAAGCAGAATTAGACCCTTGGTGCTCAGTCATGGTGCTAGATTGCTCACCATTGCTTCTGATCTGCATTGCACACTCTGATCCCGGGGCAATTACAATGACACTCGGGCAACTCCATTCCCCAAACATCACTGATGAGCCTCACGTGTCAGTATTCTCCGTAAGGGACAAGCAGAAAACACTTACTGTTTATGGCTGGAAGAGCAGAGCCACTTCCAAAAATTGGGAAGGGAAAGCAGGACTTTCCTGCTAGTGCCTTTTCCATTCCTTCATTCTGAAAAAGCTAAAAGAACCGTGATATGTTAGACTGCTGGAACCAATTTCCATCACTGGTTTTGCTTTGCCTAGACCCTTGAGAACAAACTGGTTGCTGGAGGAAACTTTATTAAAAGCATCGTGATATTTTTTTCTGACCTAAAAATGCTACCGAGATGCGACAGAGAAAACTTTAAAAAGCTGGTTTATTCCCCTCTCCCCCTTTTCCCATCACACATATACTTTCCCCTGATGATTCAGATCTATTCTGTGCCTTCAGAACTTGCTTTCTTGTGAAGGAAAAGGATGCATATCTTGAGCATACAATCAGCATTTTGATAAGGGCACACGGCATACACATATAGGCTCGTCCCTGATACTTCTTTGCTGCTTCTTTTTCTCTGCTGTACAGCAGAGGCATTTCACAGACTCTACTCTAAAAAGAGCTAAGTGATTTGGGGGTTTGTTTTATCTTCTTTTTGGGGGGCTTTTTTGGTAATAGTAAACTTGCTGGAATCAGCATCCCCAGACTATTTGCAATGTCAAAATGAGTTCCCCATGTCATTTGATCTGATTACCAAATAATGCTAATGGAGGATAAAGTCACAAAAAGGAAGTGTTTGGATTTTTGGCTGTTTTGCCGACACTAAAGATAAAACATTTTTATTTTAAATTGGCTGGAATTCCAAACAGCAGGGAGGGCAGAAGCTGTCTAAGTGAAAATAAGAAAAGAAAACATGCTACATTGGGTTTAGATCAAAAGTTGTGGGGGTTTTTTTAAGTTTGGCTGCTGAACTAAAAAATCAATTATTTTCACAGCTCTTCCTGAAAAGCAGCACCAAACAGTACTTTTCTGACTGAGCTTTTCCCACCATGGGAAAGGCTTAATAAATCCATAAAAAAAAAAAAAAGTGATGGTTCAGTATAACACCAAGACCATCCCCGGAGGTTTTTTGACAAGGCTGGGAAATTCCATTCCCTGTCTGCTCTCTCAGTGCCCAACGGTGGACTGTGGACGTTACCATTTTTCAGCTGCAACGACAAGGATTTCCCGGCACGGCTCAGCTAAGACGGCCTCAGGTGTGGGGAGCGAACGGCGAGAGCAGCCCTCCGCTCAACGCGCGTGCAACGAAGCCGATTGCTGTCTCTTGGACTCCCATCATCTAATTTCACAGTTTGGGGCTAAGGAACAAACTGCCTTTTCCAAAACCTGTGCTTTGGCTGTGGCTGTTGGCTGTTCCATCTACACGTTGAGCTATGAGCCATGTGCAAGGTGATGCTGCTTATAGATCTATGCCTTCAGGCACTGGTGTGACAAGACACGGGCACTTGGTCACAGAACAGCTAGTTATAATTGTGGGAAGACTGGGGAGGAGAGGAAAAAGAGAAGCGATTCAATTTGTGCAGTGAGCTTTATTTGGTTTCAGCAACCAGCAGTTATCAATAATCAGCTCTTTGTATCAAGCGTGCTTCACTATGCACTTCATTTAGACTTAGAAAGATGGTGACTGAACATTAAGTAAATAGTGAACAACTATGAAGAATTTATTGGAGTATCCCGATTATGTAGAACAGAATTTAGAATAATTTTTTAGTAATTTGGAAAGTGCCACAAAATTCATTCAGGAACTCCTTATAGCCTTACTGTTTTCCAGTGTGAAATGCATGGCTGGCAGCTTTTTTCCTCTGCCTCCTCTGGCGCAAAAGGCATGAAGACAAGTCTGTAGAGATCAGCAAAACCACTACAGCACTTACCGTGGAAAGCGTGGTCCAGATTTACATTGGTGCTGCCCACTGGCTATGTGCAGTGCAGACCTGGTAAGGATCTCAGCACGTCAGAGCAGTATCATCCCCCACCTGGCAAAAGAGCATCCCCCCATTAAGCCTGTTTCGAGTAACATCAACTTCTTCCCAGATAAAACCACAGCTCTAAAAGGAAGAAGTTCAGAGACAGCCGAATTAAAAAAGAGGAGTACTGTACCAAGTACTGAAGACACATCAAAAATCTTATTCATCCTCCATCCACGCCAGTGGTTACACTTGGGCTGGCTCAACACTTGCTGGCTCGTTGCCAGTCTTCATTATACTGCTGCTATTCACCTTCCAGCCTTTTGCTTGAAAAAGGCTCCCAGTCGGTGCATCTCCAGTTTGTGAATCCGCCGGGCAATATTAAAACGACGAGGCGTATTTTGAACTGGCCCTTGTTTTAGCGTTCAGCAGCTAGCTTGCGGTGAATGACCCACGTAGCAACTGGGGCTGTTCCAAGGCCTGCCCTGCGCCGGACCGGTGTGTTGATCTCGCACGGTGGTCAAGGCGTGCGAGCGTTTCTGGGCAACAGCCCTCCCTGAAGCGATGTCTCCAGGATCACCGCGAGCTGCTCTCACCTCCCTTGCCCAACAACTGGCTGCTGACGGGCTGGCCAAAGCCTTGTCCTCAGCGCGCACCTGGAGTGAGGCTGAATCCAACCACAGTCACGGCTGCCCCGTGTAAGAACTGCACGCAGCATCTGTATTAACACAGTTGCTCAAAAGGCATCTGTTAAATAGAGTTGTTTTCTTTCTTATTTTAACCACGAGGAAACTGGAACATAGAATTATTTGCCTTAGGTAATTCGGGAATTTTGTAGTGGAAATGGAAATGAAATGCAGGTGTCTGGACTCAGAGAACTGTGCTTTACCTACACGACAACACACGCTTTTTTCAACCTCTTACAAAAAAAGCAGAGTTTGTAAGAATATAGCTCTGGTTTGCATCTGGATCGCAAAGGACAGCAAAGTTTGGATCTCAGATTTGAACTCAGGGCTGCCTAGGGTTGTTAAAGTCCTTTAGGAATATCAGGGGTACTGGACTACTTACTGCACATAGCACTGCTGTAGCCATTAATCACAGCACTGCGTAAACATCTTTTCCATTCAGAATTCAGCATACATTTAATCTATCAGTTCAGAGACATGCTGACAACAAAGAGTTATTTTCATCTGGCAGATTAATTTCTCTTTTATTACCTCTTCAGAACATCCAACACTGGCACCTCATCTTCCCTCTGAATCATCCAGAGAGTACAGGGAATTGGGTATATCTATAGCCAACAGTTGCAGAAATCTAGTTTATAGCTAACAGACAGCCATCCAAAAGTAACTCAAGGTGTTTGTATTAGGCATTGAGGAAAAAAAGGCACTGGAATAAACAGAGTTGTAGGGAAGTCTTTTCAGGTCTGTGTTCCCCTCAGTGATATTAGATGAGATGTGAACAGACAGTCTTAATTTCTTCCAGGCATTAAGTAATATTAATGTTGTTTACGGAAGTTCATGAGGGCAGGACAGCAAGCACATGATGTTAAATTTTACCAAAAAGTTGGAAGTTCTTCTTCAGAGTGATTTGTGTTTCTGTCCCTGAGGAATGGGCTACCTCTGAATTCAGGAAGATGCAGCATTCAGGAGTGTGTCTTCCATGGGTGCTATTCAGTCTCATGCATAGAAATAAAGAAACTATAGTATTAGTAGTATAGTCATCAACACAGTATACAGATCTAGAGATAGTAACACTATAGCATGCAAAATAGCCCAGTCAGGCCTCTTTTTTCTCACACACAGTGTTATGTGTATGTGTGATTTCCAATGGACATACTGCATTATGTCCTTCAATTCCTCTTGCAGTGCACTGTGGTGCTGTGAACAGTTAACCGTTGCCTTCAGCTCCAAAGAAAAATGATTTAGGTAGCAGATGAAGTAATACTTTTACATAGCTTTGTCAGCAATCTGGGAACCATCAGAAAAAAAATATGGAAGTTCTGAGACAAAGTACTGTAAGAGTTTCTAAGTCTCTGGTTTCTACTACCACTTAGTGACAAATTCGGCCAAATATCCATGACCATGGCCTTAGGCTGCACCTCAGGATTGCTAAAGCTTTTCACACACAGTACTGGAGCCATCAGTTCACATTAAAAGTTTCTAATGGAGCTGTGAGCACACTGCTTCAGGGTCGAGAAGTGCTGAAAAAAATCAAAATCAGTGCCTAGGTAGCACTACTGATTTCTGGTGGCATGGCGTGCACTCATAGACCAGAATGGTGTTGGAGAGAGGGAGAGGGGAGAACAACTTTATTAAAGATGACTGCACCTGAGAGAAGAGAAGAGAAGAGAGAAGAGAGATTAGTGGAGCTGCTGACTGTGCAGAGAGAACAGATGTTGGAAGTTAATGGAGCATTAGTAAAAGAAAGAAAATCAGTCTCCTAATACCTGGTATGGTTATTTTAGTCAGAGGATTCTTTAAAGAAATGCAGATGGTTTAATCGTAGTTGAAATACAAAGTAAGACACTGCATGGCCTTGTTTAGCATAAAGGGTTTCAGCAGAGCCATACTTGGCTCCAAGATTGCCCTCTGTGAATTTCTCACTTCAGAAGTATTACCTGCTGCCATTGCTATCAACGTTATTTAACTATAATCATCGTCTCTCCAAATACAGATAAAGTTTGGAACCCTCCTTCTAATGAATTATTTTGTGTAATGAGGATAACAGATTAAAGAAAGAAAAAGGATACTCACTTCAAGGAAAAAAATACTCATGTAATACATAAATATACCCTGTGTTTGTTGTACAGTTACAAGGTACATAATGTAACAGCTTGTTTGCTTTTTTACCAGCAGTAAACTATAGAGATAAGTGCTTTCAAACTGGTTTGTAAAAATTACTTTGTCTGGTACTAATAAAGACCCCACCTGACACTGTAAAAATATAACTTATAACTTCAGGATTCCATTTTCCTTTGACAAACTAAGGCCTGCGAGCTCCCAACCTCTTACGAGAATAGTTTAAATATCACTATGTGCATTTCGTTGCTAATAAAAGGAACTATGTGCTGACAGACTTAAAAACTGAAATCGATTGCTTATTGAAAGAAGCCTCAAGGTAGTGGAAAAAGATAGCAAAGTTTCCTCAGGCTGCTCAACTGAAGAGTCTCAGACTTCAGCCTAGCTAAGTGGCCATATATCTTTCTTTTCAGCTGACACTTATTTCTCCCAGGAACTGTTTTGGGTACTCTGGAGGTGTTGAGGATTCCAGTTCATTAGTGGAAAGTTTTTGTTTTGTAACCACAAACTGTTGTCTTTTTGCTACACAAAACATTAATGGTTCTTCTTCAGTGTCTCATAACAAATTCATTCAGGCACCAGGTTAGTAGGAAAGTTCTGTGTTCTGAGAAACATGAGCGTATCACTGTTGAGTTACAAGCTGGCCATAGTGATGTTAAGGCATCTGTTTTAAAGATACTTCTGCATAACTATTGCATTTATTTGAAAAAGTGAAGTGAGGTCATTTGTTTGTTTGTTTAAAAAACATTTCCTGAGTAGCAGAAAAATGGAAAACTGATCAGGCTCATTTTAGTACACCTGTGCAATGGTCTGTCTATGAACCACAAGGCTACAGCCTATAAACTGAATGAATGAAGCTGCAAGCTGGGTATAGGCAATGCCTGTTGGTTTTTAGCTTGCTTTAGAATGAATGTTTAACTGACACGGTACAGTGACAAGCCCAGTGTAAAGTAGAAAAAGTGTGTTTGTGTTGTCAGTGTATTTCTCCTCCCTTCTCAGAGCCTTGGTGCCCATATTCTCTCCTCTGCACATATACCAGACTGCTCCCAGGTTCCTGTTGGAGGCAGCCAGCTTGGCTCCCGCACAAGAGAATATGCACAACTCACAGGACTGTTTTCTCCAGCATTGAGTTGAGATAGATTACACAGACATGGACTACATTGACTTTACCTACCTCTATGTAGGACAGTCTTCCAGTGTCATCCCAGAACACTTGCACACAACACAGTCTCAGCACGTTATAAGAATACCACTCTGATGGCTGCAACTAAGCCATCTCTTCATTTCTGGCACTCGGCAATGGAAACACACACAAACACACAGATGACAATCGTTCTGCCTCAGGGCCATCAGGATACCTTACAGGGCCCAGCCTCTCCAGGGCTGAGCGGAGCACTGCGTGGATACGGGCAATCCACTCGCACTGTGAGAACAAGCCAGGCTGTACCAACCAGCCTCAGTCCCAGAGCTCACTTTCTGGAGAGATCAGCAAAGATGGTTTAGATGCAATATAAACCACTGTGTGCTTCTCATGTCTCCTACGCCAGTTAAACCATCAGGTCTGAGCGTGTTTGCATGTTATGTATACATATAAAGTTACCGAGGAGATGTGTGCTCAACAACTGTGGACAAACTGATGATAATTTGACCTTGGCAACTTTATTCTTGCTGAATTAGCTCATCTAATAATATCTTCATGCAGAAGGAACTCCTAAAAGAAAAAGAAAATAATAATATTATACTTCTGCCCATTTCTCTTTTCATCTGGGAACATGACTTTGTTCTGCATCACACAAGAATCTTTTCAGTTCTGCCTGCTCATTACTAAGGTACATGATCACTTTTTATTCTTGTTTTTTTTTTACAATATTCCAGCAACTTTCATTTTTTCTAATCACAGCTGAAAAACAATGAGGACAAGTTCTCAGTGACTTCAGTTGAAGGCTGTCAGCTGATGACAGCTGAGGGTCTGGCCATTTTGTTCTCCACGGCTTGCCTTTAAACTCACAGTTCCTCTGCCATTATTTATCATTTAACTTTCTCACTGTTTCTTTTAACTCTGTAAATATTTGGGGGATAGAGATTGCAAAAGAAAAGATACAAAAAAAAAAAAAAAAGCAGCTGATGTTATATTGATGTAAATTACCTGATATGCTGTGCATGACAAATATTTTTTTTCCAAACCTAGGCTTAAAACATGAATACCAAGCTAAACATCTTATGTTGCTGGTGTTCTTTGACTGCCTGTGAAAAAGCTCCCAGGTGTTTTTCCTTTTTTGCTTCTGATGTTCCCTTCTGAGTTTTGAAAAGTGTTCTTCTGTCATGTATGCCTGCTTAAACACTTTAACTCTTAGCTAATTACGATTCTAAGACCTTGTTTAAGTCCAGCCGGTAACAAAGCACCATGAAGCGGCTCGCTCAACTCCTTCCCGCCCTCCCCCTGTCCCACCCTGCGGAGGGATGAGGAGAAAATATAAATAAACACTCGTGGGCTGTGGGTCGAGCCGAGGAAGGGTTCACTCCCCCCTTATGGTCACGGGCAAAAGACAGGCTCAACTTGGGGAAGAAAACAAATCAATTTAATTTACTAACAATCAAATCAAAACAAGGATAGTGAGAAGTAAACCCAAATCTTAAAACACAAACACACACACAACCCCAGCCCTGCCACCTTCCCGCCTCACCCCCCCTCCCGGCTCTCTCCCCCTCCTCCCCCCCGCGGCGCCGGGGCACAGGGGCCGGGGGCGGGGGTCGGTTCCGCACACC
>JAVJGG010000032.1:24430116-24443276 GCA_035590195.1 Aviceda cuculoides
CCAGCAGCTTCTCACAGGAGCCGGCCCTGCAGCTCCCCCCCCAACCCACCAAAACCCCACCTCACAAACCCAAAACAGACCTGCAAAATGAATAGATAAATGATTTTTTTTTTTCTTTTTAAATTAGTCTTTGAACTGTAGCCATTCCCCACTCCCATGGAGAGAGAAATTTTTATAATTGGTTGAAATCTCAGTCCCAATATGAGATAGGAGATGGCTGCTCAGTATATATAAGCTCCCAACTACATTGTGATACGTTGTGAGACAGCAGTCTGCAAGTATTTCAAGAGTATAAAAAACAACAAAGGATATAAGTTTTAAATGTCTGGGTGCCTAAGTGCAGAGAATAGACTGAGAAAAGAAAAATCTAAGCTGAATAGTTGCAGACCTTTCCTACAAGGGAAGCATTCTAGACTGTGAAGCGAAGAAACAGAAGCCTCATCCCTTGGGGCTTTAAAAGCAAACCAAAGCAGAAAAAATGTTCAGAGAAACATTTTTTGTGAAGGGCAGATGTATCTCATAAGGTTATTTCAATAAGGAAACACTTTGGAGAAAAACACTGTATTAGTAGATTAACAAATAGGATCATTTAGTAGTGTTTTCCACATGTAATTTCAGGCTGTCTTTTGTTAACAGACAGTGGTGTAAACTGAATGTTATAGTGTCCTTTATACAAAAGCAATTTCTTTTGTTTTGCTGTCACAACCTCCATGGTAATAATGTAGATATCGTCAAACAAACTGATGGTCCCTGCTTCAATCTCTGCACGAACTAACGTCAAATCCTTCAGAAGAGTATAGACTGCGACACTGGGCAAGACCGGGACCCTGTCTCAGAGAATGACCAGCAGAACATCCATTTCAACATATTTAGGAAACAACACACAGCACAGCAGTAGGAGCAGTCCCTTGAGACACAGTTCCAGGCCCCATTTCCTGAGCTTGGCAGCTGCCTCTAGACCAGAAGAAAGAGCAGGTAAAAATAATCTTTTCATGTCCCTGATCTGACATCAAGTCTCACAGTTGGTAAGTATTAAGATTTTCTTTCTGTTAATTCTAACTGCAAATATGAATCCTATTCGTATTAAAATGGACTTATCTGTGTTCAACACTTCAAGGTAATTTAGCTCTATTTGTGTATTTTGTGTATTCTTCCTATTTTTAGTGCTCAATCTCATGCTAAATCTTAATTATCAACTACAGCACAAAAATATCTTGTATTTATGTGTTTCTTAGTGTCAGCAATATCTTTCAAAAGAAGGCATGTATAAAAATATATATAGTCTATGTGTGTGAACACATGGTCAATAGATGAAGCAGACCCTGCAAAGATGCAGGAAGACAGCGTGTGAAAGCTTGGTAAATTTAAGACTCTAAGGAGTCTTAAGACTCCTTCCTACATCAGACTTTAAATTTTTAATTTTTTTTTTTTCAGCTAATAGTTGCCATTAGCAAAGAGAGGAGATAAGAAACTAAGTGGGGAAATTATATAAAAGATGGAGACAGTTAAAATTTTTGCAACTGTCGTTTCAATTCAGACTTTGGACTCCTATGTTTGTCTAGCTATTGGTGCTCGCAGCTCTGTATCAAAAATGGCACTGAATGATCAAACAGACAATCCCAGTTGTACAAAATTCCCCAAGAAAAGATTCAAACTTTTTTCATGCCATTTCTTTTACAGGAAACTAGAACAGTTTGAAAGAAACTGTGCCACCTAATATTATGCTAACCATTACAAATGCTAGTAGTTACCTGTAGTATATATGACTTAGGAAATACTGTCCTTTCCTTGTAAATTAAAAAGTGTCCTAGTTATCTTTGTATGCATATCGTGGCTGAAATATCAATGTGCCAAACTGATAACATCTGTGTAATGCAGATAACTTTTCAGTAAATTCCTCCAATTGCCTGAGCTATTGCTATTTCCCATTTGTAGCAATGATCAATTTTTTCACTGAAAGCAGAGCCTCAAGCGTTAGCATATAAGCTATCACTTCCATTTTACAGGATTGTCAATGAAAAGCAACATCAACATTCTTGCTATACAAAAGCTTTAAAGACAACAAAGCATTTTGTACACAAGTACCCTCATCTGGACAAATTGTTGGTTAATTAAATTCTTTTTACATAAACCTTCTTGCATTTGGCCAGGTACGCTAGTCTTAGTCATTTCCTGTCCTAATCAGTTGTTCAGAGTGGTTGCAAGAAATTAAACAACTCCTGTTTTCTGCCTACCATATTAAATGGCTGCATTACATTAGTGGATGCAGTCATATGTTTCACCCACTCAGTCTCTCCAGCTCTCTTTTTCATTGCCTGCTACAGGGAGATTTTCTCTGAGAACAAGAGGGAGAGGTGCATGTTTAATTTTCTGAAGTGCCAGGCTCCCACAGGTCCAAAATGAAGTCCCTATATTTTTCTTCAGTGTACTTTGGCTTCCTATCAAGATGGAAGATTGTGTATAAATGGGAAAGATTGATTTATTATCACATTCTTTCAGCAAGAAAACAAATAGTTATTAGATGGTCTGGGACATAGTCCTGGCAGCTGAAAGGAGGCAGTGTAAGATAAAGAGGAGTTCTCCATCTCTCTTAGTTTAAAATTACTTTTTAGAAAAAAACCTGCAGATTCAGGAAAAAAGTTTAAACTGACTGTTAGTTTTCTTGTATGAGCGCATATATCAACTGTGATGGAATGGAGCTGGCTTGGTGGAGTATATCATTAGAAGAGTCTCTCATATATACCTCACTCCTCCAAAACGCTCAGCTGCTTTTCTACCTGGCACTGGAAAAACACCATGTAGGGAGTGATTTCTGACAAAGAGTGGGAGAAAAGAAGACATAGTGCTGTGCCACTCTTAAATTTGCTAAGAACACTTGTTTTTTGACAGAGTGGTAGGAAATGACAATAGAAGGCAGTTAGGTAGAATAAAAAAAATAAGAAAGGAGAAGTGGCTGTAAAGAACAGTTTGGATTATGGAATATCTGAAAGCTGATACCTGTATTGTCATTCCATCCATTTCACGCAAAAGGGCTTCACAAAAGCTATGGAGTACAGACACATTTGTTCTATATATGACTGTCTCTAATGAAGATTATAGCTCAAAGTATATTCCATCACAATTCCTCCAAAGTCAAGGGACTGTGCTAAACTTCCTTACTGGGAACTATAGCCAAATTCCTTCTACTGTCCACATACACCCTCTTGATATGAGTGTAATTAAAAGTAAAGAACAAACACAAATGTGGCTCATGTCAAGATAGGTGAACTTGACCAGTTATGGTGCCCTTACCACAATCATCAATTACATGTTGCCTGTTCTGTGGTCATGCCTAGGACAGCTTTACTCTGTGTGGAAATAAATTTTCCTCCTTGAAGATCATTCTGGTAAATTATGCTACAGATGACACAGCATGGTACAGCTACTGTGGTTCTTCGGAGGGAAGACAAAGCCATGTTCACAACAGGGTAATCTTGCTGGAAGTAGCTATTACAAGATGTGACTACACGTCAGCGCCTGTTGGATGGATAGCACAATAAAGAAGAGAAAGAGGGCACTTCTCTATTCAAATCGACACAGTGAATCCCAGAAAGCCTATTTTAACAAGATTCAATGACTCTAGGACAGAACTGTTATGACTACATTTCTGCCTTTCTCTGACTTTCAAACCAGTCATCAATACTTGCAGTATTTATATGCCTTTGCTGTGGGTAGGAGCTAACTTGGGAGCAACATGTGGGCTTCAGTCTAAGTCAGGCCTGTTGAAAGTCTACGTATGTGACCTGAAAGCAGTGCTCAAATAAGGTGGTCTGTTTGGGCATATGTTGCCCACAGCAAGCTCTGCTTCCACATCAGAAATTCAAGTTTCTGTTAAACCTTGCATGCATTTTAAATTCAACAGTTACAGCTGGCTGATGAAACACGACTAAGTGAAAAGCTATAGAAAAGAAAAAAGCTGAGAACTTAGGAACTTAGGGGCAGAGTCAACAGGAGGAGATGAGGTGGCTGCCAGCACAAATTAAATTGAATTTTTATTTAAGAAAACCCATAATATTGCAGAAATGAGGAGTTGACTCTTGCTTTCTGCTTTGCTGCCCCTCCTTCTTTCGTCTGACCTCTATAAATCACTTCTTGCATACTCCAGTGAACAGGAACTCCAGGAACAGACTCACTTTTGCTCTAGCCATTTAGCAATAAGGCTAGCAATATGAATTGCCAGTCACATCGGGCTATTGTAGTAATTCTTTGTAAGAAGAAATTGGACCAGTTTTATAGGTCACATCACTTTTTAAAAAATGTAACCCAAGCAACACACTGTTTTATGCTAGCATGAAAACACAGATCTAAAGCTATTAAAGCAAAATGACAATTTGGGGGATGGAACAGAGTCAGACAGGGGTTGGAAACAAAAGATGATTTCTCCTGTGCTGTCTTTAATTATGAAGCATCAATATAAAATCCTTTCTAGCAAGTTCAAGACGAAAATGTAGTGGGATTAGCAATTAGCACCATCAGGGTCCTTTTAAACCCTGCATCATCCACACAGTGCCTTTGGGGATGAGAGAGGGAAATCTGAGTTCTTGTTCATTGTTGGAGTCCCAAGTGGGGAAATTGGCAAGTAACACGTACTGATGCGCAGTACCAGCACTTCACAATGAGCCAGCCTGATAGCCCGCTCATCAAGATGACATAATATGCCAGCAAGAGTCTGCTCCTGAAAGAGACATTGCTGTGGCTGCTGCTGCTGTTGCTGCTATCCAGTTAAAATAACATGCAAGGAGAAGAAAGACAAAATAATCCAACATGCACAGCAGTAGAGTGGGATGCAAGTTTATACCTTTAACAAAAGTTTTCTGGAACTTCTTCACTGGTAAAGGCTTTATCCAGACAGGCAAATAAATCATCCTCTGTGCAATATCTTAAAAATAGGAAACAGAAACTTTGGCTTGGCTAATCCATTCTGGTGGAAACATGAAATTTTTGGTAATTGGATAACAAAGATGCCATTTAGGACTGGCAAAGGCCTAATATTTTTCTGCAGTTCTAAGTGGGGCTTCTCAGAAGCTGAATCCTGCTTAGTCCCTTGTTTGGATAAAAGAATTTTTTAAGCAATAGAGGTATTTCACAACTCTGTTTCCTGAGTGTAAAACTACCAAATTAGCTTTTAGGAGTCCAGGATTGCTGCATTTGCAGGATTGAATACAGGGAAAACCAAAGGGGTATTCTAGTGTAGAGACCAGAGAAAGAAAAAGGTAGAGTCCCAATTCCCTCCCATTCTAGGGCTGCCAAGCTGTTCGACAGCTGTGGTAGCATCTAAATTGGCAGGAGATTTTTGTGGTGCTGAATTGCAGAACTTCCTGCATGAAGACTGTTCTCACTATAAAGGGTCCTTATCCTGACTTGCCCCTTTTACCCTCTTTCTACCCCACTTCTTAGAAAAGCAGTTCCTGGACCTTCTGGTTGCTCTTGGTAGGGAGGGGAGACACTGCATGTTTCGCATTATCTCAGCCACAAACCATAGGAAATTACAGTGTTCCGAATACAGCTGTCATCTGTAAATGCACTTAGCAATCTTTGACATCAGTTTCTAGATATAGATTATCCTAAACTTTGAATCAAACAGATTAGAGATGGTAGAAATTGTTCCAGTGCAAGTGTTAGGTCTTTGAAATGTCATTTTCAGCCATGACATTTGAGTTTGCTTTTGCTCTAGGATCATGACACATGCTATGAAAACTTTTTCTGAAGAGGAGCTATGGAAAGAGAGTGGGAAAGTGACAGTTCTTCTGAGTCTGTCTCCCAGGCATGCATATTAGATGCATTTTTTCTTTCATATTTCATAGGCAATGTTGTCTTTTTCATATTACCTGGTTTTGTTTCCCAACTAAAACCACTGTGGCTCCAGCTACAAGGCAATGGGATATGAGGAATTAATTAGCATGGAAAGTGGCTAGTGGAGAATAAATGCAGTGACACTGAAATGAAATAAATGGATGCAGGAAAGAGAAAATAAAATGAGAGTTAAAAAACCAGTAAATCTTGCATAGGAAGGGAGCAGGGCTATTGTGAATGGGTCCAAATACTCTCCTATAACTTCTGCAGATAGTGACAAGGTGACATTTTGTGGTTGCTCTCCTGACCTAGACATAAGCCAAATATTAAGGAGCTATTCGCAGAAATCGTCTTTCTCTTGAGGCTCTCAGCTGTCTCTCTGAATGCTTTGTCCCTTTCTCCTTCTTTCACTTTCTGTTCCTGTAGGCAAAGATGATGAGTTTTATACCCTCTGATGTTCCTCTGTAGAATGTCAGCCTCAAAAATCCTGCCTGAAAGTTTCTCTCCCCCCCCATCTGTCTTCTCTCTTCTGTCCCTGGGTGACATCTGGTGTATTGGCTGAGGTCTCCAGGCAGCTTCATGGCAGCTCCAGACTTGCCTAGGGCAGCTGGCTAGAGCTATCAAAGGGGACGACTGGGTTGTTTTGTCCTCGCTGAATGTCGGTTTCTTTAAGTCACCTTTGGGTTCTGGGAATTTTCAGAGCAGCTTTTTATTTGCGACTCGCACACAGTCTTAACATTGGAGGAATGAAAGCAGATTTCAAAGAAACCTACAGTTTTCTTTAGTTCTTGAAATGTGCTTTCCCTCCCCATCCCCCAATCAACAAATAACTAAATGGAAGAGACTTTCGTCTTGGAAACAACGGTGCTTCTTTTTAATGACATGTTCTGTTCTGTACTGGAAAGTCAATAAATGTTCTCCACATTTGGAAAGGGGAGAAGTAAAACTGCCTTTGTTGAGAGCAAAGAGCATTTTCATCAGAAGTGAAGCAAATTTAGTACATTTCTTATATGGAAGACCTCAGAAAGAAGAATGTGTATAGATTAAATTTTTATGGTGATGGAGAAGTTCCACTGTCTTTCCTGATCGTTTTCATCTTTTATCCTAGCTTACTATCATCTCCTCACCTGCTTGTTTCCTTGACATAAATACTAGTGACACCAGTCTCTCCTATACACAGTTTCTCAGATAAATTTTTTTAGTCTCTTTGTATTCTTCTCTTAACTTTCTGATTATGAGTTGGTTTTGTTTTGCCTTCACTCACAAGATCTTTCCCTGTTCATCCACTCTGTCTCTTTGGGCTACCACCATTGCTCTCTCCATGATGTTCAAAAAGCTGCTTTTCATGTCTACTGTTTAATCCCACACCTCATGCCCCTTAGCCTATTCCATCTGAATTAATCTCTGAAGCTAAAGCTCCTTGATTCTTTGCTGTAACTGGACAGGAGATAGAATGGTGTGACTGTTGTAAACTAATCCTGGCCCCAAATACCCTGAGGGCTCGGCAGCCAGCATTTGTCTTCTGCTGAGAGCCTAAATTCCAGAAAAAGACCTTTTCATGCAGAAAATCGAAGTACAGAAGCATTCTGCTGATCATCTCCTCTTATCTGGGGGTAACTGGCATAAGATAACAGCTTTGTCATCTCTGCCGGTTTTCCAAGGAGCAATGCATTTCTGTGCCCAGGCAAATCCTTTGGATGGATATGTGTCTCAGACAGTTTCAAGGTGTCTTTGTCTTCAAACAGATGTACTGTTTCGAGACGAACACTCAGGTTATAACTTTCTTATAAACTCAGAGGATGTACTCAGGATTTTGCCGTGGGCTTTAAGTAGACTTGCGTAGTACAGTGAACCTCTGTTCTGTACCAAGTTCTGTAGGAACTTGGCCTTTAAGCACAGCTACGGTTACTTTGTTGAACTCCAAAACATGCACAATAAACCTTTTCAGTATTTATGGAGTGCAGTCTTACAATCTGCCTTGGGGTTTGTAGCATTTTGAGGACCGGTTAGTAGCAGAAAATCCACCAGCCATGGTGCTCAGTTCTATTTAAAATACACTTGTGCTTTAAAGAGATCCAGATCTCACACAGCAGATTGATTGTAAAGTTTCAGGTTTCTAGCCATTAACTATGGTTTGAACTGATATATTGTCCTGGTTTCATCTGGGATAGAGTTAATTGTCTTCCCAGTAGCTGGTACGGTGCTGTGTTTTGAGTTCAGTATGAGAAGAATATTGATAACACCCTGATGGTTTCAGTTGTTGCTAAGTGGTGTTTAGTCTAAAGTCAAGGACTTTTCAGCTTCTCAAGCCCAGCCGGTGAGAAAGCTGGAGGGGCACAAGAAGTTGGCATGGGACACAGCCGGGACAGCTGACCCAAACTGGCCAACGGGGTATTCCATACCATGTGATGTCACATAAGCTGGAGCAAGTGGGGGTGGGGGGTTATTCACCATTTGGGGACTAATGGGGTGTTGATCGGTGGGTGGTGAGCAATTGCACTGCTCATCTTTTGTACATTCCAATCCTTTTATTATTACTGTTGCCATTTTATACTGTTATCATTATCATTATTAGTTTCTTTTTTTCTGTTCTATTAAACCGTTCCTATCTCAACCCATGAGTTTTACTTCTTTTCCCAATTTTCTCCCCCATCCCACTGGGTGGGGGGAAGTGAGCGAGCGGCTGTGTGGTGCTTAGTTGCTGGCTGGGGTTAAACCATGACAGCTAGTCTAGTACATGAAGAAAAGCATATGCGTGGTTCTGACAGAATCTTCCATGGAAGCCTTGCATTGTTTCACACATCTCTTCAACATTACTTTCTCTCAACAAACTTTGTTTTCTATTACATAAATATACTTTGTTCACCAACAGTTTGTTTATTCTAAATTATTTTTTTTGAAACCCTTTTTAAGTTTGTGTATTTAAAAATGAGATGCAAGAACCTCAGAAGAAACAAAAAGCTTCCCAAAACAAGCTCAATTTTAAAAAGAAATCAGTTTCCATTCTTTATCTCATTTTAGCTTCATGTGCATATATGTAACCCTGTGAGTTGCTTAAAAAAGAATCTTGTGAAGATGGAGTACAGTATGTTATACAAGTTTACATGAATTATACCAGACAGGAGCTACAGCAACACAGGCACAGTATGCTCAGCATTAGAAGTATTTACTGTTGGAATATATGAAAAGTAATGAGTTATACACAATGCCATTTGGTTCAACTAATTTTCAATGGAGCTCTTGCAAGTTACAGTAAAGTATTGGATGCTTAACTAAGTGCATTAACATTTTGGTTTAGATCAGGAATACACTTTTGAACCAAACATCTCTTATCACCTTTCACAGTGCCTTCGTTTGCATTGCAGAATAGTCTCAGAGGACAAAATTGCATCCCTTTCAAATTAAGGTAAGCTGACGTATTTCAGAAGTATCTGTATCTTCAATTGCTTTTGACAAGACCAGAGTAGAGCCAGTTTAAGTCCCTTGAAACGTGCATAAATACATAAGCATGCAGATTTCAGGTCTTTAACCACAAATTATTTTTTGTAAGTTCACTCCTGTTGTACTACACTACTTGCTAATGTAGACACACCCTTTACACACTGGGAGCAACCCTAGTATTCTGAGTGGAGCTGCTGGGAACACCAGCACCCTGATGATAACAGACTGGTCAGACATTGAAGCAACAACTGTGTATATGCTGGCAAGCCCTGGTAAATTGAGGAGAATCTCTCTTTCTCTCCAACCCTACAAGCTCATATCTTGGCTATGGAGAAAATGTCCCAACAGATCCAGCAACTCAAAAAGTCATCTTCTCCTCTACAGGTTGATGTCTCAACTATCACAAGTGCCATATGGAGTCAGGGCAAAGGCAAAGGGAGCCATGGGTGCATGCCATGTGCCACTTTGTGGTTCTACCTGCGTGACCACCGGGAGGGCATGAGGAAGAGGGGTAGTACACCTACATGGGCTTCTAGGTTGGAGGTAGGTGAATTGTGAGGAAAAGCAGAGGCCAAAGAGTGTACATCCAGGAAGTTTACTCCCCCAGATGCAGTAGAACGTCTGAGGACACTTCCACTTCTGATCCTGATGAAGGGACTTCTGGTTTGCAGTTACAGGAATCAGGTAAAGCTCTGACCAGCCATAGAGGGGACTCCACCTCCAGCCAAGCAGAGGAAAGGGACAACTAGGTTTACTGGAGTGTGTGGAATAGATTGCCTGGGACATCAGACCCATGGGAGTCGTAACACCGTGTTGGACAATGGTGCACAGTGTAACATAATGCCATCAGGGTATGTGGGGGTAGAACACATCTGGATTTCTGGAATGACAGTGGATTCCAACTGGTGTCTTGGTTGGAGACTGAAGTGACCCTAACAGGGAACAAGTAGCAGAAGCACCCTATTGTGGACCAGCCCAGATGCTCTGGGCATCCTTGGCATAGGTTACCTCAGAAGAAGATACTTCAAGGACCCAAAAGTGTACTGGTGGGCCTTTGGTGTAACCACCATGAATGCAGAGAATATTAAACAGCTGTTTACGTTGCCTGGCCTCTCAGATGATCATTCTGTTGTGGGGTTGCTATGTGTCAAAGAACAGCGGGTGCCAACTGCTACCATGATGGTACACTGGCGGCAATACCACACCATCCGAGACCCCCTGGTTCCCATCCATGAGCTGATTCACTAACTGGAGAATGAAGAAGTCATCAGCAAGACTTAATCACCCTTTAATAGCCCCATACAGACAGTGCAAAAGACTGATGGAGGGCAGAGACTAACAGTAGACTATCATGGCCTGAACAAAAACACCCTACCACTGAGTGCTGCTGTCATGGGCACAAGGGAACTCCAATACAAACTGGAGTCAAAGGCAGACAGGTGGTATGCCACAACTGATGTGGTCAATGCTTTTTTCTCTATTCCTTTAGCAGCCGATTGTAGGCCACAGTTTGCTTCCACGTGGAAGGGTGTCCAATACCTGGAATTGGCTGCCCCACGGGTGGAAGCACAGCCCCACCATTTGCCACAGACTGATACAGACTACACTGGAACAGTGTAAACCCCCTCGACACTTGCAATATGTTGATGACATCATGATGTGGGACAACACAATGAAGGAAGTGTTTGAAAATAATTATTTAGATTACTACTTCCCTTAAAAGCTGATTTTGCCCAAAACAAAGCAAGGTCAAAGGACCTGCACAACAGACCTAGCTTTAGGAAATAAAATGGTATATAGGTATTACCACATCCTAATGGATGTGCTTAATACAGTAACAGCCATGTCCCCACCAGCTAACAGAAAGAAAACACAGGCACGGTGGATTTCTAGATAATGCATATCCTTGTTTACAGTCAGATTGGGAGTCCTCTCCATTGAGTGACACAAAGTATTTCAACCAGGACCCTGAGCAGCAACAATCCTTTAAAGAGAACAAACAGGAGATAGTTTGTGCAGTAGCCCTTAGGCCAGTTGGACTGGACCAGATATTAGAAGCATGGTCTACACCGCAGCCAGGAAACATTACTGCAACTAGAGCCTCTGACAGAGAGCACCTGGAGAGACTCAAGGTCAGCCTCTATTAGTTTTGGAGACAGGGTACAGAGGATATGAGGTCCACTGCACCCTAACTGAAAAAGAGATACTAGTAGGACACAAAGTGGTTCAAGCTGCTTCAGAAGTAGTTGGTACAGAAGCACTGCTCTTCTTGGCACCACAAATGTCTGTGCTGTACTGGATGTTCAAATGAAGGGTCCCTTTCACATATCATGCAACAGACACTACATGGAGTAAGTGGGTAGCATTGATCATGCAATGGACTCCAATGGGGAACCCCAACTACCCAGGAATCCTGGTAGACATTGTGAACTGTCCAGAAGGCAGAGATTTCAGAGCATTACCCAAGGAGGTGACTCACATCAAAAAGGTCCTAGTGTATAATATTTTACCAGAAAGTCAGAAGCAATATGCTCTGTTTACCAACGAGTCCCCTCACATTGTGGGAACCCACTGAAGTGGAAAGCTGCTGTATGGAGTCCCACACAAGTACAGAAACCAAAGTCAGTCAATTTGCAGAGGTGAAAACTATCCAGTTGCTTTTAGATATCACTGAATGAGAAATGTGACCAGGGCTCTCCCTCTGCACAGACTCATGGATCCAACTGGCAGCACAGTGGTAAACATATCTGGGCCACAATGTTGTAGCAGGACATTGCTGCCTGAGTAGAGAACCTTGTTGTAGAGGCCTGTTACACAGATGCTCACGTGCCCCAGAACCACTGAATATCAGAACAAGCAACAGGTGGACCAGGCTGCTAGAATTGAACTGGCTCAATGTGGACCTGGACTGGGAATGTAAGGGTAAGCTATTCATAGCTTGGTGGGCCCAAGAAAACATCAGGACATCTAGGAAGGGACACAACATACCGACAGTCTCATGATCAAGGGGTAGACTCAACTACACAGGATATCTATGAATGCAAAACATGTTGCCATAATCAAGCAAGCGAAACAGGCAACACCTCTCTCTGACACAGAGGACAGTGGCTGAGATATCAAAACAGACAGATCAAATATATCACACTACTATGAACATGCCAATGCAAACATCACGTGCTTGCTGTGGTGCAGGTAACTACTGGATGGTTAGAAACACATCCTGTAACCAATACCACCACCCAAAACAACTTGTACTTTGAAAAAAAAAGTTTTATGATGACATAACACCCCATAAATAACCGAATCAGGCAGTGAGACTCATTTCTGAAGCCACTTCATAGACATTCAGGCCAAGAAACACAGCATTGACTGGGTATATTACATTTCCTATCATGCACCAGCTGCCAGGATGACTGAACAATGCAATGGAATGTTAAAGATGACACTGAGAGCAATGGGTACTGTGATGCACATTTACTAGAATCCACATGTCTAAAAGTATTGGGTTTGTGTGACAAGGTTTTGGTAGTGGGGGGGTTACAGGGATGGCTTCTGCGAAAAGCTGCTGGAAGCTTCCCCTGTGTCTGACAGAGCCAATACCAACTGGCTCTAAGTCGGATCCATGGCCAGCCAAGGCCGAGACAATCAGTGATAGTGGTAATGCCTCTGTGATAACATTTTTAAGAAGGAAAAAAAAAGTTGTGGGATAGACAGAAATGGCAGACAGAGAGAGGAGTGAGAACATGTGAGAGAAACAACCCTGCAGACACCAAGGTCAGTGAAGAAGGAAGGGGAGGAGGTGCTCCAGGCGTCGGAGCAGAGATTCCCCTGCAGCCCGTGGGGAAGACCATGGTGAGGCAGGCTGTCCCCCTGCAGCCCAGGGAGGT
>JAVJGG010000032.1:24456864-24479887 GCA_035590195.1 Aviceda cuculoides
CAAGAAGCTGGCACAGGACACAGCCAGGGCAGCTGACCCAAACTGGCCAATGGGGTATTCCATACCATGGGACGTCATGACCAGTATATAAACTGGGGAGAGTTGGCCTGAGGGGATCGCTGCTCGGGAACTGACTGGTCATTTATCAGCGAGTAGTGAGCAACTTCATTGTGCATCACTTGTTTTGTATATTGTAATTCTTTTATTATTTTGTTGTAATTTTTATTATTATTATTATCATCATCATTATTATTTTCTTCCTTTCTGTCCTATTAAACTATCTTTATCTCAGCACACAAGTTTTACTTTTTTTCTATTCTCTCCCCCATCCCACTGCGGGGAGGAGTGAGGGAGCAGCTGCATGGTGCTTAGTTGCTGGCTGGTGTTAAACCACAATCTATGGGGTTTTTTCCTTCTTTTTCTTAAAAGGCAATGAAACTTCAAGTAAAAAATAAAAGGAAATGCTCTGTCTATACTTGCATGTATATTCATAAGCAGACCTAAATAATTTAGCAAGAGCTTAATCCTTTTCATTTTTAAATACATTACATTAATCCATTTATATGAAATCATTATTTCTGTGAGGCAGAGCCTTAGTACCTAACGTAGTCTGTTCCGTTTAAAAAAAAAAAAAGTTACAAACTTCCATGAAAAACAGCAAACACAGGGTTTGTTCCCATTACAGTTTGCATGCTGCTAGCTTTTCCCCAGCTCACAGGTGATTTATACCAGTCCACGATCTGGGCCAAGCTGGGTTTCAGTTCTCACACATAAGACTCCCAGGTCAGGTTCTGCTTCTCATGCTTTGCCCCCTGTTCAGTCCCAGGCACCCCCTGCTCTTGGCGGTTCTTCCCTTCACCCAGACCGACAAGGAAGCACCTAATTCCAGTGCAGGAGCGTATCAACGTCCTATAGCCCTGATTTCAGGAACTTCTTTGCAGATAGTCCCAGATAACGTACAAGATGGCATTTGTAATCGTAAAGGGCCCATTACAGTAAATTCATCCTAAATCCTTTCCAAAGGCCAGGCTAACTGAAGTCTCTTAGGAGCCAAGTTTGCCCTTTGCAAATCAGACTGTCTGTGTTCCCACGATGCATAACTCAGTGGAAGCATTCCTGGCAACAGGGCGCTGTGGATGCTTAATACATAGAGTCGAAAAGCAATTAGACAAATCAGAATGGAAAATAGATCCACGAAGGTGTTACTAACTACAGGCATAACATTTGTGGTTCGGGAAATCTCTACGCCACAAACCCCTGGAGCTGGGAAGGTCTATCAGAGAGTTACCACTGTGTGACCTCTAGGCAGGCGCTCACTTACGGCCGTCGCTCACGGCACGTTACCGGGCTAGATGAGCTTTTCTGCTGATCTGCTACAGCCACTTCTCCGAAGTGTGAGGACTACAACATTTTGAATGGATGCCACAGACGCAAGCCAAGAAAGCTTTCCCTAACAGAAGGTTAGATCTGGTTTTGGTCGTCAGTGACAGCTTTGCTGAAGTCAATGAGCCACTGGGGACGTTCCGTCTAAGGTGATTCCAAGGTCTGACAGCGGTGAAGATACTTGTTGTCTGAGTGTGACTGATCTATGAGGAAAAGGGTGAGTGTATAGTGGTGCTGATCTCTACAATATTGAATGTATGAATGAAGACATATTGAAAAAGAATTAAATCTAATTAATAACAAAAGGGGCATAGTTGGCTGATGCTTATATAGCTGAATAAAACTGCTGGAAGGCTGCAGACCGTTCTTAAAAGCTTTACAAAGAACAATTGATTCTCAAACATTTTTTTTTTCTTTGTCAGTCACATGCAAAGAAAAGAAAGTTTGGTAACTGATAAAGTTTCTGGGATTTATCTTGTCTCTTATAACAATGGCAAAATGTGAAAGGAGGCTGAGTGGGATATAGGAAAATACCTGTTAAGAAACTTGTCTCATGGTAAATTAATTAATTTGTACTTAGATTCACTGCATCAGCTCAATTTCTATAGCTCCTTTCATCCAAATGTGTATTCCCTAAGTGCCATCCAGATTTACTCAATGGATGTATAAGCGACCTACGGAAAATACTGGCATTTCTTTAACAGTACGAAGCAACTCTACCTAAGTCTGCACGGCAGGAAGTGACTTGTTAATATTCGTTGTTCACACGTAGATAACATCTCCGCTGAACCAAGTGCTGCCTGTGCACATGTTCTTTGCGGTGAAATTTGGCGTCAGCCCACAGTCCCAAAAGCAGCACAAAAGTGTGAGCTGAGGAGAGAGTACAGGTGTTACTGATGCAAAATTTAAGGAATGATTAGGAGATTCCCAAATGACTGGGGAACCAGTTACCAAGGCCATCGGTGTGAGTGCTTAAGAGCATTTAAATTGCCACCAAATAGCTCAGAAAAGATTTACATATGTTATGTTACAAGGCTACTCTGGTTGCATTTTCTTCTGCTTTCCACTGAAGCATTGGATAAAGGACAAGCTGTCTGCCAAAACGGTTGAATAATTTATTTCACAGAGGCATTTGCTTACAGAATTCATTCATTATATTTACATAGGGTATTCTCACGGACTCGTAGTGTCTAAGTTAATTGGTCTTTCTATATGTATACAAACCTGATAAACAATTGCAAAAATGCACAAAAATACAATCTGAAATTCTCCCCAGTAGCTAGTTATGCTGCATATTTTACTAAATCTCTTCGCAGGTTGTTTCCAGCGTTGGTGTAGCTACAAGTGTCACAAAAGGACACTGTAGGGCTGGTTATCCACGAAACAAATGTCATGGCAGTATTCATTATGGGGGGGAAAAAAAAAAAAACCAAACGATTTTACCCACTCAACAATGTAACTGCAACGGGGAAATTGAAGAACAAGAGGTAGACTAATGAATTAAAATTATGTATCCTGTTTCATCATTTCCATTGCTGTTAGCATGATCACAGTAGGTGGTCCTAAAATTAAGATTTTTTTGTGCACTTAATTTTAAAGGATGAAAACATTCTGTTTAATTCCACCAAAGGAAAACACATTTCAAAACCTAACGTTCTGTTATTAAACTCTTTCATTTAAAAAAAATCCTATTTCTTTAAAGATTATTGTGAAGGATAATGTGTTTTATTACAATTCTAAGCTAACACTATTTGGAACTGTTTTATGAACACTGGCATAATAACATTTGTTTCGCTTGCAGGGTTTAGATAGAGAAAAATGTTACATTTACTAGATGCTTTATAGCATGAAATAGGTATTACCACTATTTGCATACTGTATTCCATTAATTGCTCTTGGTTGGTAGCTGGTCCCATTTACAGTAGAGATTATGTGCTGAAAGACCGGGAGCACTGATCCGTCGTAAAGATACTGCTTACGCTCCAGCCTGTTCCAGTCTGTCTCATGACGTTTCAGTTAAACTGTTTTCCATATTTTTTCTGAGGACTGACATGAAAAGCTCTAAAGGGACTGGAGATTATTTGGTTTTGGTGAACATCAGTTGTCCTCCAGGCTGATGGAGTTTGGAACGGTAGAGAGCCATGTTGGGTCATTAAGAACATCTTTGAAGTCGATGCAGCCCGGTGTTGCCCTGTCTCAAAAGGTGAAAGTCATCCTCAGCCTTGAAGTCCAGGGGCAGCGATCCTCTGGGAACAGCACCTTTCTTTCTGCGATTTAGTACACTATTGGGTGTTTTTGGTTTTGGTTTTTTTTTTTTTTTGAAGGTTTGAAATAATGTTACTTAATTGTAATAAACAAAACACATTTCAAAATCTTAACTTTCATGTAATTAAAATCTGTGAAATAGCCTATTTCTTTAAAGGCTATGAGAAGAGTAATGAGTTTTAGTGCAATTCTATATGCATGGTTTAAGTTAGAAGTCCTGAGAGGGAAGAAACTAGGTCTTTTCAGTATTATTTCATCACCTCTTCCCAACTGGAACCAGACAGGCCAGATGTCAATGAAAGTGAAAGCTGTTTCAATTTTTAGACTCTCAGAGGCTAAGCTTGTCTGTTATCTCCACCAGATCTGTTCAGTACATCCACTGGATCAAATCCTGCCACTCTGTTTTTCTCCAGTTCTAGCAGCATCTAAGTATAGTAACGTTGAGTATACTCAGATATGGGAGGCTGAAGGTAAGCAGCTAAATTTAGGCAATAGAGCTGCATGTATACTATCTTTGGAAATTCTTTCCAAATTCAATTTACAGAGTATCATGTGTAAGGTATGTCCACACCATAGCTTTTAGTTCACCTTTGGCATGTCTGCACTGCACCTGAGGAGAAACAAATTTGGACAAACGAATTACTTGCCTTTTGGGCCCTGTTAAGAGGAGTTTTCTATCACACACACTGTCCTACCTCACCGGCCTCACGAGAGCCCTCGGCATTCCAAGTAGAAATAGCTACCTGAGCACCCACGTGGGTGTTTATAAGACACGCTGCCCGGTGATGTTCCTGCTATCCGGCTCCACAATATCCGCAACACAACTGGGAAGGCCCTTCCTGGCTTTCTGCGGTGAAGCCACAGACACTGGAGGTGGGACGGTACAGCCTCGAGGGGGAGAGGAGCTATAGCTGTAATATTTCTTCGAAGACCCACTTGAAGGTGAACAGGGCTGCTTGTGTTTTGTTTTTATACATCATTTTAATAATTTTAATTCTGTACACCTGGTATTCTTAATAATGGATACAGGCTTTAGGGAGGTGAAGTATGACTTTCACCACATTGCTGGGGCTTACCTTTCTCCATTTTCCTGTGGCAGATGATGCGTTCAGACCTGCTCTGTACCCTTCTAAGTGAGGACTTGGATTTCTCTTTTCTCAAGTAACCCAGCCTGACGACAGAGAAGTTATCCAGGAAAAAGTTGGGATGATTTCATATGCCAAATGCAAAGTGAGATTAGCATAGGATATCTTAGCACTTAAGGATATGAGAATGTGGAGAGGGATGCAAACCTACAGAGATTTCCAGTGCGATACTGTGGGATGCTAGGCTTATCCTGCTATATCCATATCATGGGAATGAATGGTAAAATGAGTTAGAAAGGACAGTGGCAGGATAATGCACCATTTGGATGCGAGCAGATTGGAACAACCAGAAGCTTTTCCATTCCCTTGTTTGTTTTAGATATTACTAGAAGATGCATTTGTTCCTTATGATCTCTGCTCGACTGAGTGATCCAAATTAACTGAAGCTAAAGGAGCCACACGATGCACACCAAAGGCTCTGCCTTGAAGCAATGGAATACACACATATACTTGTGGGTTTGTGTATTTGCGTTTTTATCAGCCACTCTGGGGAAGACCTCCGATCTCATAAACAGGATTTCATGTGCTGTGGTTATCTCCATCCCTCTTATAGGCAGCCCATGTGTGACAAAAGCAGAGCCACATGTAACAAAATTAAGAATACTGAGAGGCAGCAATTTTTATGAGCATTGTTGGTTTTGTGTGACTGCATCAGAGACGGAAGTTACTGTATATTGGACCCACTATGACTGTTTATCGATCTAGCATTTTGAGAGGCTATGGGAAGTCAGAATGGCCACAGCTACCTTCCAGTGTCCAGTGAAAATGCCGCTGCTGGCTTGCTTTCCAAATCTGGGAACAACTCTCAGTGGAATGCTAAAGAGCCAAAAGCCTTATGAAATGAGGTGAGATATTATATATTGTCTGAAAAACATGCTGACAGAGAAATTTTGCAGACAAAGTCTAAAGAATTTGGGACTACTCGTATCCAAAGGATGGTACTCTTCACTGTCTAGACAGTCTACTGTAGTGGTTTCTATCTCTTTTTACCCAGAAATGCTTTTGTTCTAAGCAAAAAGATGTTTTACTTAGGGTAGGGACAATTTAGCCATTGATTACTGTTGCATGGTCCTGAAGGGAACAGGTTTGCAGGGCACAGACACAATCAGACCTGCTGAGCTAGATAAGAACTTCTATCACAGGACTATAACCCAGACACTTGCCTAAGAAGGAAGAATCTTGTGATTAAACCCCTGGATACAAGTGCTAATCAAAAACTGAAAAAACAGACTCCATCAGAAAATTACATGAGGTTCTGTTAGAGAGACTAGGAGGGTGACAAAGCTGTGTTTTGCCTGCTAACTGATCAGTATTTTTAAGAATAAACTGCTTCTGCCCTATATAATTTCATTCTTCTTCAACTTAGAAGAGGGTATAGGTTTTTCTCTCTTCCTCTCATTCTGTTCTAGACACTTACTTCACCATGTAAAAAGTTAGTACCCTCATCTGGATGTTGTGACGATAATAGGTGTTACCATATGTGACAATTGCCTTTTATCAGTATGAGGTCTTGAACTTGCTTGAAGAGTAGCAGGAGTTCTGGAAAGGAACGGGGAGCCAATTTACCTTTCAGGGTCCCTGGAGTGAACCCTGCTGAAAACGGCAAGCGTGGCTGACTTTGCAGGCTGTGCAGTGCCACGTGCATGTACGTGTTTAAGGTTTGCCGGGAGACCAGATACAGAAACGAGAATTTCTTTAGGTGTTCAGATGGGTATTACCCGGTTATCAAAAATGAAACATTTTCTTTAGAGGATACTGGATGTCTTGATGCCTAAGAAGCATTAAAAAGCATGGTACATCTTCTATTGTAGCCAACTGATTTCAAGTCTGCAGGTCACACTGAATGTGAATATGATGTTTTTAATCTTGTCACCAGTCAGGATTTGAATGCATTAACCCAGGTTTGTTTAGGAGAGCTTATGTGAGAGCACATGGTTCAAGGCTTTTTAAAGACAGTCTTATCAGGTTCTGATTGCTGCAACACAACTATCGCATCACGTATTGTGTTTGGGATAATCTTCTGTGCTTATTCAGGGAGTGGGAAAGGAAAAGTGGAAATTTTGCCGCAGTATTTCATATTCAGAGTTAAATCATGGCACAGAGAAAACACAGAATGTAATTGTGATGGAGCAAAAGAAAAATACGAAAATAGGAGATATATTGACCTAAAAATTTAAGAGCACTTCATTTCTCTTGAACATTAATGGAATGTAGTTATTACAGACCTAGAATCAGGGATATAATTTTCCTCTTCTGATCATAACTGCTAAATAGCTAAAGGAACCTCCCTGAATAATTCTTCTGGAAGTTTCGGCACAGGTCCCACTGTTTGCTGAGAAAAGGCTTTGGGTATTTAAAACCTAAATAACATTGCTTGCAAAAGGGATTAGAAGAATAATATCTCGAGGTATACTGGGCCTGGGAGGAAGTAAAGGAGGGCTATTGAAGGACTAATGGATTTGAAAGCAAGAAAATATGAAAGCAATGGATATGATGATTCGATTGGGGTAAAGAAAGGCTGTAGCCTAAGACTAAGAAATTCATATACGTGATGCAAGAGAATTTTAATCTGAAAAGGGACAAAGCAAAAATTTGAAAGCATACTGTCAGGGTGAAATGCATAGATGGATAAAGTACTTGTGGATAACTCAGTAGAGCTAGGTGACTGTTCAGTACTCACAAGCAATTCATTTCTGCCAGTAGCTTTAAAATACTTATTTCACGTTCGTATAATACATATATGCCAGGTCCTCGGTTCTGTGCGTACTTGACCAAAGTTATCATATTTTCCTTTCAGCTAAGCCCAATTACATATGGAAAAATGCAAATGCAGGAATCTTATGCCCCTGGTCTGAATTTTTATTCTAACCAACGCTTTCCTCCCCCTTCACAGCACACCGCACTAGATTTTATATGCAAATGTCTTGAAATGGTGTAGCTTCTTTCCCCCTCTGGTGGGAACCTGCAGAACTGCAGATGCTACAGAAGTATTTTGTAGCAGATACTTGTCAGCTCAACTGTCCTGGAAACGTACCTTTTTTTCCCTTCTGAACCCTTGTCTCAAGCATTTTGTTTCGTGCTAGCTGTGCTTATTCTTTATTCCCAGTGTTATAAAGTTGCTCTGAAGACTAATAAAAAAAGGCCTGTGATGTGTAACAAGGACAGAATAATTGTATTTCTATCAAGTTATTCCAATGACCTATAGAAGGTAGTGAAGAATTGTTTCTCTTCTAATTCACAAATTCGATGAAAAGCGCTACTGACATTGTCCTTGTAACAAAACAAGTCAGCAGCAAAGTCAAGCCCGGCACATGGCAGGGGGCAGGAGGAAAGGGGACGCTGCCCTCCTGTCTGCCTCTGTCACGATTCGTCAGCGGTTTCCTTTAGAGAACAGTCCACCCTGTCTTAGATAGCTTCACTGAAGATAAAGTGGAGCTATCACTGACCTGAGGTTAAGCAATGATCATTTAGCAAGCTTCATCTCCAATTATAAGATAACATCCCTGACCATTACCTTTAAAAAGACCCTGGCAGAAATGTATGTATTTGGCTGTAGTAAGTGCACACATGGATCCATGTTAAAAATACAGCAAATGTTTTTTCCTTTTATAAGTTTTCGCAAAGAGGTACAAGAGGAGAAATGTGGTAAGACCCAATTAAAGGTTGCAAATAATTAGAGTTTCCAGAAAAGGGCAGATAAGGATCTGTTCTTACTTTGTGACAAGCAAGATTTTAAAGAATTAGGATGTCGGCTGAACATCAGAAACACTTGTTCAGCTGGAGATTATATAAAATAGTACTACAATAATAGCACTTGGGTTTGTATATCATCTTTTACAGGGCCCATATTCCTTAATAGTTTAAAATGGTAAGTAATACAAGTGAAACATTTACATGCAAAGTGAATTTTCAATTACTGTATTATGTAGAGGTTATGTTGAAATTAATGTCTACCTCATTCTTGAATTTTCAAAGTACTTTAGCTTGCCTGAGTCTAGAAGTAAACATTTTAATCTCATGTGAAACTAAAGTTAAAATTTCATCTTTTTTTTCTGAAAATTGGACCAGAGGTCTAATCCAGAGTCTTGACAATGAATAATGCTCCATGGATACCCTAATCACACTGTAGACTTGTGAAAATCGGTGACAGAGCCAAGCTTCTGAAAAAACACCCCCCTGCCCCATTCAAACTTAACATCCTTTCTATTAATTTGCCTTTTCAATGTTCCAAACTCACAACATCACTATGAGAAAAATTTCAGACTACTGTTAAACCCCAAAAATGTTTCTGTCTGCTTTTGCCTGTCTCTGTAGCACTCTGCAATCTTATCTGCTTCCGTAGTTATTTAAAACTGCTCTTAAAAATGGAGTAGTTTAAAAAAAAAAGAAAAAGAAAAAGCTTTTTTTCAAAGGAGAATGAACTACTAGTAAAAACTTCAAATGGAATCTGCTCCATGGCTAGAGAAACATTGCAAAATTTATATTTATATTAACACTGTATTTCCAGGGAACTGGCGGCAGAATATAGTTTTAGCAGAAGAGCAAAGAATAGACATACTTCAGAGGAAATTACCATGCAGCAATAGGTGCTAGGTATAAAAAAAATGGTAAGTGATGTTAAGAGAAGGTTAAAAAGAAACACAATTATTGTAAGATTAAGGATTCAATAGTATGTCAGGAAACATTTTGTAAAAGTAATCTGATGTCAGAGACACTGAATAATGGGAAAAGCTACTTAAGGCAAGTAAATTATAAACTGTAAGTAGTAGGTAGAAATTCTAGTAGATAGAATTAAGTTACAGTGAGAACTTAATTCCCCCTTCAGCATCTAGGTTTTTGGAATAGGCCCAGATTTGTCACCCAGTCAAGACCCTACCCAAGAACTGAAAAAATTTAACAGCTACAAAAACAGCTGCCTTCTAGGTAGATTTAATGAACAATAAATTTAGTCGTACACAGGTTTAGTGCTCCTGAAAACTGAAAACCCAAGAGCTTTGTGGCATCTTCATGTGTACATAGACAAAAGGCTTATATAAGAATATCTGTACTTATTATCTGTATAATAAACTGCACATAAAAGGAGAGTTCTGATGCCCTTTGGTGATGCTGTGAGTACCAGCCATCGGGTGAAGCAAACAGAAAATGCAGCAGACCTGCGGAGAGAGTAAGAGAAAGGATGGAAATCTGGCCCAGAAGGGTCAAGTGGGAAAGTAGAAGAACTTCTGAACACTCCTGCTTTGTAAGAGGGAGCACATAAATTGCCTTTTGTTGTTTGATTCCTTCTATGGTCAGGTTCATGGTCTCTGCAAATAAACAGGACTGCATCAATGAAATATACAGTGCTGAATAGGTGTCTTCTCCAAAGGAGAAAGACCACAAAATCTGAATTTTTACTGTTTTGTCTATCAAACAGTAATCATATTTTTCTCAGTGTGGAATACAATTCATGTAGTTTCTTTTTTTTTTTTATTGCAACTGTCATGTCAAAAGCTTCTGCTTTTAGAAGAAATATTCACCACTGAGAATATATGGGGCTCTGGTGTTTATAAAACCTAAAGCAGTAGTTTCTCCAGAAAAAAAAAAGAAAGAAAGAAAGAAAGAATATTTCCTAACTGAAAAAATCTCACAGTCAGAGAGAAAAGTCTGAGGGCAGTTGGAAAGCCATGTGTCAGGCAGGAATGCTGCCCTAACCCGACTGCACATGGCTGTGCAGCTGTACAGCTATTTCTACTTCAAGCAATACCTGAAGGCGTGTGCGGCGCAATCGCAGAGGCAGCCACAAGGAAGAGAGGAGCTATAGACTCCTCGGGTGTCCCCTGAATCGCCGTGACACCTTACGGTGATGAGCCCTAAGAGCGTGTTCAGCACTCATCCGTGACAGGCCATGGACTTAATTTTTTTAGGATAGACAAGGAGAAGACGGCCTGGAAATGACCGAGAAGCCGCAAAACATTAGGGAGTGAGGGATAATCCGAGCCAACAAAATAACCAGTAAGAACGACCTCCCAGTCCCGGATTAAGAAAGAATCACAAACTATGGGGTACTCCTGTGAACGCCGTCCAGCAGCGATAACCCTGCGTTCGCACTGAGGACGCTTGCTTTGGTCCCGATGGCTACTGTAGCGGTGGAAGCTGAGAGAAATCGGCACTTGCTGTAAAATTATCCGAGCTGAGTTAACGTTTGGGCTCTCAGCCCAAGCTAAGCTGCCTGCTGCTAGGCCTGCTCTGCTTGCAGAAGCCAGTTTACATGAATTATTTACTATCGTCAGATTTTGCCTCCTCGCTCCCTTCTCTTAACTAGCTTTAGAGTAGCTCACATATGCCTACACAAGCTAGAAGCACAGTTGTGCACACGTGGGAGATACACCCCAGGTCAAAAGCTATTTCTTTTCCTGTCGCTGGGACAATTCCACCATCCCTTTCACATGGCACGGATTGAAGACTGTGATTCTTGCTTCTCCGATGAGCGTGCCGAGCGCCAGGGCTCTGAGGGCATCCGTGGGCGTTGATGGCTCTGACCACCTCACCTGCAGCCCCCACCCTCTGCCAACGGTCTTGGGACCTCTCAGGTCCCTGACACTAGGCTGCGTGTGATGATATTGTGAAAATATTGGTTTTAAGGAATTCATATATATAAATTATTCCTGGCTATACTTATCAGTGTCTCAGTTTCACCATTGCAAATGACATATTATGGAAGTCGCACGAAGAATGATTGTTTGGGGAATTATGCGTCTCAGACTACTTCTTGCCATGTGAGACAGTATGCTTTTCCCCCAATATTTTCCTCATGTTTTCTAATTATGATATAACAAAAGTTATTCTGAGCTAGCTAAGTATTTACTTAATATTGAAGTAAATATTAGAATACTTCATGGACAATGCAAAGCAAACTGTCAAGCTATCAAAATGTTTGGTGTGTAAAAAGCCAGGATCTATCCTTTGCTAACATAATTGCTATATTTCCTCTGTGATTTAATGCTGACATATATAGAGAAAGCAATAGATTCTAGTCTTGTGCTTGCTTTTTTTTTAATTTATTTTCCTTTGTTATGTGAGTTCATTCTTCGATATATAGCACGAAACATCAATAACAGAGTAAGGGAAAACAACTAAATTTATATCATTTTTTGTTTAAATCTCACCTGTCAACTAAAGGATCACAAAGCATTTTAAAAAAAGTATTAAGTGTCTACTGAATACACACTGAAGGTGATGGGAGTCTTTCCACAGACTTCCCTGTGCTTTGGATCAAGGCTTGAAGAATTAATTCTATTAGCAACCCAGGGGAGTAAAATACAGTTAGGAAAAATTAAAAGGAGAAGAGATACCTCAAGAAGTTATAGATGCTAAATTAATAATACTGGGGATAGAACTGAAAAATATTTTCAGTCCTAAGTCATGTGCCTCAGACACATGTTGCCAGTCATTAATAGCAATCATTTTAAGACTCACAGGTACTATGCAGAAATCAGTAAATACTTCTGGTATTGGAAGAGTACTGAAAGTACTATATGCAGCAGGATAGAACAAATGTAACCTGTCGGTCTTCTGTTTGCGCCTTCAGGTATGTATTCATGCCTGTGTAAGAGTGAGCAAGAAAGCAAAATAAAAAGAGGAATACAATAGTAAAGACTCCACCTCTTCCACTAAATGAAACTCATCATTTTTTATTGACCAACTTGAAGAAGAAAAACCACTGTTCCTGTTAGAGAAACTGCATTTGGTAATTCAAAACAATATACTTGGAAATATCTGTGAAACATTAAGGACAGCCTGAGAAAGCAAGCTTTCTACACAGCATCCTGTCAGAGTTATCTGATTCGCTGGTCAAACAAGTCTAAAATAATGGCCTTCAGAAACATTTTATTTGATTTACAGTAATTTTCTTCTCTTTTCAACTCTTTAAAAAACAATAACATATTGATATAGTTTAACATCCCACAGCTCAGAACAGTTCCAGGCATTCTATGAAACAGTCCTAATCTATAAAATATGGTCTTCTTGCTACAAATCATTACATCCATGAGTAACTTTATGTACATGAGTTATCCCAGGGATTTGCTGGGACTGGTTACATCTCCTCCCTTATTCGTTCACAGCGTGTGTACATTAAAGGTACACGGGTAACTTTACCTGTCACTGTGAAGCAAATGCTGAAGTCTGATTACTGCATCAAATTAACAGGCTACTGGTAGCAGGGTGTTTCAAATCCACCTGTAGTTTTTTCCTAAAGGGACTGTGACTTTTAAAATCAAACCCACGATACTGGTTACAGGGCACAACAGAATTTGTGCAGCAAGTAGAAATCCACACTGAAGAGGAAGAACGGAGAAACATACCTTGAAGTTATCCAGATTCGTTAAACCACGTGTGGGATATTTGATACCAACAGTACGGGGGTTGTAACACCTTTAGAAATCAATCGTGTAGTACCAGGACTATGAAGAGCCAGGAGGACAGCTGGACGTGGCGAGCAGGAGTTGCTTAGAGAAGAGAAGAGGGTTATTTAGGAAAGCACTTGGCTGTGAGAGATGGTTCCCCAAGTCAGGGCCGTCAACTGTCTGGAGGGTAGATAGCTGTCGCAGCGATGCTGAACCATGACAGTGACTGGGAGTGATAGATGCAGGAGAAAGATCATCAGGGGAATCGGCAGGGCTGGAAGAAAGCTGAAATCTATTGTGAGCATAAAGAAGATGGGAGGAATATAAGGGCTTCTGTCTCCTGTAAGTAAGGAGGGACTTGAAAGCTCTCTGATGAAGGTAAGACCTTAGTGTCAGAAGGTGCGGGATAACCTGAAGGATGACAATTTGCCAAACTTGAGCCTGCTGCTTTGTAGAGAGCTCGCCATTTGCAAATGAGGAGCTTTCGACGTGGGAGCAAGATAGAGACAAAAATATCATTTGGTGTCCGGAAAGATGGATGTTACAGAGATTCATGGAAAACACTGGCAAAAAATGCAGTGTAAGGCTGAACGCTGTGATCTTTTTTAAGATGACTTGGAACTGAATTTAAGTTAACCACAGCAATTCAGCATTAGCTGTGACAATAATGAAAAAGAAGGCAATGTACCTTAAAGTGATTCAGTCAACTTCTTCTGGACGTAGAATCATAGAATCATAGAATCATTTAGGTTGGAAAGGACCTACAAGATCATCGAGTCCCATCTCATGCCTTTCATGTCTGTCACTGCTGAAGTCTGCATTAAGCAAACTCTCCTTTGGACCCCAGGTCCTTTCACACTAATGTATAGACCCTTAAGTGGATAGGAATCCCCATGCAGATTGGAGTATCAAACACTGAAAGAAAGCACAGAACCCAAGGACCTGTGCTTGGTCAGACCAAAGGATCCTTCCAATCCAGTATTGTGCCTCTGATGAGTGGAGATAGGAAGGGGGTTGGTGGCAGGCATAGGAAAGCCTAGAGATAACTCATTGCTATTGCAGTGTTAAATCAAGTTGCTTTCAACCATAGATTAAAGAGGAAAGTCTTTATAACTGTGGCCAGGCTTTACTGCTACGTATGTGCATTCGCTTCACTCACGTAAAGAAAGACCTCACTTCCACTTCACAAGGCCACATGTTTCTTACCTGGGCATTCATCACCCGACTGATAATGACCGTTCTCTGTACTTGGATTCCTTAGGGAGCAGGCTGTAGGTAAAGTACCTTATAGTCCTTGGCTGTTTATATCCTATTAGTTTAATTGAGAGTTAGGCAACTAATTGGAAGGTACATGCCTGAAAACCTTTGATAAGGTAGGCCTTTGTCTCTGCAAACAGATGCTGTGCTGCTGATAGCGTTGCAACAGAGTGAAGCTACAATGTGGATGGTTTCGTACATAAGTGAGGAACTGGACCTTAGAAAATCCAGACTTTTTTCTTGAATGTCCTACAGAGTACTCTGCGATTTAGTTAAGTTATTCAAGCTCATTGGGTCCCAGTTCTTCACTAGCCATTTTCAGTTCCCAACATCTGTCTCTTCTGAAGACACAGTAAGGGTAATATTTTCAAGATGTTTACAGAAATAGAGGACCAGATAATTACAAATTAATGAAGCGATGAAAAATAGATGCAGAAAGCACTGTATTTTATACATTTTCATTTGGTTTCTATACAGCATACGTATACCTCCTTCTTCACTAGGTACGGAAACAAAACACTTTCTTGGGGTAATGTACAGTAAAGATCCATTTTCTTGACTATCTAAATGTCTCTGTCTCTTTCAGTAATACAAATCCCACTGTACTGTATTCTAGTACTCTACAAGTCCAGACCGAAAATAAATCTCTCTGGAATTTTCTTTTTGTCTGTTATTTCTGGCTCCAATAGCAAGAAGAAGTGTATTTTAAGGGAGAGTTTAGTTCTTTGGGGGCGATTAAATGTATAAGTCTGCCAAAACACACTTGATCTAAACAGTAATCCCCCAGGAAGCCTGTGAGACTTTGAATTTTATTACTGAAGTGAGTCTACAGCTAAAATGGTTTCCTTGCCTTTTACATGTTATTTTCTCACAGTTACACTGGAGAGCAGAACCTGATTTTATAATAAAATTTACTTAGTATGCAAAATTCCAGATGTGGAATCAATGAAGGTGCTCAAACAGAATTTAATGGTGATGATGAGTGACAGATGAGAAATCAGCTCCCTCTTCTAAACCTGGAATAGCTCAATGAGGCCATTGAATTGTAGGTGTTCACTAATTTCAGAAATGCCAGTAATTGTGAATTAAACGAGGATCAAGGATGAGTTTGTTTAGGGAAAATATGCCTTTCTAAATAGTCAGCACTAAGAAAAATAGTCTTTTAAAAAGTAATTTAAATAGCAGGTTTTAAAAATGCAATACATGAGCTTTTGGGGAAAGAACTACCTCAGTGTTTCTTTTTCAAAGAATATATTGTCTGTATGATTGATGCGGTCGATACACCGTGTGAGCTGTGATCCCGGTGGCCGGTGGTGCAGGTGCAGGTGGGATATTAAGGACTGGTAGTGAGGTACATACAGCATTATGGAATCCGTCATGGACAAACCAGAATCGACTTGAAGAATTTTTACTGTATCTTATTGCCAACTAACGCAAACTTCTAATCTCCGATTTGAGTATTCAGGAGGAAAATACCTGTCCCCCACCTTCCCCAGGCTCGGCTTAAGTCAAACGCCTCTCCCCCCAATTCCCAGGCTCGGGGTCGGCGCAGAACGGTTTCTGTCTGCTGCTCCTCCGGTCACCCACGGCTGCAGTCCCTCGGGGGAGCGCCTGCCCCAGCGTGGGTCACCCGCCCGTGAGGTTTTGGAGCTCCCTAAGTTGCTTACACCAGTATTGGAGCCATCTGGAATGGGTCGTGACCGGCCTGGGGCAGTTCATGCTCTTCTCCCACACTGGGCACCACTGCAGCTCCCGGTACTTAAAGCAGTTCAGGCCCAATACACTCTTCTATACTTTAACAGCAACTGACAACTTTTTCATAGGCTTGGGTTTTTACAGCCATCTGGTAGAATTTGAGAAAATTTAATTAGGAAATTAAATCCCTGCTACAAAACGTCAAAGGGTAGCTAAACAACAGCATAAAAAAACATCAAAAAGCGATAATGCCATGTCCTAAAAGCTGCCTCTGTCGTACCTGAGGCAGGAGGGTCAGTGGCTCAGAACTGGTGTCAGAGCCCTTCACACGCTGTGTCGATACAGCAGCAAAAAGTTTCAGTGACTTGGTACTGGTGAGATTGTCTTCGCATCAGTGCTTGGAAAGGCCTTTAGGTGTGCGGTGGGAGGTCCCACTTGGGTGGATACAGGTCGTGCCAGTGAGATAATCTGTCTCGTTTAGAGATCTCATGTCATTTTTTTTGAGAGTGAGAATAGTGGAAGTCACAGCTGCGGCTCAGACGATGGCGATGTTTACTCTGAAGATTTGGTTCCCTTTAGTTCTTCCTCATTTCTTTTCCAAAGCTACTGCTTGGGGTGCATTGTCCATTGCAAAAGTAGATTTGGACATAAAACCTGAAATCCTGATGAAGACAAAGCAATACAGGGTATTTATATCACTGTAGTCAGTTTAGGTAGATGAGAGGTATGGGGGGACAAAGTTGATTTTGATTAGTTAACTTTAAAGTCTGCACCATGTACAGTTCCAACAAGTTTGCTGCATCTGTGAATAAATATTTTTTTTCCCCCAATTAAGATACGGTCATTATTGTGCTCAGTTGAACAAAAGCAGCTTTTCTCTTTTGAGGGCTGTTTTGGTTTGTTTTTTTTTATACTAGGGAAAATAATCTGTCACCTAACTCATTTAGAGTTCAGCCTGTTGATTACTCATAAAGAGCTTGGAGACCTTAGGATCAAGGTCAGTATGTGTGAGGCAACAGCTTGCTGAAATGGCTATTTTAAAAGCCTGAGGTTAAACATATATAACCAGTATTTTTCTTCTGTGAAATGACAAGCATATTTCTCTTATTAATGAGAAACAAAGTCTTTCTGAACTTGAATTCTATCTACTGAGGGTATAGGGCGCTTTTTTTTCCCTTCCTCCCCCCCAAGTTATCCCACTTTTAGAGAGTTATGCAAAGATTTTGTCTTCATTTTGCAACATGTGACAATGAATAAACACCCTTACTTCGGTTAAAGGTCATCAAAAGTAATGCTAATACCTTTGCATTCAGGGATATTCTTCAATGAAGTCCTTTGATCTGTAAAATTAAATTTGTTTCTTCCCTCACTATCTGTATAAAACACTCTAACAGCCCTAAGTTTTTCTAAATTACACTGATTTCTACAATGACATTTTGATTATGAAACTTTTTCTGAAGAGAATTCTTGAACTAAGACATCTTTTCAAAGACAATTTGCCATCAGTGCGGCGCAGGCAGCTGAGCTACGGGACTCGGGGACAACGCAGCTGTATTGTGGCTTGGCAGATGACAACCGGTGCAAAATAAATTCTTTTAGCTTACCTCTCAGTAGAAGAGATTTAGGCTGAGGTGTTTTACCTTTCATTTGCAGCGGGTTAAAGTATTTCTGCTCAGCTGTACTCAGTAACTCATTAATCTTAGGTGGCTCCAGCTGTGTGGGAATGAAGGTGCTCATATGTAGGTTCACAGGAATAGTTGATAAATATAATTTTCTATCAGTAAGTGTTAGAGGCCAAACGAGAAGCTTATACCAGCTTAATATTATGGTTTTCTTACAGGAGTACAGGAAACCAGTGTGAACAGAGAGTGGAAACACAGAAGTTTCATTAGGAAAGCCCTTAAGGTCAGCGGCAAGAAGAAAATCATTCAAACATTGATTTCCTAAAAGAACAGAAATACAAATAAGTCCTAAGAAGGCCTCATTAGGACCAGGTACGTTAGCTATTAACACAGACGGGTAACCGAAGCACAAAGCCTTTGGGGTGACTTCCCGAGGCCACGTAAGGGGTGCCAGCGGCGGGCACGGAAAGCGCGCCGGCGAGGCCACGAGCGACGTCGCTGCGTAGCTCTAACGCGCCAGAGACTCCCAGGCCCTTACGGGTTTCCCTGTGGCCTGGCCGGAGCTGCAGGAATAACCTCTGTGTGTTTTTTACGCTGGCGACGACACGACTCGTGCCTATTCAGTGTGCCGTTAAACTCGCGGTTTCGCTGCGCCCGACCTTGTGCCTTCTTCACTGCAAGTGCTTCAAATGCTTTTTCTGGGAAAAGAATTATTAGGCAATATGTTTTTCCATAGGGTTTATCCTTAGACCATCTGAGAGTTTAATGAATATTAATATTCCACTGTTATTTTCCTCTGTTCTTCTTTAACAAGGTGGTAATATGATTCCCATTTTACATACGGAACAGAAGCTCAGACCATTTCAGATTAAAAATTAGAGCCACGATGCAAGGCACCCAGGTTTTTTGCATTTCTTTGGTGCAAGCTCTGACGCACCCTGACTGCTGGCAGCTGGGGGGGGCAGGGCCAGGCTGGGGGTACTTATAGCCACCAGTGCCCAGCTGGGGTTGCAGCTTCTCAGATGTGGTCTGGGAGGGCAGGAGGAACGTTAAGAGCCTGTGGTGAGCAAAGGGGTTTGGGGTAATGGAGAATGGGGTTTGGGATTTTTTTCCCTACTCTGTGGAGCTGTGTTGTATTCAGGCTTGGTAGTAGGGTTGTGGGCTTCCTGGGGTTTAAGGGAAAGACTTCTGGTGTGAGGGAAGGTGTTTTCTGGGAAAACTGCTGAGGGGGTGAAGAGCCTGAATGCAGGACTGGTGAGGAATGCATATGTGATGGGTTTAAGTTGCCTTTATCTAACTAATGGGAAATACTGATTATGGGATGATGTATGTAAATGCAAAAAGCTGGGTGTGTAAAATCTTTCCTCTTTTTCCCGAGTTTTAAACTCAGGGAAGCTTTATATGGTTTGGAGCCCTCTTCTGAGGGTAGATATTCTGTGTTCACTGACTGTAAAACTTCTTATTATATCTGCTGTAATGTGGTACTTGAAAATAACTGTGAGGAAATACCAGGTGGGAAAATGTGTGCTTTTTCTGTACGAGGACGCTGGCTGGCCTAAGTGTTCAGGCAGCAGGGGACCTGGGCTCACCCTTGCTGTGAGGAGTTCTCGTCTGCTGCTTCTAGTTCTTAGAGGAGTACCCTGGTCCCTTGGACTTCTGTGACATCCACTGTCTCTTTCTCTCTTAGCGCAGACTCAGCTTTACGTTCCTACAATTTTTTGTTCTTCACCCTCCCTGTATTTTTAGCCTATGCATTTTTCCCAGCCAGTCTGACCCGACACCTTTTGGTAGCCTAGCTGCAAGTCCATAGTATCTCTCTGTTGAATGGGTGTGAACTCAGTGTATTTCGGTTTTGCATGTTTGTCTTACAAGTTCACAACCCTTCCAAAATATGGATGACAGAAAGTTTCTGATGCTGGGGAGAGCTGCCTGCTAAATTAAAAATGTTATTTCAAAGTCCAAGTATGCTAGAAGAGTTCAGTGGATTCACTGGAATGCTGTCCTTAGTAAATCAAAGTATTTTTACTGTAACTTTTGCTTTCTGAAGCTTCTGAATTAATTTTCTTGAAACATTTAGCCTGAAGGAGGTACTTGACAGGAGATGTGTAATCCAAAAGTGGTACGGTTTTGTAAAATTCTAAACTGTCAGTGAGAAAGTATTTTCAAGATTTTTTTGGGTTTGCTTAGATCGAATGGTGTAATCGAGTAACCTTGATTATGCATAGTATAATGAACACCTTCTTAGCAGTTTGGCATGTAGTCCTTCTGCAAAGGCAACTAGGAAGGAACAATGTTTTCTTGTTGGAGTCTTTCTAATAACCCATGTGGCAACAAAATCCTTGTTTTTCTTCTGTATTTGTGTCTTCATGAAGAATCCCAGAAGCTGTTTGGGTTTTCTCTGTTGGATCATGGAAGCTAGCAATGGAAAAGACCTCCTTTGTTATGTTACCTAATGCCCCTCACCCTCAGTGTGAGATTATTCACTACTGTACTATTATTTTGTCTAGTCTCATTTAAAGTGAGAAAGGCCTATGCTAGGCCTTACACTATTTCCTCTGAATGACACTTCCAAAGCTGAAAATGATACACTTGTCATGCATGTTTTGTGCTTTACAAGCTAAACTTTTATTTACCTTAATTTCATCTAACAAGTCTTAGTGAAGACTTCTTTATGATGTAAAATAACTCTCAGCTCCCATTTCCAAGTTACTCTATGGTTATTTTGTTTCCATGGTACTTATCCCTCCGAGAGCTATGTTTTCTGCTAGTCTTCTGTTTCCATCTAATGGACCTAAATCAAGTTTAAATTTGAGAAGGTTTTCTCTTCTTACTCCTGAATTAGTCAAGACAACTTAGCAAATGTTTTCTCTCACACAAATTATTTGCAGTTTGAGTTAAATTGTGAGTAGCTTGTATTTATTTGTTCTTGAGCCAAAATCCTGTAATAAACTCTCAGGTGCAGCAACTGGGCAACCAGTGAACCCCAGTGAGTCTTAGAATGGATGCGACTTGTTTTTGATGAACATTATTATATGGAGTAGTGTGCTATGGAAGGAGGAGAGGTTTGGTTGGATTATTTAGAGTTATTCTAAATAAGGACATATTCCTAAAAGTTTTCTCCAAGATGTTTACTTCCTGTCTTGTTCCGTAACTTCCAAGTCTTTAATTGTGCTTTGTCTCTTGCTTAACCCTTCAGCTTTCTGTTCATGTGAAACCTGGATTTTTTTTTTTTTTTGGGCGGGGTGGTGGTGGTGTTCATTTTTAGTCACAACTTTTCAAACTTGCTGATCTATGTGCTTCCCCACCTCTCCCTGTAACATCCCCCCTGCCCCCTTTTGCCCTTTGATTTTTTTTTTTGGTCCCCCTATACTACCACTCTGATCAATACTCTCTAGTGTATTTTGTGTTCATTCAAAGATATCATTACTCTTCTTTCCCAGAATCCATGGAGCGTTTTTTCTGTAACAGCTTCTTCCTTCCCACCCCTGCTCCCTTATCTTTCTTTCTCTCACCCATGGCAGAAAGAACAAGCTCACCACAATGGCAGCTAATAGAGGTAGCTCATATTCAATTTCACCGGTTTTCATTACATCTCCAAAATATATCTGGTGAACCTCTTCAGGTTCTCTTCACTGTGCTTTGAGTAATTGCAGCAGACTCCAGGGCACGCAGCCGATTGAGGCAGAAATGGGATGCGAGTCTGAGTATTGATCACAGTGCAGGGAAACCTTTATCTCCAGATCATCCAGGCCAGGTAGGTATAGAACAAAAATTGTCAAGCAGAGGAAGACATCATGTTCCTGCTCTAGGACTGACAAAGAACACGGAGGTAGCATTAACAAGAACAGGCAATTAACTTTTTAAAACACTGTTCTCGAGGGTTAAACTTTCAAGAAATATTCATTTCTCATGGATGGCAGCAACAGTCATTGGACTTCTCAGTCTTTAGAGGGAGCTTATTTATTTGCCAGGCAAGGTATATGGCAGGGTACTTTCTGTAGAGCGATTGCAGATTAACCCTCGTTAACAATCTGCTAACAGCAAATGTAAGCACCTGCATGAAAGGTGTCTGTATCTGAGCTGGTCACTCAAGCACTCCTGGGCCTTGGAGGGTCTGATCTCACAAATGTAGATGCCTGAAATGAAACAAATTATAGTGCCCTGAGGTATAAACTCTTTTTAACAGCGACTATAAAGGGAGCCTGAAAAGACAAACTCACATATAGATGTATGACCACAAGTGAAAGAACTGCTGTCTTTAAGGATAGTTAAATGCTATTTGCTCTGAGACCCATAAGAAAGATGCCTCTGTAGGTATCATGTTATTAAAATTATTATTGCTAAAGCATGTCCTTGGAAGTACTGCACTGCTTTGAGTGAGGAGAAAAAAAATAAGCAAACCATCCTTAACTTGAAGCCCCAAATGATCTGCTCTTTTTTTATCATCTGTAAGCTTAAAATTTAGCACAAGAAAAGCTAATCTTTTGCTGTCTGTTGCCTGTGGTGATATGTAGGCTTTAGTAAGAAGAGTAAAGGAAATTCTTGTATAAAAAATGCTTCATTGCACATGAGGGACATGGATGTAATGGCTGACAAAAAATGTTTAATAGGAAAATAAGTTATCTAAGCCTGTAGCAGCCTCTATCAGCATATGCATTTTTGAGGTAACAGAACTCGGTGCTCATGCAGTGGCTCTTTACAGCATTAACTTTGAGATCCATTAGGCTCTGGAACAGTCTCCCCTGAAAAGCGATGCAAACCCTATTGCTCAGTCTTTAAAACTAGACTGCAAGCTGGTGAACGTACATTAGAGAGCAGTAACTGAGAGGTAAATTTGGTTGAGAGAGATGGATATAATGGATCTCCTCCATTTCTGACTGAGGTAACTGCCAAGGTAACAATTAAATCTAATTACTTGATCAGCCCAAACACAGAACTAGGTTTTCTTTAGGTTTTGCCCATTAATGTGCCAACTGCCTTCTTCACAGAGCACGCTAACTCTTAAAGTCTTGTAGGTGCAGTTGTGTACAAGGTTTGATTAATTTCTATCCTAATAGATGTATTAGCATAGCTATCTCTGTTTTGAGGCTAAAGTAGCTTTTATCTGGCAACTTCCACAGTAGCTGCGGATAGAATCATTTAGGTTGGAAAAGACCTTTAAGATCATTGAGTCCAACCATCATCCCTGCCCACTAGACCATGTTACAGAGTACCTCGTCTATGTGCTTTTTGAACACCTCCAGGGATGGTGACTCAACCACCTCCCTGGGCA
>JAVJGG010000032.1:24479987-24491422 GCA_035590195.1 Aviceda cuculoides
ACAATATCTGCCTTGTTGACTTTCCCTCTAATCCTCACCCATAAGCACTCCACCTTGTCATCGGAATCATGTAGCTCTGTACAGTCAAAACATTCCCTAACAAGAGGGATCTCTTGGGCTCTCGCAAGCCTTTGTTCCCCTTGTGAACTGAAATGTCTTATTTCAGGCCTAGCTTGGGTTAAGCTAGAAGTATTAAAATACCCTATTTCAACATGACTATGATATGTGAAGTTCTGCTCGCTGTCACAGAACTCTTCTGAATATACATAAAACTCAGAAAGGCTCAGGTCTTTTTGTCTTTCTTGTGAATTAGGGTTTTTTTAATCGTTCTTCTTGTTTTGGTTCACTATAGGTTGTTTTTGCATGCAAGCAAATTTTAATGATTGGTGTGTCTGCTTGCAACTTTGCGAATATTCTAAAACAACTTTCCAAAATACTGCACAGCCATAAACATCCAAGAAGACATTTTGACCTCTCCTGATCATCTTGGTAGTCAGCCTGCAGTGTTCAGATAAACAGAGAAAGCACACCTTTTTGATAAACTAAAGCTAATTTTACCCTCATCCTGATATTATTCCTTGTTTAGAAATGCCTATCCCACTACTGAGTATCAAGCTGGTTTGCTGAATTCCTGTGCACACAAGCAACACTTGAAAGGAAACCTGGAGTTGGGGCTGGAAGGAAATGGCCGTCTCGGGAGCAGGAATATTGATGAAACTATCCCTCGGGCATTCTTAATTGCAGTCAGTAAAACTTGAGTCAGAGTAAATAATAAACTGCTGATGGGCACAAGGGGTACAGAGAGGATAGTCAAAAGCTCCTAGAGAAATAAAGCATCTGAGACTCGAAATATTGGTTTAAGATACATGTTGTAATCACAGCTTCCAATATTTCTTTCTCTTTTAATTTTTTTTACCTGAATGTATGTTAAGTTAAAGGTCACAGAGAGATCTATGACCAACTAAAAAAATCAAATTAAAATCTTGCTGCTTAGAAAAGAAAAATCTTCTAGGGAACTGAAATGTACGAGTGTAATACTCTGATCTTTTTGTTATCAATGCTTCTTCAGTACAGGATAAATCAATCCAAGGTATTTAGTTTTAGTTTAGTAACTTTCATCTTGTTCCTTAAACAGTGATGCAGTATTTAAGGCTGCCTGTATACTTCAACAATCCAGCTGTTTTTAGGAAGTGCTCAATGATGTGAGAATAAAATACAGACAAACAATTTGACTAACTCTGTTTTTGATAAGAGACATACCGCACCCTTTTATTCTTGCAACCCAGCTCTCTACAGAGGGGAAGAGAGATAATAACTGTCAGAGATATATGTGAACAAATGTAAACAGAATGGTAATATTAGCTCAAGCTGTGGGTCTGTGTATTGGAGTATTTTGCTTGCAGCAGTGGCTGTGAGTGGGTGCTTCTGTAAGAAGAAAGGCAGGGCAAGCACAGGCAATGTCCCTGGCCTTCAAGTATTTTCTTGGGTCTCTTGACCAGAGAGCAAAAAATATAATTTCTTTTGTGGGGTGGTGGTGAGGGAATGTAGGGTGAGAATGTAACATCTATGTAGGATTTTGGAGTATGGAGTCTGTGGGCATGTTTTTTTTTATTTTTTTAAATGATGAAGAGCTGTAAGTTTCTAAAATAGCCTTTCTTTTTAAGGGTTGGAAAATGTGTCTTCAAATAATAGCAGCCAAATAGCACAAATTCAAGGTGATTATGATTTGTATTTCAGCACTGCAGGATTAATTTGAAATTACAGGCTTGAGGCCCTGAATTAGAATAAATTTTTAGGCAGAAGGTTGGAATCTGATGGTAAATCTCTGTTGGAATTAAAAATATCTACAATATAAACTGCTCAATTTGCTAAAGAAGTTGGCTTAAAAAAAACCCCCAAACCCCAAATGATGCCACCATATGACATGCCTGTCTGTATTTTAGGGCAGTTAATACCTAAATATAAAACCTAGTGTGTTTCTTGGACTGTGAGGAACTCCCATGTGTCGCCTGCTAGACTATGTGAATTTCAAGATGTAAAGAACATGAACAATCTGTTTGCTGTAGTTATGGTGGTGTACTTTCTCCCTGGAGAAGTTTAGGATGAAATAATTATTACTATTATTCATATGCCTGTTGCAACAGGAATGGATAGACCCTGACCATACACTTCCTACAACATGCTCAGAACAGCAGAAATCCATTTACCATTTCTCTTGAATATAAACTCTGGCAAACTCCTGAAATGTTTGCAAGAATTAATCTCCCCCCCCCACGCCACCCCTTCCAGATAACACATTCTCTTGCTTGCCTGCTTTTCCACTTTCTTTTGCAGTTTGTCTCCTGAAAATCTCTGTCATTACAAGTAGGCTTCACAACTCCTGGGAGGAAGGTTCCTTGAGAAAGCGATCGCAGTGCTCTTAGTATCGTACAGCTCGGCCATGGAGACGCCCCAGTCAAAGAGTGGGAAGACCTGCCGCAAGCCGCGTGTGCCGCCTCGCAGTCCCTGCGGTCTGTGGGCTGCCGTGTGAATTTACACCCCGCGCTGATCCTGGCTCCAAGTTAGGACCGGGCTGGGGAAAGCGGTGGCTGAGGAACTGGTCCGTATTTGCTTCTGATGGTTGCTACGAGGGTGTTCATCTGGGTGGCGTGGACAGCTGGCGGTAGGAACTCCTCAAACCTCATCAGAGGTGCCCGGTTGTCGCGGGTGACAGCCTGCGCCTGTCGCGGTGAGCCTCTCGGATCATCTTCCACCCCTGCCGCAGCCCTGCTAAGAGCCTTGTCAGTGTGGAAACTGTAGTCTTAAATATGACTTTTCCTTGATAGAAGTCACCGAAAATTAAGAGGAAGCGAGGGGGCTGGGCTGACAAATAGCATATGGATTTGGGGTTCGCTAAATCAAAACAGGTCAACGTAACCAAGCGAAACGCTGCAAAAGTTTTCGAGGGACTTCGGAGGTTTTTTGTGTGTGTGCCTGCGTGCTGGGTTAGTGCTTTCTCTACCAAGGGCTCTACTGAGCAATAAGTTCAGGTGCTTAACTTGTGCTGAATTTTGGATCTTGTTTTCAGAGGTGTGATATTAACTGACAGGTCATCAAGTTCAGCCGAGTTTGGCGAGGGCCAGAATGAGAGGGAGTGGAAGTACGGGCGGGGGGCAGGGAGCGGTATATCTGCCTGTTTCATAATGTTTTGTAAACTGCTTTTGTTTTAAGCATCCTGGGAATACGAACAAAGATGCTTGTAAGACTGTAGTAGTCAGGGGACTGATGAGATGTTTTGTCCAAAGTGCTACATGTGTCAGCCCCCAAGGGGGGAAAAAAAACCCCAAAACCAAACCCAACAAAACCAGAAACCAATCAACCCTTGGTGCAAAAAAGTGCAAAAGATGTTTTTTCCTTTTGATTAACATGGAAGTAATTAGCAGGTGGTATGGTTTTAACACAGATGTAAGAATAGATGAGGTAGAATGGAGGTCCTTGCCTGGACTTTTGGGATTATGATGAGCAATAACTGGAAGATACTATTAACAATAACTTATTCTTCCACAACACTCAATATTTTTTCTTCTTCTTTAACATGTAATCTATGTCATAGAAATTAGAATGCAAGTCAGTTTAATTTTTTGCTGTTCCAGTCCAACAGATTGTAAACGTTAGATGTGTGAATTAGTTTAGCTTTGGTGTAACTTTTTTTATGTACTCAAGAGATTCTGACTGCACCTAGAAAAACAACTTCAAGGTGGTGGAAAAGCCTGTCCACAGTGGACTTTGGTCTAGACATGAGGTCTGTCTTATGCAAGCTGAGCTGACTGGTTAGAACTATAAATGTTAAGTCACTGATAATGTTCTGAGAATAGCCAAATTACTCGTGCCACAGTCTTAGTAGAACGTGAACCATCAGTTTCATTAGTATGTGTTCTGGGACGATGTGTTCTCAAAACAGAAAGTATCAATGTAGTGCTATAAGCTTGTGGCATGCCTGTGGCATTTTGGACACTGCAAGAAGTGGAAAAGGTTTGTGACAAGAATGCTCAAGTGAACAGAGCAAAGTCGATATGACGGACAGTTAAATACATCAGGGCTTCTCAGTGTGAAGAAATGAGTCCAGGCAGCGTATGACAGAAGATGATAAAGCTGTGAGTGGTGTACCCAAGTGCGCAGAGCGTTCCTGTCTCCGACCTTGCAACTTCTTATGGCACAGACAGTTACAGGTTGGGACGGTGTACTTGGGAAATATCGCTATTTGCTTCCTGTGATCTGATGGTTGTCTGTGACTGTGACCAACACAGGCAGAATTTTGGCTAGATGGACCTTCAGTCCAAGCTCCTGTGGCTGCTCATGTTCCTATGTAGATAGGCTCCGTTAGGGTCGTGGATAAATGAGAATGCTGTTTGCTGTTTTCTTGACTTAGGCAGCTTAAACACAAATACAAGGTGTCATGCAGTGTTGGGAATAGGATGGGTTGTGGAGAAGTAAAATAATTGCAGCAAAGAAAAAAAAATTACCATTTACAATGTCTCCTGTTAGTTCTGTGGACTTTCTTATAAATAAATCATTTTAGATTTAAATTATAATGCAAGTTAAGCTGAAAAAGTGAACAAAAGCCCAAGTGACTACACGTGATTAGTGGAACAGGGCTGGTCTTCCATCTTCTGAAACAGTTCCCTACAGTGCCCTATATTTCTCTTTCCATATACCATGAAGATCCAGCCTTTTTGTGCTGTGTGGTTTTGTAAGTTCACTGGCTGTCAAAACTGCAGGGTTTACTCACCAGCAGAAGGCTTTTACTCAGTGTTACTATTAAATATTGTGGCAACAGTGCTTATGGACGGTGCCATATTAGATTGCAGTCCTCTGTGCTAAAGCGACAGTAATACCGCCATGGTCAGTGCATCCAGGCTTCTTTGCCAGCTTCCCTACGGATGGACTGTCTAAAACTACACTGGCATTTCTGTCTCTGTGCTTGTTCAGTCACAGTTTAGTTGCTAGAACTTGCTGTGGTAGCTCTTTTCGGGATCCAAAGCACCAAACTCATTTCACTAGCTCATTCGATAGGGAGCTCTGTCAAGTGTATTTGGTTGTTCAGACCTACGAACTGGTTCCTTACCGGTCCCACGTAGTTATAACTTACTGTAGTAATCTCCAAACTGCTTCTGAAGAATAGTTTATTTTTGCTTTCAGGTTCCTGAAGGAGTCTCAAAGTGTCACCTGCTGCAAAAAGTTGGAATTACGGATGCCAAGTGAGACAGCAGTGCTTTCATCCTGAACCTGATGCGGAGGGTGCAAATTACCTGTGGGAAAACAAAGGCAATATGACTGTTTTCGTATTTCGTGGGAGTGAATTACAGCTAGGGCTTGCACTTGCCACTACAGAATACCCACGCTCACGCACCGATGTAGGTCAGCTGCTTGGACAATACATGGAAAATCTGTTTTGGCTGTTGGACTGAGAACTTCAAACTCGTTTCACAAGTGAAAGGTTTCAGCAGAACAATTCTTGGTAAAGGCAGGAATTTCAAGCACCTTCATAAATGCAGTGCTGGATGTCTGCCTCGACTGACTTTCTAAATTTTCTTTTCCTGCCAGAAATCCTTTCTTTTCTAAAAATATTTACTTGACTCTGCATATTGCTGTCTAATCTAGAGATGGATAATACAGTGCTGATTTTAAAATCCTGGCTGGTACAGGATATAAGCATGACTTCTAAAATAGTGCTGAACCGAGTTGCTTCGGAACAAATTTTCTAACCCAACGCGTTCTTCTGGGCGTAGCGTGGTTTATACACCACCACCAACCCCCACTTCCCCCCCCGCCCCATAACCAGTCCTGCCATCCTAATCTTCTAGACCATTTACTACCCTCCTCTTATCCCAAGAAAAATACAATTGCTGGCTCTGATGTTCATTAAGTGATAATTCAGACTTTGATGTAGAAACAGGTCCTATTTCGGCTGCGGAGAAATCCAGATCGCCCCACGGAAAATGCCCCCCCACGTCCACAGGCGAGCACGCAGTATGTAGAATGCCTTAAAGAAACTGTAGCTAACCACCTTATTAGTATTCCTCCCTCCTCTGTGTTTCACTTGCAGCAACAGAGGGCTGAGCAAAATGCAGTAGAACGGGGACAGAGACAGAGCTGGCAATCATCTCGGTGCAGGCTGCTGAATGTAGGGGGTGAGGGGGGGGGGGTGGGTGGGAAGGGATGCAGCAAAGCAAGATTAATAACCTTGCCATAATCCCGTGCACCCTGGAAGGAGATACCTCTGGCGACTGAGCTGTTCTTGTCCTGATTAATTGGACCGGGTGACCGAGCGGCTGGCAATCCACCTGGTTTTGGAGGCGACCCCCTGGTTTTGCTGCTCTCTGCATCCTCTACCCATCTGGGGAGGTAGCAGCGAGACGTACCATCTGCAGCACACACAGCAGCTAGCGGAGGCTACTACTGACAGCGTGCGCTCCAGGGTTGTTTTTTTTTTTTTTGGGGGTGAGCGAGGAGCCAGGTATTATTGTACAGTAGGATATTTCTGCGCTCGAGCTGCTGAATTTCGCAATCTGGTCCCTGCGCTCCCCTTTTGCCATTGCCTTTTGAGTTCTGGGCTTACTTTTGGCATAGTCTCCTGGACGCGTTTTGCTGGGGATGGAAGAGCAGTAAATGGAACCTCTGAAAACTAATTGTTTTGCTTCTGCGCGACTCGAGGAGGAGGAAAGCGAAAAGCATCAAATCCAGCTGGAGGAATTTTAAATTTCTTTCGGAGAAGTTTACAGAGGGACTGTACAAAAGGTAAGTCCAGGGGTTTGTCTGCCCCTTCTGCTTCCTTCTCTGCCTCCTGCTTGCTGCTTTGAGCTGGGGAAAAAAAGCTAAAACATGAGTACTGGGTGCATATGGAGTGTGGTGTTTGTAAAGTCTGTGCTTGTAACTGGCATCCCCTTTTTACTTCCTTTTCTGGTTGGTTTTTTTTTTTTTCGGTTTGTGGGGTTTTGGTTTTGGGTTTTTTTTTCCCTCCCCCTGGCATTTGCACAGTAACAAAACAATGCTTGGAAAAGAATGATCTATACTGGTGGAAAATGTTAGTTAAGTAGCACTATAAAGCTCCTTTCATTTCAAAGGTATTAGACTTTCTAGGGAGAGAATTCTTTTTACTAAACCAGCTAAAATATTTGGGAAGTATCTAGAAGGGGCAAGAAATATAGCTCATACAATATCTTCATTAGAAGTCTCCGTATCTTCATAAATCTTGTCTGTTTTTTTCTCTGCATTTAGTCAGCTCTGGAATGATGAATATGTAAGTAAAAAGCTGCTTCTGCTGCTGTTAGCGGAAGTAGAAGGTAGCAGAATGGAAATTTGAGGATTTGTGCATCACTTATGTGAAGTTCATCTGTTTGCTTCTCATTAACCTTTTGAATGCTGCTGCTTTCCTTTTTTTTTTTTCTCCCTTCTTTCAGCTACAGAATTTATGAAATATGTAGGGTCAAACAGTAATAACTCATACGGAACAGAGTCCCAATCACAAACGAGTTCTTGTGGGCCCTCAATTTTTGGGATGGAGGTGCTACCAAGTGCTGAGGTGACCAAAGTAAATGTCTCATCCAGCGTGGTTCATGGCGCTCCGGTATTTCAGGAGATCTATCGATCATAAGGCTGTGGTGTAACTCGGTGTTTAAACCTGGCATTTATCCCCCCCCCAATGCAGTTTCTGCAGGAACAGTATGAGTCTTGTAGCCTTTCCCATCTTTCCATTAAATAATAGAAATAAAATACCATTGCATTGCAATAGAATCGGAGCTCTTGTAGTTGAGCTTTTTTTTTATTGCTGCACTGATAGTACTTAGCATTCCCAAGGAGGTGAGAAAACCATCTGTAAATACATTTCAGAGATGCATCGTTCTCCAAATGGAATTGCTAGGTACTCACTCCTTCTCAATTATATGAATATGAATGACTAATATTGAAGGATATGGTATCTATTTGAAAGACTGCATAGCTGGTTATTTAGTGTAAAAAGACATGGCTCAAAATTCAGTTTACTGAATAGTCAGATATTGAGGGGCTTGTATTTGTATGTATACATACGTAATGTATGTAAAGAAATGGGGATTTACGTCAGATTTATAAATATAAGGACACATCAAATAGGATGGACCTTTGATCCATTTGGCACAAAGAAGTGTAATGACCCTTCTTGTACTAGATCCTGTGTTGTAAAGCTAAAAACTTAATGAAAAGGCTCTGCTTCAGAGTAATCAAATCACTTCATGTTATTGTATCCTGTCAGTCAGTCCCTCTATTTCCCACTGGTTTTGCATAATAGCTTTAAAGGGGGATTAAGGAAGGAGGGAGAACTGGTTATAGGTGTGTTTTCCCCCTCGTTTTCTGGAAGTGATGCTCTGTGTTGCATGTGCCTTTATGTGATTACAACAAATATTTCGGGGCAGGATGCAGTTGGCCAGCATTGTACTTTCCTCGAGCCCCATTGCATATAGCACACGAATCTATTTCACCAGGCAATGAGCTATACTCTCTTTCAACTATGGGGAACAGTCCGTGTGTAATGAGGGCTAAAAAAACCACAAAACTGTGTGTGGAGAAATGACAACTCCTGATTTTTAGAGCCTGGTTTTAGAATTGGAAGTATGTAATGAGACCATTAGAACAGAGATGTTGACTGGATGAAAGCAGGGGAAGGAATGTTCTGCCTGGAGATGAAACAACTTTCGTGTTCTGGGGAAGAAGACAACGCATTTGCTCCGCTAGTATTTCTGCATATTCTGATGTGTAGGGTATAATTTAGCAGTGTTGCCCTAAACTGAGTGGGAGGGTAGTCACCTGTACGCTGGAGAAGAAAGATGTTGCTGCTCTCTTGATAGGGTGTCCAGATGTTGTTAATCATCCATCTCTGTTGATCATCAACCCTACTGAAGTGAGACTGGTGTGGATTTTTTTGCATGTAGTATTATCTCCTTATATACTGCAGACTAAAGCAAATGGTGGTTATTTTACATTTTTAATAGATTCACTAAAGAGGAAACCTCGTGCTTCTCCCTGCCCCCCCTCCCCAAACCCTTTATATTGGTTTAGTAGTTTTTGATTAGAACTCTTCCCGAATGTCAATTCTGATTTCCTAATTATACTGTCATATTTTCTATTTTTTGTTTTTGTTTGTACATCTTATAACATACAATATTGTATATAACGTAACATATTATATCACAGGATCAATTTGGGTTTCTAATACCATTGCTATTCTTATGGCAAGAATGGAAATAGATAATACTCGTTGCTAGCAGGTTTTATGTGGGAACAGGCTTTAGCACCAGTCGGACCGTGTGTGGGCTTTTTAATGTTCAGTTAGAAAACTGTAAAATGAATGTCGAGTCTTTCATTTTAGCGGCACTTCCATTTTAATTGCATTTCATAGTGTAATATCGCATACACCTTCGATCTCACCTAATGGGGAGAATGCTTTTTTTTCTCTGTACCATTGGGGTGCTTGTATGGGCTCAATCTACTATGCGTTGTGCGTCTTGCTGGAATAGGAAGGGAAGGCCTGCACGGGTCTTGCAGTGAGTGTATGGCAGGTAAAGCCTCTCGGCAGGAATATGGGTACAATGAGATTCTCATGAGCTGAATTTTCTACATGTTGTTCTAAGAATAAGTGGAAGGTAAAGAAAACTGATATTTCTTTTTCACTTAGTTCCAGTTAATCGAGCAGCTTCGCTTTCTCGTTGCTGAAGTCAGCCAACAACCAGGCGCTAAGCTTCTCCAGCACATGTTTCTGTGTTTCCAAGATCCAGGGTACTTTACACATGAATTCCTCCTTCCTTCTGAAACAAGCTGGGCTGACAACTGGTATGTCAATCTTGGAGCTTTGCAGCTGCATGCAAGGAAGGGGAGGATGGGAGAGAGGAGATGTACCAGCAATTCCAGGACTTGAAGCAAAAGAACAAGCTCTGTGGGATGGCAGAACGTGTCGCTTCGATTGCTGACTCATTGTGTTGGTCTGCAATATTGTCTTAAGCTAATGTGATGACATTGGGCCTGGCTTTGGAAGAAGGAGCCAGAAAAGAGTAGTTTATCAGTAAACCCACACTGCTTATGAATGTCTACTTCCCTAATGACAAATGGTGCCATCACTGGAAATTCCTGTGGGTAGAGTTAGTGTTCCTAAATCTCTTACTTTAAGAGAATTAATAGTAAATAAAATTTACTGCTTTTAGCCACTTAAGAAAAAAAAAAAAAGAAGTTACAAATATATCCTTTCAGTTGACAAGTTAGTTGACTGCAGTAAATTACTCCCCCCACCCCACCCCCCCTTGCTGTCCTTCCCATTTCTTTTTATTCCATGTCGAATGATAAAGTTTAGGGATGAAGGAGAACCAGAACACAAAATTCCAGTTCCTGGGCTTGCAAACAAACATGTTGGATAAACTCAAAACTCTTAAGCAGCAGATTGAAACCAATTAATTTTCTGCTTTCACTACTCCTAGTTGGAAGTGTGAAAATGGAGTTTGTTTGAGAGATTGTTTAATTTCTTTGCTTTTCAAAAGGACAGTTAGTCAGGTAGTTTAGGGAAGACAGCCTTTGTGGTGCTGCCTGTTATTTGGCCTTCCACAGACTGAGGTAGCCAAGGCAGCTTCCTTTAGTAGTAGAAGTTCTTTATGTTTTTATGAAATTAATACAAAAGATCATGTATTTTTCTGAAGTTGTATAACAAAAAAAACCATGAGAAAATGTTGACTTAGACACTATAGCTTTCAGGAGTGGTCCAAAAGAGGAATGTTGAGAGCATGGTATGCATACGCAGGTATTTGCTTCTAGAGGCTGTTACTGTTGAGGTTGGTGAGGTAGTGATGGTGACGTTCTCAAAGTTAAGATTCAGATGCCCAAGTGGTATGCTGAGTTTTCCACACTTACTTCATATTGCTGAAGAGGAAACCTACTGTTCGGTGTTCTCAAAATCTGCAAGATGCTGCCATGCAAGAGCTCTTGCTGCCAGACTTAGAGTGGTTACATAAGGTAGAATCCTATTGATCCTGGAGGAGGGTGGTGGGCAGAGATTTCTTCAGAAACTGAAGACTTTCTTTCTCAGAACATGTACTGCAGAGGCAGAATTGTAGCGAGGAATCTAGGTCTCTTCCCAGTGTGTATTGAAGAAACTTTTGGTAGGGACAATAATTATTTTGTAACTTGCCGAAGTTTCTTTACCCAACTGTCCATGAGTGGTAGGTACTCTGTTTGTACTTGTTTCTGCTAGCCTTGGCAATGCACAATCAGTGTAAAACAACAGCATGCTTAAGTGAGGCTTGTAACTGCAAATATAGAGGGCTTCTGTTGTTGCATTTTTGACATAGCTTTGAGCTTGCAACCCATGGCAGGGAGATTTTCCTTGAGGCCTGTGAAATGTAATAACTTGATTCGTGTCAATATGGAGCCATACTAGG
>JAVJGG010000032.1:24491522-24506209 GCA_035590195.1 Aviceda cuculoides
TTCCAATCCTTTTATTATTACTGCTGTCATTTTATTAGTGTTATCATTATTGTTATTAGTTTCTTCTTTTCTGTTCTGTTAAACCGTTCTTATCTCAACCCACGAGTTTTACTTCTTTTCCTGATTTTTCTCCCTCACCCTTTCTGGGGGTGGTGGGGTGAATGAGTGAGCGGCTGCATGGTGCTTAGTTGCTGGCGGGGCTTAAACCACTACAAGAATAAAGCAACTATGATGATGTTTATTGTTCCCTGCTATGCACAAATAAAGTACTTGGTATCCTGACCTCAGGAACACTTTTGGTGAAAACAGAATTGGTGGCAAGTCACAAACGCATTTCCAGCAGGAAAAGATCATTTGCCTTTCTCAGACCTGAGATGTAATAATGATTCCAATACACAGCACAATGTAAAAGAGAGACCTGGTTTGATAGATCAAAGACATAAAATGAGACCTTTAACAGTTACTGTTACTTCATAATTGCAGAATGTTTTCTTGTGACACTTGTAAAATGTAAAGAACCTTTTGCCCACCACCACCACTCAAAAGCAAGTAAAAAGCCCTGGCATCCACTGAACACTGTGGTGCCTTTGATCCCACAGAATAGAAGAAATCCTTGAGCTAGTATATTTGACAATATTATTAGTTGTTGTAGCTGTCCAGTTAGGTAGTAATAATAGAATAACATAGTGAGGCTTTTACAACCACTTGACAAAGACTGTTATTATATCTAAATGGAAATCAAGAGGTTCACTTTCACAGTGGAAAAACAGAGTTTCAAAATGCACTGAAAAAAGCTCAAGACCGTTATCTTCCAGAAGAAACCCAAGGAACACACAGAAGAATGGTTCCAACTTGCTGACACTTTTCTAGGAGGTAGCAAACGTGGACTGAGATTTCTGTTCTGCCTGAGTTGAAACAGGTCTCGCAACTTGGTCTTTGACACCCCAGAAATGTACCTTACCGCTAAATAATTCATTACACTACAATAAAGAAATGAGAACTCTTCCTAAGGGGTATTTATTCAAACTGACACATAAAAGCAGATGTTGGAGAACTGACATTGTGGTGCAACAGTAAATACCAACCAAAACTAGTTCTTACTTAGTTCTACTTATTATCAAATTATACTGGTTTTGCAACATTCCCTAGAGAAAAATTATCATTTAATTAAAACTTTTAGTAACATAGAAATATCATCCTTTATCATTTAACACTAACATGCACAGAATTTAGTGAATCAACGCAGAATAACAATGTAAGGCATTTTTTAGTGTGAAATCACATGTACACTAGCAGAATTAAGACCCATATCACATCAGTTCTTTGGGATGAAAGGAAACTCTTCCGCTGGAGAAATAAACTAAACCAGGAGAAATGAGAATCAAAGCGGCCTTTTCATTTATCCAGTGGTGAATACAGGTTTCGAAAAGCAAAAACTTTCAACAGGCATTTTTCTTGCTTGTCTAACTGTCTAACTTCATTTACCAGATTTTAACCAAATACATTAAAATGAAGGGGAGCTTGTGTTACTTGGATCCAAAACTTAATATTGTGGAGGAGAAGAAAGCATTTATATGGTTGCTTTGTAACTCATCTGAAATGTACCACTTTGCATCAGCTCCACAGAATAATTAACTACGTTTTCCTAATGAAAGGAGACAGAATTGTAGTTTTGGTCACACTTGCCTTGCCTGGGCTGGTCTCCTGAGAGAATGCCATCGGCCAAACACAAACACGCAGATACACTCTGAACACTGCTGCCTGCCAAGGGAGTCACGACACATATGCATTACAGGAAAGAGACTTCAGCAGAGAGCTGAAACTGCCTCTATACAGTCAGCCGGGGTGGGGGGAACAAAAGCAATTAATATTGATCTGATTCACGTATGATTCGGGGTGTCTTCAACAAGCCAGAGTTAAACATTCTTATTTCAGACATTGGAACTCTTTGGATCAAAAAGTAAATGGTGAGTGTGAAATATAATCACCTGATTCGTGTCAATATAAAACCATGCTAGGGCTGGGCTACATGGTGAAATGTGACCCTCTCTGTATATATATATATATATATATAATCTTTAACCATTCTGTTTGTCCTTGTATAACCACAAGCTTAGAGAAGGCAGGAGGGTATGTATATAGTTCTTGCTTCTTGCGGGGGCCATTTGGCGCCAGTTTGAACCAGTCTTTTTCTTAACCCTTAACCCGTTGCGGTTAGCAACGAGAAGTTTATAAAGCGCATGCATGGAGTCCCAGTCTTGCTGCTAACCGCCTGGTACTAAGCAGGAGAGGTTTGTGGAGCGCATGCGTGGGATCTGGGGTCATCCTGGGGGTGAGCCGAGGAAGACTACTAACTTCATCCAAAGACCACCAGACAGGAGTAGGGAAGACCCCAAGAGACGAAGAGGGCATGTGCTAAAAGGGGTACGCCTATTTGCACAAACCCACCTTTTCTCATGGATATGTATTAGTAAAGGAAATATAAACCAGAAACGGGAACTGTGTGCGTGCGTCTTGGTCGAGCACAGACTCCCGGCACACCCAGTGCCGTTTGCTTGCCTTTATTCGTTTAACAAATTTTAATTGAAATCCAGTTTTGGACGGAATCATTTCTCACAGTGAATATTTCTGAAAAAAGTGTTGTCAAGACTTATTTGTCAAAAAACAAATATTTAAATTGTAACTTTTTTAACCACTAAGTTTCCATGTGAACAAAAATTCCAAACTTACTTAGCTTTCACTTTTACATAGGACTTGGGAAATTGGGAAAACAGTGTTCATATACATTCTCTATTGGAAAAATGAAATTGTTCTGTTTTGCCAAGTCTATGAGGTGTCATCTCAGAACAAGGCAGGGGCGGGAAAGAAAAAAAAACATACACTTGCAGAGTTTTACTTGGAATTTTTGTTCATTTAGAAGGTTTTTTTTACCCCATGATCCTCTTATAAGTGTTATACTACACACTCTCTGGAGCAGCAGTAAGTGTAGAAGAGTGAGGAACAGAAATAATCTCTGGGATATAAAGCTAGTCTAGTCAACATATTGTTTCTCTAGATGCTGCATATGAAAAGTGTCACAAAAATAGTTTCGCGGTCCCTCTCCCCCAGTCTACAACGTCCAGTTCCAGGGCATGAGAACATACAGCAGCTTCAGATGGATTTGCTGTTTCCTGGAATTGACCCTGAATTTTTAGGAAGATGTCGACTGATGATTGGAGACAGATGGCAAAAAAAATCATTCTTACTTTGTACATCCCTAACTTTCTGCATTCCTTTGAAACATTCCTTCCAGTTGCATCATTTTTAGCACCTTGCCTTTTTTTTTTTTGTAAGGTATTTAGCAGTCATAATTTGGTATTTACTGCCTCTTATGTTCTCAGAACTGATGCTTTCAGGTATATATAGCAGCAATAGATGCTTTCTTGTTCTCTTCCACCTTGTGTGTTAGTCTTGAGCTCAGGGGTTACTAAGCAGAGCAAGAAGTAAGGTGACCCTACTCTTCAGCCAAAACTATAAAGAGTTTCCCAGGCTGTGCCAAACTGGATTACGCTAACTTATTCAGAACTTCAGCGGGATCTCTAGTTTTCAGTTTCCCATAGGATAGTAAGTGATGAAATAACAGCTTCCTACACTGATGCTAACAGTTCAGAAGTTTAAAACCCCACACCTCACAACTGAAGGTCTCAAATCGTTCCTAAGGGCAAAATCGGGTGATTCACCCTAGTGCTGAACTGAATCACCCCATTATTGCAAATACTGCAGTGGGCATCACATTCTACTAATGACCCGCTGCCTATGTTCAGGATAAACCCTGGTAAGTATAGCAAAGTGTGAACATGCCCAAGGAGCATCACAGAAAAAATATGCTTACCTAGTGCAAACAGGTAGATATTATGCCAATAAAGTTGCAACAACCTTGACAACTACCATTACATAGTAGGGCAGTACAACCCCAGCAGGTACAGAAGCAGGATCCCCCCTCAGCCATCCCCAGGCCCTTTACAAGCCAAGGAGCAGCAGCAGCCTGCTGCCAAGTCCAGCCATGGGCTTGCAAAGAAGGAAGCAATTGACTTTTCAGGCAGCATTCAGAACTCCAAATCTTGTTCCGTATTTCTTAAAATAAAAAGCAGCCAGCCATACTGTGCCACTGCCCAGGGGCTGTCTGGCTGGTAATTCATATATGGGACAACATTCCTTCTCTCTCAAAATATATTGAGATATTTTTTAAAAATATTCCAGATAAAGTAATAAATACTCAGAAATTACCTCTCACTCAGAAAAGACATTTTGCTGCTGCATCTCTCATGAAATTCTGATTCTCCAAAACTGTCCTCATGTCTCTAAATGAGACTTGTATTGTTGGTGTCTTTCAGCCTTGAGGAGAAAATGGCATGCTACCCTATGATTAGTAGTAGGCAGGATCCTTCCTTACACCCCAGGGACAGCTGCTAGGCACTTGAAACAAAAACCTATATACATGTAAATAATTTGTGAATGGAGGAAAATAATTTTGGGTGGACAGTCGGGTCATAAGATAGTGAAAATGCAGACTTCCATTCATTCCTGAACAGAAAATGATCCTGTTTTCTATGTAAACTTTATGCAAATTTTATGCAATTAATATTTTACAATTTTAAATAATTGCAGGGCAAAATTTTATTTACAACTTAGGTACATTCTCAACTTCAGTCTGCGCTAGCCTGCATGCAGACTGCAGAAGCACTAAATTAATTAAAGGTTATGCCGGTGAGCCATGCATGTAACTCAAGAGGACAGAACACGATCTGACATTACAGAATGTAAGTAAACAGCCTTAATTGTAAGAAAATCTATTTTGAGACAAAGTTACATCACCACTAACAATACTACTTTATCTATGCTGACCAAATGAAAAATCAGGAAAAAGGAACTGAAATTCTGCAAAATCTTTTGTGATGCTTATGGACTTTTTCATTACAATTTATTAAAATAATCAGATTTAATATTTTTGCAAATTGTAAGTGAAGCTTTTAATGAAAATGAAGGATTACACTCTAATTGCTGAGCTCAAATTTTAATTTAAGATCTGACACAAAATTCCTTTTGTTAAAAGATAAAACTGTTAGGTCTATATATCATGTCCTTCTTCCTGCCTCTGTTCACTAATACAGTGCAGATAATTAACATGCAAAATATCCCTCATAATTCTCTCAAAATTTTCTCTCAAAAAAATTAAGTCGACCTAAGTTTTGTGTAGTTCAGTAGGCAAATGTCAGAAAAATCCATCCATATATATACATATCAGAATTTAGCCTTAGTCAAAGAATTACATGCTGGTTTTCACTGTATATCACATATTTCTATAGCCTGTTCCTGAAATCCATAATCTTTTCTTCCTTATTTAAACTATCGATTATTGATATACACTACAACACAAACAGTGAAACTCAGGACAAAATATATACTCAGGGATATTGAAGACTGAGGATAATGTTCTCCACAGGCATATGAACACAAATCCCACTGAAGTTAGCAGCAGTGCATCTGCATGTTGTGGACTATAGATTTATATTCATCAACAATCGTTCCACCGTATTTTAGTCACCAGCATGATTCACCCAGTTCTGAAACAGATCTGATGAACTAGCCCCTGAGGGGGCCTCTTTCACACACCACAGAAGGAGACCACACCACGAGGTCAGGCTGGATGCTTCATTTCAGACAAACCCCTTGGCCTCTCCTACCTTTGTTGCCATTCCTGCCACCCCAGCAGCAGTCTTCAACTAAGGGAAAAGCCTGAAGACCACCACTGAGATGAAAGCAGGTATTAGCAGGATTTCCACCCTCCAACTTCAAATCCCACGTCTAAACCAAAAGCAAAAGAAGATGGTAAAGTTCCTGACATTTTTACTAAAGGTTATAGGATTTGAAAACAAACCATGGATGGATGTGGAGTTTCTGTCAATCCTACTATGCTTTATCCACAATATGCAATATCTAGGATGTGAAATGTAATAACTTGATTCGTGTCAATATGGAGCCATGCTAGGGCTACGTGGTGAGGTGTGACCCTCTCTCTATATGTATTCTTTAACCACTCTGTCTGTCCTTGTATAGCCACAAGCTTAGAGGAAACAAAACGATGTGTAAATAGTTCTTGCTTCTTGCGCGGGCCGTTTGGCGCCACTTTGGCGCCAGTATTGTTGCTAATCGCCGGGTGCTAGGCAGAAGTTTGTGAAGTACACATGAAGAGCCCCAGTCTTGTTGCTGCGTGCCTGGTGCTAGGCAGAGGTTTGTGGAGCGCATGCGTGCGAGCTGGGGTCGTCCCGGGGACGAGCGGAGGAAGACTACTAACTTCATCCCAAGAGACGAGGAGGGCATGTGCTAAAAGGGATACACCTATTTGCATAAAACCCACCTTTTCTCATGGATATGTATTAGTGAAAGAAATATAAACCGAAAACGGGAAACTGTGGGTGTGCGTCTTGGTTGAGCAGAGGCTCCCGGCGCACCCAGCGCTGTTTGCTTGCCTTTATTTGTTTAATAAATTTTTGAAAACGAGCTTTGGATGGAATCATTTTTTTAACAAGGCCCATTATTCTAACCGCTTTGATAATTTAAGACGTTGTTTTGGTAGGTTAAATTTACGTCAAGTGCTCATGAAGTCCAGCACGTAGGAGTAATTAGAGACTGTCAGTTCCAGTCCTGTTGTTCATCCTGTTTACAAGAGTAAAAACAGGGTTATATGCTTCTCTGTTTAGCTCCTCTGAAATAGCTGAATTGGTATGAGGTGAAGATACAGAAGATACAGACAAGTGAGGTGGGAGGCCGGTAATTTTTTTTTTGCAAATGTTTGCTTGATTCGATTTAACTCTCTGTGGGAGCAAAAGAATCCTCCTCTTTCTATTGTTTAGTCGTAGAAGAAAATCTTATTAGTGCAACATGGGGCTATCAAGCAGTGGGCATGTTTTCTGTATAATCTTGTCTTCTTCTAATTTGTCTACTACTAGTATATAATCTTTACAGTCTTTTCTGCTGTCCCAGAAAGAAATTGGCAAATGAGAAAGAAAAGTGACACTTCTGCACTACATATGTGGTGGATCACCAGGTTTTTTTAAACACTAAGACGTCGGTTTGGAATTACTAGGTAAAGATGGTGCTTCTTTGCCTGTGTGATTCCTGTCTGTCCCCCCCCTTATTCATGAGTTGAGCATGTTGAAAGCATCTATGCAGCTTCTAGTTGAAGGGACAAAGAGAAGGTGAATGTTCTGAGATGAGGCCTTTCTATAGAGGCTCTCCCATTGAGGCTGTGTTTGTTTCAACCTGGTTTTATTTATTGGCTTTTCTCTGGAGCTACTCACTGTAATAACTGTGCGTTTCATGTAAACCTATAAATCTTCGCTATACCCTCAGTTATTTCAGGAAGAAAATGAGGCACTTCAAAGTGGAATGATCTACCTACAATCTCCTTAAAACCTGCAAGAGCAGCTGCCTTCTAGAAAGCAGAAGATTAAACAGTAAAAACTGGAGACAAAAGAGTGGAATGGATGAACTCAAAGTGGGAAGGAAAAATAGTGCAGCGATTACCCCAAAGACAAAAGTAGTTTCATATTCTTGTAAGGGTACAAGGAGGGATTGCGTTGTATGGACCACATGGAAGAAAATGTTACTTTTGCGTGCAGTGAAAGTGTGTTTTCGCAGTTTGGGTGGGGAAACCCGGGTTGTAGAACATTCTTTTAAGCATCTCAAGCATATGCTTCAGAAATGCCACTTAGGTCCCAGGTCTGCATTTTTATTTTGAACAAGGGTAGATAGAGCAAGGCTAATACCAGGAGTAGCATTATCAAAACTCCATGAGGGATTTGAATCTCTCTTGAAAAAGCTTTGAAAACTTAAGCCTTGGACTTTTTTAGGAAATGTGAGCTACAGTTCCTTAAAGGAATATATATTGAGTAAAAGTAAATATCAAGTAAGTACATATCTTCCTGGGAATAATGCCTCACCACAGACTCTTCAATTATTATATTGCAATGGTGTTGTAAATATTAAAGTCATGTTTTTTATCTGTTCAGCTATGAAATCATTCCTCTTGGGTGGAAGTGCAATCTAGTTCTGAAACAAATGAAGTGAGAGATGTAGTTTAGACCACATTTGGGCAAAAGGAGCGTGTGAACTGGAGAAGGGTGCAGGCTCAGGAAAACAAGACGGTTTGTATAGTTAGAAGTTTATATGGGTACGTGCTAAACTTGTGTTTAGATGGGATTGTTGGCAGAATGATGAGAGTGGTGGGTTCACAATAGTTAACATTTGGATCAATTGAATTCAGGAAGTCTGAAGCAAACTGAGGATATCCAGAAGAGGTAATTTAATATATAGGTTTGCAAGAGCCTAAGAATCCAGAGATAATGCTCAAATAAAATGACTGATGCATTGAAAACTTGTAAAGGAAGTGTGTAAAGTAATGTAACTGAAGGGGTTGATATTTAATTCATTTCTGGAAAGCCAAGTAGTACCATTTCTGGAGTTTGTGAGCTAGACCTTAGAGTATTTGACTGTGGCAATTTTTATGTAATCATCCAGCAGAAAATGTAAGTCAAAACTGTGCAAGCTTTGAAGATTTTTAGTGACTAAAAAAAAAAAATCATGAATGGCGTTATATTATCAGCTCTAGAATACGCAAAGGAATTTGGCTGAATTAGTGTATGGCTGGCTTAACGTAACCTGGTTGTCAGGCAGTAAATGCCATGCCTTTTCTTTCTCCCCTTCATATCGGGCCTGATCCACAGGTGTGTTTTGCCTCTGAAGTTTCAGGGGATGCTTGCAGTGGGGTGGGCTGTGTTCAGTGGCACCTCTTGTTTTCCCGTGACCTGCAGCAGAGTTATCCGTACTGTTTACTGGAGGACAAAGTGGCCTCAGGGGAGCAAGGACTGCCCTAAATCCTTCTTGGTTTTGCCCTGCCCTGCAACTACCATGCAATTGAGCTGAGCAGTGAGGGGGAGACAGTATAGCCTGACTTGTTGGCTTTCCTTTTCCTCCTTTGTCATTGATATTCAGGGCTTGCTGCAGTAACCCGATGCCCTCCTTTTACAGAAGTCACAACCCTTTCAAACCACAAAAGATCCCATCAGACTGGGATGCCCTTGACAATCAGCTTTATAGTTTAAGCAGCTTTATGCAATACTGAAAACAGTGACAGTTGAGAGAGGTAACTAGGAGACTTCTTATATTATAAATACTTGGCTTGGCAATGTGTGCTTAAAGGGTCTTAAGCTGCCTAAAAGAGCCTCTTAATCTGCCTTAATTCTTCTTATTATATTCTTTTCCTGAAGTAGGTGGAGATGCAAGGTCTTTCTTTTCATTTAGATGAATAGAGAAGTTCCACACCTGTCTCCAGATAAATCGACTCCTTTCTGTAGTATGTAGGCTTGGGATACCACTTACTAATAAGTGTATCGTCAAAAGTTAGGGTTTACTGCTTTACATTTGTCCTGTTTTTAAAGAGCCCCATCTCTGCATTTCTTCCTACATCTGAACTTTTTTCCTCTCAAGGGGAGTATTTGCCACCAGGCAAGTGGTGGTAATTGTGCTGTTTTCCTGTATGGGAAGTGTTAGATTAGACGTTTAGAGAGGGTGGAATTTCCTTGATCCTATGAGTTCCTCCTAGTGAAGACTTGTGTGAAACTTTCCAAGAGTATGAGCTTTAAGTCTGTTTATGAAACACCTCATTTAGTATATGGGATGTGTATGTTCTACTAGATGTGTTTAAGGAATGTAGAAAGACAAGGGGGAACTTAGTGAAAGTTCTGTCCAAAATACTTTTATTTATGTAATGTAATTTCCCATTTGAAATCAGAGCTTTGCTGTGAATCATGAGCATTTCAATGATTTTTCCATCTGGAATTTAGTGGAAGCTTCTGAGTTCTAGCAGTGGAGAAGCCTACTTATTGCATCATCTCTTATCTGTCTGTGACATAAACCTACATCTTTGTTTTGGCTAGGGATGACCCAGTTTGAAGTCTTTCTGGTGGTGTCAGCAGGAAATATGCTTCCCTGCCACCACCCTCCTCCTCACGCTTTTGGATATGGGGAGGGAAAAGTCAGGAGCAAAATCTTATAAAGTGATCGTCTTGGATGCAGAGGAGGTAGAAATGGGTAAGGCTATTACTCTGATATTTATAAACGTTTACTTTGCTAGTGGAAGTGAGTTTTGTGTTATATTGAGGGAGGAGAAAGTGCCTTTGGGGAAAGTATTTTTTTTTAATAAATCTATGAATATTTGAGAAAATACCACATATTTCTAAATGCAATGTAAGTTAAATAAGAATTTCCTAAGGTTATTTTGTCCAGGTTAAATGTCTATTGTAGAGTGAGAGTGCTCTCCTATTTTATCAGAAACAATGCCTGAGCTTTTAACACTTAAATTCTTTCACTTCTGAATGTTGCTGATAGTTGTCTCTTTCTTTCCATATTGTTTAACTGCAATGGGTGTACTGGAAGGCCTCTTTCATGATCTTGGCCAGGCCCTCAGGCAATGGAAATGAGTAGGTAGTTCCAATAAGGATGTCAGTTCATGAGAATTAAGCATTCGGCCTCCAGTTGTTGTTCTACAAATTATTGTCTAAATAGTACTTTTCAAATGTAGGTGCATTTCTGCAACCACTTCAGGCTTAGGCATGTTTAATTATTTAAGCCTAGCAGTAAGCACTTCAAGCAGCAGGGGAGGAAAGGTCACTGGAGGAAGAAGAGCATGTCTTCTACAAAAGGTCCTGATGTTGCATTTGATTTTAGTAGGATAACACAGACACTAGAAAACATTAAGAATTTACACAGGCTTTATACCGCTGTTAGTAATGGGACTGGAAATTGCCCTCTGATAGTGCAAGACTCTGAATTTTTAGTATTACAAAGGAAAGGAAACTCTTTAATTGTTTCAGTTTCTAAAACAAATGAGGAATATGCTCCTACTTTTTATGGAAACTATCTCATTAAGAGGTAATACCTCTTAAACAGCTAATACAGTTGGAAAAAGCAAACAGCTATCATAGCTGCACTAAAAATGTTTCGGTCAAGACTACTAGTGTAAAACTACGGGGTGTGGGTTTTTTTTGTTTTTTAACATCACATCTTAAGGTCTGCTACTTGAGTTCTAGTGTTTTCCTTTTTTTTTTTTTTTTTTTCCCCTGCAGTTCTCTAGAGTATCAATTTTATTTTCACAGCTCAAGGTTAGTATTGAGAAGGAGTTGATGTGTGGGTGATATGAAATGAAACTAGTGGGTTTTGCCCTTGCTTTTGCCCCTGATTGGAAGTCTTTGTTGAATTTCATTTTTTATGTAGACTTTGTCTGCCAACAAAAGAAAATAATACACCTAATCAATACTCTTGTTGCCCTACTCGTTAGACGTACTAACCCCCAATAGAATATGTACTGCCTTTAAATCTAGGGTAGTGCTCTGACCCTTTTGGAGGGAGCGGGCTCTCTTTCTGTGCCTGTTGATGTTATGAAAGTTCGGGTAGCTGTGGTTAGAAGAACAGTCTTATATTTGATCTACTATAACCATATGCCACTATTCTGTGATCTGTCTTACTTGCTTTTGCTTTCTCTGTGACCTGTTTTCCTGTAGGGTAAAGAATGTATAGATTTATATACTGTATAGACTACTAAAGCTGTTATTGAGCTACTGCATTAAGCTGGTAAATTGCTCCCCAAATGCATGGCTGTTACCCCTCAGGACAGAAATGAGAAGCTTCCTCGCCACCATCTTGTGTACTCCTGACACTTGTGCTATTTCTGATTAACTTGTTTTCCCTGTATTACAGTAACAAATATCTTTAATGGCATTTCATTATACATACAATGCCCTGAGTTTCATAAGATGAAGAAATGCTTTTACTTGCTTGGGCTTTCAATCCCTACTTGCAGGCACTCGGCAAGCAGTAATCATTTTTTTGATGTTATTGTTGAATGGCTGTTAAAATTCAGTCATTTTGTGAGACAAAGCAATACCTCCCTTCTGAGATCATACTATTTAACTTGGCAGAACTGAAACAAAACAGGATGCACAATCAATGCAATGCAGTAAGAGTCAAGGCTGTGGTTTGGATATATGATCTCTTGCTACTTGGGACCTTTAAAGCCAAAATTATTCTACTAAGCTGCTCCTCCAAAGGCAGGAGTAAGGTTCAGAACACTGGTCGTTGCCTTGCTGCTGCCTTCTGTGTTACCTTCATCGGCCAAATAGGTTTAAAATCATACTGCAGAAGGGCAGGACAGAGGTGACAGAGAAATGGATCACGTTGGAGACACCTATATCTGAAGTACCTGCACCGAGCCCTGGCTAGAACTGATGTGACGGCCATACACGTTGGATGAGAGGGCAATAAAAGTGGGCCACCAGGTCAAGATAGTGGGCAGCGTTTGTGTCGTTTTAGGGTATAAGGAGGAACTAGGCTATTAGCAAGGTTAGTTCGGGTTTTGTTTCTAAACATTGCCATTGTTAAATCATTCTTTTTGTTTGCTTTTTGCTTGCCCTGTGCTGGTAAGGATGGAGATGAAACATGCAAGCAACTTCTGACTCATCCTCTTCCACACCAGCTAGTCCAAGAATAATTTGAGAAGCATTAAGCATGAGTTGAGTCACTAAATCAGCCATGAAGTTCTGACTTGCTGTGTTGGAGGTTATGTCTCGCTTCGCATAGCCCCTGGTTCACAGTGGGTGTGAAGCTCCCGCCGTAGTCTGTACCGCAGCTTGTGCCAATACGTCACGGTACAAACCATGCTCTGGAATCGCGAGGCTGATCGTGTTTCCCTCAAGGGTGGAAACAAGAAGAGCAGAACTGTGGGATCAGTTTGACCAGTAGAGATGAGTATTACACAACCCATGCAGGTGGTGGGCTGCTTTAATTGCTCCGTTGCTGCGTAGGGAAACTGGAGGACTGACACCACGCTACGAGGACACTGATGGGTAAAACTGGGAATAGTTGGACCTTGCAGCAGCATTGGGGGTTAGAGACCCGACAGCAGTCCAGCCAGCTGACCCCTTGCGGTGTTTGGTGAAACAAACCCTGTAGCAAGCGTTTTACAGAAGGTAAGACTATGGTGCATGAAATCTACAGTCACAGATTTAGAGGAACCTCTGCCCGCTGAAGAAGGTCCATATGGCATTTAATGGATATGAAGATTATAGGCGTCCATCAAAAAGTAATAGGACTACATGGTGATTACTCTTACATTTATGGAATATAATGAAACATCGATATAGCACTATCCTGTAGGAATTGTTGAACTATCCTATAGCATTTAATGTCTGGGTTGAACTTGATGGGAGGATCCAAAAATAGAAAATTGTGATTGAAAAGCAGATTGTTTTACTTATTTATTTATTTATTTGCTCTTGGTATGTATTCCTTACAGAGCAAATATATTTTTAGAATTTTGTCTAGAGTAGAAGCACAGAAGAACAGTATGACTTTTTACCCCATCACTTCTGTTGTGGTACAGAGGACACATTTAAAATGTTAACTAAACTTGCTGTTAACATTACTTCTATATTTAAGGCTTCATCTGCATTAAATAAATATCCCAACAGTGTAATTGGGAGAGGTTGGTTGTGAGTGCATGAACTGGGGAAGGAAGGTTCATAAACATGGTAGCTTTGACTTCTGTTTTAAAAATCAGTTCATTAAGAACTTACCACTTGATAAGAGGTGAGGAAACTATGTGGGGTTTAAAGTTTTCAATTCTCAGATATGGTAAAGGCAAAACTGAAGCACAGTGTATACATTCAGTGGTGTGTACATATATTCTTCCTCTAGAAAGTTTTAAAATAAAAATGTTTTTTCCAAAGTCGAGTAAGACAAGAAGCACTGAATCCTTCGCGATAGCCCCAACCATCCTCAGCATAAATCTAACTACAGTTTAAATAATACAACTAATAACACTTTAGTCTTGTCACGATGTTCTGTCATTGTCAGAACAAGGTTGTGTCTCTATCGAAATACTTTGGGCTACTTTGTTTTATGAAGTAACCTGAGTTGACTTCATGTTTTGATCTCAGATCTTCATAAATAGATACCACTCTGCTTTCTTCAGTATTCTCTTAATACTGCACAACACTAACTTTTCCAGACTTTGGTCAGGGAGTAGCACAATATTTATTTAGAAATGTGTTCCTGTTCTCATGTCTACAGCTAGAAATAATGTGCATGTGTTTTCACATACACACACACCCCCATTTCTGTAGAAGGTTTAAGTGCTTCTGTCATACGTGCTCACTTCTGCTGCAACAGAAGCAGATTTTCTGTGCAAAACCATTAAAAATTCTTGTACTTCTGAGGTGAACAACTATCAGAATTTTTTTGGATGGCCTTCTCTTTTTTCCCTTTTCTGCGGTCTATGGAAGGAAGGTAAAGTTTCAACTGAAGAGCTGGAACCAGTGTTTCCCCTTCCCCCTGTCTTGTCTCCAAAAATTAGCTGCAAGTTTTGCTTCATGGAGTCCTTTGCTTCCGTTCCTGGAGGAGCAGATCTGAGCAGTGTTCTTTTTGAAAGATTTTAGCTGGAGCTAAGCCTTAAAGGACCGTTTCAGTGAGCCCTATCTCTTCTTCAAATCTTTCGAGCGTTTCCCTTTGCTGGAGTGGGTTTTGGTTGGGTTTTTTTGTTGTGGGTTTTTTTTTTTTTTTTCCTTTTGCGTCTGGCCTCCTTACTGAGTTGT
>JAVJGG010000032.1:24506262-24595438 GCA_035590195.1 Aviceda cuculoides
CCTAATTGCAACGTGAAAGGGGAGGGATGGAGGGGGTCAGAAGGCCCGGGGGAGGGGGCCGTGTCGGCGCCGGGACCCGCTGTGGCGATCGCCCCTTCCCGCCGCCGCCGCCGCTTGTGGCGATCGCCCCTTCCCGCCGCCGCCGCTGTGGCGATCGCCCCTTCCCGCCGCTGGGCTGGGCTCGGCGCCTGCCGGGATCCTCCCGACTCCTCTGCCTTGCTCTCTTGCCTCGGTAAAGGTGGGTTCTTCTGAGCAAACGTGAGGTGGTGGGTCTAACAAGTAATTATTTCATTAGCTGCGCGTATTGATGTGGCTTAATGTGCTTACAGGCAAATACATCAATCCAATAAAAATGAGGTAAAATGTGTTGGTCGCCGCTCCCAATCCCCCCCCCCCCCTTTTCTCATAACAGGAACTTCTCTAATACAGAAATTTAACTTCGTTGTTATCTAGTTTTGCCTTAAATAGATAGCTAAAGTTCAGGGCGTTAAATACTCCATTAGGAAGAGATGGTGATGGAAGTAACTTGACTTTGCTGAATCAGTTCACTGAGTAGGGAAGGAATTGAGCAGCTGAACAATAATTTAAGCTTATTTCAGGCACTGATCAGTCCAAAAAGAAGGCCCTAATCTTTAGAGAAAGTGTCCGGAGGCTTTTGTTTGTGGCGTATTGGTTTTGAACATTCCCTCTGATCTGCTGTGTGTGCTACAGGTCTGCCGGAGGTGCAGAGGTGGCTGTTGAAGGTACCTGGTTCCCTGAAGGAGACTAAAACAACATTGCAACTATAATGAATAATGGTTATTCACACATCAATCAGTGAAAATGTTTTAAAATTATTAAAAAAAATTCTCTTTCCTAGATGGAAGAACACAGATACTCCACCCCCACATTTTTTTATTTTTTCCTCAATTTTTTTCTGCACTGTTTGCTCCACCACAGGGTTCTTTTGCCAGGTTGGTTTTGGTTAATGTGGAGTGTCAGAAAGTAAATAACCGTACTTTGGATCTACAGAGTGCTTCTCAAATCAGCGTTTTGTTCAGTTTCTAGGTGCACGATGAGTATTCCTCCTTGAAAGAGAGAGAGTAGCTGGCCACTTATGCGAGAATAGCTAGTAGGGTTAGTTATCCGTCGGAATCGGAGTCAAATCCCATTGAGACAAATATCAAATGTTAATAACTCTTTTCATGATTCATGTAGATTTTGAGGCATATAGTTGCATTACTTTTACTTGGGTTGTGGTTTTTAAGGTGATTCTGAAGTCATAAGGTCTTAAAGTTGGAAGACCTGAAATCTTCAGTTCTATCCTAAATGAAAGCCCTTCACCAAAGCGCTACGGCAGAGGGCTAAACTTTGTGCAGATTCCACAGCTATAAAATATTTAAGTTTTCTTTAAGTATCTCAATTTAAAACTGGCCCAAATGGAAGTTACGACTGTAAGAATGAAAGCCAACTCTCTGTCAGGAATTCAGTCATGTCCAGTCTCTGATGATTTGGAAAGTGATGACATATCGATGGCGTACCTTACTAGCAGTATAACAGAGTATGTGATGGAATTTGAGTAACTGTTATCTTCATTTCTGTGTTAATCAACCTGACTCTTGAAGTATGGCATCTTCTTACTCTTGCCTGCCATGTAGAACTACTCTTGCATTAGGAAATTCACTGGCTTGATTTACAGATAGACTAAGTGATTTTGTAAGTCGTTAATGCTTATGAATCCAGCAGTATGAAAAAAAACCCCACTATTCTACTCATTTTAGTGTAAGCATGATTAATTTCAGACTCAACCTGGAAATACTATGTGTTCTCTCTTTCTTGTCCCCCATTAATTAAAAAAATAAAATAGCTGTACCTTTAAAGTGTAAGTGTCCATGATGTTTGTAAGCTTAGAGAGAGAGAGAATAGCCCTTGAAGTCTTTCAGGACTGTCTTGAAAAACCTTATAGAAACAGGGCTACTTTTCTTCTGGATTTCTTTCAACTATCAAAATTTCTTTGAGAACCACTAGCCTTTGCTTTTCTGAAAACACATTACTCCTTTTGGCAGCTGCTTAAATGGCAGCTGATGCCAGGACTATATGAAAGGCCATGGCACAAATCAAACCCATATGCATAGAGGAACGTAATACATCTGTTACTGGTAACGAGATGCATTAACATGGTGGAAATGATCCTAATTCTAATATACGCATAGGAAAGGGGGAAGATGGGTGCTCATAGTAAGGCATGCTAGAGGTTTTATCTCTTTAAAGCACTTTATAACCATTTAAAAAGTTTTTCAGCATCCTCATGATAAAAACCAGTAAATGGTCACTTTCCAGACAGAAGATAATATTGAGGTATCAGCAATTCTGGTGTGTTTGTGTTTGGCTAACACTTTAAGAGCTCCTTGCTACTAAGCTAATGCTCACCCATTCATTATGTTTTCATAAGGGTAAGCAACTTGGATGCATGGGGTATTCTGTGAGCTAGAAGTCCAGTGCAACACTGAGTATTTTAGTTAATGGGGTATTATAAATGGCCTTTCAGAAAAATCCTTCTGCATATTTAATTTGTGCATATAAAATAAACTCGTAATGAAATGTGCTATGGTTTACCTCTGTGCCACAAGTCAAGGTATTGATCTTTCTTTTTGGTTAGGACGTTTAAGAGTGAAGAAATAGGCTATCACATGGCAAGCTACTTCCATATAACTCTTTACAGAACTAGAACAGAGGTGTGAATGGGAAAAAAATAATCGCAATATCTTCTTGGTTTTTTTCTTTAGCTGTAAAGAGTAATACCAGTGTCCAAAAGATGCAGTTTGCCACACTGTAATTGATCCTTTTTCCTGCTTAGAACTGGCCCCTTATTAATAGTTTGTGTAGTTGGCAGTAATTGTAGAGGGTTTTTTTTGAAAACAGTTATTTGCTTCCATTTCTGTCTCACTTTCTTTTCTTGTCTGCATAAACTTTGTTCTTTTCTGGGAAGAAAGGCATTTTTCTTTCCCTCTAGAAATCTCACTTGACATTTAGCAAGGGACGTTTTTAAGAACGTCAGATTGATGAGAGCTGTTTGCTGAAGTCTCACCGTGTTCATTCAGCTGAACAATATCTGTTGTTAACAGCCATAATTATTATGAACAGGTTTAAAAGGACAAGCTTATTGCTGTACGTTGGCAACATGATTTTAAGCTGTTGGTTACACAGTAGTAACACTTTGCACGTTATATTGCTTTTTATCTTCAAAGTGCTTACAGATAGTGGCTAATTAAATGCATTAGAGGCTCTCTGTAGGTCCCTTGGTTGGGGGGCAGTAAATAACTGCTTCTTTATTTATATTGTTCAATTTGTGAGTGTTTAGGTTCGTAATGACAAGCAACAGAGATAGAGATGTGACCCTTGTGGTTGAGGTACGACTCGTTAAGTTTTGCTGAAGACTTTCAGACTTGGTTTCACTTTACTGTATAACCTATGATAATTCAGTAACTGTAAAGCCTTTTTTTGTTGAGAAAAGAAAGCACAGGTGTGCCTATGCAAGCAAGATGAGGCAGCAGGATCACCTTACTGAAGGTGCTGGAAGCTGCTAAGAGTGAGTGAGAACTTCCAGGACCCCTGGAAAAATCAAATAAATTGAGTTTTGAAGTTACAAATAGGCGGTATTTGCGATAAAAGTGACCTGACCCGCAGGTTGTGTTACTGAATCTTATAGTCCTTTAGTTTTTACCTGGTATCCCTTTCATCAGGTGAGTTCCTAGTGATGGCTATTTTGCAAAGAAAAATGGAAGCAAAGGCAGCTTACTGGGCATAACAGAATTGTCATTTGTCTTCTAATGTTTCTTTGTTAGCCAAGAGTGGGATGTTTAAGAAACAAGAGATTCCTGTGCTAGCTTGAGTATCTTTTACTTTATTATGCAGACAAGTCTGGGCAGATATGTAATCAGATAAGTATTTGAGCCCTGTCTCTAGTGACTATTTGTGCTAATTGATAAAAAGATTGCTCCATAGTAGCGTAAGTGGTGATTGGGCCGTATGTTAGGAAAAGAAAGCACACATTTGGCCAGCTGACTCTCAGTATTGAATGTACCTGACAGAGAATGGGACAATGTCTTACCTATGTATTTCATGTATATGATGGCACTAAAGCTAGAAATCGTGATGTAGCTAAGTAGCTACTGCAAATGCAAAGCTCTTTTCCCTATGTTTTTGAGACAGCATCCCATTTGTGGAATTATCTTTGCGTTGGTCATCCTTTTAGTTTGTGGCAGATGGAGAAATACCTACTTTCCTTAAATTTCTCTTTAAGTTTGGAGGAAGGTGATTGCAAATGCATTTCAATACATGAATTTAGAAGCATCATAAACTGTGTAATTTGCTGTTTGGGCATTTATATACATCATTGCCAAGAATTATGAAATAATGTTTAGCTGATTAATATTCCTAGTGAACTGAAGCGTGCTCAGAACAGCTGTACTGAGCTTGAAACTGTGTGACACATTTGATCCTTTTAGACTTAGAGCAATTACCAAGAGATCTCAAAGTTGGATTTTCTTAGACCTTGTGTGCCCTTTTTGCATAAGCAAGCAGAAGTCACTTTGAAAAATTCTCTGCTTACTAATTCTTGTTGTGGCATTAATAGCTATATTTGTTTCAAAAGGCTTGCCTACATAGTAGTCAACTCTTCATAATCTGACCTTTATTTGGACACATAAATTGGAATTAAGCTTTTAAAAATTCAGGCCTTTGTTCCCTCTGGCATTGTTTAGATTCAGTTATATTTTAGCTTCACGCCCTCCCCTTCCCCACTTTATATATCTGCAGTTTTGGCCATAGTATTGCTCGTGATCATGAGACAGTTTGATTGCTCATGGACATAGCTGGGAAATCATAGTCCCTGTCTCCCTGGGCTGTTTTTAGCCAGCCAGGTGTTACTTTTCTTTCAAGTCCTGAGGTGCTGAAAAATGATTAATGAGATCATCCACCTTTCTGTTAGCTTGCTAGCTTCCAGTGAGCCTTAGTTCCCACTTTACAGCTCCTCTTCTGGAGAAATTGTCTGAACTGACCCCAAATGGCATTGTTGGCTTTCTGTCTCTGAATTAAAGATATGCAATTTGGGGAAGGGGGGTGATTCACAAACCTTAAATATACAAAGCTTCAGGGTGTGCTTTTTATGATTCCTGTCTACTTACCTATTTAGCGATGTCTCATATTATCAGGGTTTATTTTCATTTTGGGAATGATTTCTCGTGAAATGGAGCGTATGCAGGGACAGACCAACCCACTGTGAGGCTAAAAAGTAGGCAGATCAAAGGACAGCCTTGTATAGCTGTGGGTTTGGAAGGATGTCAGAATGGTGTCTGTCCATATGTCTGTCCACAGAAGGATCAGCTGTAGTCATGTCATCTTTGGCAGATGTCTGATTTCTTTTTAAAGACCTCCAATGATGAAGACTACACAGACTCCCTAAGCAAATTTGTCCTTTATATGAAGCTAGTGAGCTGTCATTGAGAAGTTGCTTGTAGAGCTTGAATGTTATAAATACAACCGATAACGTTAATGCTGTCGGTGCCCTCGTCCATGCACCAACACACTCATGCTTATTCCGATCAGCGTGTGCCTGATGATTTCACAGATTATGGTCCTTTAATTAGAGCATGGCAAATTCTGATGGGGATTGACGTTCCCGGGCCCAGTGCAGCTTTGTGTATTCTGCCAGACTATTGCTGGGAAACTGGGGGGTTTAATTTCACTTGGGGCTGGTTCTGGGGGAGGTTGCAGGCATTTCTTGTGGAGCTTGATTGAGGAAAGAGGCAGCTGCTAAGGACAGTCATGTGAAGAACTTTTATTTAGGGTTTAATTTCTTCCTAGTATCTTGTGGATTGCTCTCTGAAGTCATTTTGCTTATAACCATGTGATCTTCCTTCCAGCAACCGAGTATGTTTTCATAAACAGCACATAATGGATTCGATGATACTTTATTATGTGAGTAGGGTTGAGTTTCCATACCCAAAAGGTAGGGATACCAGATAAGTGATAAGAGCAGATGGCACAGTCATTATCAGAGGAAAACAGCTAAAGAAGTTGCTTGAGAGGGGAAAACGAATCAAAGAATACTGTGCTTAAGCATGCTCTCAGCTGTCTTTACATACTTACAATTTTAGATTCACCTCATACCTTCTCACGCTGCTTTTGCTGCTTTGCTCTACTTCCAGCTACAGGTGTGTCCTCCCTTTGCTCTGCAGACAAAGAACCATAGCAGAGCTGTTGACCTAGGAAGCAACTGGGCAGGAGAACGTAGGACAGACACGTTCTCCCGTGGCTGGAGTCAGAGTCCCAAGGGACCAAGTGGAGGAACAGAGATGGGACAAGGTGGGAACTGTGCTAGTTCTTGAAAACCTCCAAGTCTTGCACAAGCATCTAGAGCTAAGCAATCTCCTTGCTTATTTCTCCAAGTGCTCTGTCCAGTTTGGTCTGCCGTATGCGTTCAGTTGCTTGCAGCGCTTACTTGCTAAGATTTTTGAAGTCTCCATAATGTAGCTGCATCTTGCTCATCTTCCCTTCCTAGGCAGTTACACCACCTAGATGGTCTAGGAGACGAATAAAGTCAGTGTTGAAACTTTGAGCTTTGAATCTAGGCTGTAGAGAGAATTGCTGTCTAACAGTCTTGACTTAGGGCTAGAAACTGAAATTTCTGTGTGTTACTCCCTGACTTGTGAGTAGATTTTTGTCACGATCCCTCCCCCCAACAACAGAAAAAGCCCAACCCCAAAACAGCTTTCTGTAAAGCTGGGTCTGGGAATGTAGTGTTCACCAGTCTTTGGCTGTCTGGAGAAATGTTTGCTGGTTGTAAAGTGCTTAGACACTTCAGTACACAACTATAGTACAAAATATTTTGTCATAGTGTCTACTTTGCATGTCACTCTTCTCACTTTTTTGTTTTATTTCTGATTATCATCCAGCTGTGGAGTTGTTTTTTTTTTTTTCTTCTGATATGAATCCTAGCTTATAGAATGTTTCCCCCCAGACTTTTTGGTCTGGATTTTAAAATTGTAATTGAAAGTATTCCCTCTTTCTCTCCGGAATCCTTATTTTTGTTCTGTTGCGGTTCAGTTGTGTTTCATGTATCATGTGTTACTGGTTTTCTACTTGTTATTTTGTTACATTTGTTCTTAGGCTCTCAAGAATAGTAATCCTATTGTGCTATATGCTTTGCAAATGTAGGAGAAAGGTTATTCCTCCCTGCAAGATGCTTTGCTTTCACGTGAGATGGGGGCCAAAGATTGTTCAGACACACAGATAAGAAAATATAGCATACGAAGGGCGCTTAGCATATTAAACTTGATGTAGGCAAAGAAAAATCTATTTTAGGAGTCAGGATTCTCTATTTATAGTCCTTTGCACACCTTTCCAAGAGACACATTAAAACTGCATCACCTGCCGTGATCTAGTAATCAGCTCCCCAAGAAAGCACTCTTTGAATGCAAAGGGATATGCCGAGCCTATGAAAGATGAAAGAGCAAGTTCCACAGTGGCTCCTTACTGTGCTAATTAACTGAGACAAAACCTTTTCCCCCCCTTGCTATTCTGCTTGCAAAAGCAGAACGGTGCCGTCTTGCCTTTTGGCTGCTGCCCCACGGCAGCGCTCCTCCAGCTCCTCTGCAACAGGGTCCTCTCCAGGGCTGTCAAGTGTCAAGATGCTGCCGGGAGCCTGAGAAGAGCTCTGGAGTCCCTCGTGGTGATGGGGACGCGGGCAGACAAACAGCTCTTTCTTCCCTCTTGATCCCCAGCGAAGAATGAGACAGACGCAGCAGCTCCAACAGCTGCACCACGGCGAATGCGAACCGGCGGCTGGTAGGGCATCATGAGCTGTTCGTGATGCTGTTTGCTGACTTTTTTCTTTCTTCCTTTCTTTTTTTTTATTTTTTTTTTTTTTGACGTGCTGCCTTTACCGTGGCTGTTTTGTGTTATGCTTGCAGTGAGTCCTCAGCAGGGCTTCTCCCCTGCCCCCCTCAATTTTCTTGTATACCTGTAAAGAATTATCTTCATCTTGAAGGAACTGGTCCCACTGAAGAACAGTGGGAGTAAATAAGTTGCTGCCCATGGCTTGCTTGTTTTCCTTTTGCCTTCAGGTCAAGTTTGCAATAGCACAAAACTGGAAGGTTTTCCTCTACACTCTGACAGAATCTGTGAGCACTCCTTATGCTAATTTTTGTGATATTAGCGTGACCCATGGTAAAACTTCTGACTTTGTTACTCTCAACTTGGGTACCTTCTGCAGAAAATGCTTGTGAAATGTTGTTGCGCCTGTGGTGGAATAATCATAGTGAAGATGAGGATGTGAATCATGAATGCCAGCAGTACTGTGGGGTGTTGCCAGCTACCGCACCTCCTCTGTGGTTTTCCCCTGCTTCTGCTGAAGTACCTTGTCTCTTACCTGCTTTTGCTTTATGCTGATGCTTTTATGGAATCTCCTGTGGTTCTGTAGGTGTTTGACCATCGTTTTGGTCTAAAATACATTCTGTTATTTCAATAGTCGCCACCCCCTGTCCCTTGCTGGTGACTTTACACTATACAGAGCAAAGAACAGTTTTGCAATCTGGTGTAGGCCAGTGGTGCAAAGCCCTTGTGGAAGTAAACAGCTCCACTGACAATTAGTGACTTCATTTATGTTTGGTATTGAACAGGCAGGATACAAGTGTGTGTGTTTTACCAAGGCTGAAGTAGAACATAGCAGATCGGCAGAGTCTGCAGCAAAGGACAAGCGTAACCTTCAGTGGGATTTGGATCCGTGTATCCAGGTCGCTTTCCGTCATCCTGTAACCAAGGGCTCAGAAGTCACGTGTCCCTTTCTGCAGTGTTGGTGCTGTAAGTGGAGTTGCTTAAGGCTGTATATAATACCTCACTACAGGTATAATTTAACTATTCTCTCTTCAATTGTAGAAGTGAAGACCACTGTCTCTGTACCTTGTCATCCTGCATGTGCTGCAAGAGATTTTTCTGTCGTATCTATACCCACATGTATTTCCTTCCTCTTGCATAATTCATCGTTGAAGAATTTGCATTTCCCTGAAGTTGAAAGTTTCAAGAGTGTGTTGTAATGATGAGAGAAACGGGGGCGGAAGGAGCTGACTGGGTTTGTTTTTTTTGACCTAGCACTTTTGCAAATTTATTTATTGTACAAAAACCTCTTAGCTAAGAGGCAGTCGAACTGGTGCCAGTGGAATACTTCAGACTTTAAAAGTGACACGACCCATTTATATTTTTACTTGAAAAAGCATTTTCTGAGCTGCCTCAGCACAAGGTGACCATCTGCCCATGTCCCTTGCTGAACTGACAGTGCAGGGAAGCTAAGCCTTTAACTGTCCGTACGTACACACACCCCCACGCCCTTTTTTGCAAAGTCAGTAGTTTACTATGTCTTTGATATGAGGAAATGTCATGGGGAAATGGGCAGTTGTCATGGGCAGATATGCAACAGGGAGATTTTTAGTGCGGTACCAGCTACAAAACTGTTGTCACAGGTAATACTGTATGAGTAGCATATACTGAGAACCAGTCTTTAGTAGATGCGGATCTGTTAAAATGCATAGAGCATACGTTGGGATAGCTACAGTCACTTGAACGTAGAATGCGCTTTTCTTGCACAGCACTGTAAGAGGTGAGCATGTATGCTAAAGCATGCATGTGGCTTTCTTCACAAATCAGCATGTGAATATCTTTCATTTGGGAATCTTTCCTTTTGAAGCAGATGAGCAAAGGACACTTCCAGGAAACTCTGACTACCTCTTTTTGGTACCTCAGTTTATTTTTTTTTCATGGATGTAACACAGCCTACAGCAACAAGGCTTTAAAGCACTTGAAAGAAACTTGGTGAGAGAGCAGTTGGCCCTCACTGAGGGGTACTCTATGTTATGCCATGTCATCGGGTCATGGGAATGGACTACCAGCTATGTGCTAGTTCTCCCCAGTACCATCTCTTCCTTGCCAGGGTGTTACTCTAAAGGCTTCAACCTCTATTGCAGTTTAGCATTACAGAATGTGGGATGGAGGCTGCACCAGGTTGGGATGTGGCTCATCACAATATCAATAACGTTATTGATGCTACATGTGCTGCTGCTTGACGGAATCATGCAAACCTGAAAGACAAGGTAATCAATTGTAGCTGAAAAGTACTTAGCTGGGAGAGAGGGCATGCTGAAAGGCTGGTATGACCTTTCCAGATCATCACTCTATTTAGTATAATTAATGAAAAGCTCTCTGCTGGACTGAAATGTCTAGGTGCTTTGCTTTGGGGGAGGGGAGCCTAGGGAAAGATGGAGATACCGCTTTTGAAGAGCCCAAACAACAAAATCTTGTTGTGAAAGAAGGAAGATCATAAAGAATTAGGCAGCTCAGGTATGCACCGCTTCACTGTCGGATTATTGAAATTAATGTCTGTGTCACTGTTTACGTCACTGCAACATGTCTTCTGACACCTCTGGCAATTTCCCTCTTGACGGAGAATCATTTTTCATCTTCATGATGCACCAGGAATCTCTTATCGCTGCTGCAGAAGTGCCGTATGTGTATTCATAGCTTGGCTTAGAAGGAGAGGTTTTTACAATAGGTTAAGAGCTCAGACAGCCATAATTTCCCTTTTGGCAATGCTCTGTTTGATCCTCTTTTACAGATCAAATAAATACACTGGAGGTCAAGGGAAGCAGTGAGTGTAGCAAACCCAAACACCAATGGACACAGCCTAAAAGCCCCCCCATGCTAGTTAAATCTTGTGTTCACACAATGCTGCCACTGGTTCCCTGTTTAAAAACAAAAATGCCTTCAAGTTTCTGGCAACAACCAAAGCTGTCCAATTTGTATTTAATCAGTTATTTGTCACTGTCTGGCATATTTTGCCTGAATGGTTATTATATGTCTATTTGTCTTTGTTTCCCTCCCATGTTTCGCTGAGGCAACAATAGTATGGAGACATTTGCCTTGCAGAAAACGAATCTCGGTGAATCATTCAAACCTGTTTCCTTGGCTTTGTCATAGTAAATATGTATGTGTGTGTAGGAAGTAAAATAGACTGGTTACTTGCTGTGTCTTCCTCTTCTGCTGCTTCCCAATGGCTGGTTATAATCTCAGATTGCTTCCTCTGAGAAACACAAATGGTTGTATGATACTTAGTCCTTTGACAACCAGAAACAGAGTGAATGTAAAATTGGTGTAAAATAGCCTCTGTTTAAAAATATTCTGCTACTGTTGCATTGTGAATAAATTGTTCTTTTTAAGGCCTAACTGATTTTAAATTTTAGGAATAAGCGTATGGGATTTTGTTGGTTTGTTTGTTTGTTTTTCTTTGAGACTGTAAAGCTTATATATATGTTTATTTTTAAAAACTGCATCTTATACACTGAGCACTGTAGAGTCACTGTAAGGCCAGATACTCAGTAGAGCAGAATGATTTCAATGTGAATTTCTCATCTCAGCAAAGAAAACTGCTTTTTAGTCATCTAGGGCTGTAGTCAACACATCCGCTTCTCCTCACTTCAAGAATATGGTTTCCATAGTTAAATACTCTGAACAACTGTCAGGAGGTCTTCCTCTATACATGGCAGAGAGAGGGTGTTCTGGCAGTAGTTGCTTTTAAATCTTGAGTTACCTTTATTATGAATTGTGCTGTTAGTGCAGTGCTTCCTATGTACCTACTGCAGTGTAACTTTCTGGAAAATTGGAAAGTTTTCAAAAATGGCTCACTTGGTTGCTTCTAAATTCGCAGCCACCTTCACATCTTACGATGGAGACAGATCTGGATTCAGACTGCTGAAGAACAGTCAGTTTCCCATGGGCTGTGTCATATCAGTGTCCTAGTAGAAAGGCCCCACAGCATTTAGAGAGTTTGGAAGGCAGTGGATAGGGAGCTCAAAGTGTGTTGTTTTTAGAAAATGCCAGTCTACTTTCAGCAAAATAAGCCATTTGGGAATGGCTGGCTTTTTCCAAACGCTTCCAAAAGCAATGAACAGAGACCAATATAGAGACAAGATTTGATGTGTCTCTATTTTGATAGGTCCAGATATGAAAGCTGATGACATTTTGTGCAGAAGAAGAATCTTGCTTTGTTCTGGCTGTTTATTCTTCTACAAAAAGGGGCAGGACTGATGGCACTGTGAAGTCTTTGTGAAGTTTTGGAGAAAGATACAGTGATAACTTTTGGAGAAGGAATATTAACAATAGTCATCTTGCTCAATATTGTTAGTCTTAAGCTCCAGTACTTAAGTGGTTTCTCACAACTCATGAAGGCTGATATAAATGCAACACTGCAACTTGTGTGGCTAATGTGACTCCCATAGCGTTCTGCAGACCTTTAATTGTGTGAAGAACTGGTGCAAAAAGATTGTTCCTTAATATGGGCATAGAGACTTGCCTTGTTTGGGGCAAGATGTGTGGCCCCCTTTAGCCTTTCCACCTATAAGGATGTCAACACATCTAAACAAGTGGGTTTTTCAAGGAAGAGGAGATACTGTGGTCTGTTTCCAACAGTTACTGCTTGCCTGTGTTGTTCTGTTTGACCCAGTTCAGAGATGGAAATCTGCCTTTTGTATTTGGCAATATACATTTCCAAGCTTAGCCTTTATGGCTAGTGGTGGAGTAGACATAACTTTTGGTTGCTTCTAAATTCGCCAATAGAGAGCTCATTTGTTTATTTGTCTCTGATCTTATCATTCTCTCTTATCAGCCCAGTGGGGTGCTTTAAAAGAAGCATAATTCTTCTGCATAGTTTGTATCAAACAGTGAAGATTTGCTTGATGTAAAAGTGATTCACTATATGTCAGCCATCTGTTCTTCCAGTCTTTAAATGCTGTTTCTGATCAGTAGAGCCCCTCAAATTTTTGAGTGAAAAAACCTTGAGTGAGAAAATGGCATTAAAGTTTTATGTCACCTTCTTTCGGCTCAATAAACAATAGTGAAGTATACAACGGATTAATAGATCCTTCCTTCAGGGCCTCAGCTATATTATCTAGAGGAATTTTGTCTGCTAAAACATGAGCCTTACAGTACCTCTGCAGGCATAAATTATTTGGCTTTTCTTCTTGTGAAGGATAGCCTGACACCCTAAAGGCAATTTTTCCTTTTCCATTACAATGTATTATAACTTTAATGTGCTTGTTCCAGTACACGCCTCCATATGCAGCATGTTAACTTCCCTACATACGTTAACGTTGGTGCCTTAAAGAATCAAATCTGTGCTTTTGTGTAGATAACTGAATGCTGGTATTGCATAGAGCTGACCAACAGAAAATCTAAGACACAGCAATTTAGAACAAACCCAAAGCTTACCATGGAGTGTTTGTGGCTTTCTCTTACTCTCCACTTGAGATTACAGTATTGCTGTAGAGTGTGGGAGCTTCAGATTCAGGTCCCTATTTTGCCTCCTGCAGAGCGATTTGGCAGATGAAAGCTGCTGGCCTCAATTAGGCAAAACAAGGACCCTAACCTGAATGTGGAGCTGTGAATCTCACAGGTGGCCTCTTGCTGAGATGGCTGTACTTTTGTGTTTTCCCTTCTCCAACAATCAGAATTGCTTACCAAAGTTATCTAACATCTCTCAAATTTAATTGTGTCTGAAATTGCAGGAGGTCAGAGTGCATATTGAAATTTTCTTTTCCTGCTTCTAGGCATCACAAGATTAACATAAAAAGCTTCACCTCTGCTGTTTCCCTTCAGACACTTTGAGAATAAAATTTACTTTTATACAGGGTCAATTTAATCCGACTTGAGTACTGTGAGTATGTGTAGGTATGAGCACATGTTTGCAGGGCTGTCTTCTGAACAAGACCTAAGTGAACCCAAGATAGGCTTGGTGCTGGCTCGCTCCATAGGGTTCTGTTTCATTGCATCTAAAATTCAAAGTGCAGAAGTGCACGGAAGTTTCAGTCAAGTCGGATAAAGCTACATGAACCTCAAAATAGCATCTGTGTTTGTGGCATTGTATATCCTAACCAGATGTTGCAGAGGCGTTGCTTTATCAGGCTGCTGTCTATTCCTTCGCTGTGCTGAAGAATTTGTAGTTTGGTGCTCAAAGTAAATCCTGGAGCAAGAACTGCCGTGGCATCAGTCTTGTCTATCATACACCAGCTCATTGTTTTTGTTAGGTCTTCATATGATCTGTGTTAGCACCTCTAGGCTGTTTTAGTCCATGGGTTTATAAAGCCTGAGGTGTTAGTGTTGAAAGTATTGGTTAAAGTTTCTATAGGCAATTTCAGACTATCTTCTGTTCTTAACTTTGTAAAGATTTCACGGTTCTTACTGTTTTCTGTCTCTTAATCTTTTTCTTAGTGTGATTTCTCATCTCTCAATATTAAAAGATTACTTCTGTGTACGCTGAATTTTTGTGCTTAAGGTCAGCAAAGCTTGTGGAAGTTTCCTTTAGTAAAACAGAAGAACAAAGCATGATTTCTTCTTTGCTCAGAGAACACCGTGACGTTTGTTGACCATCATCACCTTTTGTAAACCTTTGGGGAATGTAAAGAAGCTGTCGCATTAATTCAACATGATCCAAATCAACCAGTGTGGCTTGTGTCAAGAAAAATATTTTAGCCAGGACCATTATAACGTTTCTATCAGATTCGATACACTAAAGAAAACAGAATTGGGGGTTATGCTTTGGACTAAAGTTCTTTATGCTTTCTACAAAGGCTTATTAGGGGAAGTAAATTACTTGTGTATTGAAGGATAAGATTGTTGATTAGAAGCTGGTTGAGAGACAATGTTTAGAATTGATCATTCTTGCATAAACAAAAAAAAAAAGCTGCTGGCAGCATCTCGTCTCAGAATTGGATAATACAGTGAGGCAGGCTGTTGAATATGCTTATTGGAAGTTATTTCTAATTATTTTTCTCACTTCTAAATGTTTGAGTATAGGAAAAAAAATGAAAAATGAAGCTTTTGTGTTCAATATAAAACCCACAAAACTGAAGAAAGCAGAACCAAACTTTTTCCCTGTTATTTCGTTAAGATCATTCTGAATGAAGAAAATGGAAGAAAGGACACAGGTGACAAAAGGCATCTGAAGTGGCAAAGATTTGAAGAATAACAAAATTGTTAGGTTTGAGTTGGGTTTGGGGGGGGGTTGTTTGGTTGGTTTGGGTTTTTTGTTTTTTTTTTTTTAGGTTCAGAGTGGCTTTTAAAGAGTTTTATGAAGTTGTTACAAAGCTAATCCAATACAGAGAAGTGCACTTAAAAAGAGCAGTTTGAAATGCTCAAACCCATTGGTGGGTTCTGAATTAAATGCTGCTATTCTCTTCACACAATCTTGGGCTTTGTTGTTATTGGCTTACTGAAAATATCTACTTAGTGCTTAGCTGTGGTCAAAATTATTAAAAAAAAATGCTGCTTGACAATAGCTTTTTAATAAGAAAGGAATTAAGCCTGTATTAGGAATATGCTGTTGCTGTTTCAGCAGAAGTTATATAAAATATTTGCTTGGGTTTTTGTTTTGTTTTGTTTTTTAATTCCTTCATTTCAAAGATGAAAGAACAGGGAGAAAAAGTTGGAGAGCAATAAAAAAACCCCTGGATTTTTCTCTGGTCTTAGTGGAAAAGCTTCCATTGATTTTGGGATACATCATCAAGGCTGCTATGGGGGAATTGTGACGAGCCTTTTAAATAGGGAAGAATAAAGATAACAAGAACACTGAGCTTGTAAGAGATCATACAATATTACAAGATGAAAAAAAGTGTAGCAAATAATATAGACTATATCATCTGGACGTACTGATTTCTGCTTTTGCACAAGTAGGGGTAACATGCTTATTTAATGGGGAGAGTGGAAAAATATAGCATTTTCATGCTACTTTTATGGAAAAATAAATTTTATTTCTTGTTGAAACATAAAAAGTTCGAGAATCTCATGTTTTCATCTTTCTAAACCTTTTCCTAACAACAACAAAAAAAAGAAAATCAAGAAAATGGCTAGGAAAGAAGTATGTTGTGTCTCTCCCCGCCCCCCCCCAGTGGAATAAATGAGACTAAGCCAATTGTTCTTGAAATTGGAGAACTAGAGAAAACCAAGAGACTTGTAAGGTTTTTTTGTTTGTTTTCTCAATTCTGTGTGTTGTGGCTTTGTTTGTTTTTGTGGGCTTTTAAGGCAATCTCTAAGAGCACTACGAGAGGATGAAATAGCTTTGATATTAAACCACAAGAAACTAAGACAGGATTTGATTGAAGAAAGTACATTTCCTTAAAAGAAAGCTTTATCCCCAAGTACACTGGTTTTATAATAATGATAGGACTATGAGCAAGCTGTGGTATACCAATTTTTGTGCTTTCAAATATGTGCCAACTGCTGACCATTGGATTTAGGAAGATATTTTCCTCACAGCGCTAGTATTACATAGTTATCATTAAAATTCCTCAGGGAGGAAATGTGTATGAAGGAGGCAATGTTATAATTTCCTTACAAAGACAGGGAAGTGTGGCATTAAACTTCTATCTGAAATGCCTTTTGGACAGGATGTTCTTGGTAAGAAGTGTGGGATCACTGGCTTATTTTCCTTGTTTAGTCATGGGACACCTTCAGCTCTGCAGCTTACCTCTGCTTTAATGTAAAGGCCCTGTTGCTCTCACATCAGGTGAAGCCTGGGTCAACAGCCATGTCTTGCCTATCGGTAGTTTTGTTGGCAATTGCCTATGTTACATATATATGATTTTTGTCTAATGTTATTGGGCTGATCTGTATCTCTTTAATTGTCGTGTCATGACCTGACAAAAAGGACCATCTTGTACGTAAAAATACTGAAGACAACGTACTGGAGAACATACTGGGATATCTTAGAACTGCAGTGTTCTCTAAAAGATTACAAAGTGAAAAAGAAGCCTCCTGAAATGTGGTACTTTCGCAGTCTTAAAATATGCATAAATTACGGCTTCAATTCAGTTTCAGGCATTGGTGACACGGCTCCTATGGTTTATGGTATGAGTGGCCTAAGGCAACAGAATTAAAGCAATATTGTGCTCCATTATTTCCTATAATGAATTTAGCACACAATAGGAGTGTGTACTAGTTGTTCACTAGGACTGCAGTCTTTGGATACTGGGTAACTATGCACTGAAGAATTCTATGGATTTCAGCTGTGTGCATTAGAGGTGTTGAAATGACTGAAAATGGACTGTGTCAGCAGTATAAATCTGTGATAACTTTTTCTTGAATATGAAATGTGAGAATACTTATTTATTTGCTTTCCAACGTTAGCAGTATGCTTTCAGCCAGTTATTTAATACTGTTGGGGTTTTTTGCCAGTGGCAGAGTTGGTTTCACTTATGGGTAGGGTGGCTGTTACATGTGTTTGCATGCATCTGTATCCCTGGGATTTTTTTGAGAGAAAGTATTCTCACTTGTCTCTTAGGATTTTTTCCTCCTTTCTCATTGGAGAAAAGTTATTTGTGCTGAAAATGTTGAAAATCCTGAATTTTGAATTCTTCACTCTTTTTGCAGAACCTGATCTGCAAAAGCAGTAGTAGCTCAAGCTTCTGAATTCACCTGGTTTATCTACAGATTGTCCTGGAAAGGCTCTTTGGGACTGAATTAATTAGTTCAGTGCTGGGATAGAAAAATATGGTAGACTTTCTCTGTTTAGATTGCTGATTGTGATTGTAGATCTTTGGATAGGAACAGGTTTTATTTAGTCTTACTTGGTTTTTAGCACTGGGTCCGAACTATGTAGAGGGAAAACACTAGGCTGTTGTAAGAAAAAGTCATCAGAATGCATTATACTTGCAAGAATACTATCACTTTCATTAGAGTAACTGATCTTTAATTCTCCTGTCTTGCCCAATTATTTTTCTCTGCTTATGGGAGAATGTTCCTTGCCCAAAGAAGTACTGTAAAGATGATGTAATGATCTTAGTAGAGATGAGCTAACTGTTAGATTCCTCTGAAACGTTTTGGTAACTTACACCTTGCTTTTTTTAGAATCTTTTTTTAGAATATGTTGATATTTGCATGCGAAACATTATAATGGTGAATTACAGTTTGTTCTAAGGTGTCGCTTTTTGATACCCATGGGTGCTGTATTTTCCTTTTCCTTTTTCTTTTTTTTTTGTTTTGGTCTAATGAATAACAGTACGTCCGAGACAAATAAAGGATAGCAGTGTATCTTTGATGCTTTTATACATGGATATTGCCAGTCTCAATACTTCAGTACTATGGAAGTAGGTTTAAATGACGCACGTACACCCCAACCGAAGAAAAACCCTGAACTGGGAAAGAACATGAAGGTACAGTGCAAAACAAAACTGCCTTAGATAGAAAGGAATTCTGTGCAGGATTACTATAACCTTTTCTCATTCTTTCCCACTATATTACTTATTCTGCTGTAATTGTCAAGTGTTTTCTATTACCTATGGCTGTTTAGAAGGGTTTTTCACTTTATTTTACTCACAGCAGGACAGGACTGGGAAATTCAGAGATAACACAAAAGATCACAGTATTAAAGGAGGTCTGATGGAGTAGGCAGATGAGATTTTTCTACATGTTACTTTGTTTTCTGTGAAGAAAATTGTTATTAGGCGACTTAGGTGTAGTCTTGAGGAATCTAAAAAAGGAAGTTCTGCATAGCTCCCTAATAACATGTTTAGAAAATGTAGTTTCAAAATTCTTCAATTCTTGGGCACACAGAAAAGCAAGAAAGCCTCACTGTTTATTACTGCTGCACATTGGCGTAACTCAGTACATAAGCCTACACTGAAGTGTTTCTAGTTATGAACATAACATGTGACATTTATGTATGTTAATTTTAAAAATATATTTTAGCTGACTAAAGTATTCGTGTGGGCGGTTAGCACAATTAGAGATGTTCACAATAGCACTCAGTGTTAACTGTTGTACTGTAGCAAATTCCAATTAATTGTCCCTCTGCATACATGATTACAGCATATGTCTAATCAGGGTTCAACATCCTGAACGGTATTACTTCAACATGGGTAATTGTTAGGGAAAAGTAATTAATTAAACCTTTCAGTGTGTGTTTGGGTGCTAATTGTTTCACTGTTGTTCCCCTGCCCCAGTTATCCCTCACTAAATTTTTATTTTTATTTTTCCTACTGAGATAGTAATTACTTGTACTTTGTAAAAGTCCTTGGTGAAGTTAGGCAGGTAACTTATCATTCATAAAAACAGATGTTCACAGGTACTTCATCCACCTGGTATTTTAGTATGTACACAAGAGTAGGATGAAATTACAACTTCTCCATGCCCCTAGCCAGAAAAAACTCTTAGTGGAATCTATTTACAACGTTTGTGTCAGGATGATTATGATGTAACAAGTGCTGAGGAGTAGCTTTCCTGCCCACTCAGGCTCCGAAGACCCCAAGGACACTCTTCAGCCAGGGAAACCAAGAGGTACTACATGACGGAAGGTGTCCCCAGCTGATGTGGGGGGACCCTTTGCAGCAGCTGTGATTTGAAGGTCATGGTACTTGTTTAGTGTCAGTCATACTAATGTGTTGTTCCAGGTGATATTCACAGGTATTAGTACTGGATGTGTAAATGGCATCTCTCCCACAGTCAACTTCTGCTCCAGCTGTTGTTCAGGGAAGTTGGATTCAGCCCGAGGAGTGTCCTCAGTAACCCTTCCAAGTCTTGTGCAATTTGTTCACTTAAAATATTAGGCTTATATTAAGCTCAGGTGCTAGAGTTGTATGTTTAACGTTGTGTGGTTTGATAGCTATTTTTGTGTGGTGGCAAGACATTCTGTCTGAAACACTTTCCCTAAGGCACTAATCCTGATCTGAACTGGATCAATGTACAAAACAGTGGACCAGACTGGATCTGCTGAACTACCAAATGGATCTTGATGGTGACCTTCATGTCTCAGATTTTTTTTTTTTTTTTTTTTTTTTCCTGAGTAATGCTTGAAGTTAGTTTACAAGAAAGAGCTCCGTGGACAGCCAGCTGGGAGCAACTCATGCCCGGGGAGCTGCAATTACTTACTAAATGTACCCTGCTTATGTGAAGAGGATACATTTACAATCTTGCCTCTTGAAATGCCATCACTGCTTTATAAGAATTAAAAACTGCCAGCTTTTTAAAAGGTGCCTAAGAAGATTAGCACCTGTGTGGGCCTTTGCAGTAGCCTGGAAGCTGAAGGCAATACCTTCAGAAATACTCAAGCCACTTAAATAATTGTATCAAGTTGAAATAGAAATGGATCCATACTGCTCTTACAGTTGTTATTGTCTTGAACAAACTGTTACATTGGGCAAGAATGGGAAGCTGTATGGATCCTTCATATTCTGTATTTACCTGCTTATGATAGGTATAAATTGTTGAATGTCTGTTTCTTATGCTTTCTAGTTCAAGGAGAGGATGTAGCCCAAATATTGTTTTGGCTGAACCAAGTGAAATTGTAGAGTTAAATGATAAACCAGGGATTTATTGGTGGTAGATGTAGAGAATATATACTGAATTTAGTTTAAAAAAAAAAAAGGAGGGGGCATTTCACTGCAAATATTTACATTAATGGAGAAGTTAACTTCAGAGAATGAACTTACTGAAGGTTGGAAAGCATGCAAGTCCAGCTGAGGTGCTCTAGCCCCTTCTACTTTTAAAGTTTATATAGATTATATTTTAAATTTTTTGGGGGGGAGGGCAAGTAATGCAAACTAATGTACGAATTGGGAAGTCTTGTATACGTTTTTAGAGAAAAGTTTGTAATGGTAAAATAAATGCAGCCTTCATACAGGCATAGGGGTGGTGGTTTACGCTATAATATATGCAAGTCGTTTTTTGAAGTAAGGAGTTCTCTTTAAGGACCTTTATACTTAGTATTTTCACCAAATCCCTTTCTATTTGTGATATAGCTAATTGGAACTCCATATACTTTGTTAAAATCAGATGTACTTTGTACCACCACCAACGTGCTAAGCACAGCACTGACTTGTGTGCCAACAATAGTTGTCAGAAGCTCTTTTTTTTCCCCCATCACCTTCCCCTGAATTTTTTTCTTCAGTGTATCTTTTTCTGAGTTCCATTCCCTCCAAAAACATCACTGAAAGAATTACAGTTCCTCAAATATTTGTATTTCTTGTCTGTGGGTGTCTCCCCTCCGGTGGTTTTGCTTTATGAGAAAAGTGGAGCAAGGAATGGATTGCTCTGTTTTCTCCTTGTGGTTTCATGGACCTTTGCTGCCACTAGACTATCGAGTTGGATTGCTAAAACATAACGTGGTTCAACTTTGTTTCGTTCAATAAACTCTTTAGAGAATCCATTGTAATTTTTCTTAAGCCTGGTTTCCTAAGATAAGCACACAAATTTCCTTCCCCTTTCTGCATGTCTCTACTTATTAGTCTTTCAGTTGGTCATCACTGGTGTTAACTGAATTTATAAGAGTAGAGACATTTTATGAAAATGAGTGGGATGGTTATACAAGTAAATCCAGACTGAACAAATACTTGAGTATTGGTGGAAGTATAACACATTAGGTAGAAGAGAATCCATCACAAAATGTATAACCATTTTTGTATTTCTGGGAGGAGAAGCTTTGATCAAAGCTTGGGAGTTATTAGAGACAGGCATCCTGATATCCTGTGTTTTGTTTTCTGTGTATTGAACTGTTTTGAATCTGTGAGAGTGCTCTTGTCACAGAATATTTTGTTAAATCCATTAATGTGTCAGTTTGCTTGCCTTGGTGACTTCAGTCTTCTCTGTTCGCTAGTCAAGCTGCCTCTATTTCCTTGCTAAGCTTTTGCTGTGTATAGTTGCTGTGTTCGTTGTGACACAATGCTGCAGGTAATGCTTCAAAACTTTTTTTTTTTTAGACTCACAGGAGGTGAAGTACTTGCCTTGTGACTTCTTCCCTCCCTTTGTACCCAAAGGTATCCTCCATTTCAGTGACCAGTGAGAGAGAGAAATGAAAGGTGACTTTTGTCTTCATGCTCTACTCTGCTGGAATGAAGGAAGCCCAGCTGCTTTTAGACAGCAAGACTGAGGAGAGAACCAGATTACATGCTGAGAATGATTACACACTGAGAATAATTAGAACAACATGGATTTAATATCATTATTGCCAGGCATTATTCTAGTCATTGCATTGCAACTGCTCTGTTTCTGGCTTCCATAAATACCACCACGTTCAGGGCAGCCAGAGAAAACAAATTCAGATTTGGTTACCTAAGTTATTGCTTATGTTCTTCTCCACCTTTTCTATTGCCTCTTCATTATAACCTTTTTCTTTGACCTAGATAATTTCTCATTTGCCTCTTCGAACATAATAACCAACAACAGAAATATTGAGAATTTTCTTCCTTCTTTTTGGATGGCTTTGAGGTTCCTTTCGTTGGTCCTCTTTCCTTATACTTTTCATTTGAATTTCAACAGCCTTGTAGTGTGTGTGATACTGCCTTCTGAATGAGGGAAAATAAGAAGCAATGGAGGAAGCACAGGGGGAAGGGGAGAGGAAAAGGAGGCTGTATGCTTATAAAATCGGAGATTATGTTAGTGGCCCCAGTAACTCCGAAGATCAGCTCTGTATAAATGTAAAATTCCAGCTTTTGTGAGATGTGACGATGAGTGAAAAATTTGGAAGACTGTAATTTGTGGGCTTCACTGATAAGCCATAGGGCTGTGTCCACTGAGTAGTGCAGTTACCTTCTGGAAAATGGAATAATAGGCTTTAAAGTGTGTAATGAAGAAGGCCAGAATAGGAAATTGGGACATAACTTTATAGAAAAAAATACTTGGCTAGTAAAAAGTTTCCTGGTGATAGTGTTGACTTGATGAGATTTTTCTATGGGGGGAAAAAAAACCATGGAAAACTAACCTTAAAAAGGCAGTTTCACAGTTGAGATGGTAATTACATGTATCAGCACTGCTGAGTCAGATTTATTTATTCATTTATTCCTAAAGCAGACCATAGCTGTGTAAGTTGATATTGCACAGTGGATGAGGAATGCGAGATACTGCCAGTAACTTGCACATGCAAGGCAGTGGCTCTGGAATGTGCCCGTTTTGTGATGCTCTTGTCTTCTCGCCCTGCATAACCTGGCTGTGTGTCAGTCAGAACCTGCGTACATGCCTTCTGCAAGGGATGTGTTTACACTGGTGAGCTGATTTACATCAGGAGTGTGCTTTTGATATTGATGCCCCAGTCATTATCACCTGCCTTGCTTTGGCTTGTCTCATAGGTTGGTGGCGGAGCCCCAAACCTGACTTTTAGATGAGCCTGCCCAAGGTGAGCGTGTCTCCCGTGTTCCAGCTCTGAATGAGTGCTCAGTTCCATGGGATCAGGCTGGGGCTAGTCAGAAGTACATCTTCGGCACATGTACCACGGGAACGCTGAGTCTCTCTCGCTGGGCTGCAGCTCCTACTTGGTGGTACTACTTGCCAGCGCAGGTAGATTTTGGCACCAAAGCTGTAGGTTACTGACTCCTGTAGCAACAAATATGATGAACCCTAGGAGCGAGTTAGATGTGAACAGACAACCTTAACAGTGTCTCTGACTAATGATCACTTCACACCCATTTTTTGTGATACGTGGATGGAAGGTGTTTTTCTCCAAGCTGTGTAATGCTTTGGATTATTATTATTTTTTTTTAAAGTGGAAATGATCTGATTTTTCAGTTCTGTTTTCTTTTTACTGTAAATTGCTGAATTGCAGTGTATGTTTCCTTTTGTCCCGCAACACTTTTCCTGACCTTTTTCAGTGTTTCTTTTGTGCAATTTTAGTTGACTGCATCTCTCTTAATTAGATACATGGCTGTAACTTTGAGGGAAAAATCCTGGCAATTGTTTTCCCTCCCTAAATATGTGTTTTGCATCTTTTTAACATTGATACAGTGATTAAACCATAGCAGAGACCCTTAATATCAGTCTAGCTTACATAGGTGAATTTAAGATAGCAATTGTTTGCTGGTATACTCACTAATACTCTAGTCAATGGGCAGAATAATCCTCCAAGCCCATCTACTACTAATCTTTGAGTGAAAGTAGAGCTGGGTTTACATATAATTTGCAGGTGGATAATCCCTGATGGCTGCTGTATTCTGTTAGGGTATCAGCACCAGGAAAAAGTCATATAACCAGCTGAGCTAGCAAGGTTAAGGAAGCAGCTACTCTGCATCTATGTAGTAATCCCATGGAAGTGAGACTGCTTGGGGATCGAAAACATTTACGGGAGGAAATCAAATGGAATAATCTTTTTTTTGAAAGAATACTTCAACTTCAGCAGCCACAGTACTGTGTACTATTTCCATAAGTTCTTGCAAGCTAAGCAGGAACTGGTAAAGTTAGTATAAAATACTGTGTAAGGTATTTTTTGTACAAGATCTGTTCCCCAGAATGCTTCAGAGGGTTGGGCAATGTGGTGTTACACTGGCACTAAACTGCATTAAACCGATGGGAGTGAGGGAAGCAGAAGGTTTTACAGAGGAGGGAGGGGATTTGCAGATGAGTTTGGGTTTGGTTTTTTTTTTTTCTTCTCCTAATGGGAAGGAGAATTGATCAATCTGAGATCCTGGGAAATTAATATGGACAGGAGGTGGCAAGCTGCTAAGATGACTCTTCTGTACATGTGCGTGGCTGGTAATAGGTAGAGCGAAAATAGAGGAGTAAAGAGGATGATATGCCTGTGGACAAGGCTGGAGGGAGTGCAAGCAGAGACTGCAAAAGCACATTCTAACTTGAAGTAGAACATTGAATGCGTTGCTTTATTTACAGGGAACCTCCGTTATGAGGGTAATGGTACTAAAGCATTTCTCCTTCCGAGCTAATACTGGACCAGCATCTTCAAAGTAGTCTTAAATGCATGTGCTTTCTACTTTGGGAAGTACAGCAAACATGACAAAAAGATGTGCTGCTGTCGAACATGCCATTTTAGTACATAAAGGTTTCTGCTGATTTTGTTAAATAGTTTCTTTAAAACAAACAAACAAAAAGAACTTTTTGCATCTTATTTCAGTGTTCTTTTTTTATGTGAAACATCCTGATTTTTTTTTTTTAACAGTCCTTAAAAACGCTGGAAGATCTTAAACTTTTTAAAGGTTAAACTATTGTTTCATTACACATTGAGAGAAAAATTTATTTGCTCTGAAACTATTTGCTTTCTTTTTGGAATTAGTAAAGAGAGTTCTTTATGTGATGCCCCTTTTTATTTTAGAATGTCATTGTATGATTGAATTTTCATCTCGAATAACTTCATTCTTTCACCTTGAGTTTTTCCATATAGTACCCATATATGATTTTTTAAAAATTTCCTTGTAATCTTGAGTACTTGTGTGCCCTAAATATTTTCAAGTTTTCTTCTTGGAAGTGGTTATATTTAGTGCATGGTTGAAATCTGTTTGTGTTCTGGTTTAAATATTTTGCCAAGTTTGGGGAATTTCTGGCTGAAAACCACTATGCTAATAGTGTCTTCTTTAGGAAGGTATTCAGGATAACATGAAATAACAAATCCCCCCCCAACACAGTTTTTGCTATATTGGGACTGCTTTTGTATAGTTTTCAACTTTCAACTGGTGGATCTTTTATATAAAGAACTCGGAGATAGCTGCAGCACGATTTTCAACCCTACTGAAACAAATGACTTATGCCTTGGGGCAACGTCTCTAGTTAACTTGTATTTTAAACCTTCCAGTAGGGATGTGCCTGCTTATGTAAGTAGTATTAACTTTCTCTGACACTTTTGTTGCACGAAAGTGGAATCATAGCAGTTCTTGTAGCTTTCTGCACCTACCGAGTTGAGAAACATAGCACAGCCTATGTTAATGTATTGTAGACCGTATGGTTTAAGCTTGTCTCATAGGATGTTTGAAAGGCCATACAGCTCCACTAGATTTTGATATGCTTTTCTACCCTCATAAATATTTACACCCATCCATGCTTGAGCAGCTGAGAAAAGGCTTTCCAAACAAGCCTTTTGGTCTTATTGATGCAATCGGATAGAAATTCCCTTCTGCAGTGTTAAAGGCAGAGAACGCTCCCGGAGCGCCGGCTGCGGAGGTCTGAGCCTTAGCCGCCCGCGTCAGCAGCGTACTCGCTCTCCTGCGACACGAGAAGTGAGAGTGGGTCGGTGTTCGTAACGGTCTGGGTGAACTAAATGCTCATGGTACAAGTATCTTCTCTGATCTGTGTCCCGCCATTCATTGTTGAACCTTTAAGGATTTAAAACTGTAAAGAAGTACCAGTATCGTGAATTGGAATAGCAGATCTTTACTGTGCTCGCTCCTCTTCATCTGTGGAACAGTATGTCCTACTTCTTTCCCATGTTATACTGCTGGTGAGAAAATATGGGGGTGCTTATGGAAACTGTAATATGGAAAAAAAAAGTCTTAAAAAAATCTTGCTGTATGTTCTGGGGAACATCGTGAATGGCTGGGAAACCCAGAACTGTAACAGTGAGAAAGCAGTAGGAGTTTTCCTTGTAATCAATTAAGGGAAACTAAGGAGCAGAACTTAGTTTTGGACAGCATACAGTACTTGCAGGATTGTGTTTGAAGGATATCTAGCCTTTTTTAGGGTTTTTAAGGATACTTGATTACTGTAGGCTCTAAAAAATAATGGTAAAGGTGGTATAAGCTCTCAAGGGTGCTCACTCTGAGAAAGTGAGACTGTGTGAGGATATGGGTAGAGGACTCCTGTAACTCCTAGCTCTTTCTCCTTTTCATAATAAGGACCCAATATCTGTTGGAAGTCGATGAGTTTTGCGTGCCTTTCTGTTTGCAGTACCTCGAACCGAGTCTTCTCCGATTAAATGTGTTGTTCGGACGTGGTAGGTGCCCTCTGGGTGCCTGAGCGCTGGCAAGAGAAGAAGAGGTACGAGCAGCTGGAGACGTTAGGCCAGCTGCAGGTCTTGCAGATGCGGGAAAAGAGGCTGCATGTAAGCGAGCGTGTAAGCGCCCTCCCCTCTGGCAAGCTGTCAGCATCCATTTGGCAAACCGACGCTGAGCCTGAGCGAGGGCCGAGCCTGCCCTGGAGAGCCCGGCTGAGGCAGGCGCTTGTGCACTTGGCAGCAGGTTGGGCTCTGGGCTTGGTCGTCTTTGGGAGGAGGGGTCTGCTGGAAGCTGATAAATTGCTGTGACAAGGAGGTTCTTGTTCCTGGTGAGGATGTTATGTGGTAACGACGCTGTAAAGGGCTGATTTAAGGGTGTATTCGGCACAGCTGGTACCGCGTCACAAGGGTTTTCCTAAAGTACTTGTGGGAGAGAATGTGTTAATGCCTCTCACCGTTTTTCTTGATAAATCTTTGAAATAAGTGCCAGTTACTTAAGCTGTTAGGTTCACTTCAGACTTGCTGCGTCTTGGTTATGTGATTGAACTACTTTAACCCCGCAGAGAGGTACAATATTACACATATATTACATGGTGGCTGTGGTACAGAAGACCTGAAGATGGAAACTGCCAGTCAGTACTGAAATCATTACTGTATGGGGCATGATTTATGCCATCTAAATGCATTTGGCTCAAAGTTTAGCATCTGGCCTAAGCTGTAGTGCCATCCCTCCTCCTAATCCTGTGGAGTCAAGGTAGGGAAAAGATGACATCTGTCAAATGATTCATACTATCCAGATTTTTTTACACACCTAATTTTAGGGTATGGTGAGTCATATTTTTGGCAGTAGATATTTCCAGAAATTGATTACTTAAAGTACCTTAGAAAATTTAGTTGTCTAGACTAATGAAGTTAAATGAGTTGGGTTCGAAATTGAGTTTTCTATGCAGGCCAACTAGTGTCTTGCAGCTGGTTTCTTAAAGATGTAAATATAAATGTCTAGTATGGCACCCATTAACTTTTTGGTGTTAACCACCCCTTTTTTTCCTTTCTAAAATACAACACAAAAATAATTTGGTAATTTTCACTGGATGATTTCAAAAGCCAAAACAAATCAGAAAAGTTGAAAAAAGATAAAAGATTTCTAGTCTCTTAAGTCTATTTACTTCTAACTGTGGCCTAGACAACTCAAGAAAAACAAGGAAACAATTTTGATCTTAGTAAATACTGCTTCTGTAGTATATGTAAATATTACTGAAAGGGTAGCCTTACGATTAAAAACAAAAGAAGAAAAAAAAAAAGGCGGTAAAACCAGCGTCTGTGAGCTATGGATGTTTTGCATTTGGAAATTGGGTACATTTTATTCAACTTTTCATTAGACAGTATTAGCTACAGAACACTTCTATTTTTTACAAATATCTTGCAGAGTCTTTTGGCAAATGACCAGACAAAATAATAAAACTTCCATTTGGAGTAAAGTCTCTCTTGGGCCACACTTGTTTGCATAAGTCCTGCTTTGGATTTAGCCAATTGAGTGATGTGGTAATCATTTTGCTTGCTTAAGCATGTGTGGTGTAAAAATAGTGATTATAATCTAGTTGCCATGTTGATGCAAAAGGATGTGCTAGCTCAGGGTGTCCATTGCTGCCATCTGTGGAGAATACTGCGTGCTGTCCCAGCTGCATGTGTTGAGGGATAGACTGTTAGTTAAGATTTTTCCAACGGATTTAATATTTAGGACCTTTAGCAACGTTCAGGGAAGTCTGAACGCTGTCCCTGTTGTTGTTCCAAATGTCCAGGAGCCATCAGCTTTGTACATTTAAATGGTGTGGGGGAATGGAAAGCTTATGAGTCTACTAATATAATAGCATGGCAATGGGATTAGTGTTGATCACTGTTCAGGAGAGAGGCTTGATTGAGGGAGATGCCTGGTAATATTACGTTATATTTCTGTGTAATCCACTCTGTAGTAGCTGCTGTCAGGTTTGACTTTGGACTTTAATCACGGTTTGTCCTCCACACGTACTCAGGTGGGGTTGAACACCGTTAGCCTATCCGTGATTCAATATCAAATCCTGCTCACAGTTTTTCCCCGTCTATATCGGCAGTCAGGCTATAACAGACTGTCTTCAATCGTAGCTAAGCATGGAGCTGAAAAGGATCGCTATTCCATACTCATTTTCAAACACTTTCCCAACTCTTAACCTTGACCTAGGTTTGTCTGGCTCTCCTGAGAATGTATTGTTCATCCAGGAACAACATCTTATACACAAACATCTGTCGTATACCTACCTAAAGTGAATGGCAGATGAGACCCTTGCTCTGAAGGGTTATTTTTCTATATATTAACTTAATGCTGATCAATTATAATCTGAGAATTTGACATACTGGTAATTTTTTTTTATGTTAAGAAACCAGTTTACTTCTAAAAACTGTAATGTTCCTTGTAACTTGCTCTAATAATCAATTCTAATCAGATCCAATTACTACATCTGACACCTCTTCTACCAAGTCCAACCTATCTTCATCACAACTTGGCATTCACACAAAGACTGTTGCCCAGGTTTTAAGTTAGTTACTTTGTGTCTTGGTGAGCAAGGCTCTCTGAAGAGCTGGGTGTACTTATTCACCAGCTTTTTTCCCTTCCCCAAAATTATTACTCAGAAGGAAAGATAATTACAAGGTTGAAGATGAATGGTCTAATCCGCTGTCTTGAATTTTCTCATTTTCCTGCATTATTCATATTTTTTGGCTGGGTGTGGGAAGCACAAGCTGAATGCTGATGCCCATGCTGGCTGTCCAGTGCCACCTGTTTCTTTCCAGGAGAATATCTCCAGTGAGCACCTGTTCCCCAGCTCGTGATTTAGGGGAGTCACAGGTTTGAGTCTCTGGTATCTTTTAATTCTCTCCATACCACGTGCTTTTTAAAGTCTGTAAAGCAGAAAAGTTTTCTGACTGGGAATGAACACAGGCGGCGCTACTGCCTTGGGGGCTGTAAGCCCCAGGGAACTCGGGGAGTTTAATCTCCTCTGCCTAGGACTGAACTGGTTTTGTCTGTCCCCTCTTGCTAATGCATTCCCACTTGGCAAAATGCGCTTCCCCCCAGCACTTCTGGAGAGAAACGCCTTTTTTAGCATTTGAAACTGGGGTTTTTCCTCTTGTTGCTACTTCTGAGTCAGCAGCCCTTCAGATTGGTGTGTGTCGGTTCCTCTGGTCAAAGAATCACTCTGACTTCTGGGACTTGGGTGAAAAAGGACAGGTCCAATGAAGAGACTGTTTCGTATCAGCAGTGGCCACAGAAAAGAGACCTTGTGGCCCCTAGGTTGATAATACAGACTGGGGTCCAATGCAAGGCCACAGTAATATGAAAATCTGAAGCCGGCAATTTGGGGACTTGATAAAGTTGTCTCTCAAAGTTAGTACCTCAGCGATGAGAGTTGATAGGACTTTTACTCCTGACTACACCAAGTGATTTTGTAAACCTAAAACTGCATTACTTCAAGTGATGTTACAACCTTTGTTTTGCTATTTATGTTGTTTTCTTTTGAAAGTAATTCTTTTCACACACTTCTGTAATGTGAATAAAAACCCCCAACATATTGTTTTGGGATTTATTCTGTTATTTTTACTGAATAGAGGTCAGAGTTTAAATACACTTGTGAGATTAAATTCCTTCTGGAGAATACTTTGAGTACAAAATAGTGTAATGATGCTCTGGGACATTCAATGCAAAGGTTAATGGAACAACTGTCTTAATGGTTAACGCTCTTTTATACAATATACAGTTTTATTGTATGATCAGGAAAATATATGACAAAGAAAGACAAGGACCTACATCGCTTCCTTTGTAGTGACCTATGTGTATTTATTTTGTAGCTGTCTTTGTTAGTTCCGCTGGCAGCTGTACCAGCTGTGAAAGCTTCCTAATAGTCTGGAACACTACATTGTAGAGAAGGTATTAAAAAGATAAGACAGAAACATGATGTGAGTTCTGATCTGTGCCATAGAAGTTATTTTTGCTTAAGAAACAAATTAGTTGCTGTTTAGTTCGTCTCAGTTTAGAATGTCTTCTGCTGTTCACAGTCTTTAACTCTCTGAGGTCTGTGCAGTCCCCGGAGAAACAGGATTGGATTTCAAACAGAGGAAGTTTCTGAGATAGACTAAAATAGGAGATGTGGTATTGCAGGGTGAAACCTCAGGCTTTCCAGCCATACGCCTACTCTACTGGGGAGAATCTTCCCCCTGTAGAAGGTGTCAAGAGAGGGAGAGAAGGCTGTCCAGCAGACAGATAAGGACCTACAGCTCCAGTCTCAGCCTTTCCACAGAGAGGTACAAAGTAGATGGAAGAGCTGAGAAACTCTGGATGAAAACTGGCAGTGGTGTCTCAAAAGTTATTTGAATTAACTATGGGAACGTTGACTGGGAGATTGAATTAAGCAGGTATCTAACCAGTGTGCCCGAGTCTGTGCAGGGCCAGGCAGTCAGAATGATCAAGTTTTTTAAAATATCAGTGCAGGAATAATGGAATAGGGACAAAGGCACAGAGTTTTTCTATGGAAAAGGAGGTTGTCTGGGAGAGGATGGTCAGTAGTCCATGGTCAGTGCTCAGAGGCTACATTGGAGCTGGAGTCGCAATCTGAAAGTGCAGCTGTATTTGCATGACACTCACTTCACAAGTGTTAGAGGAATAGTAGTTGTGTTAGAGAAATATGAGGATTTCCTCACTGGCTTCGATGAGCAGGGAATGTACGAAATGCTGATTTAAGCAAGTGACCTACTCTATCCGCTTTCAGTTTTGAAAATGAATCTAGACCAGTGTGAGTATGCTTATCTGTAATGCCCTTAGCGGTGGCTTTGCTGCTTCTGCCATCCTACTTGAATCACTAGAAAAATGTTACAAGTTTATGCCATTTGCGCTAGTGCTGTGAAAGTTCTGCTGGCTGCTTGCTTTTCCTTGTTTTTTAATTCCATCCTCTTGTAGTGGCAGTTTGAAGCTTTTCCTGCACTAGGAAATGGAAATTTCAGAGTTGTCATGTTCACTGACTTGTTTACACTCGCCAGCCATTGGTTGCTTTGGGTTTTCTCTGTATGATACTACTGCATGGGCAGTTTCAAATTCTGCTCTGCTTCTGTAATGAGTTAACTCCTCTTCTGTGCTGTCGTCTCCTGGGATGAATTTTAGCCGCTTATTTCTACTTGATATTGGGTGGTTGGGGTTTTGGAGGGGGGGTTTAGTTCTTTCGTTGGTGTGTTTGGGTTTTTTGGGTGTGTGGGCTTTTTCTTTTTTTGTTTGTTTGTTTGTTTTTTTAAGAAAGCCACCTATTTGTCTGTTTGGATTCAGTTTGCTTAATGAAAAGATTTTGTGGAGCAAAGTTCTGAATGATCTTTCCCATCCTTCCCCTGCCCTGCCTCTTTGTCATGAGGAACACTGCTGTTAGTAGTCCATTAAATATTAATGACTCTCATTGCAATTTCTCTCTAATGTGCTTTATTTTGGTACTAGTCCAAGCTGTGGAAATGAAAACCCCCTCCGGACCTTATGTAGAATGTCATTTGCTCTGCAGTTTTGGCTGTAAACATGATAATAAATTAGAGGATGTAATGAATATTCATTGAAGCGCACAAGGTTTCTTTCTTCACCCGTGTCTGCCTATCGGTTTCCCTCCAAACTGTACCTGATAAGAGACACGCGTGGATATTGGCAGCCCCAGTGGCTTGATACATTCACTCCATTAGTGATGTGCTTGCCTTGAAAAAATGTTTACTAAAAGGGGGCCAAAAGTGTCTTGTCCTTGGAAAATTCATAGGAGGGGAAAAAAAAATAAATCCCTCGGTCTTCCAGCCTCTTTCATGTGGGTTAATAAGTTTAGAGTCTTAAGTTGTCCTTGTGTATGGGTGCAACTTCATTGCCTTAGTTGTCCTCGTGTTGGGATTCAGGTCAGCTCATCCACTGGAGTGAGGGGTGGTTTGGCAATCTGCTCAGGCTGTTCTGTCAAATCCTACTGCTCAGCAGGATTAGGCCAGGTTAGTTCATAAAATTCAGTTCACAGCAAAAAAAGTGGTTTTGCACATTTCAGTGCTGTTCCATCCTTTACAAGAAAACTTGTTCCACTTTAATTAGTAATTCTCGCTTTATTCCCTAGCAATACTAATTCTCTTTTGGACTATTTGGAAACTTGTTGTTTTATGCGGGAAGGATAAGAAAGGGTTTGTAACATTTAAGTTACTTAATTTGTGGAGTTGTCATGAGAGATTCTCAAATTCTAACTGCTTCTAAATAAATAAATAAATAAAAGTTGAGTAAGCTGGCTACCTAATTATCTCTCGATACGTAACTATTTATAGAATATACCTGAGTATCAAGCATGTCAAATATACTACATGGGCTTTGGATGAAGAAAGCTTCAGTTTAGGAAAACTCATCCCTGTAACTGGTCTGAAGCTTTTTCTCTCTACCCAACAGCACTGAGAAACCATTATGAATCCATTACTGTTTTCTTTAGTGGTGGGTACCTAATGCGTCTGCTTTCATTTAGAAATTTTATGAACTTTATCTATAAACCTTTTTGGTGAAATAAAAATTTTTCCTTTAAAACATCCCCCCCCCCCCCCCTTTCATCTTTGTAAGGAGTACAAAGTCTGTGTTTTCATAGTCTATTGAGTATTTTATTGGCTTGGGATTTTTGAGAGAATCCAAGCAATCTGTGCTTTGATTGAGACAAAGCAGCACTTTCAGTCTGGATCTGTCACAGCCTGACTGTGGACTTCTACATCTGTCAGGCGATAGAGTGTGTATTTTTTCCCTTCTGCTGGAGCACTTTGGAGCACAAATAAAGATGAATGTTTTTCCATCCAGAATAAGTTATTTCTTAACTCTTTTTGTTCACTTGATTCTTTTTTGTTCAGTTTGATGCTTTTCGTTGCTCTTCGGGTTTTTTCATCAAGAAGTTCAAACTTCATCAGGAATTAGTATTTCTGCTTTGAAACAGTTCTAGCATAGAAAATACATATATGTCAGGGAATCGTAGTGCTGCAGTGGGAACAGTTACAGAAACCAATAGATTGGTTTCAATCTTGGAAATACCACTTCCTTTACTTAACCAATGTTTGTTAACAATACACATTGCCAATGGCTACCTCTTAATCGTTATCACTACATACTAACGCAGTTAGTCCATGACAGTCTATCCCAATTCAGCTGCGAGTATACGATCCAGTAGAGGTGATGCAGCTATCAGTGCCAATAAAGTGGCAAGTCCTTGATGGTCTTATTTGAAGGTGGAGGTGATCTTGCTTAGGTGCTCTTTTGAAGGAGGGCAGGTCGAATGGAAGCTAATATTGTGTTGCCTTTCTTCCCATCCTTTCTTGTTCTTTACTGGTATCTTATCTTTCGCTTCCCAAAATAAGAATATTGTCTGATTGGCTAGTTTCACCAAGCATCTTTCCTGTTCGTATGGTGAATCCAAAATAGTCCAGCAGAATGTCTTTCCTATCTGTTTGACATCCTTTGTTACTTTGCAGATTTTACTACTTGCACATGTCTTACTCTGTCCCGTTTGTGCAACTCCATCATAATTCTCTAACTCCCCCTTTGCAGTTCATGTTATTTATGTTTAGCAGGGTTAGAAATGCTTGTTGCTGGTTATGCAATTAAGTGTCACACAGGTACTTATCTGCCCTTGCTGGTTGTGCTATTTTAGTTTGCTTATGCCCGTGCTTAAGGCATATGAGTATTAATTATGTCTTGCTGAGTATGATTCTACTTTGAGTGCAACAGGTCTCTCTGCATCAGAAGCACCAATGGCTCTCTGCTGGTGCTGGCGAAAACAGTCTTCTGAAGTGTTTATGTTTCTTTGAGACACGGATGTCAAAGTTGCTCATTCATTCTTCTGACTCACTTGGTGGTATAAACAGATCTGGCAGAGTATTGTGGGATTCCTCATTTGGTGTGTCGACTCGTGTATAGGACCTGACTGTCAGAAATACTCAAGATGCCTTCATTAGCGGGATACTATTGCCTTCTTAAAAAAAATGATTATCAAATTACTTTTAATGTACGATGACTTAGTCAAGTAACTCATTTTATAATCCCTTCTCTCACCAGTAGCTTGTGTAAGTGGTCACTGCTGCCATCGTACGGGTAACTGACCTGTTACCATCCAAAATGATGCGAAATACGAACAATATCATCCTATGGTTTCTGAAATGGAAATTCCCCAACAGCAATGGCTAATGCAGTGTGTCTGTTGGTAATTCTGTGCATCAGCCTGTAACTGCTTTGGAGGAATTGCTTCAGCCTCACCTTGTCAGCTACTTTGTTCACTTGGTTAAGTAGACATTAACTTTGTTATACTGGATTAAAACTGAGTGCCAGTGTTTTCTGGCTGTTGTAATGTCACAAGCTGGTAAGGAGCCTGACCTCACCCTGAAGATGTCATGGTTGGTGCTTTTGACGGGCCCTGTTCTGGCAGTGCCTTTGAGTGATGCTTCATGCCTTCTCAGCACACACATCTCTTGGAACGTGTTCACACAGGAGCCTTGTGTTCTCCCGTTGACAATGCCTAGCTAAATCAAATTCCCAAGCTCCGGCTGTTAGACACTTCAACCTGTTTGGCTCCTGGATGCTTAGGAGGAGCCTGTGCAGCGCTCACAGACAGCAGCAGGCTGGGCTGTACGCAGCCTGTTCTTGATGTCAGCAATTCTGTCTTGGAAGCGATTTCTCCAAGTTTAAACTGTATCAGTACATGGCTAAATTACCTTCAAAAAAGTTATGTAATTAAATACAGATTTTTGTAGTCACTATCATCTAGTTACATCATCTTCCTTCATTTCTGTAGCTAATCTTTTACTAACATTTCCCAGTATACACATCTCTTGCCCTTATATCTGTACTGTGGTATGCTTTTAATGTGCACTGTCATAGTGTGTGTTTGTTTAAAATAAATAGGTTTGTTCAATGTTGTATTTAATTTAAAAAAATTGCTACTAGTATTCATAGTTTAAATAAACATACAAACCCCCTATTTTTCTAATACCCTGTTTCGTAGAGAATGAAGACCCTGGAATAAAAATAAAATAGAAAAATAGTGAAAGAGAAAGGAGGGACTTCTGCAGAGACATGAGGGAAACAAGGTAAATTGGCCCTCATACAAACAGCTCTGTTGCAATTGTAAGAACATTTCTAGTGCCTCTGGATATTTCTTATCAACTAAACCATAAGATGTAGCTTCTTATTTGAAGTATTAAAGTGGGTACTCTAATTAGACTGCATTAAACAGTAGGTTTTTATTAAGGCCAAAGAGGGACATGTTACTTCCAGAGAAAATTATGTATAATGGCAATAATAATAATAAAAATCCATGAAACCCAGAATATGAATTGCAGATTCCTGGTTCAGGTCATACTCCTTGCATGAAGACATATCATGTCATGACTATAAATTTCCTTTTGAAAAGTTTTAGATTAAATATATTTGGATGTAGTATTTTCACTTGTACATGCCAGTATAAGATGTAGCTTTTACATTAAACTTTTCCATATCTTAGTGAGAGTCTGTGTCATTTGGAACTGACTGCAAAAAGGTGATAAGGAATGTGTGACTGTATTGGTTGGTCTTTCAGCTCAGTCAGATTTGTTTGTTGTCATTAATCTGTGGTTAATTAGCTGATGACTTTAATGTCTATGTATAGCCTGGGATGTAAAAGGATTACGCTGTTAATATGTTAAGTATATGATTTTGAGATATTAAGTCCTTTTATTACCACAAATTATATTTGATCTTCAGCTAATATTCTGGAAGGAATTAAAAAAAATAAGAAAGCAACCTATCCCTTATCAAAATGACTTCAAATATCCATAGATTTTTTTGATATGACATTTATTTATATTTAGGAAAGGATTTTAAGATTAATGTAGCAAGATGTGTCGAGGTAAGCAAACATAAGATCTCTGAAGTTCTTTGTAGATTAATTTGTCTTCACAACAGTTCTGCTTTAGTGTAAACACCTTAATTTTGAAGGTGGTGAAACTCAAACTAAAAGTGAAATGTTTTACTTGGATGAAGCTTCATCAGCAAGGACTGAAGTTTGGAAGGATCAAAATTTAGGAATTACTCTTACCATTTTTTTTGTTTGTTTTTTCACTGCTGTGACTTATTAAAAATCAGATTCTTTAATAGTTGACTTTAGTTAACGATCTTCTTGAGGACAAATAGATTTTAGAACTGGCTTTGAGTTAAATACTGTGCTTAACCTTTTCTTTTAAAAAAATATTGATAATTCTAGAAACTTGAGAACTCTGAAGTTTTTCATCATTTGCTTTTCCCATGCAGTATTGAAAATAGCAGCACACCAGGGATTGTGGATATCGTGATAAAATTTATTAAAAAACATAAGATATATTTCACTATTTATTGTTTCTTATCACCTCCCCCTTTTCTTTCTCCTCCTATGATATGATATATTTGGACTTATTTTTACTTAAAATAATGTGCACGTTTAGCCACCAATTATTTTTCTACTCTTTTCTAGTTAAGAAATTCAGGAATGATAATTAAAAAGTTAGAAAATGTGATATTATGGGTAGTGCTAATATCACTCATTTAGAAAAAAAAAAATAAAAAATTGTAGCCTGCTTGTGGTCACAAATGGACAATGCAAGTTTCCAGTTAGAATTTAAAACTAGTTTTCCAGTACTGTTCCAGGAATGTAAGGGAAAGCTGATTTGTAAAAACATATTATGGTGCAAATATACGTAAATTGTTGCCTTTTTATTTCTGGTGAATTGAGAACTAGGACCTTTTCACAGCATTTCAGAAAATGAGTGCACCTTTACCTCTTCCATTAATGGCTTCCATTAACTCTTCAATTATCAGCATAACAGCTGCTGAATATATAAAGCGAGGGCCAACTATGGTGCCAAAAGAAATACCTGGGAAAGAGAATGGAAGCTATATAGCAATATTAAGGAGTAATTCTGTATCGCAGAATGACTGTGTTGAACGACCTAGCAGTGCATATTTGCTTTGAAAAGTGACAGTAAAAGTAGATATTTTTTGTATCACACATACCAGTAAAAAGATTTTTACAAGTCAATGACCCTCTGTCTTCTGCAAGGTTATAACCACTGGAGGAGTTTGATTCTATAAATGAAACTTAATTAGATGTGAAGCTGCATGAGTCAGAACAGAGTCCAGCTGGCTCACTCGACTGCAGAACTAACAGCAGCGAAACCAATAGAAGCTTTTGTCAACAAATTCATTAGTGGAGACTGTGATGGCTAAAAACATTCATTGTCTTTTAATACATTTTTTTATTTTTTATTAAAATCTTCTCTTGGCCTTTGAATTAAGGGGAAGCATGGATCATAATGTTAATGCCTGATGCCGCACTGTTTAAAGCATATTGTGAACCTGAATGGGTTGCTTGTTGACTTCTCATCACTTGTGTTCCTCCAGTGAGGACAGAAAAATGTTCTGGTTGCTATTATCTGTTCCTTTCATAAATAGTACAGGACAAAATGTAGCTGTTGACACTTCTTCCAGGTCATCGCTTGGCTGTCTTCTCTCACTTATCTCAGCAGTTAGATGAATAGGATCCAAGGTCTGGTTTCCCTGTTTTTGCCCAAGTAAAAAAAATACCCCGCAAAAGTTTGGGAAGGAGAAGGGTAGCTCTTGTATATGGCAGTCAGACCAGGAAAGGGCTTTGGTATTTACTATTCCGATCTGTATGTTTAGGCCAACCCCTAAAGGTAGATGTTATTGTTAGTGTTTTAGCCCTACTTCATACTATAGAGTAATTAACCATACTGGGAGTGTTCAATTGTATCAAAGCATCTTTTCTTTCTTTTGTGTTTCCCTGTTTCTCACTCTTTTTTTTTTTTTTTTTTTTTTCCTATTGCTGATTTATTTGGAAGGCTGCTTAGTTACTATGGTGGCTTTTAGGGTGATAATGTTAAGTGATTGGAATAGGGAATTTAAAAATCTTACTGTTCTCATTTTCTAGATGGTTAATACAAAGAGAAACCCACTGCTGTATCAGTCTCTACTAGAGACCTTAAAATAGAAGAGGCCAAATCAATGTCATGAACATTTAGGAGAGGGAGAGAAGGGCAGGGGACTGCCCCGTGGAGAAGTTTGGGTGAAGGAAGCTTTGCAGACTGGATTTCTTCTGCATGTATTTATTGGGATGGGGAACAATGTTGGCAGAAAACAAAAGAAGATAATTTAAAGGAAGGCAGAAGACCTACAGTCTAGAAATAGTTGTCTGCTTTAATGAAAAAGAGGATGACCTTGTTCCTGTGATGCGTTGCTTACTTGCTGCAAGTTAAGTTCAGCATCCTCCTCACTTTTTCTTGGAACCAATGAGAAATCTTCATGCTTGTGGTGGTGGGATCAAGTGTTACACAGAAGCTGTGTTTTAATTCCATAGGCTGTTATTGTAACTGTCCCTCCCTCCCTCTCTCCTTCCGTCCTTTTCCTTGGGAAAATAGAAAATAATTTGTGATATGGGGAGGGGAAATAGTACACACATCACTCTTTGTCTGGATACATATTGGCGTCTGCTTCCAACCGCTACTAATAACGGAGCACAGATAACTAAATAGGGATGGAGCATATGCTGCATTTTGCATTTAATAAAATTTCTTTGTATGCTAGAGTTGGGATGGACAGGACTGGCTGGGTCTGCTGTTAAGGAGGACCAAAAATTAGGACAGTGGGAGTAGGAGGATGGGGAAACTATATGGACAGAAAATTTATGCTGGGACTACACTATGGCAGTAAAATACCATGTCTAGCCAAGGTTGGTATAGCGGATTTTTTTTTTTCTCCAACTCGCATGTGTTAAAAGAGTTGTGAAGAGGTTAAGATTATATTATATGGTCTTTACCTGTATTATGGTTCATTCTTAGCTCAATCTATGTTCAGATCCCCATTTCTATGACCATGAAATTTCTGTGGAAGAAGGGAAAAGCTAAAAAACAATGACAAAGTGCTGATGTTCTAGCTGTGAAGACAAGAGAGTCTCTGAATTTCAATGTGTGAGTCTAGATGGATCCTGCTGCTGTTGTCACAGTCTAGACAATGAATCTGCAATCATAGGAGATTATCTTCTATAATCTGCACATGATATAGCAATGAAGTGCATCTTCCCATCACTTCTGAGTACATCGGGTGCCATTCTACCAGCAAGTGGTGGATAGGAATGTGTGTGGGGTGTAGGGTGTGGTTTGGTGGGGTCTTGTTTTGTTTTGAGACACGCCAGGGACAGGCATCTTCTGTCATGCAGCTGCTGCTTTTATTTGAAAAATTTGTAGAGTACCGCAACTTTTAAAAAATAAAATATGATTGGTGCATATACCGTGAAGTGAATGTACCATATTCTCCTAGAATATGCTTTCTTGAAAAAGAATAAGCAAGGAATAGGGAGAAGAAAAGGTGGTTGTGTGTGTATGGAATTTAATGAGGTCTGTTCCTTTTGACCTGATTAAATACTTGGTCTACTTCATCTCCTTCTGCTCTTGGCCTCTGCAGTCATAAATAGTCCTTGGGATATGCACATGGACAAGGCTGCTGCATGCAATGGATTTCTTGCCCTTGCTAACTATTATGATTGACAGTGTTAATCTATATGTTGTGATGTCATACTGCTGGTGTGTGTGTAGATATGTATGAAATTTGAGTATAGGCTACTGACTATTGATATGCAAAATATAAACAGACTAATCAGATTTTCAGTTTGCCCTTTGCAAGTCTCGAATGTCATCTCTATGAGAGCTTAAGCAAAATTTAGTAGCTTGAACAGCACATATGAAAGCTTTTGTTGTTTTTTAGCAGCATTTAAACCCCATATTTAAAAATCCTTGTGCAGTTGCAGTTATAATACACAAGTGACGCTGATGAAGTCTGGTCTTCTGCCGTTAAGAAATGCAAGCCTCCATCCTGGGAAGTAAAGAAGGGTTTGCTTTTACCAGAGCTGGAGTTTCTGCAGGCTTTTTACGGGCCAGCTTTTGCTGGGCAAAGTCCGAATGGCAAATTACGTTCCGCTCCTAGGTGTCAAGCACTTAAAGATGGCAAATGTTGCAAACCTAGATTAATATTCTTTGAAAGTCTTTGCTATAATGTGCCTCCCGCCTTGATAACCTGCTTAATCTCTTCTGCAGTCCAGTGCCTGTCCCATCCAGCTTCTGCAGATGGGCAAGTCACACGTTGGTCTTGTATGAAAGGTTTTAAGGAATTTCTCTGTGTGTCAGGCTGTGTTCTGTGTTTAGGCTGTCTCTGCGACACAGTAATTGGTTAGCTATGGGAAGCTTTTGTTGGTAGGTACATGGGGGGGATTAATAAAAAACTTAATATAAAAGTGCTTTCAGATCAACAAATGATTTCTAAAAGGCGACAGTAACTTCAGCCTCTACCAAGTCAGTGGCCCTTTAGCTCACCTGACCACCCCATGGCTAAGTACTCCATAGATATGTAAGTCTATGTAAGATACTACTTTTTCATTTTGATTCATCTTTCTTTTGCAGACACGCTGGTGGATCTGAATTTTTGCCAAAGCCAGTGTAACTTTATCATTCTATTCTCCTGTGATCTATTCCTCCATTGATAAAAAATTACAAAAGCACTCCTATAAGAGTGCTTTGGGTACTTTCCATTAACTAACTTTAAGGGACTTTCTAAATGGTCATATTAGCAGGTGGAGTGAACTTCTGTTACTGCATTGGGCAAATAATTGCTTTGACTTAGCTGGACTTAACTGCAGTTTGCATCAGTTGAGAGTCTCGATGAGGCTGGAAGCAGCAGTCCCAGCGATTGCTTTGCTTTCCTGCCTGTTTCTGTACGTAAATGAAGCACAAGCTTGTCTGTATTCTTTTTCTGAAATCTGTTCTGCTTCCACTATGCAAGGTAGGTCTTCCTAGAATGCTGATGGGAGCCACACCTGTTTGCTAAATTAAGAACAAAGAATGTCGTTTACTTACTGTTCATCAAAATCGGTGTTTCCCTCAGATGAAAGCTTGTGTCTGCTGGTGCCAGCGAGAGCCACCTGCATATGTCTAACAACATCATGTAGTCGTTGGTAATATGCTGCAGAATAGGAAAGGAACAGGAATTGCTGTACTCCAGATGGAATGAAACCAGAAAAACAGGAGTGCTAATGAGGCAGATGACCCTGTATGATGAAATTACCTTCTCTTCCACTTGGTGAAATGATGTAATGTAGTCATTTCCCAGGTCCTTCTGTACATTGCCTCTTCTGCTGCCGAGAATCATAGCGGAGTGTTAACGTGTTCTAATCTACATCTCTTTTCTTACAACAGGGACTTGCTTTTTCAAATATAGTAATTTAAGCAGAAAAGGAATAGTTTGAACATAATGCTGATGGTTTGATGTTTCAGAATGAGTCACAAATGGCTCAACTTAAGCTGCATGTTTAAGTAGAAAAAAACTTGAAAAAACTAAGCAGGTCAAAATTGCTATGACTGATTTTGCAGTTGATTGGTTCCAGTGATACCAAGTGGTGTACTTGTGGTGGTGAAGTTAAATGCTGTGTTGAAGAACTTAGAGGATCAGCTGCATTGAATCACTGGCAAATAAGAATCAAAGCAAAGTTCAAAGCAAATAGCTCATATATTTAAAAAGGGTTACTTTCTTTCAATTATTAGTTTCGCTATTAAAATGCTTTTAAGTTTGTCAGGTATAAAGAGATACATTGTATTTCCTTATGAATGTGGATCTTTGATTCAAGATAGAAAAAAGCCCACAAAACAAAGGGCTGGATTTTTTTTTTTCTTTCTGAAGTCTAACTCGATGATAAAAAGTGTTTAGGAGAACTCAGCTTACTCGGTGTTTTCATGCACAATACTGGTGTCTGGCTCTATTTTCATCCTCTGAAGTGGCTTGTTATTTTGGCTGGAATGGTCCTTGTCTCATTTTGTATACTGACGAGGGCAAATTCTGAAACAACATTTAAAACAAATGAAAAAAATGTGATGGAAAAATTTTGTACACAGTAACTGCTGGTTTTGAGTTATTAAAGTAGCCTTCTATTATCCTGAATAACAATAGGCTGCACTACTAAAAGCAATGATAGATCCTGTATAGCGGAAATGTAACCAAGGTTAATTATAGGGGGAGTGTGGGAACTATGATGAACCACAGTGTTTATAACACTAAAACCATCCCTTTCAAAAGACAAATATAATCCTTGAATGTTTTATAAATATTTAGGAAGGAAGGTCATAAAAGAAGGGTGGTTGTTTTGTGGTTTGGTGGTTTTGTTTTGTTTTGTTTTTTTAATTATTATAGCATATTTATCTCTTGTAGCCATAAATATGGCAAAACAACGTAGTGGCTCCCCATAGGAATCCCCAGGAGGGCTTGATGCCGGAGCTTTTCAGTGCTGTCTCGGAGCTTGTTTTCTGTGTTCACATGATAAAGGAGAAGGGAAGGAGAATCAGTGAGTGGAAAATGGATGTATCCTTGTGAGCCCCTCCGCCCGCGAGTAAGGGGAGCTGTGTGTCCACTTGTTGAACGAGATTCGGGAACAGATGTGGCAGGTAAAACAGTGTGTTTTTGCATGGTTAACTCTCAGACGGATTTGTTCCGGAGTCTGAAAGATGCGCAGGAGTTGGTAGGGCAGAAGCACACGGTGATAGGTTGGTCGCTGCTTGGCAGGTTTTATGTCAGCTTAAAGCGACACACTAGGGTGGCTGCACACTTGAGTGAAGACTGACATGCAGTGGGAGGGTGGGCTCTCCTTTTTCCTTCTCTTCTAGACGTTTCTACTGTTGCTTTTGTGTAAGTTGGGGGTGTGTGTGTGTGTGGTTTTTTCTTATTTTTAGTTTACGTGGCTGCACAAATTAGCAGGCTAATTTGCTAATCCAGTAGCAGAGTAACTCGTTGGAACAATTTAGAGCAAAGTGAACTTGCATGTCTCCACATTGGTAGCGTTTAGCCCGCAGCTAAATACTAACCTACTAAACCTACTGTGTAGTTGGCCTAAGATAATCGTGAACCCATTTTTAAAGACAACTTGCACCCCCCTCCTGTCTGTATTTTGAGGCGCCGCCTTTGTAGGAGATAACTACACCTAGGTGTAGGTGATAGCTTTTGGCCTGTAGGCTGCTGAAGAGCTATCGTTCAACTGTTGTGTGGCTACAGTCACCTAATATCAGGTACTTCATCTCAGTCGACGGCTGATATCACCAGTATAATGAGTGCCCGCTATATCACTAACATACAGTCTAATAAAGTTCTGGTTTAAGTCTCCTATCTACTTTTTGTATAAATGACATATGATGCTGTAAAAACAGATGGCAGACTTGGTAACAAAGTCCTTTCTATTTTCTGTCACCTGCTGTCAAGTTTATGGGTTCCCAGGTGTCGCTTCCATTTACTTGTTATTAACTCTGTCAAAGAGGAGCTCCACGCTCTTGGTGCTGTCGGATCTTTACAGTTTAGTTTAGCTGCTTGTTAATCTGACACAGCACTCAACATTTGATTGAATAATTCGATCTGTTTTTTTTCTGGGCTGCTCACTGTGATTCTGAGGTGGGAGGCATACTTTAAAGAGCTTATGATATGCATATTAAAGATTTTAAGATAACTTTGTTTTTTTTACATTCTGGACTATGCATAGTAATGAAACAGAACTTTTCATTTAAGCTACAGTATAAAACAAATAATTCAGACTGAATTCCTGAGAGCAGAGGTTACAGATAAAGGGTGTGTGTGGAGATGTGTGTACACGAGCTAGAGGAGCACAATACAACCCATGAGTCCTGTCTGTTTGAAATACATAATATTTCAATAGCAAGCAAAACAGGGCTATTTATGAGCTTAGAACTGAAAAACTTAGAAATTCTGATGCTTTTTCATGAAATTTAGCTTTGATTTTTTTCCAGTGAATTTTAATCAGGTATTGATTTGGATACTGAAATATTACATCAGGTTTACAAAGTGTTAATTATTCACTCTTTGAAGACTTCCTGGCCTTGAAGAGTACAAACAAAACAGTACTGTTTGCATTCTTGATGCCAGCAGTGTTGGCTGAATCTAGGTGCACTGAAGTGGTTGTTTTCAAACAGTTTACAAAACAAAAAAAAGTTATGACTCTATGGAGGGGGGCTGAGTACAGAGCTTAATGACCAAGCAGCTTCTGGATGAATGAAGCTAGCCAGCAGCATTTCCAGTGAAGCAGGTTGAAGGATGTTTGGAAGAGAATTTGAGAGGCTTGTTTAGGTACATGTCTGTGCTCAGTACAGTTGCAGCCTAAATAAAGATCATGACTTTTGATTTGCAATTTGGGCCATATTTCTTGTTATTTTGTGGGGAAAGGGGTTAGTGGTGGCAGGGGTTTTGCAGGAATACAGGTTACTCTAATAATTGATTTACCGTGTTGTAATAGTAGTCTACAGTCTTCCAATTTCCTACCTATCATACCAGTATATATGCCCAGAAGACAGATAATCCTCACTTTAAATTTTATATTCAGGTGAATAAAAGAATACTTTTCCAAGAAAGTGATAGACAGCAGGAGAAATGGTTGTCTAATAGATATGAAACGCAGCTTGCTCAAAGAACAGGGACTCCCTATGACTTGATTTAATAGAGGTGTTATAAAAACTAAAAAAAAAAAAAAAAAAAAAAAAAACCAAACCTAAAAAAAAAAAAAAGCTTCTGGAGAAATGGGTCACTTCAGAGACCTTAGAGGAAACAGGAGAAAATTGTCCCAAATATCCTGGATCTCTTTTCTGTTCTTAGGATGTACTTAATGCGACTCAATTACTAAGCAGGTGCACACAGGATGCACGCAGTTCATCTTCAGTGGAAGGATGGTGCTGTACCGCTTGTGATTTTTGCCCAGCCTAGAGGGAAATTGTGTGCAAAGAATGAGTCTTCTAGATACATCAGAATCTCTTTAAACTCATGACTGATGTGCTGAGGAGGTATGGAATGGTGTATTTATCACAGAGTCAAAATGGAAAAAGGCAACGATCAGGCTGCCAGGATATGAAAAGAAATCATGTAATAGCCAAACTCAGTGTTAGGAGCTTAATTCTTCTTATTATTATTTTTAAGATTAATTGGAACTACTCATTTCCAAATTTAAACTTGACGAAGTGGTAACTAAAATATGGCTATTTCAGTCCCTGGAATTGAAATGTTAAAATAAATATTTATGACCTTATTACGAATGACTAAGTGGGTGAAAAAGAAATGGAGTTACATTCACGTAAAATGATATTACTTATTTCCAAATTCCTGGTAACTAGGAGCAAATGCTCTAGAATACTTGCATGTTCATGATATCAAATGTAAATATAGTATTTATTATTCTCCTATTAATTGCCAAATCACACATGAAAATGGAATACTAAGTTCTTTGCCATCTGTAAAATGATGGGGGAAAAATGCTTTAGCATAGAAGGGTCTGTCTTGAATTGCATACGCTGGAGATGTGACACTGCCAGTGGTGTGTGGTGTGCCTTGCCCCCAACCCAAACAACTTTTAGCATTTCTATAGACTACGAATTCCATGTTCAAAAACCTTATGTACAACTTAGGAAGTTTCATATTGGACATAAATCTGGCAGAATATAACATGACGGAAGTAAAAAGTATATGATACAATAGGATTATGACTTATGTGCAAAAAGAAAACTCCAAACCAGTAGAAACCATGAAAGGTTTTCAGTGCAGCTAGGTACAGTTGAAAACGAATGAGATTCCTGAACTGGGAGAGGTTATTTGGAGAGAAGACTAATGCTTGGGAACTGTTTGCAGAATGTTTTATAATTATGATCTTAAAAAGCATGCTCATGGATCAAAACAAATAGTTTGTAGAGAAAATGAAACTTGAAAAAAAAAAACCAAAACCACAACAATAAACCCCCAAAAACCATAAAGTACTTTTTTTTTTTTTTTTTTTTTAGCAACTACAGATGATGATATAAAATGACACAAAGAGGTATCTCAGGGTAATAAACGGAAGTATGATGTATAGAAGTTATGTTTAAAATATATATATTATAAAACATATTACATATTTTTAAAATAATCATGTATGTCTTAGTGATGAAAGGAAATATAAGAAGGTATAAATCTAACAACGTGGAACCAGTGGTATTACCAATAGTCAGGAAGATGAATATGTCTTATATTTTTGTTTTGGAAAAGTACTGGTTTATGTAGTTAACTGACAATGAATTATCTTCCAGTTTCCTAGTAGGTAGTGTATTTTTTGAAGCAAAATATTTTGAACCTTTGAGCTCCATCAAGATATTTGGACTGAACTTCTTGCAGCTATTTTAAAACTTACCGGGACAAGTTATCTGTAACATTGGTATATCATAAATCTTGGAGCATTAGGGAAATTCCAGAAGGTGCTTAATAACACTGTATCAATACTTAAAAAGAACAAAGAGTGGATTCATGTCCAACCTAATACTTGTGTCTTGAGTATAAAAGGTAATATAATTATTCTAATCAGTAAAATAATATAATAATAATAAAAAGCACTGTCAAGCTAGCTTTGTATTTTTAATTAAATTCCAAGTGTAACTAATCGTGCTTTAACTTTGGACCTTTTTAGGTTCAAAATCTCATATTCACTCTTTAGTCCCAGATAAGACTTGCATAATGTCCCTGAAATGCATCATGATCAGCAGCAAATGAGATTCATAATTAACACAAAGCCAAGAGGTGTGCAGAGGTGTCTGAATCCTGGCTCTTCAGACACCCTGGGTGGGTGAGTCGGGGGTTCACAGCCTGTGCTCCCGTTCTGACTTCAGGTTTGGGTGAGACCTTGGATTTCAAGGACTAGTTGGTTCTTCTAGTGGAAGTAAAAGTTCTGTGAAGTGTTCAGCTGCCCTTGCAAGGCTTGTTGTCTCAGTGTGCTGATGCAGCAACGATGGTACTTTCGGTGCTAGGACGGCAGTAGCTCGGGCGACTTGGTGTTGCGTGTGTTTTGTGGTAGAAACGTGTCCTTAGACTTCTGTAAGGCATTTTAGGGTGTTGCTTTTATTACCTTTTAAATAGAATAATAAAAAAAATGACACTGAGCATATTGACTCCATTAGAAAAGCACAATCATCTCAAAAGGTTATTGCAGATGTATTTCTACTGCAGCCCATTGGGGATCAGTTTCTGATCGCACACTGTTTGATGTTATTAACCTGGAGGAAAAATATAAAGTAGTTAAGATCTCTGGTAACATGGAGGTTGAGGAGTAAAATAAGCAGTTTTTAAGATTCAAGGGAAGGTAATGATATTCTTAGGGAAGGGAGATACAGTTTCTAAGTTGAAAATTAGTAGAATTAAACAATTTCGTTGTAAACAGTAACACAGAGGCTTGCAAAATGAAATGGTGCGACACTGTAATAGTAGATGATACAGAAACTACAGTGCAAAAATACTGCCTAAGCATGTTCCATTGCAAAACAAAAGCAGTAGGAAGACAACAGAATGGCAAAGAAATGTTTTGAAATGAGACTTGAAGTGCCTTTTGAGTGAGGAAAATGTGGATAAAAGCTGCCACCAGAGAACAGGAGAGAAAAACTGATGAAGCAGCTGTGAAGAATATGGCAGAAGACTATCTGAGAGTATTTACAGAGAAAAAGATTGTGACAAGGAGATAATATTTTCCATGCAGTGTCACTGGAACATCTGTTGCTTCTGGTTTTGTTCTTCTTTGTTTAGGGCATGTTGTTGCATTAAGGCATGTTGTTCCATCCTACTTTAGAGAAGATAAAATGAAGACTAATGTGTAATTCTGTAGTAAAAGGACTGGAGTGTAAAAATTCTAGGTTTTAAGTCATCCTTCTTGCATGCTATTGATGTTGAATATAGAAAATCCTGTGGTGGATTAGAAAGTCCTGTTTTAAATTAAGTTAGTTGGCCAAGATCATTCTGATCTTTTCTACTCTTCCTGATCAATGGTGCCTCACCTGGAGCACCAATTCTGATCCTTTCTATTCTTCCTGATTGATGGCACGTCCCTCTTGGCAGGAAAATGAACTACTGACCCGATACGGAGGGACTTAGCAGTCAAAGTGAGGAGGGGATACCTCCAAAAACGTCCGCCAGAGACCACCCAAGACCCCCTCGCACGTGGAGGAGGCATCTGATGTGTCACAGTTATGTAATCCTATGCATATGCATTAGATAGTTTGACTACATGCCAGGTAGGAGTAGTTTAATGAATCGGACACAATCGTTACTGTATAAAAGGGACACACCTGATGAATCCGGTGTGCTTGATTTGTGGAAAGTCCACCCAGCACCCTGCGCAGAATAAAGCAGTGTCTCTCCTGAGTGTGTGAGATTGGTCTATTGCACACCGGGTAACGAATCTGCTTCTAGGACAACACTGTTGGTAATTCGAGCCTCAGTTTCCTCATCTGAATGAAAGGCCATGAGGGTATTTCTGTAAGTGGTTGAGTTGAGTTTTAAAACAGTTGAATGCTTTGAGATACTTGAAGGAAGAGTCTTTCTCGATCTTAATTAGTTGTATAATGATGAAAGAGAAGCATATATAATCTTTGAGATGTTTCACCGTTGTATATTTTTCAACGTAATTAATTTTTAAAGAGGAGGATCAGGGGAAAATCCATCTTTTATTGAGTAAACTTCATTAAAGACATGCACATAGTCCATCAATAATGAGATTCTCCATCTCCGTGAGCTTCCTTGTCTATTCATTTTTCTTTCCCACCTGCACTCACAATGGTGGCTGTTTGCTCCCACATACATTCAACAATGCATCATTTGTAAGCTGGCCCTCATTCATTTCATTCCTGTTTGAAAGGCCTGACAGAAAGCCCTGTGAGAAGCCTTTCAATGCAAATGCCAGTTTAATGACTTGGTTCATTCAGCAGAGGGGAATCTGAGATAACTTGACTTCTCCTTGCAGCAAATACAAGAAAATGTTTTCATAAAGCCTTGGACGTGTCGTGCTTTTTAACAAGACACTTTCAGTTTGCAAACAGAATCTGATGGCTTTAATTTTTCATTAAATAAAATCTCGGGATTTTTCTGCAATGTCAACCTCCTACACCTCTCCCTGTGCGCAAGGAGGCAGGAGGGTGCGAGCTGTCCTTGCTCCGCAGCCTCAAAAATGCATCTGCCTTTGAAAGCTTTGATTTGCTTCATTTCCTCAGCAGAGCAGCAGTTCTCCTTGAGGATAAACCCTTGTTTGATTGGCTCTTTCTGAACGTGTTTAAATATCAAATTATTGGGAAATTAAGAGTGTAGTTACTCTTGTTAAAGCCAAAGGACAAACACATTTAGTCTGTTTCAACAGCCTGCATTGTGGTTTCTTCTTGGGACACATATTCTTCTTAAATTAATTCTCTTTCATTTCTAAATCATTTGTTTACTGGATTTTCTCACACAAAGATGAAATCAAAGTTATGATAATAAAATAATGGCCCTGGCTAGGCAGCCTTTGGGTATTTGGTACAGAATTTGAAGACAGTGGTTGTAGCACTGACGTTGTAAAAGAAATGACTTGAATTTATTTTCTGTTTAAGTTCACAAACCCGCATTAGAGTTATTGGAAAGCTGCGAGGAACTGACCAGGGATAGAACCAACAGCATTTACACAGACTGTGATATTATCAAAATTAATCTTGACAGAGAAATTTATAGAGAGACTTCGTTTTCTGTGGGTTGTCTGGCCAGGATTTTGAATGTAGCAGAGGGATGACTTTTATGTGACAGTCTTCTATGAAGCAAGAACATAAATTTCTCATCATAAGTTTGACCACCATTCATGGTGTTGCACAAACAATTCCACTATAATATTCACTTGAGTTGCCGCTTCTGCTTGCACATCAGCCTTCTACAAACAGTATTAAAGTATTTTGAATGGCATTCTATTTTAATTTTCTTTTTAAAAGAGATATTTAATTGATGCTTTTGACTTGACGGGTGCTCTCAAGTCAATAATGGAATATGCCACACAAGTTAAATTCTTTCTCATCTTTCCAAATAAAAATAGATCAAGAATTTACTATTTGTGGAGTATAAATCTAGAATTGAGCTAGCTTCCTGTGAAAAGCTAGTGAGTGTACCAATCTTTACTAGCGTACAAGAACTAAAACATAGTTTCTGTGTGGTCTTGCAACAGCTGCCAGATTTAACATTTTCTTATCCCTACTGACCAACTTTAGACACAAGCCATTCATTCTGGCAGTAGCTCCTCTAACTAAATCCTTAGAAATCAGATTGGAAAAGTAGAACATAAGACTATGTTCTAGAAAGGAGGAGAAGAGGGAAGAAAAAGAAGTTACTCTTGTGTTATCAAGTTCCATGTAATGGATTGACAACTCATTCTCTATTGATAGTTCTTAAAGTCACAAAAGCCGTGATATTTTAGGTGGCATTCAACTAGGAATATTTCTTAGCATCATAATACATAGTAATGAGGTAATTATGCTTTTTATCTTCTTAGTGCTTTGCAAATATGTGCTGGTTACAGAATCCTTATAACAAGCTGATGTTCAGTTTCATCCCTGTTCTACAGCAGGAAGACTAAATCAAAGGGTTAAGCCGTTAGCCTAAATCTCCAGAAAAAGTTGGTTTTGGAACCAGTAGTGGTTTATGCTTCTGTAACCACAAAACTAAACCTATCTGATAAGGCTGTAACTGGGGTGAGACCCCCCCATCTCTTCCAAGTACAAAACTTCAAAACAAACCCCTTGAAGATGTTCAGTTATGTGTGTCTGTCTTGTAGAAGATTCTAATATGAACCTCTTGAACAAGCTATTCACTGTTTTAAAAACCCTTTTAAAATTAGTACACAATGACATATTGGCTCAATTACCCTCCACCTTGTTAATTCTGTTCTGTGCTGTAATAATTTTATTAGGATAAATACAGAGCATGTACCACCATAAATACCCATGGATCATGTTGTGCTTTTGTGTGTTATATTTGGTTGCCCTTGACACACACAAGCAAATGAAAAATGAAACGCTGTGTAGCGTCTACTATTAAAAAATGTGAAGGAGAGGTATGTTAGCTGATAACATTCATATGATTAATAGCAGCAGCATTTTACAAAATATAACAGAAAAAAGTACTGATATTAGAAGTGACACAGTATGTTAATGGTTCTTTGAGTCTAAACTTAGTCATTCCAGTACGAATGTATCTTCTGTTTGCGGGTGTTCGGGGTATTTTTTTGTGTTTTTTGTCTGGGTTTTTTTTATATCATGCACATATTTTCATTGTTTTTTTCACTGGACCAAAGGAGGCCTCCTGACTTTAATTAACAAGTGATCTGATTGTTTAGTGGGGTTTTTCGTTGACTGTAACTTGCGTTATTAAACTGTGTTGAGTAATGTACAAAAATTGGGGGCTTTTTGCAACTACTATGTGTGGGAGGAGAAATAGCTACCTCAAACACTTCACTGACAGAACAGATAAATTTGTGCCGACTTATCCGAAGTGGGAAAGCAGGCTACAGTGATAGGGCCATAAATACTGACTCTTAGGCTTATAACTTCAGCTTGGTGTTGGAATTCAATCTCTTCCTCGGTGCAGACCACCGAGATTGCTCTAGTGGAAGGAAAGGAAGACCCCTGTGACTGAGCTATTGCTGGCGTGAAATGTTATGGATCTGCACGCCCGAAGTCGGTCTGACCTTCCCTAAAGCACATCTCGTGTGATTTGGGTGGGCAGCAGGCTGCTACCAGGGTAAGCACAACTTCTTTGCTGCTTCGCCCTTGCGGACTGGAAGGCGAGGCAGGTCTGAGTTGGGCAGCTGGCAGTTTAGCCAAGACTCTGTGGCTGTAGGAGTATCTGCATTTGTGAGAGGGGAGTATGCGTTAAAATGAAAATTGAGCAGGAAGACTGGATTTTTCCTGGTTTGGCACAAATGATAAATGCCTGGGGTAGGTGTCGCTGTCCTTGTTTTTGTTCTCGGAATAACATCTGTGAGTAAGAACAAAACAGACTTGGATGTTAATCTAAATAAAATGATGACAAAGCTGAAAGATTCATTGGGTTTTCACAGGAATGGGAGGATAACTCATAAAGATTTAAAGAGCTTTTCATTCTGTGGCTATTATAAATTGATTTTAATTTATAGTAAAAGTATATTTGATTCTGATAATACCTAGTTTATTATATAACATAATATTATATATATTATATAATATATACCATATATATTATAATAATATATAAAATAGAATATTATTATTTATATAACACAGTATATTTTCAGGTTTTTGCTTTACGAAGAGGATGCTGTGATGCTATGTTTCAGAATTACAAACTCACCAAGGACTCATTGCAGGATTATTCAAATGTTGGACTTCAGTCCAGACCACAAGTAAACTTGTTGCTAGACCTCACCGATTTCTCAGATGTTTTGTTCCTGTGTGAAAGCCTGTATTATTATTTTCCTATCTTCTTAGGGTACAGGTAGATTTCATTCCTCAGGTTACTGGTTGTGAAGATGGTATATCAACACCAGGATGCATAGAGGTGGTTTGTTTTTCCTTCCCGGGGGTCCTTAGCAAAACTGCTTTGCAGGCCTTGGAAAAGTAATTGAATAGCTATTGTACAATGAATAAAAGGTTTGCATATATTTTATTTGGGGAAAATAAGATAAAAGGCTTGTACACACCTAGTGTTGTCAGGCTAGATGAAAACCCAGAAAAAATATAATTCATGCGTAAAGGAAACAACATAACTAAGGAGTTGCAGAGCATGCAGGTGAGCTACGCTGGAAACACTGGAGTCCCAGTACACTGTGTAACCAATTTAACTTACTTGTCCCTGCTAACAGTAGTGCCTGCTCATAGCTTGAGAACAGACAGTGAGTCTGTATCACAGAGCAAAGGGATTCAAAATCTGCTCAGTTACTAAATAGGCACATGTTATTTATATATATATACACACACATACATGTGCACCCTTATATTAAACTAGGGAAAGAGATGCAAGAAATTCTGATACAAACCGTGAGAAAAGCATTTCAGCAGAGGGGACTGTCATACTAAATGCTGATGACATATATCTCACTGAGCAAAAGGAGGCGCGCTTGTGCACACTTAGCTCTGAAAAGCCTAATGGAAAGTCTAATGGAAAAACCCCACAGATCTCAAACCTGTTTTTGTAATACAGCCTAAAGTATGGTAGTACAAGAGACCCTGCCTTTAATAAATGTATAACCCGTTGCACTTTTGGTTTTAATCCTGAAAAGTTTTCTTGCTACATAGTTGTTTCAATTACAAGATATGTTGATCTTGTAAGCCACCAGCTAAAGGCTTGGAACAGTAATTGCAAGAAGCAAGCAGTCTGAAAATCATGTAAATTGAATGAGACAGGGAATGAAGAACAATCTGTTGAGCAATGAAACTGAGTGGAGAGGAACAGGAATGCTAAATATCTCAATAGATCTGAAAGAGAAGGGGGGGATTTTTTGTATCTAATGAAGAAACAAAAGTAAATCATCAACACAAATACGGTCCTGCCATTTGTTGTATGCAGTTACTTTAGCAGTCTTAAACTACACAATGAAAGCAAATGTTTGAGTGTAAATTTATTTCTGAAAGATTTCTGCGTGGACATTACCTGCTATCTTAATGACAGGAGGTAGCATAAAGAAGCCAGAAAATTTCTTCTGAGTTTTCGTTTCAAAAACCCTGACTTCTTCCAAACACTTCTTTACAGGGAGCTAGTGTAATGTGTAATGCCTCATTAGACACAATACTTCTTACTGTATAAGACTTTAGGAAATCGTTTGCCCTGCTATAGAGAGATTTGAGGTTTTATATATGTTTCTCAATGAAAGTGATTATGTTTGGTAAGGTGCCAAGAATGATTTAGGATATTTGGATAAGCCAGGCACAAGGCTGCTTCTCAGTTTTAGTTGCCAGATGTTAGTGTGGCTGACTCTCAAGATTGTACATTGAGTCTGAGTGCATTTAGTCATGTCTTCCCACCCAGAACTGGTTCTTTGCTTTGGTGTAGGTGATGCAGTGTTCTCAGGTCAATCTTGGGTTTCATTCCTCCTCCAACAGCCTTGAAGGTAAGCTTGTCAAAGCTGTGTAACAACTTCATGGAAAATTTCTAGAATGCTTTCTTTAGCCAAGCTTTAAAATTATTTCTTGCTATACTTAAAAAATAAACAATAAAAAAACCCCACAGCCAACCAAACAAAAAAAACCCAAACAAAACATTTTTTAAAACTAGTGAGTGAAACAGACCTCACTGGTCATGAACTGAGGTAGTGTGTGTGAATGCTGGTCATTAGTGTGAGGTAGAGAACCAAAGAGGATCTTGAAAATCTGGAGTTCTGGAGTCCAGACAAAAGAGAATTTTCAGGAACAGTTACATTTAGGCAACTCAATCTGATTTTGTTTAGAGTGGGTAATAACTGGAGTTATTATATGAATGAGACTCTTTTCCAGTTCTCAGGCCAGGCTGGAGGAAAGTGTGAAAACACTGAATTCTGATCGCTATATTTTATCTATGTTTCCATTTCAAGTATCTGCCTCCATTGAAAAGCTCAGGATGTATCTGTAAGATTTTTATGATGACATCTTCTCCTGTAACACTAGATGCCTTCTGACAGCATTTTCTAAAGTCAGATATTTATTAACTATCCAGTTTATCACAGCTTAACGGTAGTTGTTAGAATACATAACCAGACTTCTTGACATTGTTCATTGTTATTCTGTGGAAGACTAAACATATCTACAACTGTCTTACCACATATGAATTTGTAACTTCCTAATATCTGATTCTGTGAAGTGTTTAGCAGCTGTTAAGATTAGTAATGGTATTTACCTTTCTTGTGGGAGAAGAGACCACTAAGTGTAAGATTTCTAAGGGTATAACTTGAAGTGTTTTTCTCCTTTTGTGTTTCTGTACAAGTCATGCAGTTCATTTCCAGGTTTTAAATGCACCATTCTTTATTTTAGTCTTCACTGACATGTCAGGTGTATAATTTTCCAAACTTGTCTGTAGCACTACTTCACATTTGATCCTTTCCTAACTAAGAAGGAAAGCTGCGTGGTCTGTTTCCAGATCTGACGTGAATATTTATGCTTTGTCTGCATCTTTATAAATTAGAGAGCAGCGAGATGAATGAAAGTAGTGAATCGGCGAGGGCGGTGTGTGTAATGCTGGCAGAAATTTACTGTCCAATGCTACTGATGAATTAAAGGAGGAGGTAGTCCATAGCCACTTAAATCAGTTCTTTAATGCTCTACAACATTGGAGGTTTAAGTTTTACCACTGTATGGAGGCCTTTTGGTTTATTTCCAGACCAGTGTATTAAAACCATGAGAATACTTAGAAATACAACTCTCTAATTCTGATCTTTAACTTATTTTGTTCCAATAGTGCCACTCTGGCAGTAAATTGCACTATTTCCAGAAGTTGTATTTTTCTTTTAGATATGTCTTTTCTAGTTCAGCTTCATATAGAAATTTCTCGACTATAGTGCAATAAAGACCAAGTTATGTATCTAGCTCAGTAATCATAGCATTAGAATGAATTCAAACTCCTATCCTTATTCTCCCTTCCCTGTCTTAGTCTAGCTCGGATTCCATTTTAAAATTTTTTCTCTGCTTTTGCTCTACTGCAGTGACTCATTGTGTCCTGCCTAGTGCACCATGAAGCTTAAAACTTGATGCCAAATTGATTTATCACAATCATGCATTTCTAACAATCTGGTTCTGCTGGTAAGTCAACAGAAGGAAGGCTAAAGAAAAAAGTTAACAATTGAGAACAGTTTTGTATGAGCATTGCTGTCTTTGAGAATCATCTTGCTATTGTCACTTTGATCTTTCTCTTCCTGTCTTGTTCTCTTTTAATGATGCTTTGTTGTATAATGTCAGATCAAGATATGTGATAATGTATCTTCTTTGCTCTTATTAGCTTCTTGCAACATTTTGCCTAATTATAAAAGTGCTGATGAATAGCTTATATTAAAAATGTAGGGAGATCCCATAGCTGTAGGAAAGCTACTCTGATAATGTTGGTACTGAAATTAAAATATAATAAAGAAAACATTTTCAAGATAAATTTATATGTAAAAAGCAAACAGGGTCAGCATTCAGCATTTCCACATGCTGTGAAATGGCAATGTGATGATATGCAGCTAAAGTACTGAGAAACTAAAGCATGAGAAAAACCCTGATTTAGGTCAGCTCCATGTCTTTTATGTTGATCTCATGAATGAAAAACACTGAACCTTAGAAGTAAAGTCAGCCATGACCTAACCATTAATACATCTGAAACAAGGTCATTGAATAGATTTCTTCCTCTCCATCCCTGTGATTGAATTTTTGTTTAACTGTTCAATTCACTCAACTAGAGCATTACTTTTACCTTGGATATTACTTTGAGCAGTATATGCTATGTCCACCTAGTATATTCAAGAACAGTATTTTTATATGTCTTTGGTCTTAATGTAACCATTTGTTATTTGCACAGATTGAAAAACAACTGTGATATTTTTATATCACTGTATCACATTGAAAAATTTTTTTTTTTAAACCTCTTTACAAATTTCTTGTACTTTTTCTGCTTTCTCCTTAAGGCAAACAAACTGGATTATGGTGAGGAGAAAGCACAGGTCTTCAGCAGAGGGAATGGGACTCCTATACATTATTGTCACTAGCCACTTAGTACCGACTAGACTAGTGGATTCTGCAGCTGGTCAGTAGTGCTTCCTTTCACACTGGATCCCTCTTTTGAGGTTGAATAAATGATCTTAAGCCTATGTAATGAATTTGCCATCCTACTTTATGGAGAGGGAGTGGAAAGCAGAGTGAAGGACTGCAGAATCCAGGTAAACCAGGAATATAGGGTACAGTAACAGAATATGTTCTTTACTCCATGTGAAAGGTAAGACTTGTGTGCTGTCTCCTGGAGGAGTCCTTATTTTTGTGAGAAGGATGTAATTATTTAAGAAGATCACTCTCAAAAAATGTTTTCAGACTATGCTCAAATGTTATTGAAAGGTGTAACTTTTCTCCCTGTTTTGTATTGTCCCCCGTTGTAGCTTTCAAATATTGTGGATTTAGCAGGGGGTATTTATTAGTATGCAGACAAAAAGTCTGCAAAATGTTAATAGCTTATCTGGCAAATAAGCTATGCTGACTCTTCCTACCCAGATCTGCAGAGAGTTGAGTCAGGTTTTGTTTATCTGTGGACATTTCTAGTGTGTTTTCTGCTATCACATCTGAAAACTAATGATCAGTAATGGGGAAACAATACTCTTGCTATTTTCAGTCTGTAAGATAGAGGCCCAAGGACAGTTCAAAAAAGCTCTCACAACTCTCATGAAAAGAGGCATCTTTAAAAATCTGAAAAATGACTAAGATTAGATCGCTTTCCCACATCTGCATTTCTGTTCCAAGGCAAACACTCTGCATGGTTGCTGTAAGATTAGCTCATTGGTCTCCTTTGTCTCTAGTCAGTCTCATCTGGTTTATGAGCTTAAAAGACAATAAAATTCAGTAGTATATGGGATGAGTTCATGGAAGCTAGTTAAATGAAGGCTACTTCATGTATTGGCTTCACATTCATTTCAGGAATTGTCTCAGGTGCAAATGGTTGTAAGTTTGGAGAGCACTGGCTGGAAATACAATCTATGCATTCATTGAACTTGTTTTTTCCCTGGGCAAGCGTGCAGCCACCGCTGGAGATTGCTGTGTTGGTAGAGCAAAGCCCTGTTGACTTAGTACGCTATCACTGTAGTCCATTTTCCGGGATGACGAAGAGTAGTTTCTCAAGATAGTCAAGTAAACAAAAATCTCTGAAACTACGAAAGCTTGGGTCTGTGAAATTACGACCGTTAAGACTAAGGGAATAAATTTAATGAGATCTTACAGTCATTATTGTCTTGACACCTTTCCCTGTTTCAGTTCATTAACTGGAGTATCCATGTTGCACTTGAGATAAGTATGACTAAGCCCTTACAAAGTAAGTAAGCATTCAGAGCAGACGTTTCTGGGTGTCTTGAAATTTTAAACTCCTGGGCTGACCAGTCTGTTAAAGTTACTTAAGAGTGGCAAATTCTGTGGAGCTAGTCCCAGCAACTGCTCAGACAGTGGGACAGTATTGGAAATCCCTGCAATATCAAAATTAGAGAAAATAATTCCTCAAGTTATTTTCAGAATAAATAACTTACTAATGACTGATGTTGTAGGGCTCTTGTCTTGCATAAGGCTTTTTGTCACATTTTTATGTTCTTAACGTATATGCCAGGAGGGAAAGGAGAAAGGGAGACTTAATGGCAAATTTCCATTCTGATCAAACAAAGGTTGGCAATCCCAGCATTGTGAATTCAGGAAGGCAAAACTTGTTTTTCATGTAACAGTCAAGAAATGTGTGTTGGACACACAAAACTTTGAGATTCAAAATAGAACTGAATTTATGGCATTTGAAGGTTTCTTCAATGGGCTTTGGTCTTTGGCTGAATTTGTTACACTTACTTTATAAATACACGTATGTATATAGGTGTGGGTGTATGCATGTATATAAAACGAAGAAAAACCCAAACGATCGTACTGTTTATTCAAGAGATGATAAAATATAAATCAAGATCCATATCTCGTTAGAGGGATGTCTTATGATGATGTGCTCCTATGTGTTCCTTGCAATAGCCAGTTGATCATTCCCATTAAAACCTTTTCTGGCTAAAATCCTGTAGAGCTTTTCCCCCTCGCTTAAAGACTTTTCTATGCCTTCTCTGGCCAAGAATTTATCAGTAGGATTGGGGGCAGTAGGCCCACTTTCTACTTAGTTTATTTTTTTATATAATGCAAAAGATGCACATGAATGCAGCTATTGCTCAAGCTTTATAGAATGATCTCTTCCCTTAAAAAATACTGCAGCTTTTCTGAGCACATTTGAATTGCACATCGATGTGGCACAATCTGAGAGGAGTGTGAATATACCTCTAGGTCGGCTTTTATGTACAAGCCAGCACAAGGCGCATGCAGTGGCTTTTGAGAGCAAGTTTGGGCCCACGTTGCATCTGGTCTAAAAAAACTCCAGACTTGTTCTGCCTGAAATTTCAGAGAAATTGAGCTGTCTTCCCTTGTGGCCTGTGATAGAGAACTAAGTTTTGTATCTGTAATTAGAATCGCTAACAATATAAAGCAGATAGGGAGGTTCTGTATGAAATCCTTTCATGGGAGGGATAAAAGGTGCCACACAGAGTGTCGATACAAGTGTCAGCAGTACCTACTGTAGACAGATTTTTTCGCCTTTGTGGATAGAATATGCTTGGTTAATGCTTCTGTAGTGAACGCAGCTGCTTAGAGAAAAGAAAATAAAGTCGACAATGACTTTTCATGCTGATATAAAATGCAAAGCATTGTGCCAAAAAAGGCCATTTGTGTTTTTCTACAAATGCTCTCAACTTTCAGTAAGTCTTTTAAATTTAAACAAGTCACAAGCAGCATAGTATTCCCAAGCTACCTGATGGGTACTACAGTTGGCTCCAGACTTTGTATAGGTTACAATTAGATGAGTTGACTTTACTTATACTCTTTATGCTTTTACCCATTTTTAAGAATGAACACCTCAGACCATATGTCCATGTTTTCTGAATAGAAATGTAGAGCACTGTTTAAAGGATATGGTTCATATTGCAGTTGGGTAATTTTTACAAAGGATGAAGGCGGAGAGTAATGGAGCTCTGCCACCCACAGTACTAATTAAATTTATCCATGTGAAACACAAACATCCTCACAAGCTACTTAAGGCTAATGGACTGCTATTTTTTTTCTATTTATTATGTTTTCAGCAGAGTGATAGGTGATGAATGAACCTAATGTTTTGAGGGTGCTTGGTTAGAATAAGCTGATAAAAATCTTACTCAAAGACCCTTCTTCACTTGAGGAAACCTTCTCCAAAAAGCCTCTTTTTTGAGTTGAAGATTGGAGGAACTTGTTTAATATCCTTAATGCAAGAATTAGCTGTGAGATTTCTAGTGCTTTGAGCGTATCTGAATATTAATGAGATAACGTGAGTTGATCTTATGGGGAAATTGCTTACTGGAAAATGTTTTATCAGATTTTTTTTTTTCCCTTTGAAACTTACTGCCAGGGCGTATTGAGGCTTGGGGCTCCCTGGGGGTGTGTGTCCTGCAAGCAAGGTCCCTGCCAGGGAGCGGGGCTTGGGGGGGCTGGTGGGGGGCAGCTCCAGCCCAGGGGCATCGGGCACATCCATGGAACAGGCCAAGGATGTTGGCCCATAGGTGGGGACCAAGATCAGGCTTGCTGGGGAGAACTGGAGTCAGATAAAGCCACGGGATGACTGGGCAGGGCTGTGGATACGGGGTGGGCCGTCAGCCCTCTCTTGCTGTTTTTCTTCATGGAGTTTGAACACAACAGTTGGTGTCATCTCCCACCCTGGTCCTGCATCAGACAGAAATGACTGTTTTCTGTCTCTTCCATTTCACAGAAATAAATGCTCGTTTATCCTTTCAAATTCCCATTGACAGTGGGGTCTTTGCAATTTAATGTTCGGCGCTTATTCTTTGCTCTATCTGCCAGGTAATTGAGTATACATAGTTACTGTTACTGACAGAAGTGATTGGTTTGAATGAGCGGACTATGAGATCTGTTCTCGGTTAATGTACTGCTTATGTCAAGGAAAAAAAGGCTCCCTGATGTCAACCATCTCTAAATTCTCAATTTCAATGAGAAAGGAAAATATCCCTGTTTTCTTAAATAGGCAGAACTTTTCATAAATTGATAAAGACCATTGGTGTACTACTGCTGTGCCAGCTATCGGCTTTTTTGTACTTCGTGTGTATGTTTCTAACTAGCTATTAAATATGTTCTTAGTGTTATTGTTGAATTTTAAAGATAGTCTCTAATTTCAGGATTAATATTGGTAATAAAAGCAAACAACTTCTAACATAGCATTTTGTACTATATAGATAATTTTGCGTGGAAGAATTGTATGGGCTGAACCTATAAATCTGTAAATGAGGAAAGTGTCTCTGTAGAAGAATAGGAATGAAAATCAAAAGGAGTCTGAAGTTGAGAGCCCAGATAGCAGAACTCCAAGTCTGGAATGACAGGTTATCCTGCCTTTTCAGAATGCCTTTCAGAATGTCCATTCCTCCTTTCCAGCATTTTATTTTTTCCATCTCCCATGGTTGTTTTTACAGGTTTAATATTCTGGGATAAATACATGCTTAGGTTTATAGATGATTGATTAATCCAATGGATGATACTTTATAAAATGTTCATTTTGAGTTTAGGGGACAGCAGGTTTCATAGATGGTAGGCAAGAATTTGCCTATTTCTAACAGAAGAATAGGGAAGATTTTTCTTCTGTCCCTAGTTATATTCTGCAAATATACTTCTAGTACATTAAGAAGTACTTTTGGGGAATTTAGCTTCTCCCATTTTCTAGATATAACCATTACCCCTAGATATAACCATTTCCCTAGCCTTTAATTTCCATAGATGAATGGTTTGCTACATATAATTTCAAGGACACAGTACCTGGACTCCTGCTTAGCAATTGGTTAATCGGTCCAAGGCTATCTAAAGTGCAAGTCAGCTTACATGCAAAATTATTGCATTCCCAGCCGCCAGACACTCTTTATTTTTCTCCCTCCTGTCGAAGGCATACTTTTGCTGAGAGAAGTCAAAGACAAAATTAGCATCTGTAAATTGAGAATGCTGGCATTAAATTAAACAAGCAGAATACAAAGAAAGTTTTGTAAGAAAATCTTACAAAAAGCAGTTGCCTATGATTACTGCGGCTGAGAAGCAGCAGCTGTACTGACTTACTGTATGAATTTAAAGAACTATACTTAACTGCTCTCAGCATGTTCTCAAAAAAACATAAGCACTCAGTGAACGTTGACTTTGTCATATGCTTATAAAGTGTTTAGTTACTTCTGATAGATCCATATTTGTTGCATCACGAGTTGACCTGTGGAATGGAGTAATGTCTTGGAGCAATTGCACTTTATTCATCTTTTAAGGTCTAATCGATATTCCTAAATTATTCTTAGATTTGTGAATTAGAGAGTCTATAGTAATGAATTTTTATTACATGAAAGAAGTATTGAAGTGCTAAATAAGACTACCAGTGAAATGGCTGGATGTCACTGTATGAACAGATTGTGATTACAGTTCTGTTCTTTCTGTAACTCAGCTCAACTCCATGAAGAGTAAGCCTGAACTCTGCCTGTTCAGGAGTTTTCAAGAACATTAAACTAATATTGTTGTATATGCAATCTTGATAATGTAATGATAGTTACTAATGATCAGCATTAGACTGATATGGGATAGCTGTGAATGGGTGTCTAGGAGTAGGTGAAAAGAGTACAAAAAGGAGAATTTTACCATTTTGTGGGACAAAGAATTAAAACATAATTGTCTCTGATCTGTTGGATGCCGACTTTTTCCGAGTGGCCTAGTTTCATGTTGGGAAGATGTGACCTGTGAGGTAGTTTGCTTGTGATACAGTTTAAGCTCCTGGAGCTTCTGAAACCCTTCTGAAAAAGTTGTTCTTGGCCGTTGCCTGCGAACGTGCAGAGACCTGAAGCACTCGAGCAGAGCTCCAGCCTCCTTACCCATGGCCTCTTGCTTTTGTCTTTGAACCAAATCCTTCTAAATACTGCTGCATGAAATGTGAATTAATAGGTATATCTGGAATTAGATATTAACAATTCCAAGTATGAAGCTACTCATACTAAGACCTTAATTGCTTTTATGCCTGAATTGTATTTGAATTTCACTCAACACGATAGCTTTTTCGATTTTGTGTACATGCAGCAGGTATCATAGCCTTTATTCAATGTACGAATACTGAGAGTGTGGAAATATCAACTGTCTTCCAGAGATCAAATGCTCAAGTCTTGTTAATCACACTTTAAATGAGAAGATGCATAATGAGAAATGTCCTGTTTTAAACTCAAGGACTTCAGCATTTAGCTGCTGCAGAGTTGAAATAATTTTCCTACTATAATATTTATTTTTCATATTTTCTCATGACAGTCTTTTGTTTGGATGCCTAATAGAATAGTTTTGTAAAGCTATTTTGTAACTGAGGATGGTATTCATGTACATCCTGTGGAGGGTAACCAGGGATTGCAGCTCATATGGGCGCATCCATGTGGCCTTTGAAATGTCTGTTTATTCTGGTGAAACCTCCTCCCGGTTCATACCAGTCTTGTTTAGATACTTTATACCACTGGGAAAGGGGCAGGATATATAATATGTCAGCAAATATGTGTTGGCTAATATGAACAATAAATAGGTAGCATCATTAGTTTTACTGACCCTGATGGGAGAGCTGATAAGTCTCTGCTGGCCAGCAGTCTTCCGTGACATGAGGAAGTCAGCTTTTATTTTTCCTTGAAACAGGCCAATCTTCTATCATCTTTCAATTACCTTTTAAAAATTATTATTCATAGCTTTTTATGTCAATGTGTTTACTATCAAAACTTTAAGCTGATAAGGATCCCTGTATCAAAAATTACACTTCTTCACTTCGACCTTTTCAGTCTTTCGTGGTCTTAGCTCATGCATTTCCTCACATCTTGAAATAATCTTTTTTTCAGCACAACTGAGCCAAGGTCACACATTTAGAATGCACTGTTTCACTATATTCACTAATTGCGTCACGTAGTTGGGCCAGGGCTGCGGGTTACAGCCAGGCACAGAGCGGAGCTCCGGCTGTACCATGGGGTTGCTAGTGAGACAGCAGCATGTGTTGAACCAACCGCTCTGTGGCTATTTCATCATCACTGGTACCCAAACTAACTACGCTAAACCAGCTTTGGTAGTGCTGCGTGGGCTACGGGTGCGTGCTTCCTAGGTTGGGAGCCATTATTTAAACGTGAACATCGTCCTGAAAGAACCAGTTGAAAAAATTGAATGCCTTTCACAAGGGATAAACGGTTTGAGTGAAATAAAGAAATTTAAATGACATTTCATAAAAATCAGATGTGTTTCTAAAAATATAATTTGCAAAGTACCAAAATGAGGGTTCCGCTGATGTAATTTATAGTATTTAAGTTTACAGTCTTTAAGGCTGTTTTTATTTATTCTGAAAACTCTGCATCTAGGAATTAACATTTGACTTAAGCTAGTCACTGGTAGCAAAAGACTAATTTTGAGTTATTTTTCATACACTTTGTAATGGTTGCTAAGGTAAAGCTAGTCTCTTTGAATAGTTTTGAAGTGTTTCTGCAAATTAAGTTATTTAGGCTTAGTGGTCTACCGGAGTCCTGTTCAGTTGGCATGTTTTCTGGGACTGGGGTGTCTAATGAAGGATACTTAGCAAGTAAAGCTGAATTGTAAGAACAGACTTCAGAAAGTCAGCCCCAAATAAGTTCTGAACACTAAATGACAGGTGGAATGCTTCCGTCTATTAGATCTAATTGTTTAGAGCAAAGCCCTGGGCTATTAACTATGCGTAATGGGTCATTAAACCCAATGAAATCGACCGTCTTAGGTCAATACTGATGTTAGGTCATTCCTATGATTATCACAACAAATATTTCATGGTGTCCTTTAAAATTAGAATACTTTAACTGTAATTTTTTCCCCCTTCATTTCTTTATTGATGAGCAGGAGCATGTTTGTCATAATAATATTCCATATTTCATGCTTTAGATTTTCATTGGAAGTTCTGCTTTAGGCTGACATCTTAGTGTCAGGGGAAAAAAAAAGATACTTATGAAAATGGGATGGGAGAGTTACATAGTTTCATGTATGTGGTGAAGCAGAAAATCAGAGAAGGGGTTTGGTTTTTTAAACTAATTTTTGTTTCCTGTATCAGTAAATTGAGTACTAAAACTGGAGACTAGTTCAAGAACACTCAATTTATTAATTTTAAGAATTTCTAACTGAATTTTGCTGAAGACAGCAAGTATATATTAAACAGATTTATCCTAAACCTTTCTACAGTTTGTCATATCAAGTCACTGATATACCTTACCTGCAGCTGGAAATAATGTCTTTATAATTTTGTATTTATATCTTAATACTATTGCATGTCTATATAAGCTGTATTATTTGCTTTCGGCCATTCCAGTTCTTCCTGCTTTTTGTAGAAACTTAGAAATTTGGGTTAGAAGGAATCTCTCACAATCTAGTCTTAAGCCAGCGCTATTGCCATGCTGAATCCTGAAAATTTCTGAGGACGGAGGTTTCAGCAGCTGTCCCCTGGCTGCCCTCCCTCCTGATTAGCTTTTCCTTAATGTCTAATCAGAACCTTCCAAGCAGCGAGCGGTGACCACCGGTTATTGTTGCAGTATCGTGCGGTATGGAGGGCAGCATCTCCGACATCGATCCTGACTCCCATCCAGATAGCTGTAGGCTGGTATTAAATTCCTTCTCAGCTTGCCTTTAGCCTGGCTAAACAAGTTCAGCTCGGGTTTACGCCCAAGGCAGTTTAACTATTTTAGCTGGCCTACTGCCGAGATGCTGACAACTCCTGGAAATGCGCATTCTTGTTCTTCTCCTATGCCTTGTTTTGTTTTCTGTGTTTTTAGACTCCTAAGTCCCTCCCTTCCTCCTTTAGCAATGTTTCCACAGACACATCTGAACCATGGTGCTGTAGTGACATCATGTTATCTGGGATATCTTTGAAAATCGGTTGTAATCTTTAGGGCAGATAACTCTTATGGTAGTCTTTAACAACCATAAACCATCCTTTTGACAGAATAAGTATTTTGTCTGTAATCATGGGTAGATACTTGTGCAGAATATTCAGCGGATTGTGGCAGCTATTTTTTAAGTGACCTGTTTGGATGTTTTAAATTATCATAGCTTGCTACCAATGAGCACGTCTAATAAATTTACAGATAAACAGCAGCTAGATGTTTTTTCTGTATGTATTTAAAAACCTTCCTTATAAATGGCAGAAAGATTTTCACAGTGGTGTCTCAAGTGCAGTGGCGTATTTGTTACACAGAGTCAGTGGCTGTCAGATCACTTTCTTCCAACATTCCCTTTTCACTGGTTGGGCATGAGCTTTCTTGGGAGATAAAATCTTCTTTAAGAAATATCTCTGTTGTCCCTTTTATGTTTGCTATGAGTTAATACAGTGAAACATTGCCACATAAAATTACCTAGCCTTTGCATCAGACGTTGATGGTGGAGCTATGTTTCAGTTGACCTCTAGCTCTGTGGCATGTATATGAATATAACACTGTGTTTGTGAAAGATGCCGTTGAAGTAAAGAAGCAGTATATCAGGAGGAGCTGAGAATACACAGCAAATGATCTCACAAGAGCTTAGATTTTGTCTGCAACGAATATGTTTACGAACTCAATAGTAGTGATTAGGCATTTTCTGTTCCAGCCAAACTCCATTTAGCACACATTAGGTAGTGGCAGAACAAGAACTGGCTGACCTCGGTGTCTCCCACTTCCTATGCTGTGGGAAACCAGTACGTATCCTTAGCAAACAGTTTAAAAAGGGCCCCTAAAGAGTAGTACTGTATTTTAAGAGAATGGGATAAAAAGCAGTCAAAGCAGAAAGCTGGTGACAGAGTACACACTGTGGGCACATCCCAGAGGGAATGTTGGAAGTTCTTCAGAATCATCATGTGCAAATGTTGTCCAAAATGTGTGTCTGTTAGGTCTGAGCGGTGAATATCTAGAGTAAAATCTTTGCAGGGAAACATGGCAAGTGTTAAAATTGTCATGAACGACCCTGAAAAACTACATTTCTCTTACTACTCTGCTTATTTTATACAACTCCATGTTGAAATGAATTACTACTGCTCTACAGAAATGCAGTTCACTGTGGACTTCCACATTATCTTCCCCTGTTACAATGCTATATTTGTTATTTAATCATCAGTGTAAGAAAAGCAGTAATTTCAGTTAGCCATGGCCGAGGGAAGACTACTTTAGATATACCAGGCTGCTTAGTAGGAGAGTTACCTCTAAAAACACTCTGTGCTTTTTGCTTCACTCCAACATTTATTGTATTTATCCATCCTAATGCTTTTCTGGTATAACTTTCTGCACTTCGATGGCATTTTTAGCTACTAGATAGCTGTTAGAATAAAATTTTGCATGTAGTACTTAATCTATTGTTTTCATGGTAAAAATGAGGTTTAGTCTGTTTTATCTGCTTAGAGTGATTTGGAAAAATTAAAAACCATGGCTTCAAAATTTTAAGATTGATGACAACATTGTAGATAATTGCTTGGTGTTTAAATACCATTGATCAACTTTTCCTCGTTGAGGATGGGGATGCTTTCCAATAACACTACTGAGGTGCTCAAATTTGAGCTACCCTCCACTGGTCTACTTCCAAAATAATATTCAATTGTAAGCATTAGATAAAAGATCTACTTTAGAAGCTCTAAACTTAGCGTATTCTCCAGCAGTAAAAAAATAGGATATTGAAAAACTTAGGCAGCACTTCACCTAATTTGAATGTCTGCGTGTTACGCAGTTTACCCATTTGACTCTCTGAGCCCTGATCACATCTGTTTTGACTGAAATATATGTTTCAGAAGGGATCTAGCTTTGATATCAGCACACTTGAGTATCAGATTCTGCACAGGATTCCTGTTATAATATCTATGGCTTCCCAAATATCGAATGAAAATGTTAAATTATTGAATGAAGACGTTGAATTGCTTATTAGCTTTTCTAGCTGAAAGCTTCAGTGCATGATTTGATATGTTCTGTTCCCATATATGTTAGAAAAAGCATAGTAAACTTCCTCCTCGTCCTCCTCCTCCTCCCCTCCGCTGAGGAAAAAGTGAAAGCAATTACGGGCACAGTAGACCTGAATCATAACGTTCAATTTTAATTGAATTGAATCAGCTGGGTCAGTTCACGGTTTTGTTTCCTCTAAACTGCTATGATGCCTTAAAGGAAAACGTGCATGGAGAGCAGACTCTCTGGCTGGACTACATCCAGAACTATGTCCGCCAGTTTAACCTTTGGAAGAACCACTTTGTCACATTGTAGGAGAAACATCTCAAAGGCAGGGTGGCCTGCAGAGGGCAATAAGTCACAGGGCCCTACGGCAACTCGGGCAGACTCCATACAGTCTGAAATCTGGCTGACACAGGTTGCGTTGCTTGGGAATGGTCGACTCTTCACTTTGGTGCCAAGATCTTTGTCCTGGCGTTTCTGGCGTTCTTCTTCAATGTCCTGTCTGTAAGTAAATGGTAATCCTGATGGAAAATGAAAATGTAATTTGAAGTGCTGGATTTTCTCAAAGAATAGTAATTATGACTTTTCACCTATTAGTTTGTCAGTTGTTAGGCTTTCTGGATAATTTAGAGCTTTCCTATGCCGAGAAAGTAAAAACTCATGGCAAGTAATTCTGGCACCATGCTAAGTATACATAATTTTTGTGGGCTTTTTAATATACCTTCAAAAGTAATAAACATGCATTATAGTTATTTGGAAATCTTAGCTGACGTTTTGAGGTGAGAAACTTTCGGATCACATGTAGCACTTCAGTTCCATTTCTTTTTATGGTTGGATGGCTGTAAGTTAGAAGAAGAAAGAATGGGTTTGGAGCAATTGTTGAGGTGTGGAAGTGTGGCCCCGTCATGTGTTTGAAACGGAAGAGCTTGGTAAAACTAGGATTAATTTCACCCGGGAGAAGGATTTTGTGAGCAGGCTTGAGTCTGCACCCTCATGGAAATCAGATATAATTGGCAGTGGCGGCTGTAACGCGTTTTTGCTGGTGGGGATCACCCCCCGTCCAGCTCCCACCTCTGGTATCGCTGCAGGGCTGAGCTTGGTGCCGCTGTCTGTATTGTCCCTGCTCCGCGCAGGAGGGAAATACAAGAGAGAAAAAGCCGAAGGCGTAAAAGCTTTAGTGGAAGTAGACCCGCTTGTCCCTACTGTAACGTCCGTCCCTGGTTATTAACGGTTCGGAGTGAATTGTCTCGTGATAGGTGTTGATGGTAACTCTGCTCTCTGCGTACAAGGCAAGGCCATTCAAATGGGAAGAAGCGAGGGAAGTTTGTGCTTTCTTGGCAGTCATACAATTTTTATTTTCTTTCAACGCTCAGGCTTAAAATGTTTGTAAGGTTATTTAATAATGCTATTACAGAATTTATTTAATATTTATTCTCTATTGTAATAAAGTCCATCTTTAGTTGCATGTAGTGACAGATAGCTCCACTCCAAAGAGTGTTGATGGAGGTGATTGTAATGGATAATTTTCCAAACCTGCAAACTCCGAACGAATAAAGAAAAGAGGACGGTACTGCAATCTGAAAGTTTTATCACCAGAAAGGTCTTTGAATTCTACCAAAACAATTCCTTGCATGTTTCCCTTCAATTTCTGGTGGAATAGCTGTGCATGTGTGGCAGTCACATACAGCTTAGTCTAATCTGTAGTATATCCTGATGATTTTTGTATGTTCGCAGTACTTTTTATAATTCACACAGTCTTTCTGAGGGGACTCAGGCAAACAAATTAGACTTGTGACCACCTGGAGTGGGAGAGGAAAAAGTGAATCCTTCCCCAGCAATGCAGCACAGGGAGCTTCTTTCCTCTCTTATTGCTTAATGCATGTCTATTTCGAAAATGTTTTTCCATTTCACAACTGCACATACCGGTACCAGCTGTTTACCTTATACATCAACGCTTAGCTTGAACTACTTCTTGCTTCATATGTGACCTGATAGTTAATTCTACTTCTTGACAGCTATCTGACATGGACATCAGACGCTTCTAGTTTTCATAAACTGCCTCTTTAAACAAATTGTTTATTTGTGTGGTGTGATTTAAAATAATCTCTCCACTGCTTGTTTACACTGGGCTATGGCATAGCACAGGCATCGAGTCCTGCCTCATGCTAAGCTTATTTAGTATGGGCTGCTTTTTTATTTCTTGTGTTTTAGCAAAGTTAAATCCCTCTGCTTGTCTTCCAGCATAAGAAAAATGAATTAAATTAATTGAACTCTTCCATTACTGAACAGGGTGTCTCTATATATTGTAAGGGTTAAAGTGCTCTGGCATGGCTGAAACGAAGCATCTCTTACTTAATTAGGAGCTGCTTTAAATACATTCTCACAGGGATTATCAGCATTTTAATGGGGCAGTTTTTCTCATTTCCATCACCAATACCTGGATTTGTATGTCTGCGTGAAGTTTTTATGACTCTTGGTTCCTGTGACAGTGTCTCTAAAATACAGTATTTAGTTTGTATGACTCACTACTTTTGAATAATTCATTTCTTCATTGTTTATATATGTTCTCCTAGTAATTAAAAAACATTTTTTTTTTCCTTACTATTGAAGAATTCATTAGCTTGCTTGTTTTGAGCCAGTGAAAAAAATCAGACAAGTTAATCTGTGTATAAGGTTTTTTTCCCTCAGATAATGAAGAGATGGAGGAGGAAGGTGATGTAATTCATGGTTCCTGAGTTCCCAGATGGGAGAAAAATACATGGAGCGGTTGACATATAAGAACTTAAAATGGAGATATTTGTTTGTACCTGGTATGTATGTGTGTTTCACTGTGTGACATTTGTGGAGTAAAATATACTCTGAGGGCTCTGCAGGATGTGTCCTGTGAGCTGCTCCGAATACGGTGGTTACCGTGTGTCAACCGGCGGAGTAGGAACTTCTTGTGAAGCCAGTGTGGCTAACTTCAGATCATCTTTGGATCAGCAGGGCTGTGGGTGGTAGAAACAGGGACCCTGATACATACCGAAAAAAGAAGTATTAAAAAAACCTGTCAGCTGAGGTAATGTAGACAAGTCACATAACATTTAAAAGAACTCGCTGAACTGTGAAGACTGACATTTGCATCATAAAATCAGGCCTTGTTTAACTAAGTTAATGCATTTTAAGCTTGTTCTGTCTTTTGGTTTAATAAAATAGGAGCAATGAATGATTGCAGAATTGAAAACAGATTGGCTCCCATTTTAAACCACATCAAGTTTAATTTAGTAGATATATTAATTTTTACTTTCTTTATAGTTGAAAGCAATGGAAAGTTTTCATGAAGAATCTTGAGTTTCACTGTGCTTATGCATGGCGCCAAGTTTGTCCTTCAAATGCAAGTAATTGGAATTGTGCATTTCCTACAAAGCAATCTGGGATCCTGAATGAGGAGGGCGTCCCTTCCTTCCCACCTTCTTTCCTCCTACAAAACCAAGGGACCTTTCCTCCCACCATTTCGGAGTAGAGATTTACACTGTTGCTATGAAATTACAGGATAGCTTGGGAGACGAGAACAATACCAAATTCCACTTCTGCTTTCTCCTCTCCCACTAGTTCATCCACCTCAGCAGCAGTCATTTCACTACTGTATTTATACTCCCTTATATTTTGCAATGATATAGCCCCTTTTTTCATGAAAAACCATGTAGGTTTGGGGGATTTTTTTTTTCCCACTTGGGCAGAAATGTTTTTCTAAACGAGATTATGCTAATGATTCATTGGGTGATTTTTATATGGCGACCCTGTTTCACTGATACATCTCTCAGGTGATGAGAAGATGAAGTTGAGTGCTCAAAGTAGGTGATACTTCAGTTGATTGATTTCTGCATACTCAGTCAATAGTTATGTGGAACTTACTTGATGGGAATGTCTGCTTCCATGATCCCCTTCCTGGTTCCATCCCATGTTTCTCTCTTCTTTACTGTCCTTTTCTGTAAGTGCAATTGCTTGTTCTGGCTACACGGCAAATTAGATCAGGGAACTAATGTGTTAGAAAAAAAGAACTTGGTTAAAAAAAAAAAATTACTTTCTAAGTGTATCAGTGCATAGGAAAACACATCTGGAATTGGTGTGGATAAAGTGTATGTGTAGGGCTGCACCCGCACAAGGTACAGCAGCCTCAGTTTCTTAAAAGTACAGAAGAATTTTTAAAATTTTAGAATCTGTTATGTCAGAATTAATTAGAGCAAACTTTGATCAAGTGTCCTGAAAATCAGCATGTGTACATACAATTGTCCATTTTTGCAAATGTAGATCTAAATATACCCCTAATTTCATTTTTTTTAACATGATGATCAGAAATTTAGGGATAGTATGATTTTACTCGTATAGTTCTACAGCTGATTGAATGTTGGAAAAGAAGGCCGACTTAGCTGTTTAAAAAGTGATTAAACTACAACTAGTACGGACTCTTTCCATAAAGCATAATTCAATTAAAAACACAGTTTGTTTGAAACTATATTTCCAAGGAAATGTATTAATTTCCATTAAATTTTCATATAAGCGATCTCAGCTACAGGGCAAAATTTTTGAGAGAGAAATTTCAGAACCTCAGAGAACAAGACAATCTCGGTGGTGGTGGGAAACAGTCTTCCCATTTAGAACAGGAGATTAGAAATGGATCTGCTAAGTGAATGATCTGAGATTAATAAAACCCTCATTTCAATTACTCATTTGTATCAAATTGTTTGCACAGAAGCTGCAGCGGGAGCATTAATTACCAAACTTTTTAATGATAGTAAGCTAACATATCAATTTAAGTAAATTGGTATTTACTCAATAATACTTACTGAATATATTGTCTTATATGATTTTATTTTCTCATATTTAATGTTATCCTTTTCTTTCTTATTCCCCTAAGCTTCCAATATTATTTCTTCAAATTGCTTAACAGCTGTTCTCTTCAAACCAAGCGTAGCTACATATAAGGTTATGGGTTTTTTGTTTGGCGTGGTGGGTTTTTTTTTTTTTTATGTATCTTTTCAGGTTTTAAAAATTAGTCTGAGGTTATATTGCCATCTTCTGCCAACAAAACCTATACACAAAATTTTTGCTATTTCTGAGGTTACAATTAGTGATACTCCCTGAGCTTATATAATGCAAACCTTATCTAAATCTTTCTCTTTTTTGCTGTTTCATATCACATGTGCTGTCCACAAATGCCTGCAGAACTTAGGCTTAACAGGGTGTAATTGATTTAATGATGCAGAGCTTTGACTCCAACTAGAAGGACAGACCAATACGTCGCAGTGCAAGTCTAGATATTAAGTTCTTTTAATGCTGAGGAAAATATATCTAATTTGATGAAAAATATGAGCAAAACAGTGAATTTAGATCAAAATCAGCAAAGAGTGTAAATGTTGGCCTTTTGCTTTCTTCTTTTGAAGTGAAGTTTTTCTCTGAGAAGTTTACTTGATTGGAGGAAAAAAAAAAAGACTACTCACGCTTCCCCCCAATATTTTGTTGCAGGATGAACAAAATATCTTTTTCCATTATGGAAATTTTAATTTTTTATTTCATTTTATAAAAAAAGCTTGACACACCTGTTCCTCATCTTCCTGTCCCCAGGGTGGTCATCAAATGAAAAAAAAAAAAAAAGGAGTTTTAGGAAGAGCTCTGCTTTCTGTTCCTTTTAAAATGTTGCACTGAATATATGCCGTGCATTCACACGTCGCCGCTCGCTCTAGCGTCAGGGTGCTCTCTGCCAGCCAACGCCAGCCAAGCTGGACATTGTGCCGCCCGACCTTCACCACCTCCATCCAGCTAAATCCACGCGTTCTTGTTCTTAACTGGGAGGTGCTGATGGGGCTGTAGGATAGTCGCAGTCACCGTAAGCATCTCCGTTGCGGGGACGTTTAATGCCTGTTGTGGTCTCATCTCGAAATGAGTAATATCAGGATTCATATAATCTTCAAATAACTCGGAGAAATTTTCTATTACCTAGGTTGATTTTTTTTTTACATTAATCTATGTTAGCAATTTTGTTCATGCTGGTAACAAGCAGATATAAGCCTCCAAGGAGAGAGAATATTTAGGAAACTCCAGAGAAATAATTGAAGACATCTTGTGTGACAGAATATAATGACCAAAGGGACGTATTTTTATTTCCTACTTAAAACCACTATTTTGTGGCCGTACCTGTCCAAGATCAGAAGTTTCTCTTTGGCTTCAAGGTTGGGATTAGTGCTAAAAACCCCTGCAGATCCAATTAGCAAAATCTCTAAATGATCACGCTGGCTAAATTATAGTGATTGCCAAATGCTTGGAATACAGCTTTGAATGTTCTTAAATTTGCTTTGGTAGGGGTTGCCAAAGTTTCTAGAGGCACACCTGGACACCAGGATTTTCTGCTGACCCTATTAGTAGACTCTCTTGTCCTATTCTGTCCTATATGTCTGAACCTATAGTTGGTTCATTACAGGTGGTTAATTTTGATAATTGTGGTTTGGTGTTTACGTTATTTAGGAAGTGTGTAGCATTCAGTTAGCTCGAGTAATTATTGAAAAAATATTTGCTAATGCACCTTTTTTTAGGTATGTGAGTATTTGGAGGTATGTGGGTGCTGTAACGCTCATACACATTTAATTTTAATGATTACAAATATAAAGCTTTTAGCTACCGGAGAAAAACCATTGTGATAGGGTTCTCATAATACGAGCTACCTTCGAGACTGCAGGAGCAGAAGTAGTCTACACCCATGGGTGAATTTTCGGTAGGCAAATTGCAATTACAGTGCTTGAATGAGTTTAGGGCACTAGGGAAGACATCTTAAACTCTGTGAACTTTTTTTAATAAATAGGAAGAGTTTTAATTCTGTTTCATACCTATACGAAAAAGATAAATCTGTCAGTGAAATTACTTTCTTTTATGTGGTGGAGAACACCATGTTCTTCGTCTTTGGCACGGCTTCCTATAATTTAATTTAACCTTCCATCTGCCTTGCGTAGCAGTCCACCATGTTGTGCTTTGCCCAGCTTGCGTACTTTAGTAAGACCAATACCTGAGCCAGTATTGGCTGCGTTTTTCTCAGCTGTTTTAACCTCGGTTTTCCTGCCAAACTGTAGTCTCAGGGCAAAAGCAGCACTTTGTCCATTTTCCATACTTATTTTAAATATCGAACTTCTTTCTAGTGACTCTCCGCCACCCTTTTTTCTTTCTATTTTTTTTTTTTTTTTCCCCCCCGCAGCAGCTTCCTTTCTTCCCCAGCAGGTGCCAACTTGGCACCGCGCAGGGCTTCCTCCGAACTCGGCGCCGTGGCTCTTTCCAAGGCTGTTGAACAGGGAGCTCTTATGTGAGCAAGTGCAGCTGGAATTTTACTCTTCCTCCTCCTCCTCCTCCTCTCCCCCCGGCTTTCCAGCTCGCTCCGCAGCAGCCGTGCCCTCGCAGCCCGGTGAGCCGGGGAGCGAGAACGCTTCGTCTCCAGCCAGGAGCGAGCCTCCCGTGGGTAGCTGCTTGGTTCTCTTGAGGTTACGTCCACCGCCCAGCAGCCATGCAGCTCTTCTAGCTGCAGTGCCACCAGCCTCCTCTCTTAACTTGGATTTCCTTCTGCAGCAGCTTTACAGTAAAAGCCAGGCTCCCTCGTGAACCGCATGAGAACGTCTTTTCGTAACTTTATTCCTTTTTAAAAAAGCGAAGCAATAAACTTCTGGCATAGCTGATGGGGACAACTGAGATAATCTGCTCAAAAAGTAATAACAACAGTGATCTTAGAACTGTTTACTGCTTTAGTGTTAAAATGTAATAAAATGGCACTAATGCCTGTTGGAATTTTACTGTCGTCTTATTGTATCTGAACTATAAAAAAAAGGCACTGTGAAGTTTATCTTATTAAGGAAATAAGCTGTTCAAGCACAAGAAAGATACAAAAGGGATATATTGTTACTTGTTGCAAATTGGGTCTATTTTAGAGCAAAGTTTTGTTGTGCCTTCATCGTTATTAACTAAAATATCTTCACAGTAGATCTGTAAATGCTTATTAGGAAAGTGTTAATATTAACTTTAATATAAGCACTAATGTTGTCATGAATTTAGCATTAGCACTTAGTATTAGCATTAATATAAGCTTTAGCATTGAGTTTTAGAGATAATAGAACAGAAGTTACAGGGATGTAAATGACTTCCCCGAGGTTTTGTAACATATCAGTGGTAGAGAAGGAACTCTAGACAAGTATCCAGACACTGCTGGTGCTCTTGTACAAAGAGACTGGAGAATGTCTGGGAAGTTCAGGGCGTGGTGGTGTTGGGTTGACAGTTGGACTTGATGATCTTAAAGGTCTTTTCCAACTGAAACGATTCCATGGTTCTAAGTCAGTCCTTAACTAACTTGTTTCTTGTAGTCTCTGTCACTTGTTCTTTTCTTTCCCACACAGTAACTGGGGGAGAGAGACTGGGCAGAAAAAGAAAGGATTAGTAAGTTCAAAACTTTCTCAGACTGCACACATGGCAGTGTTAAGCTTGCATAGATGTAACATGGGGAACCAGCGCAGTCTCGGTGAGATAAGGTCTGCAACATCACGAGAAGCCCCAATACCAGCAAAAGCGTAGGTTAAAGTGCAGCTCACGTGTACTGTGTGTCTCTGCGTGTAAATATGTGTGTGTATTGCTGTTAATGATGGAGAAGGAATAGGATATGCAAAGCTTCAGCACAGTATCTGCTGCTCTGTGAAAGTGGTTGTGCTGGAGATGTCACCTAGACATAGCCTCCTGGGGTGGCCCGAGTGTCAGATAGTGATAGTTGCATCTTCTTGGGGCGGGGGGGGGGGGAATGCAACTGTGTCCTAAAAGTAAGCAACACGAACAGGCTCACCGTAGTGCTCCTTTATCGTTGCTTCCTTGGCTGCCCAGGCAAATTTGATCCTCTGAATATTTAACGGGACACGGCGTGCAGGGGATCGCACAGAGGGGTGCTGCTCTGGGCTGGCCAGGGTGCTCCCTCGCACCGCACCTCCCTCGCTGCCACCCTTCACTGCTGCTCTCTTGAGCGTTCGAGTTTTCTTCTCTGCACCTGATTAAGAAGCAAAGCTTTCCTTGTAGAGAATTTACAGTGCTGTGTTTTAGTCTTAGTGTTGGCCGAGCTGTTTGTTTAGAAATGTAGGGAACGTTAGTAGTTGAGGGCTTGTGTCACACACGCTGTACTATTTTTAACTGCACGGTATTTCAAAGAAGTTGTATAGTTTAAAGCAGGAAGGGATTAGTTGGCCTTTTACTTTGTTATAGGCTATTAAATTTTGTCCAGCTAATCCTATGGAGAAGTCAGTAGCTTTAGTTTCTGAGAACTGACATGTTATGTTATAACCAACCTGTTCTGTGAGACAAGCAGAGAACAAGAGAGAATGTGGTATCACCATTATGCAAGGCTTTGCCATGACAGCATGTTGATTAACTGACAAATCATACTCCAAAATGAGATAACGGGAGAAAAAAACCCAACAACAACAAAGAATCATTTTTCCTGCTGCTGTCTTCTTACCAAATCTGACGATTGACTTAATATTCGGATACGTAGCTGAACGATTCCATTATGTGTTCAGAACTAGGTCACCCTCAAAGATACATGCATGTCTCAAAGGAATTGTGGAGAAGTTAGCGATATTTACCCGAACACAAAGCTGGTGTTGTGAGCATGGCCAGGGCAATGTATGTAATTGTAAAGACAAACAAGGAAATTAATGGATTCACCAGACACAGGCATGGACAAGATTACTCTGCATTTTTGTATCTCAAAAACAAACTGCAAAGTGTTCCCAGAAAGCATATTCATAGCGTGATAGTTAAGTCCCTAGATTCTGGGGGCAGGTAATGGTGGGAGTCTCTTCCTTCACCTCTTAGACCATTTCAGTGTTAGTTCCCTTATTCCTAGGAAACTGTGTTTTGTTTCAAGACTTAATTTTTCAGTTATGCTTTGCTACTAAGAACAGAAGACCTCCATGGGACTATGTGTTTTTCCTGCATAGGTCTGCCTACAGAGACATGAAACCACTTCTCAGCTTGCTTTGGGATCAAATGTGCTCTACCATTGCATTGTAAGACTTGTTTTTCAGTCCCCAAGTCATTTTTTGGTGGTTGTTTTACTTTTGGAACTTACTCATTTTTGTGGAAGGTTGAATACCAGCTGTGCGGGTCAAAACACCAGTACAGTGTATTACTAAGATGACTTCCACGCTTAATAGTCTCCTTTTACGCACTCAAGAATCTTAGTAACCTTTCTTGACTTCATTTGTGGTAGGTAAAGGTAGGTGGTGACCCTAAATATCTCTGAGTCTGCAACTGCAAGGCAAACTACACTTCTTATCGAATACTTGAATCTACTGTATCATGCTAGGTTGTATGAAAAAGTGTGGGGGGGGAGGTTGTTTGCTGAATTTCGGTATTCATATCTCTGTGTAAAAGTACTTACTCTCATTATTACTGTCCTGTTGGCCTGCATGCTATCCTGAGAGTACCTGAAAATACTGATTTTTTTTTTAATTTTTTTTTTTTTTTTAATCTCTGGTTCAATAATCAATTTTCAAATATTAAAAAGAGCTGCACTGAATAATTCCGTAACAGACTCTATTTGGAATAACTCAAGAATATCTGCCCACTAATAGGTACATTAGAATCTGTGTTTAATCCATCTACTGTGAGAGAAAACTTGCATAGGCTTTCAGCAGTTTTACAGTCATCATGAAGCATATATGGGTCATGCATAATCCATGAGGGAACAGAGAGAGGTTATATGAGTATAAGATACTATTATGGTATCACAGTGGTGTTTCTGCTAGGCTTTATACCAGATGTACTACTTGGTTAAAACCAGATGCTTTGTTGAAGTAGCTGTAGCAAAGAATCTGTTTTTATAACTCTCCTGGAATTTTCTGAGAGTCAGAAAATACTGCACTCCTTTATCACTGCTGCCAAAGAAAGAATAGATGTCACTGATCTTGATAGTGGGCATCACTTATTTGAAAAGTTAACAGGTTTTCCCAGTTCTTTCAACACCTGTCTGGAGGATTGCCTAAATCAATTCCTAATGGACAAAACCTGACCAAGAAGTGAAAATTATAGCTTATTTGATTGTTCTTGCTGTGTTTCCTTTTTCTCTTTTATGTTTCTCTGCTTTCCTTCCTGAAATTCATTACTGCCATGACAGCAAATGGTTTGAATGAAAGGACAGTTCACTCTGATTTAATTTTCTAGAGGGTTGCGTACTTGTGTTTTCCATCTCACAAAACAGAATAAATAATAAAAAATACATTATAATGTGTTTGCAATAGATTGAATCCCCACTGTAAGAGTCAACCTTGTTTCCCAGCAGAAATCTAACCTACTCTCCTGATAGATGACGTAGAAGTAGATAGTATTGTTGTCGTTATTGTTGCTATTATTATTATTATTTTATTAGATGTTTTGTGCCTTAGGGACAGGAGTATGAGTTGGCAGTTGCTACGGAAACTAGTTTGAAAAACGTTATTGAGAATCAGTGAATCTGCTTTCAAGACAGCTGTCACTGTGGACATAAATTAGATCTATCCTCATTAGTTAGGGGCTCTCTCTGGGGGGGTGGAGGTGTTAATCCGACATTTTCCATATTTGAGAGAGATTTTCTTGTGAAATTCTCTTATTTACAAGAACAGTATAGCTATTAATGGAGTCAATGTTTTCATTAGTTTCTTCTTATTACATATCCTGATGCTAAGTAAAGTTCGTTTTCCCAAGATGCTACTACAAGAAGCTTTTTTTTTTTTCCTTTTCTTTTTAATACCACAAATACTGGTGGTATGTATTCCACAAATTCGAGGTGGTAAACTCATATGACAGAACACAGACTTTTTTTAGTGTGACAGAACTCTGCATCCTTATGGGTTGGTCCTTGGGGTGATAATTCAGCCTTAATGGTTGTTTCATAGCTATAGCTGTTCTGCCCCATTAGTGTTATACCCCAATCTACTCTTCCTGTAGCTCCTGTATGCATATAATAGAGAATCCATTTTAATCAGCCAGTGTCATCTTAGCCAACTGGTGCCTTTGGGGAACTGAATGCAGGCTCTTAATTCTGCATTTTTCAGCTGTTCCTCGCAAGACATTTCGGCAAGTATACAGTTTTCTTCTAAGGGAAACGGTGGTTATTCTGTCTTCATGTCCTGGTGTGGTCTGAAACTTCTTATTCGTATGCTGCTATTTTTTCCTTTCCAAACACTCTCTTAAAGGACATGTTTTAGGATTGAGCTCATCTCATGTAACCTGTGGATGATAAGTTTCCCCTACATCTGCTCATTCCAAGAAGAGTTCTGTTGGTTAGTAATTTTTCATCTTGGTCAGCTGGAGAAGTAAGTATTTCCTATGTGAGTTTTTGGTGTATTTTCAGTCTTTCACCATTCTTCATTCTTTTCATCATTTCATTCATTTTCCACCATCGTATCTTTCTTTCTGGTTAGTAGAATCAGTATGTTGATTGTCAGAAATTTTCATCGGAGGGCAGAAACTAAACTTGAACTACCCTCTAGTTAGAAATGTCTTGTTACAAAATACTGTAGGGCTTTCTAATCAAGCTGGGAAAGGGAGCAACTGCTTTCTCCTTTTATAAGGAGATAAAAGGACATAATTATCTTAGAAAGCTGAGGCCAGCCAAATTTAAATTGGAAATGGGTACTTTTTAACATGATTAACTGCTAGAATAAACTGTCATGGAAGGTGTATTTTTTCATCTTTTGATGTCATTTTTATCACTTTTCGAAAATATGTCTTAGCCAAATACAAGTTAAACTTCCATTAAATGCAAATTAATGAGCTCACTGTAAAGGCACATTGGTGACAGACAGGAAGTCGGACTACCCTGAATGCTCACTTCATCCTCAACTTTAATAAATCAATAACAGTGCAGTTTTCCCTCACTTCCCTCTCATTTATTTTATAATTCCCAAGATGAAACTGACCATAAATAGTATTTTGGTATAATAGTTTTTGTCGCTAGCTTGTGTATTAAAAAATATTTTATACCCTTTGTAAAAATTCACGAGAACCCAGAGAGAAAAGTACCTGAGTTGAATGTAGGAGACTGACACCATCTCGACATTTCTATAGCAAGTCCTTAAATGCAAACCTGCAGGCCGTGAACAAACGGCGCCGTAGCTTTGCTGCCATGCTGCCACTTCGTTAGACCCGTGTATGTCCTACTGTTGCGGTATCTTGTCATCCCAGTTGAGATTTCATTCCTCTAAGCAGGATCTGGTGTCACGTATGATGATTTTTTTTTTCCAGATGTGGATAGCTGCTTACTAGAAGCAACTAGATCTGGCAAAGTAGTTTCATTACAAATGAGAAAATAGTAATGAGATTCTTAAAATATTTTGTTGCTCGGTAAAGGACTGGACTAGGTTAACTGAGCCTGAACAGCTCAATCTCTGTTTCTGATTCTTTCTACTCATGCAGTCATCTTGTTTTGGTTTTACTTGCCTGCACAAATAAATGTACAAGTCTTCCTACCCTATTACATTTTTTTCTGTACTGGTAAGGTTGCAGGAGGAAAACATTCTATTTAGTAAACGGTGGAAATGGAATAATGGGATTAACCCATTTGTGACATTTGCATTTTAAACCTCTGTGTTTAAGGAATATATTAGGCTGAATTTCATTTTGGTTCAAGATGAATCTTGCTTGTTATGATTGTTCAAATGTCATTTCTCTACACCTGTGTATGTATGATGTTAGATGATACAGTTGTTGACAGAATTTTGATCACCAGACTCATTTAATTTATGCTGTTTTTCATTTTAAAATTGATTTGAATGATTCAGACTTGAGGAGTTTGTTTGCTAAGCATAGGTTTGGTCATTCAGTTCTTGGACCACGTTGTGTCAGGTGTTCCTAGAGCTGCACGCCACAGTTAGAGTTAGAAATCTGTGTCTGATTGCAGCATACTTCTGATACCTGCTCCAGTGCTTCAGTGCAATGTATGTTATTAGGAAGATTAGCAAGTAAGTGAGGTGAGAGATCTGTTCATTATATTGTATATTGCACAATAATTTTATTGGATTTTTATGTGCATTGTTGTTTGAAGAACAATAGAATCCAAATAAGGAATACTGCTGATTTGAGGGATAAATACAAACCCTAAACAAAAGTTTTCTGTTGTAATTTTAAGACCAACTTGGGCTATTGCTTTCAGTTGATCGTTGCAGAGCAGCCCAAGACCTTCATGAATCTTTTATTACAAATTTATTTATACGCATACACACATACAAATAAGAACTTTCAGTTAATACCTTTTCTTGAATACTGTTTTCAATGGCTTAGTTATGTATATGTTTTGAGGACCATCACGTTTAGGAATATTTTTGTGAGGAAAAAAAACCTACTGTTTTGCTTAAAATGTTTTCTCAAAATGATTACAAAGGACAGGCAATATTTAACCCTGGCTTTTATTCATATTGTTCGGCTCAGGCTTTTTATAATCTGTTTAACCAGTGATCGATGGTCCTTGATGTGTTTTGTGACTTATCTCAAAATCATCCACATTTTCATCTGGAACATGAGGCTAGAAAACCCTTCATCTACCCTGTGCTTCCTATTAATAAAATTATCAGGAACAGCATTTACTCCTATTGTAGTCATGGGATTAAAGCACTGCAGAGACTTCCTACGTAATTCTATTTATGCAGAGATTTCTGATGGATTCTGGAGGGCTTATCAACCCAAATGTCACTGGAATTCTGTGGAAGCTTCTGAGAATCTCAACCATCTCTCTGTGTCCCACTTCACTGTCAGTTTAAAAGGAAAAAAAAAAAAAGAGGGAAACAGAAAAGCCCTCACACTTGATGATTTGTGCTTGGTTACTATAGTGATGAATCCTGTATGAAAACCCACACAGTTCTGACTGGAATCCAGACATGCAGATACTTGTCAGAAAAGAAAACAGAGAAAGAGAATAAATTCAGTAGTATAATATTGAATGGTCGTGTGAACCAAATCTATTTGGATGAAATTATTATCTGAATTTTAATCTGGATCTTCTTGTTTTAGGCACTGATGTTAAATAGTTCTTTCAGACGGATTTTAAGCACCGAAAGCATGGACACTCGCTGGGGCACGGTGCAGGAAGGTTAAAATTAAACTCAAAGTACAGTCCTGGCTGACATTCCCAGGTGGTGTGACACCTTCAATATTTAGGCTTTCCACTCGTATTTCCCTTATCCAAGTGCAGGGATCATAATGATTAAGTATTTTCACAGCAGACTCCCTTTGTGTCTTCAAATCTCCAAGACATTTCTCTTCTTGAATCTGCAGTTTCCTTTTTCTTTCGAGTAAAACGAGTTCACCTTCTCTCAAAGTAGCTTCTGCACAGGCTGTGAGGTTGGGTTTTGCTTCTAGACTTGACCCTGTAGCTTCCAGGTCCCCACTGGTAGGCCTGGGGTACTTCCAGTCCTTCTGCCAGCTCTGAGGATTGCTGCAACTCGGCCCGGGAGCATTTTGTCCCTGAGGCAGTGACAGGAACTAGATGAGTCCTTTTGCTCCTCCTCCAGAGGTATCCTGTCCAAATTCCTTTTGTTGCTATTCAGTTGAGTTGGGAATTTCTCTCTGATTTTCATGGTCATTCTGTTGATCTTTTCTGAATGCTGGTTTTTAATAGGTTTGGCTGTGGAATTGTTTGAGAATTTTCCACTGTTACGGTTTTTAGCAAGAAGTTACAGATTCTTGTATTCACATTTCACAGAAATACAAGAATTTTGTTGAATTTGTGATTTAAAAATATGCCATGAGAGTTGTATTGGTTTGCTTCCCACCTGGTAGACGGCAGGCTCAGAAGGTGCAGCCAGCCTTGCTGCCTGGACTGATTTGGACTGGAATGTGCCAGACTTCAGTATTTCTGCGTCAAAGGGGAGCACTCAACCCCAGAGAAAGAAATTCTTCGTTCTGTTGGGGAGCCAGGAGTCTCTTTAGCCTGGAAATCCAGCTATGGTCTTTCAAGGCTTTTAAGTTCCCAGATTGATACTTAGGATATCAAACAGTGGTGAGAAAACCATAAGGGAAATCCCTTGATGTAGTCTGATATGTTTTTTCTCATTCCTTGTGTACCAAAGCTTTTCTGATGTGAGACCAGTCCCTCTGTCCCCCGAGTGGCTGCCCTAAAAGATCTCAGAATTAGGCCACCAGCAGCAATCCCAGCTCCTGCCTCGGCAGCGGGTCCCCTGGCAGCCCTGGCTCCGGGTCCTCATGGTCTTGGTGTCTGGCAGTGCTGGAAGGAAGCGTGGAGAGATTCTCCGTAGCCCAGGATCTCGGGTCTGGGCTCTCAGCTCCGTGGTGCCGAGTGCTAGGCGTGTGATACCCCATCGATTTCAACATCTTGTCCGTGAGCTCTGAGTTTTTCATCTCTTTACAGCTCTGAGGTCGTCCCAGTTCTGGGTTTAAAACATATAATACTCTCTGTTATAAACAGATAATAAAACCAAAGAGGATAACGTATCTTGAAATTTCAGATATAACTTCACAGCTACCCAAACTTTCTCATCTTCACACTCTAGTTCTCTACTTTGTCGCATCTGAACTTTTTAACAAAGGTTTTACACTAACGTATCTTCACAGCATATGCTGTACTAACTTAGTAAACTTGCTGCCCTGAGCAGATGACCATAGTGAAACAGACACAACTCACCTTTTGAGTGTTTTAATTTCTGTTATCTCAAGTCAGAAAAAATAATCTCATTAAAGATGATAATAAATTAAGCTAATTGTTGCAATCCTATCTATTAATGACTACTATATCACATGCATCAGAAGGCTGCCTTTAAATTTTTTTTTCTCTCATTATTAATAATTACTTTTATTAAGCTTTTGTCTTTAGTGTTGTTTCAGTGCCTTACCTGAGTAATGAAAATGCTTGAAAAAAAATGGTAAAGTAATTTAACTGTTGTTGTCTATAAATACAGAAAATACTGGTCTGGCTTTTAACAGTATTTGCAAAGCTTGGTTATTACTGGTATGTATTGGTAACAGCTGGTACCATAGCTTGGTAACAGCTATGTATTGTAGGTAATGCAGAACTTTAATAGATGACTTAGACGATGTCACATGCAAATGATCCAGACTTGCATCTACTGTGTGGTGACATGTACAAAGTCACCTCAGTAGGACTCGGTGACGACCCCTTTATCTGGAAGCCGGCGTTACTGTGGCTGTAACAATTCAATCTCCCTTTGGCACTGCAATGACAGTGTCCTCCTCCATCGTCTGGAAAAGTCACTCGTAAATGAGGTCAGCAATTTCTATCTACTGAAGCCCTAACTAAGGTAGCTCCAGTGAAATTTGATTGAAACAACAAGCTTCACTCAAAAAAACCTCATCAATAACACACCCACCCCCCCCTCCCAGTCCCTCCCACCCCAAGCAGGGAGGAGAAAGAAAAGATGGCAAGTGCCCTCCTGTTCATGGTCACTCAGCTAGATTTAAGCTAGGAGCATATCCAGGAGCTGCTCTATCTTGTCAGACTAGTGGCACACCTACCCATTTTGTCTTGGGGGCAACTATAATAATTGGTATTTTTCAAAATGTACAAACTGCTCCCAACTAGGGAGTTAATAATGTTGGGAAAATTTCTTTCTGAACCCCATGTTTAGTTTCTGCTGTGAAGCATGAAAATTTAACTGGATTATACTCTCATATGTATTATGCATACTGAAATAATCCATTTAATTGTCTCTTAAACCTTTTTTTACTCTTGCCCCCAGATGGTATCTGTAAAGCTTATAAATGCAAATAAAATTAATTTTCTTCTTATTCAGTTTTCAGGTTGGAAATGAAATATTATATACTTTGCCACCTAGAATACATTTTGATATGTTACTTAATTGTTTCTTCTGAAGTTCTGGTAGTTGCTGCACCCCAAAATCACAGTCAGCAGAGCATCACTTAGGAGGGCTCCTTATCCACTGAGCTGAAAGTCAGTCATTTTAGCCTAAATAAGCATGTTTGGAGTGTTAGGTATCTGGAGGGGTTAAAATGACCTGTCGTCTTTAACTGGCTGAGTTGTGAAGCTGGTGAGCTCTGGCTAACAGTTGGGTGATGGGTATGGGAGACTAATGGAGTCTTCAGAAAAGTCTATTATGAGTCCAGATAGGTTGGACAGAAGTCTCGTAGTCTGCTTTAAGAACATGAGTTTTATTAGTTACTGTGGCACAGCTCAGAGGTGGTAGTTCATTAAGCTGCTGTACTTGAGCTAAGTACCTATACTTTTAAGCTTCACTTAAGGTAATTGAGATGAACAGTGCCTTCTGAAAATGGGACTTAGAGCTCATATCTTGCTCGGGGACTTCTGAAAAATTGACTTCTTTTTCTTATTTATTTTTCTTTTCAAGCAGCTCTTCATGTGACTCCAACTAAGTATTTTGGTGGTGGTGACTCATTTGATAGAGAGGTAAATGTCCAGATGGTAAAAATCACTTGGCAGTAACTTCAAGTAAAAAGAATTGATCTGAACAGATATCTCTTTGCCAGCTCAGTAGTTTGCTAGAATTATAATTTAAAAATAGATAATTAAGGAAATTAAGTGAGTTTATTAGAGAGTTAACCAGCTCAACTGATGAACTAAAAATAGTCTTAAATGGTGGTGGTAGCCAATTTCTTGAAGATTATTGTTTCGTTAATTATCCCATTTCAGCATTTCTGTCTTATCAGAATTAAAGTGTTCTATATGACACTGTTCCTACAGATATGTAATTGTTCTTTATAAAAAAAATAAAGTGCACTATGCAGATCTTGTTTTTAAAGCATTGGATCAAAAATGAGAAGGTTTGGGTTCTGTTCCTAATTTCCCTTTTCTCTATTGGAGGCAAAGAGTATGCAGGGGGAAAAATCACCCAAGTTTATTTTTTTTTCTTTAGACATCAATCTTTGGCCACTGTTCAGAGATAGGATATAGGGTACATAAAGCTGTTTTCATATTCTTAATATGTGACCTGAAGCAAAAGATTTCATTGCTGTTTTGTACTCCTGGCTTATATTCTCTCTTCTCTCATTTCCTGCTAGTTTGTTTGTTTGTTTGGGTTTTTTTGTTTGGGTGTTTTTGGTTTTTTTTTTTCCCCCTCCCTTGGGTTTTTTTTTTTTTTTTTTTTTTCAGATAGTCTGTATACTTTCAAAGCAGATGCTGCTTGTGCAGATTATTTCACACTGGTAGTTTTGGTACTTATTTGAGCCTTAAGGAATTTTTTTCAATACCCATAAGAACAACAAAATTATTCCTTCCTAATAATTACTGTTTTTTGTAATTTGTCAAGAAAAGGCGATGAATAAATTTAAAATCATTGGGACATGACAAGAAGGGGACTTATGGAGTCATCAAGATCAGTTCTTACTCTTATTATATAAGCTTGCTTGGAAATTGTTTTCATATACACATTGAATTAAAAAAAAAAAAGGAGGGGGGGCCTCAGTACTCCTCCTGGAGTCTGTTCTAGAATCTCATTTCTCTCATGATTAAAAAAACCTGTTTAATATCCATCCTCTTTCCAGTTTATAGAATTTCTTCATGATTTTATCTTGTATGCCTAGCATGTTATTTAGAAAGACAGCCAACCTTTCTTTAAAGACTTGTTGTGGAGGATTTGTTATTTCCCCAGTAATCTATCTCAATGCAGTTTCACTTACTGCTACTGTAAATTTGCATTGTTCCTTTTTTTTAAGGTTTGAATTTTACTGACTACTTCCATCTATTGAGGGGTTTTTTTATGCCTTTCTTTGTCAGACTGAAAACGCTTTGTAATGTTAAAAGTTTTCTGGTTTCGTACATCAGTAGACCATTAGCAAATTGACTATGTTCTTGCTTTTCTTTTACTTTAGCCTTTCTTGAAGATTGTAGAAGGGTGTGGATCCTTGGAGGAGGTGCCCTGGAAGGGGACTCTCTCCTTCATTTCTTAGGCAATGAAGCCACTTTAACTCCAGAATGCGACCAGTCCGAGGAGGCACAGGGTTCCTCTGAACCTCTTACTACTGCACGGGAGAGTCAGAAATTAGCATAAATAAGGCTGATGCACAAAATTGTAAAGCCTAGCCAACATTTTTAAGGTATTTGCAATTCTAGTGTTCTAAGAAAACAAAAAAACCCCTCAAAACAACAACAACAAAAAACAGGTCACCTGGTTTATTTTGTGGATTTAGTGTTTGGGGAGTGGGGGTGTATAGACTAATGAAGAAAATAGCAAAGTGTTGGTTTTTTAAGGAATATTTCTAGTTTATCTTCTTCTTTCTATTCTGTAAGCATATTTGCATATACTAATAAGGAACCTTGAGCCTCCAGGACATAACTGCAATCTAAGAACGTATTTCCCCAAATTTGAGGATGTGCAGTTTGAAATTGTTTTTTATATTAAGTCCTGGCCTGCTGTAGAGAGAGTGTTGTTCTGAGATCCTCTTCTCACCTAGAAATTTAGTGGAATTAATGAGTCTCGATTTAGTGCTGCTGTAAGTTTTGTTGTTGTTTTTAAAATTTTGTTTGAAGGAAATGGAAATGATGTATTTGCAATAGCCTTTTGCTTCTCCCTGTAGCTGATAGGAGCGATATTGCTTCTCCTACAGGTGTGCTGGGTTGACCCTGGCTGGATGCCAGGTGCCCACCAAAGCCTCTCTGTCACCTCAGCTGGACAGGGGAGAGAAAATATAATGAAAGGCTCTTGGGTCAAGATGAGGACAGGGAGAGATCACTCACCAATTACTGTCATGGGCAAAAAACAGACTTGGCTCTGGGAATTAACTTTATTTGTGGCTAATCAAATCAGAGTAGGGTAAGGAGAAATAAAACCCCAAATCTTAAAGCACCTTC
>JAVJGG010000032.1:24610145-24631786 GCA_035590195.1 Aviceda cuculoides
AAAATTAATAAATTGAACCTGAACATTTTGATTATGTAGAGCCCAATTTCTTGTTATATTAGAGACAAATAATGACATACAATTATTTGTGTCAGGTACAGGAAATCTTTTAATAACAGTAATATCTTTGAAATATTAAACTCAAATATATTATTCCATGAAATAGCTAATCTGTCTTCCTTATATGTCTAAGGCAGCCAGTTACATAGCTGGAAATTAACTTTTAGAAACTAAGGGTTTGAGAATTCAGTGAACTGATAATACAGGAATAGTGAGGCTCAAACTCTGATTCAAATCTAATGAAAGAATATAATTATTTTATTATATCATAGCTTTACATTTATTTTTGTCTTTTGGATATATCTATCTTGCACAGACTCAGAGTTTTCAAACACAATCACCTAAAAAATGGCAGATCTTCATTCTGGAACTATGATTTTATTAGAATCATTTTTGCTAACAAATTCAGGAGTCTGTCATGAATCACGACCTTTCTATGAGGCTCTGTAAAATTACAGACAAAATCGGTTTGTTCTTAGTATCAAGATTTTGTAGTACAAATGTATATGCTTGTGATGAAGTGCAGAGAAAGTACAGATTGCTGTTGGTCTGTCCATTAGGTGTGACACAAGCACGCAGCAGCCTGTTATCGATGCCTTTTCTTTACATAAAACAAATTGGTAGATGTCAGAGTGGATTTTTAAAAAGGAATGTTAAGCTCCCTGATGAAGCAACGTAGAGGATGTTTCTGATGAGTACTGTCCAAAAGGGGGAAGGACAGCATGGGAAAAATGATCAATAGGCATAGCTGGAAATGTGATAAAATTGGTCAACTATAGTAGGGAGACGGGCTCGTCATAGCACGTGAGACCTGAGGCAGTAAGAGTAAAGGCAACAAAGGATATTAAACATGTAGTAGCGTGTGCTGCTGGTTACGTGATGGATAGCTACCCTTGTATTTGCATAGCAGTCACGTATTCATAGTGTCTGCTTCTAGCTTTGGAGATAGGTCTGGTAATAAGAAGGACTGAGAGCAGAAACTTAGGATAAAAGCTGGGAAAGAAAATTAATTAGAAACGCCGCTTTAGTTGTATTGAGCTTCACGTGTGGGTCATACTCCCAGTCCCACGCGTTGAACAGACAGGCTAAGACTGCATTTTGGAGAGAAGTCTAATTCGAAATAGAGAGGTAGACAACGGTTGTTTCTTACGGATAAAACGTCTACAAAAATCCCAGTGAACACTGGAGAGGTGAGTGACAACTTGCTGAAGGAATGAATAGAAGAATATAAAAGGAGAACAGGAATTCAGAATCACAAGAGCTAAAAGAATAGAAGGATGCAAAATTTCGGACAAAAGAGTTTCAAGTGGCTGGCAGACTAAGCAGGATGAGGGTGGAAAGCTCATTCTAAGCTTTGAGCAGGAAAAGATTATTCAGAAGCATAGCTGGGAAATGCCCTTTATCTGTACCACACTGAGGTGTTTCATGCTGATCTGGGAAGGAACTGGTGCCCCAAGTCAGTGGTAAATGGAGTCCTTGGGCTCACTGCTGAAATCACCAGTGGGGAATGTATTTGCATGTTATGAGCTGGGCTAAAGCCCTTCAGTCATCTCTTAGAAGTCATCAGATAGTCTTTAGTAATTGAGGTGTCTTTAATAACTAAGATAAGTTGTGAATAGGTCCTGCTAGAAGGCAGGCTTGACTTTAAACCTATTTCAAAAACATATAAGCTATCCTACAGCCTGAAGCAAGATGCCTTTATCTCTTTTCTTCTGACATATCTAAATATCTGCTGTGGATATTTGGCACTGAAAAAAAGCCTGCCAATCTAGCTAAAAGGTTTATGATTTTTTCCTTCATATGCTTTTAAGAAAATTAAGTACTTGTTGGGGTAGTGGCTTTCAGAACTAATTGAGGCTTTCAGAACAGATCTACCACTGAAAAAATAACAAAAAAAAAAAGTGTGATAGCTTTTGTAGAGCATTTAAAGATGCTTGGTTCTGTTCCTGCACAGATAACTAGAACTTTCTCAATATTTATCAGGGAAGAACATCTGAGGAATAAAGTTTGAATATTTCTCCCCAACTTGACTCCAAAGGGTAGAGCTTCGAAGAAAATGTTAAGGCACACTGGCAGAACTCAAGGGGAAGAGTCTGACCCTGTCATGGCCTCAGCCATGTTTTCTCATGAAAAATTTATTCTCTATTCCTAGCACTTTTTCACTGATAGAGAATATATTTAAAGAAAAAAGTATAAACTTCTCTATGCATACAGAAAGTAGGATATAGTATGAAGTGTAGTAGAAATATATTATCCTATATAAACTGTACATGTGAAACAGTTTTGATTTTCTAATGCTTACAATGCTTAAAGTTATTTTTTCTTAAATGTAAAACTCATGCAAAACCATCTCCAAGAATGTATGTTTTCACCTGAAATACTCATAACAAAGTTTTTCTTCTATTCAAATAGAGGGGGTATGTCCACCATATCTACTAGCCTGGTTTTTGAAGAATTTCTTTTGATTGAAGCACTGCCTGGTCATTTTCACAACTTTTGTTCTTTGCACAGGAAGGCCTCAGGCCAATTTTTCAAGCTGATGCGGAATTCCTGTTGTCTTTTTGGATGGAAGGGATAATAGACTGTTTAAAGAATTGGATTAGACCTGCAGAAAGTTCACAGGCATTGATGTGCTGATGAGCAAGACCATCTAAACTCTGCCTGGCAGCTTCATTACTCTTAATTCTTTCTGGTTTTCATCCAGCAGGGTTGATACTTTAGCTTGGCAAATATTTTAGTAATTTGCTAAAACTATTACCTATACCTGTGGAGAAGAATCTGCTTGCTGTTTGCAAATACTGCCATAGAGATGTGTAGCTGTATAAGATCTCAAAATACAAATAATCATATAGACTTATTCCAATGCAAAATTGGGTAAAACTTATTCATGCAGGATAAAGAGGTTCAGAAACACCAGAGGAAATCCCTGTAGACACTTTCCAAAATTAGGTTTAAATAGGATGAGGGAACTTAGAGCTGTAAAAAGGAAAAGGGATGGGAAAAGCAATAGTTTGCAACCTGTTGAAAAAATTCTAAAATATTTTGTATGCCAAGTGTAATGTTAGTACTGACTCATGTTGACAGCCATTGATAGATCAGAATTTGTAGATGCCCACAGGGTCAATTGCTGTTATATTAACATTTGTATGTCGGACTATAATTCTGTGTGACATGTAGTATTAAAGCTACAAATCCTGATCTAAGGAGCTTACAAACTAACTTAAATCATTGGGAAAAAATAACATAAAATGACAACAGTCCAGTAATGTGCGTCTCTGCCATGAAAGTTGAAAGACTTTCTTTGCCAGCAAGTAGGGCTTATAGTTTGATTCTAATGACTGAGAGAATCTGAGTATCTGGATTCTGGTTTTGGTAGTGGCCTTACTGTCTATCTGCTTATATATAGCACACAGAGTTCTTGCCTACAAAAGTAATAACTGGAGGCGTATGAAGATTACAGAGACCCTTGTTATGGGGACTGCTGTCCTCTAATAAGCAGAAGTAACTGTGATATAATTTGTTTCCGAGAATTTATTTTATGAAAACCTCTGGTAGTTCACCGAGGTAAAAAAAAATCATGGGTAATAAGCAGAGAGGATTTCTGGGGGATTTTCTCCCCCCTAGAAATGGGGAAAACATAAATATCACATACAGAAGCTTAGATGAAAAAAGTTGACCTTTTTATTTTCAAGTTGCCTCCGTAACCTGAATTTGATGAAAATTATTTTGGAATTCTTTCAGTCAAGTAAATTACATTCCCACTGCATGTGCATTAGTATATTATCATAGGATCCTACATTAGAAACTAGAAGATGGCTAAATATTTGCTGGTTCAGGAAGATCCTTCGCCACTGCCTTCATAATCTGACCTGAAGAGCATCCATGACTTGACAGAAAATTCATATTGGGGTAAAATGTCCATGAGGTTCCTTGACAACGAGCATGGTTATTAAAACGTGGGGGGTTTTTTGAGGGGGAAGAAGGGGACGATCTGAAAACCATCTTTAACTTAGAAGTAACTTAAAAATCAAGCAAGCACAATGCTACAGTCTCCACATCTTGTTATCTGAGTAGGGTGGAATAAACATTTTCTAAAGAGATTTTTTTTGTGAGTGCTATCTTCCAGTTTGATGTCTTTCTCATACCTTGTTCTCACAAGTTAAGACTAGTGAAAACTTACTCTGTGATGCCATTGACCTCATAAAAGAGTACTGTATCCAGAGAAAAAACCGCTTTCACCAGTTTCTTCAATCTCTTTTATTCCAGAAGGGTGCTTTTAGCCTTCCCCAGTTGTGGCCCCTGTCAGAGACCAATTCTTGGAGCAGGAAGAATACCGTCTGCATTGACCGTGCGGTAGTCTCTAGTCAAGATAGGCAGTCCTGTTGGAATTTCCTGATAGTTTTACAAGCCTCATTCTGGGAAAAAGTTCGTATCCTTAGCCTGACTGAACATGCTGTCAGCTGATACAGAACATAATGTTTGAGCTTTGTGAAAAGAAAGGATGAGTTGTGGTGCGTCCTTGACAAAAACCCCCAACCCTTCCCTGACGTACTGCATAATAGTAAAACACAAAAGCGTGTCCATACCTCTCCAGGAACTACGTGTAGAATGTTTCTCATTTTGCTAGCACAGTTGCAAGTGGCGGCCTTCTTGCAGGATGGTACCCTGGGGAAGGTATTTGGGATAGATGCCAGCGTAAGGCATCCCAAATGTGCTTTGGAAGTTTCTCTATTCACTCTTTGCAACAGCACCTGAATTTTGGTGGAGCTTCATGCTCTAAGGAAACACATCATGTGGTAATGGGTGCAGTGTGGACTTAAAAGAAAAATGGAGGGGGAAAACCTCTAGTATACTCGAGTCAAAAGATAATTCCATAAGTGGAAACTATTTGGTTATTGAGAAAAGAATGTGTAGCAGCAAATGTGCTGTTGAGTTACCAGAAATCCTGCTTGCTTGGCAATTGCTTTATATTCATTGCAAATTAATGTAGATGCTAATGCTCCATAGCTTTAAATGAAATGCAGATAAAAGATGCAAATGCTAGAAATACGATGTGCTATGCCTTCATGTACCTTTATAAAATTAGAATCCAGTATTCCTCATGTTTAAAAAAAAAAAAAAAAATTACAAAAAGTGGGGGAGGCAACAAAAAGATAAATAGACATTGACTTTCTGTGAAAGGAAGAATCTTACCTGTTCTATTGGATTTGGGAGGGCATTTGGAAATGGCATGTGTTGGCTTCAAGGCTCATTTTAAAGAGAAATGGAAACAAACTTCATTCAGGCCTGAGACAGATGGATATCACTTGTGTTCTGCTTAGAAAGCTTGGACAGAAAAAGAACGATTAGGAAGCAGCGATTCTGAGAAGGCTCGATTAGAATTAGAACAAGTGCAGGGAAAATAACCTACACTTGTACATACATAAGAAGTATGGAAAGTGAATGCTTATTCCACAGTTCATCCTTATTGCCCATTATAATATATCCAGGGTGTTTAATTTAAAAAAACCCCAAATTTAATTAAAATTAAAATAGTTGCCTAACAGTATAACAATTCATTTATTTGATTTATAAATTGATCTGGTTGCTAGTTTGAGAGAGTGAAAGAGGAAAGCAGAAATAGGTGAGGATGAGGGAAAGCTCGTAACCTATATGTCATCCTTAGGAGTGAAGGACATTTACAGTATCACAGTAAAAAGAAATACCGTATGTGAAGGAATGAGCAGTTTCTCCACAATATTCTCCACAATACTTTCAATTCAGGGAGATGCGTCAGAGTTTGACTATATGTTTGAACACGTTTCTTTCTCTGAAGAAGGGAATGTCTTCTGCTTTTCTTCTTTTGGATGTATGAACTCTGACAACCACATTTCAATTTTATAAATAAGTAGAAGTAACAAAGCACCGGGAAAATGTACTTGTGCTTTTGTCCTGTTTCTCAAAAAGAAGTAGGGAGGTAACAGAAGTGTGTTATTAACAGTGGGGTTGAGTAGCAACTTCATGATTTTGCTGCTTTACATTTTATAACTGAATCCAAGACACTCTTGAGTGTTCATCCATAACTACCAAAGAGAAGGCTGGGTAGCCCAGTTAAAGGGAATAACACGCTCCTTTGATCATTAGAGACTCATAGGCATTTGACCATCATTATTTCTTCCAGCCATTCTGGTTAGCAAGTTGGAAATGGATCATTGGTTCATTTTGCATCACTTCACAATTTGTAGTGATAAATGTTTTTTTAATGGTCGATGTCAGGCTGTAATAATAAAGTGGAAATATAATGAATTGGGGCAGTGAGCTTCTAGGCTAGGACTCCTAAGGTAAAGGGAAAACAGAAACACTATTAAGCAAGATGTCCCTTCATTCTCTCAGTGAGATAAAGCTGCCTGCATGCCCTTTCCATTTTCCCTTGATTGCCAGTTGATTTCCAAAATTTATTTCTATATAACCTCTGATTTTGTGAACAGAGTTAGTTCTGAATTAAACCACCAAATCTGGGCGTGTCTGAATTTCCACCTCTGGACAGCATGATTGAACTCTGTGCTTGGGCCTTTCCAAAAGCGGTATGAGACAGGTTTTTTACTCCATGTCGTGCTTCAGCCTTACTGTACTAAAATGCCAACTATGGAACCAGTTTCCATGGTGTTTCTTAGGCGGTTACCTTCCTCAAAATAGCTAAGCTTCGCTCAGTATCCGAAGTCACTAAGCGAGGTCCTGACATTGAGATACTAAAAGTACAGCTTCACACAGGTGAGTTCGAAAAGGACCTAAATCCGGTAGACCCTGGGCCATCCAGCCCAAGTGTGAAAACTAATTGTCAATCCTATCAGAAGTGTAAATTCCCACCCTTCTATCCCTACCCCAACCCTGGAAGTACCACTGAATTCCTTGACCAATTATAATTCCAAATACTTTTACTTAACATCTTCCTCTTTTCCGACACAATAATTAGATTTCTCTGGCTCTGCCGAGTTCTTGATTGCCGTTTGATTTCTGGAGCTAAATTTTGAAACGGAACAAAATGAAGTATCTTAACTGGTGCTGTGTTGATCAGTTTAAGATTGAATCCTTGGTTTATGACTCCTATATTTTAATTTCCTATAGGTAAATCAAAATATTAATGCTAGAATTACTCTTAACAGTGTTACTATCTTTTTTCAGACCCTTTAAAGAATACTGGATTCTAGAGAAATAGAACTGAATGCCACAGAAATGTTCTCCCAAGACTAGGCCGTCTCTAAATTTCCCTTTGTCAGTAACTCCTTTTCAGCTTGTAGTTGTTACTGAATAAGTACCGCTCCTACATCTCTTATTCAAAAGCAGATTGATAAGCCAAAAGGTATCAATAAATGTGTAATACTTCATACTGCTTAGCCTTTTCCCATTAGGATAATCGCCTACTAATGGTGGCAGGTTCCAGGAGAGTTGATAACATCGTACCGCTCTCTAATCATTGCAGTTGTATTTCAGAGCTCCCATTAAGCATAAAGTCAGAATCAGTATGTTATACTATCTATACCAGTTGAATACTCACAAGGAGTGTCCTTTTTCAGAAAACTTTTCCAAATAGTTATACTTTTATTTCTTACCTTTAAAAAAGTTACTTCTGTAACTCATGAAGCGAGAATAGAAGAACAGAATACCAAAGAGAGAGCAAATAAAATATATTTATAGCTTGTCTTCTTGTTTTTAAACCTTTCAATAATGCCTGTAGCAAAAAGACAACGTCCCAGAATCAGATAATAAAAGTAATAAAAAAGTGGGCAGGTAAAATTCTGAAAAATACATAGTAGTGACCTTGTTACAAATTTGATGAGCAGTTCATTGGCTTACCAGACTGTTATTTGATTTGATGCTAGTTTTATCTTTCTAAAAAGTCAGAAGATGTTGACCACTCACTGCTCCTGTGAAATCAGTGGAGGTGCAGATATTTAGTACCTAGAAAAGTCTGTGTGGTTCTCAGGATTTGAAACTCTGTATGGAAAACAAATTTTCCTTGTATTGTTCATTTGATAATAAAAATGTGGTAGTTACTACAGCCAAATTATCTTAAACCTTCAAAGATAAATGACCTACAAAGTTCAAATCACAAAATTGTTCATTTAGCTTAGTTGATGATTTTCCCTTTGAAATTATACATGAATGAACAGATGGCAAGCAATCCAAACCCCTGACTGTTAGTGGAGTACTGTCATTTCAGATCAAGATTGCAGTTCATTAGCACAGAAGAAATAATCTTTTCTCTCTGTAATGGGACATCTTAGTATCAAGCTTGATCAGAAAGATTCATTAAACAGGAAAAGTTGCAAAAGGAGTTTCTGTTGATACTAACTGTTGATATTGAAGCGTATGGCCTAATAGATATAATAGAGGACTTGGGTTGTGTTCTTGAATTTGCCACGAAATTACTTCGGACAAGTGACTCGGTCATTCATTCTTGATTCCTCCATCTGTGAAACGTGAAATTCTCCAGGGTAGCATAACAGCTAATGAATGCTTTAAAGCACCATTCGTTTCCGAGGCACAAACCACTTGCACGTTGGTATGTGTTGTGTGCTATGTACTAATCCGGGAAAAACAGGCAGAGCCGGAGCCTTAGAGCCAAACCTTAGGATGCTTTCTTTTGCAACAGTGGACAAAGATAGTGCGATCATACCTGACGGCATCAAATCTTTCAAACACGTTTTGCTTTATGTGCACAGGGAAAGGAGTGGAGTAAAAAGAGCAGTGACTGCATGGGTAGAGGCAAGAGATGGACTGCTTTTTTGAAAACCTGCTTGTAGGCTCGGATTCTGCTTGTTTGAGCAATCCCAATTTTGTGCAAGACAAAATGACTAAGTAAATAGTAGGCAGCAGAGAACACAGGTCCTGTGTTATGTGGACTGTTTCTCAGTACGGTTCGGTTCCCATAGGTGCTGAAATAATCACAGGACAATTATGAATCATGTAGAGTAACTGCATTATGAGATGGAGAAAATGACAGAGGCTGGGTGGAAGAACAGGAGGCTTATTTTTCAGATGAAATTTAGAAAAGGTTTTGTAGCGAGGCGGTTACTGTTATTGGAAGTTGAATGTGAAAGAAAGATAAAGCAGCGATTATTGCTACTTCCTTCATGCTGACTTTTTTTCCCCCTCCCTTCACTGTGATGTGTGGAGGCTTCATGAAAACTCTAGTAGTTACGGGGTGGTATATTTTTTATGCAAACTTATTTACATTAAGAACATGAACAGAGGTTAAATGGAGGAGATGTTTTGGCAAAGATTTTCTGTCCTTGTGTGCTTTAGCTTTGATTATTCATATTCTCAGGAAGAGAACTATGAATTAATTTTTTATCGGTGCCAAGAAGCATAAGAAGAAGCTCCTTAGTCTTTTATGTATTTCAGCTGAACTTATTTGCAGCCACTGCAGTGTGCAGTTCTAAGGCTGCTGTCCTTTAGCAAGTGAAATACTACTTCAGAGGTGAAGTTTTAGAGTTGTTACAAGTAGGAGCTTTTGGTGAAACAGAGGACAAAGTGAAAGACAGATGTTCTGTAGGACACATGCTTGGTGGATATAACTGGGTCCAGAGTCTCTGAAATTAGCAGAAATATGCTGGGTTTACAAATTGAGTTTTAAGAGCCTCCTGGGCTAGCAAGCATAAGTTGTCAGGAGTTTTCAGTCCTTGTACTCAGAAGATCCAGAGAAAAATCTGTATTTTATGGCATGCTATTATGTGATTTGCTGTGCTTTGGGGGTTTACAGCTTCCTCTCGGCATCTGTTGCAGACCTCACTGTTACCAAGGAGTTTGTGTTAGGTAGGTCACTGATATCTTTTGAAACGGGTACTACCTTGTATCTTGGTGGAACTGCTGGAGTTACGCTTTTAAGGTCTCCTTCTCCAAAGCTTTCCAGCTGGTCCCTTTTATTGGTAGGTATGGACTTTGACAACTTATGCTTGGTCCTGGACTTGACAATATATTTGTTCCTATTAATGATATCTTGTATTTGTTCATGCCTATGTAATTCTCTTGCGTATCCCAGTGTCTCGCGTGGAGTGAAATGACTTGGTGACCTTTAAAAATATATATTTTTTTAATTTCTTTGTATATTTGTGATTTGAGAGTTGGTAGGCCTATTAGCAGTACAAAGATTTTCACCTTTTTCTCCCTAGTATACTGGAAAGTTGTTAGAATCAGCTTAAAGGTTGCATTGATTTGAAACAAATAATTAAAAGTTCATTTCCTAACAAATTGATTTGAGCTGAACAGCCCCTGAACTGCTACAAATTCACTAAACAAAGTGAAGCCACAAGTTATCCAGCTTTTGTCATTCATCAACAAGCTAATCTGAGTCATCATTTTTTCCCACTCAGTAAGAATTGCTCTCGTTCATCCTTTGTTCTGCCTTTATTGTTTTTCTGTTCCTCTTCTTGTAAACCAATCTCATCAAGAGAAATAGTATCAAGGGATTTTGCGTGTTGAAAATATGCCTTGGAGCAAGCCAGGAGCGATGCTATAGCCCAGCATAGAGCGCTGGCCTCGCTCGGTGGTGTGCTCCCTGTAGGGATCCGTCAGGATTACCGGCTCTTAGCTTGCAGCGGGCGATTAACACGCTACCTGTGGAGCACAAAGGATCGGTTTATTTATTCTGCAATGAAGCTTCAGCAAAGCTTTTCTCACAGTGCGTTTCTCCTTCTTTGAGGTGCAAGAGTAAAAGAACCATGGGACTGTCGTACTTCTCCCACATAAATAGTGATTTTTGCCCTAAAGAAAGGTGGATAGGTATTCACATTACATTTTTTTTATCCTGATTAAAAAATGTGTTTGCTGCTATTACTTGTTCCATGCTCATAATTTAAAAAAATACCACCGCAAAATGGTAACGAGCTCTGTGGCTTAATACGACTTGTATCATCTTTATGGACTAAGAAAGAAAATTATACCATCTGATGAACCTATAGTATGCGTGTGTGTGCCTATCGCTGTTCCCATAAAGGAGTAGAAGTAGTACCCATTTACATGCTTCCCTGTCCCCTCCCTCTGCTGATTTATTTACCAAAATTGCCACTATTGGCACAACTCCTGCCTGAACAGGGCAGGACTGTTCAGGGTAGTATCTGCCCTATTTAAAGGATCTCCTAATCAAACTGCAATAGATTTATTGCCAGTGCAAGGGTGACTTGTTTGGGGGGAGGAGGGAAGGAGGAAGGGTGCTAGTGCAACTACCCATTATTAATCTTCTACCTGGAAGTAACAATTGCTCTTTCATCCATACTTTTAAATTGTATTTCCATATGAGAGTCTTTCTATATCTTGAATCATTTTTTATATCTGCCTTTTGACATCTGTTGATTTTTGTATTAATTTTCCTTTGAAATGACATTACGATAATGTAAGTAATCTTTAGTAACATATATTAACATAACCATATTAACATAACCACTTTTTTTTTTTTAGCTGTTTATTCTTGCATCCTTTGTCATACACAGGTCAAAAAAGATGTTTACTTTCTCATAGGTCTCTCAGAGGTGATAGAGGTTTTATGTCAAGTAATAACAAACTCTGATAGCCTGTAATATGATTGAAGTTAACAGAGCCAAAATTAGCCTGTTAGGGAATCTGGAGAGATGTAGGTAGCTTTGCATGTTCCAGCTGATACAGCCTTTATTCTGGTTGCTTACTGTCAGTCATTGCGGCAATTACTGTGCAATTAAGTGTGAAATATCATTAGGTTTTAATCCTGTGTTTTCTTGTCCTCCTTGTGAGGAGAACTGAAGAAGTTTTGAATGGTAGTAGGCTACATTATGCTAAAAGAAGTATTGTTTCTCTGACGCATTCATTGAGCCACTAGAGAAGGTTATGGCTAGAGTGAAGAATCCCATTCTATTTTTGACCACTCTTTCCAAAAAGAAGTGTGTTACTCGTGGGGCTAGAGACAACTGTGCTCTAATCAGAGAAATATTACTGCTTCTACTTTTCTGGTGAGGAACAGACACAGAGCAACTGTTGAAGATGTTGGAGGGAAAAAGAAAAAATCCTGTGGCAAATGTGTGAAGTAAGCTTTTTGAGACAGTCCAGCACCTTAATTGGAAGACTTTCTTCTTGCTGGCAATGGGTCTTCTTGCCCTGCTCCTCCAGCTTTCCATTTCAAATTGTAGTATCCTTGCTGGTTTTGCATGATGAATAACTGCTATACTGGAAACGCAGTTTGGGGCAAGAGGTACAGTTTAGCATTAAGATTTGATGAGGAAGCTGTAGCACTCCTCTAGATACTATCATCGGTAAATCCTGAATTTGACATCAACTTCAGGTTTAGAACTGTAGGTTTAAAGTGGTACAATTGTTTAAATCATTAAAACCATCAATAATTTTTATTATGACTTTCTCTGAAAGAAAGATTCTTTGGGTTTTTTTTTTTTTTTGGGGGGGGGGAACCCTGCATGTAGCTGTATGGACTTTGTTCTATTTTGAAATAAGCAGGCTTGTTCTTAACATCTTCTCAATTAGTGCGGAAGAATAATTCTGGTCCTTGGCCATAAGATTTCCCAAACCCTTGAGGTCATTGTAATTATATCTGTGAAGAATATAGCATTACTGTTTTTAAAATGCAGCTTGAATTATTACTTTTCAGTGAAACCAAACATCTTTCTTCCTCTCTACCTGCTTCAATCCAGTGATGCCCAAGTGATAGCCAGCACCTTGTTATGGACATCATCTCCTCTCGCTGTAATTAATTTTTTTGAAAAATAACCTTCCCCCCTCCCCCCCCCCCGTCTTCCTGTTATTTCTTCTGGTTCAATGTCTCTCAAGCAAATGTGAATACATAGCTTGTTCTTCCACCCCATGAATCCATGTTTATAGCTTTTGAATTTTTTTGGTTAATTGTCAGAATGTGCAGTACATGTACTGTCATGGTTACCTTATGACAGATGTGTGTATGTTCTCACTTTAGGAAGACATTTGAGTTCTTTTCATGAAGACAGGGTTCATTCAGATCATTAAATCCTACACAGTTCTAGTTAATAAAACAGAAAATCTGCCTGCACAGTGTTGAATTCTCTCTGTGACTCAGACAACTCATCACCTTCCCCCAGCTTGTTAAGTCATTCAGCAGATTGTTTTTTTAATACCAAATTTATTTAGATAGCCTTGATTATATTCAATGCAGGTTATATATGTGAGGTAGATGGTACGTTCCTGCGGAGCATTTTATTTCAAAGGCAGTGCCAGGACACTGTATTTCTAGGACATAGGTAAACTTGCATAGTAGTTAGGTAATTATTTGTGCAAATAATAAAGCAATACTTTACCGGTGATGAGTTTGGAGGACTTCAGAGTGCCTGGTTATGTGAGAAAACACTGTTCATAGGAGAAAGCTTGTATCTTTTCTATACTTGGTTTTGCCCTATGCAATTTTTTCTGTCTGTATCTGATGTCTGGTTTAAAGGAGACTTCTGTGTATGTTTGCTTCCAGCTTTTCTTCCTCCTTGCCTGGGTGTTATCACGTTGTTACACAAAATCCCAAACCCTGAGTCATTCTAAAAAAACCCAATGATTAAATGCACTGATCAATTAATTTGAAGTTTCTCTCTTGTAGACCTTTTAGGAGGTCTGTGTCACTGATTTCAAAGGTTCCCCTTTCAGCTACTTCAGTTGTTAAGAATGTGATAAGCCTTGCCTGTTGTTCTGTCTCTAGTTGTAAGCAACGCTCTGAGGAAAAAGGTAAGTCTTCTTTTGAATATTAAGAATTAAAATAATGGAAAACACAGTACAGCTTTTCTGACCCTTGTTTTATTTCCAGCTGGTGCCTCAGCACACTTCAAACTGATTTCACTTGCTGCTATGGCCCACAGTAATGCTTACAGAAGTACTATTTTGAGCTACAAAAGACCAACTGAACTTTGTTTTGCTCCAATTTTCCATGGATTTTCTCTTAATGAGAAAGAAAGTAAAAAAAAAAAAATAGAGCTTTTCTGGTGTGTTTGCTCCTTTTTCTACTGCTGCAGTTGTGTTTCATGTGGCCTCTCTTTTCCTGTTTTGCATGTGATCTAGAGCAGTAAACAAAGAAAGCAGAAACACAAAAAGGAAAACAAAATAGGCAAAAATTGTTATGCATTTCCAGTGAAAAAACAGTTAGTGTAGTTTTGGGATAAAAGTTCATTTTTTATGTTACAAAGCGTTGATGTAAAATGGTCAGTATCATAGATCCTGGCTTTTTACTGGCACGGTGAGATTTTTTTCAGAATAGAACTGTGTTCCCTCAAATACATTATGCTTTAAAAAGGTGTTGGAGGATGTAACGGAGTAAGTCATCTTTTAACCTCACGAGAGATACAAATAAAAATGGACACGCTGGGTTTATTAGGTTGCACTGAGAGATCCCCTGGTAAATACCATACGTGAGCAAATCCCTGTCTACGTATGTTGCTCTTCGAACAGCTTTTTATTGTTCTGCCTTTTCCCCTGTTATAAGTATAGAAGCACAACATTGTCAACCTGCAAGCATTTTTTGACTTTTAGACATAATGTGCTCCAGAATCACTAGATGGCATCGTCGCAGGCTGAGATAGAGCTCTCGCTTAAGGATAGCTGCCTTGTCAAGTGAAACCCAGTAAAGGGGTCGGCCTATTCTGGGGATGCCATGGTGAAACTGGAAAGTGATATATAAATATCTAGTTTCCTTTCTAAGTGAATTGGAATCATTAAAAATTACACGAATGAGCTGAAATCACAAATCAATACAGAGATCTTAAAAGATGACTGATTAAAATTGATTGAGACCAATTTAATATTTCCAATTTTTCTTTACTAGATTCTTTTCTTATCCCTTGTGTGGCCTGGACCTGCTTGTGTTCATCTTGCATCATTTGCTCCTAATTGTTTTCCTTGTGGAGTTATTCTTGCCAAAGTAGCCACAGAAAATGCATTGCTGATAAAGTACCCCAAATATTTCTAAAATAATCAGTGAATCTACAATTTTTCCTTCATCTTCCACTGAAAGCATATTAAAATGCACTTTTTCAGGCAATTACACAATTGGTTCCTAGGTTTTTCTTGGAAATTCCTTTGCTAATTATATAGGTGTCTGGGGAAGGCCACAGCTCCCTGTATTAAGGCTTTAAGACAGTGGCCCAAGGCTTTGCCATCTGTTGTACAGGTGCACGATATAACCAAAGGCTATAGGGAAAACAAAAAAAGCTCAGAAGTTAGAGCAGAACTGGTAAATTAATTTATTGGACTGTTGAGATAGTAGATAACTGCATTTTCATCCTGGCTTTTGCTCTGATGCCTGCCGAGTGAGTTTACTTCTTATTTTTGCATTTCTTCCCCCCTATGCGGAAAAGATGCTATTTTGTTTTTTCTCATGTGCAAGAAATGCTGTTCTGAAGAACAGAATGATCCTCAGTACATGTTTGAATGCACAGATGTGTGCATGCCTGCATTTAGGTATAGGTATATTAGTATATCGATATAAAAAAGTATGCTCATTTAGAGAACCATTCATGCATTCTGATTAACAGGCTTCAGTTACCACTGTATGAAAAGGCTACTGGAAAGAGAGTCACATCTTGGTAAGAAAACTGGCACGTGCATCTGTTCCACTGCTCAGAGTAAGCTTTTCTCTTGGTTTTCTGTAACTAATAGCAGTTGCATCAGTATTGAATTGCATTAGCAAAAATGAAGCTAAATACTGAAATTAAGATTGGAAAGTTAAAAAGAAAAGCAATTCAGGATTTTTTTTTTTTTAAATTCTCTGGAAGGAATAAATTCTGATGTAGTCTCATATTATGGTGAGATGCATGTAGCCAGTAATGTCTCTCAGACATTTGTTTCAAGCTTCTATCATATATTTCTGGATCAGTCAAGATTGGTTTAAAACTTAAAGCTATTTTCTGTGTTCATGAGGTTTAGAATCTATGTTAACAAAAATCACGTGAACTCAGAAGGGGTGTATGTTTATGTGTACTAATTGAGTCAAAGGTCTGCCATGCTTTGCAGTAAATTAAAGTGACCCATTTAAAATGCTAACTCTGGAACTTTTTTGGTTGGGGGGAATATAATGTAAATTTTGGATTAAACATTTATAACTGAAATCAAGATTTGAGCTCTGATGTCAGGGTGCATTTTTATGTCTGTATTCCTCTATTGCAACAAAAGTTTGCCATTTTTTTCAGAGCACTTTCTTCACTTTCACCACTTTTTTGCAGCTAGAGTAACAGTAAGGAGGATGCACTGAAACTGCCCATTTTTCTGAGTGCTTCTGCAATCGGTGTGGGAAAATTTTGTTTTGCTTCAGTTTCTTCTGCTGAAATGGTTTGTTCTTTCTGTGTGGCTGGAAGGAGAGAGAGGAGTAAGAAAAGAAAGGTTCCCTTATGTCTTTAAACTCCTTAGTCTTCCAGAGGGGAGTAAGAAAAGAAAGGTTCTCACATATCTTTGAACTCAGTCTTCCTTTCTTGATTTTCTATTCTCTGTTGTTTCTTCAGATTCAGAAGAATTTTGTCTCCTAACAGGCTTTTTCATCTCTTTTAGCTGCAAGCAATTTCAAGTAAAATCCCAAAGTACTCGCTATTCCCTCTTCCATTTGCACACTGTCCCTTTTTACAGTGAACTTCATTTCCCTAAGTATTTTTCCCATGTGAGGTAATTTTTCTTAAGAAAATCTTACACTTACTTTAAGTTGCACTGGAAACTGATAATATAATGTTCTTGCTTACAGTAATCATGTTCCCCATGTGGGAGTAGCTAGTGATTTACAAGGGAAGGTTTGCTCTTTAACTTTAGTAACTTAAAGGTTTTTAAGGATGTAAATTAGGTCTTGGCTTCTATAGGAACTCTTCTAGACTCTATATGGTCAATATTCGCCACATGAAAGGAAATTCTAAGTGTTTGGATTCCACATTCAAATTCAGGTTTCGGTGAATATTTTTTTCTAATTTTTGACTTTGAAAAGTTTCTTTTCAGTTGTTGTAGTAGTGATAGTAGAAATTATCTTTGTCTATTACTAATTTGTCTACCTGCCTTATTTTACATGAGTCGCTGAATTTCAAAGTCTCTTACAGGAGTATGTAAAGTACCTTGGATGTTTGTGTGGTTTTTGGAGAGCATTGATTAGGGTGGCAGCTGGGTACATCTAGCCTATGGTTTCCCATGTACACATCTGTGGGATACTTATGTGCATGTACGTATTGCACAGATGGGATTAATGAAATCTCGCTCAACGGGGTATGGGAGATCTTAGGGTGAAGATTTCCAAGGTGAATTCAGAAAGGTCTTGGAATAGTGAGTTCACTGAATGTCAGGGGTTTATTTTTTATTTTTTTCATATCATGACTGGACTGTGAATCTAATTCTGTTGTCTATCCAGCTAGGTCTCCTGACCACTCTTCATATGCCATCTTGGAATATAATTTCACAGTGGACGTTTTTGTTCCAAGTTTTGTGCTTGTGTTTGTTTGCGCCCAAAATATTTGTTTTTAAGCAATTTTTTCTTTTTCTTCTTGAGAATTTTGATATATGAATAACTGTCTTGCTTTGTAATGTTAATTTTTTAAATTGAGGTTTCATCTGCTGCTGAGCAATTATTTTGTCTCTCACTGCTTTTCCTTTGTTTCTCAGATAACGTTTTCCTGCTGACTTTATAGTGTTCATTAAAAAAACCCAAAACAGAACAACCCCCAAAACCTTTCACTTTGGCTAGTCCTTAACAGAAGATTGGAACAAAAGTCCTTGCTATCACATTTTTCATATTTCTTCTTAACTAGGTCATCATATTACAATAGGTAGAAGGATTCACAAATCATTCTCTATCCAATCATTTCTCATTTAAACCACTTGTAATTCCCTGGTGAGGTCTTCAGAAGTGAAGTGGTAACTATAGCTAGTGCTTTTTGCTGTCTTTTGACATTTTACTCCGTCTCTCACATCTGGCTCAAGTTCAAGTACTGACACTTAAATCATGTTTGCTTCCTCTCCTTTAGATTAATCTTTCTACTTTTTCACGTTTTCTCCTTAAGTTTGCGAAAGATCTTCTCTACCTCTTTCCTGCTGGGTCAGAGATTTCTTTTCATCTGTTTCATCTGATTGTTCCTCCTCTGTCAGTGTTCCTTTGTGCAGCAAGTCACTCCAGTCATGAAAAGAATTTTTAAGTCTTGCTTTGGAACAAGTTTTCAAATATTTGTGGATTGAAAATAATGAAAAAAAAGTATTCAGAAATTTTAGAAATACTTTTCACCCCTCAAAAACAAATTCAGAGGGAGGCGTGATACATTTGGGAAAAGAACTTGGAATGTCAGGATTGTTTGAGAATTTTTTGAATTGGCATGTTGCACACAAATAATTACAAGTTTATGGAAAGAGTATTCTTAAAAATAATATATTCTGAGAACAGGTTCATTAAAAGTGCTGTGTAGGATAAAGAGAAGTTTGATGTATTATATCACTGTTCTTTTGCTGTTGGCCTCATATTGATAATACCCAAAGAAGAAATTTCACCTTTTTTTTAAGAACTGCTTGTGGGCCTCTGAATGGAGGAAAGATGGTAGTATGGTAGTTCATGTGAGTGAGAGGAAAAGCCCTCACCATTCCTAGTATGGAGAATGGTTTTGTTTGTCCTGTTACACTGGACACCCCCCCCACCCCCCCCTTTTTTTTTTCTGGAAAGGAAGAACCAAGCTAGTTCTCTGCTTTTGAGCGAAGTCAAATGTTATAAATGTTTGCTAAATCTTACATGACTATTACGAGAGAAAACTATTCTGAGAGCTTTAGAAGTCTCTCTTTTAGAAAGTCTTTTGTTTCCATTTCAAATAAAGTTTAATTACAAAGGAAGGCTTGACCTCTCCCTTGAGTATTTTCCTGTAATAATCTTTCTAATGTAGTGGTCCTCCTGCAAATAAGAAATGTTCTTGGGTTTGGAGCATGCAGATACTCATTGAAATGTGCACACTCCCTCTGGGCTGTTCAAAATACCTGTTCAGGGATGAAAACTGATATATTCATGAGGCCTGGCATCTGTTACAATTAGATATTTACAGTTTGTGTTCCCTTGATAGCCCTCAAGAGATGATGGAGAAGACTGTTTTTCCCTTTTTGTGTGCATCTGTAGACGGATAGTACGTTACAAATCCATTCTTGCTAGTAGACATTGTTTTGCTGTCTTCATAATTGTTGCATTCATTAAAAATGTAATGAATGATGGATTAGTAGTTGCACTTTATCCTTTTGCTTCAATATTTCTTGCACTTGGTGGCACTTGCAGTAGCTGGTATCTGTTCCGTACTGAGCAGCATCTGTTACTGCTGTGGAAAGGCAGAGTTTCAGGGGGCGTGCTGTGTACATGGCTGTGAACTTTAGGACATAAGAAATAGCGTTATTTTCAGAAGCAGTTGGAGAGGTCAGTCATCCTCATGGTTAAATCTTATCTCAGTTCACCGCTGCAAGCAGTTCAGTCAGTAGCTCTTCGCCTTGTGCTCAGTAGCCTTTAATCCCGATTTTTGGCCAAGTTGCCATGCTCTACATACCCTCCTCAGCCTTGGCTCAGCAGTGCTAACAAAGACTGAATCTGAAACATTTAACAAAGCAGTCAATACTTTAGTACTTCTCTAATTGCCAGTGCTCTGGAAAGCAATGTTCAGATCAAAAATTTGAATGGTAAATGTGTAGATCATCACTTGATACTTAGCCTCAGTCTTCAGAAAAATCTGGTTTGTGAAGACCAGGTAAACGTTAAGGTAGTTCAGAGTGAATACCATGGCAGTTTTCATTGAATTAAAGTGGAAACCACAACTCTTTTGTCAGAATGTGGATGAGATCTTTGAAGAATGCAATACGCTTCCCTGACCTGGAAGGTAGGTGAGGGTAATCACAACAGGCATTCAAGTTATTTGGGGGAGACTGGCTGTGACTGTGAGATGGGCCTTCCTTTTTTTTAATGGGAATTAACTTCCCTTTTCTCCCTTTCCCTGGTCTCATTCTCAAAGGTGAGGTCATGCTGTTCCCCTGACAACAAATAAATAGTTGTAATTAAAAAAAAAAAAAAAAAAGGACATTTTTATTTTTTGATCTGAGCCAGAAATTCAGTTCTTGGCTATACGCCTTGTTCTCCTCTGTGCTTCTGTAAAGTTACACCTCTATTAAATCTTACAAATACAGTTCATATCGTTATGCCAAGTGCCAGAGATGCTTCAAAAATGTATAACACTTTATCGGTTTCTTGACATTGAAATGTGTGTTCAAAGGAGTCTGCTAAGCTATGTTCCCAATGCAATTCCCATATTAAAAAGAATGTGTTAGTTCTCACATTAGTATGTGCAAATGGGTACTTAAGGGCACAGCTGACCTCCTGCATCCCAATTCAGCACTATCCTAAGAACTGTGTATCTTGTGGTCTGCCTAGCAGGTTATGTTTATACTTGAGGATTTTCTGGGGACATTTGATTTATAGGTACTACACATATTAAGTGAAAAATCGTTTTGGATCATTAAGTGGATAAGTGAATATGTAATTATGGTTTTCTTCAGGGGAAAATACTTTGCAAGATACTAAAAAAAAAAAAAAGTTGAAGTCCTTTGTATTTTTGTTTTCATTTGAGTGGTTAAGATGAACAGTCTTTGACGTTTGTGATAAATCATGGAGTTGCTGAAGGTTGTACAAAAAGATTTGAAATCTTGATTAGATTAGAAATTATGTGTATATATTAGGTGGAGAAATTAAATTTTGTTGAAATACCCTGTTTCTGAAATGGTTTGAGTTTACCCTGCTTTTCTGGAACAAGGTCTCCTCACTTTAGTAATTTGTCAACCACAAAAAAATAATCTATTAAGTAATCTACTAATCTAGTAGTGTTGGTGAACCACTTTTGTCTGTTTAATGTCATGGTCTGCATAGTAATGATTTTACCTTGGTAAAGACAGAATATGAACATGTTTCTGTAGCCCAGGAAACGTACTTTTCATATTTCTTCACTTAAGGAAACAAACAAACAAATGCCACCACCCTGCAATTTTCTGTTTGTGCAATTTCCAATTAAAAAAAGTAATTCACTGTGTTTTATTTTCTTTTCAGTGAAGAATCAAATTGGATTTTTTTTTTTAAAGCCCAATCTCTCCCACACACAGAATGCAATTATTCTCTGATCCAGTTGTATAAATGTGATCTCAGTTCCCAGAGAGTTTAAGATTTGCATTGTAAGGTAATATTCTATGTTGAGTCTTACAATAAAATGTCCAATTATAATCACTTAAGAAGGTAAACCCTTCTGATAAAGGGCCTCGCCTACTGAGAACTAAATCTCCAGTGATTTCACACCTCCCTGATGACTATTTAAGAACACAGAACAAATGAACAAATTGATTTAGGTTTAGATGTAGGAAACATTATTTATGTGGTGGGGGATTAAATCATTTGGTATGAAGGCAAATAGCATCCATTTTTAATGTTGCTCACTTTATAAAATATGGCTTTTAAACCACCTTTTAATTTCTGATCTAAATAATAACATATCACAGAATAGTTGAAGTTGGAAGGAACCTCTGGACGTCATCTGGTCCAACCCCCCCTGCTCAAGCGGGGCCACCTCGAGCCAGTTGCCCAGGTCCATGTCCAG
>JAVJGG010000032.1:24632020-24642755 GCA_035590195.1 Aviceda cuculoides
CCCCTCACCTCCTCTTCTCCAGGCCGAACCGTCCCAGCTCTCTCAGCCTTTCCCCGTAGGAGAGGTGCTCCGGTCCCTTCATCATCCTCATGGCCTTTCGTTGGACTCTCTCCAGCCTGTCCATATCTCTTTGGTACCGAGGACACATACTCCAGGTGTGGCCTCGCTAGCGCTGAGGAGAGGGGAAGGATCACCTCCCTTGACCTGCTGGCATCGCTTTGCTTCATGCGGCCCCAGGATACCATTAGCCTTCTTCGGGGCGAGGGCTCCTGTTCAACCTGGCGTCCACCCAGACACCCAGGTACTTTTCTGCTAAGCTGTTTTCCAGCCGGTCGGCCCCCAGCCCTGCACTGCCACGTGGGGTTTTTTTCCCTCCCCAGGTGCAGGACTTTGCAGGTACCTTTGTTGAACCTTTCCTGTCAGCCCTTTTCTCCAGCCTGTTGAGGTCCCTCTGGATGGCAGCAGAACCCTCTGGTGTATCGGCCACTCCTCCCAACTTCAGCAGGCTTGCTGGGGTTACGCGCTGTCCCAGCATCCAGATCATCAATGAAGGCGTCGAACGGTTTTGGACCCAGTATTGATCCCTGGGATACACTGGTAGTTACTTGTCTTCAACTAAGCTCTGTGTCACTGATTACCACCCTCATTTGCATCTATATTATCTTCTGATACCTAGTAGGAGCCCATGCAGCGTGCAGGGAGGGGCAGCACACTAACTGCGTATTTTTATTAAGTAGATTCTCTGAACTACCGCAGTGAAAGAGAAGGGAAATTCTGTAGCTGAATGTACATTTTACATATACTCAGGACTGAAGGACAGAACACGGTTTTAATGTATACAGGGGACAGGTGGTAATGCGTTTACAAGACACTGAGTACCTTTCACGTTTGTCAAAATTTCATGTTGTATTACTGCAAGTGGTTTACAAATCTCTAAACATTCTTAGACTTCTAAAGTTTATAGTACTGTAGCTCTGTTTCATAGCGAGTCCCTCTCTTCTTTTTCTTGTATATAGTATTTGGCAATTTTTTTGCCTCATTGTTGAAGCACTATTTCAAAAGACGTTTTTTGTAGTCACCAAGACAGTTGATATATTTAGTTCTATATGAAACGCAAAGGTAAGCAAATCAAGTACAGAAAGGGGATGGTATTAAAGGCAATACAGAGGTAGAGTTTGTAAAAAGTTAAATGGGAGGACGAATACTAGGAAGCATATGAGAAAGAAATGGAAGTTTTCTGTGCAGTCACAGACAGGGGGCTTGGGGGAAGGGACAGGGCATAATGACAGTTTTATAATTAAGGCTGAACAACAGAGGTGGCTGGGTTGAAATAGGTGGTCAGGGAAGCCACATGTAAGGCAGAAATTCAGGGTAAAAATACAGATCTCTGTGCAGATTCTTACCAGGACGTATAAACACAGCACTTTGAAAGGCTCCTTGCCTCCTGAGAAACAAGGAAAGAAGAAAAAAAAAAGGTCCTTAATTCATAAGCAAGACTATGTTCTTCAAATGCCATGAAGTTCAAATCAAAATGAACAGTGGGAGGATCAGTCCCAGCACCTGGTTTCTTTAGTAGTTAACAATTTAGTAGCAGTTGAGATTTGTAGTTCCAGAGAATTGAGTCCAGCCAGATTAAAAGTGTAAATTGCATGCTCTTTTTTTTGATTGTAGCTCTCTGTTAGCCCTTGATGCCGTCAATGTAGGGCATGTCATATTTGCTATGCGCATTCAGAAGGGCCCGCTGAACTCTAAATTATAACAGTGTATTTCAGAAAAAGAAGCCATCTCTGCAATGATTTTCCAATAATTCTAACTTTGGCAGGGCGTTCTTTGGGAATTCATTATCATAATGAATTCTTTCTGCAAAAGGAAGTAAGAAAATCAATTATCTCTGCTAAGATAACAGAAGGAGCCTTAAGCTTGGATGAAGTCGCAGTATTTTGAAGACGAACTTTAACTTGTGTGTGAAAATAACAGAGATTTTTAAATCCATGTACAAAAGGAGACATTCCTCAGCTAACACTGTAATTCAACTAGTGGTAGATACATAGTGGAGTAGTGTGTGGCTTATAAGTGAAATATAATGCTTGTGGGAAATTAGACCTTATTCAAAGCCCATTTATATCAGTGAGAGGAATCTCATTTGTTTGATGAATGGGTAAGTTTCTTGTTTTTGCAGATCCGAGAAAATACTTTACCTCCATAGCATTTCACTACTTATAGATCTTAGAGCATTTTACAAACTTTAATTAAATGAGTTCAAACATAACTTTGGCAAATGTTTTCAGAAAGAAACAGGAACAGTAGAATATCCAACTGGAACGAAATGTGGGGAATGTGAATAGAGGGTTGATGTTTTTGAATTAGAACGAAGGCTTGTTTGTAATTAGCATTGTTTGCTCATCTCTGCTGGCAGAGAATTCTACTATACTTACACTTTTTTCTGGTTTATTTTTATTAGAACAGTGGTAGTACACCAGAATCCCAGAAATTATTTGTTTCTCTATTGGCAAATTCAGTAGAATTCTGCTCCCATGCAGCTTCTCATTCCCTCAACTTTTTGCACTTTTTTCCTATCAGGTCATTTCAGTAATACTTTTTAAAGTACCTTCCTAAGAATATTTGCTTAAGAGGTTACTAATCTGTATTAAGAAGTATCAGTGAGTGGCTGGAATTGAGTTGAAATTTCTTAAGCTGCATTTGTTAGCTGTGGGATTGCCGTAGTTGCAACCCAGCTCTACCATGTGTTGAGTGAACAGGGCAAACTGGTTTCTGCTCTGAGTTGCTTCTAATCTCAGTAGCAGATCAATAGCACTAGGCGTGGGAACACAACACTATGCTGAAATAATACTGGTTGATTTGATGGCAGTACTAGTTTCAATACAGTGGCAGCACATTGACTGTTATCAGAAATTAGTGATTTTGGAAGCCCTGTAACTAACAGGATCAAAAGAAAGGGAGATAGTAAACATAATTTGCATTATCTCTTTGTAGAAGCGTAGTGTTATGCTATGCCTGCACTATCCACCTGCTTTTCTTAGACAAGAGGAGCTTGTTGGTGTTCATTTTATAAATTATGGGAAACTTTGCAGTTTTTCATTAATGTTCTAAATCCCAAAGTCTTGAACCACATACGCCGAGTTCTCAGTTATTAGTAATTCACTGGCATGCATCAGCATATCCATATTGTTTTGTTATTGGATGGTTGGCTGAAGTTAGAAGTTTTTGGTTGTGGGTTTTTTTTGTGTGTGTGTGGTTTTTCTTTTTTTTTTTTTGAATTACATAGGTGAGCTTGAACTCCTTGTAAGCTTAATGCTTCATTCTTATGAGACAAATGGTCTGAGCCCCATACAGCCACTTTTTTTAAAAAGAAACTTTAAATACTTCCTTTTGGCTTTACTACCTATGAAAAGTAAAAGGCAGGTAGCTCAGGAAAGCAGGCAAAAAGTAAGTAGGGAGTGTTACAGCAGTGTCGCATTTTGCTTTCTGTGATAGATTCCTAATATAGCTAGCTCTTACCTTGAAAATTGTAGTATTAATTCACAGTAATTCATCACACCTTGCACACACCATATTCTAGGTAGTATTAAAAGCATTATGCTTCTTGACATGCTTGTTTTGATGGGATCTAAATTCCAGACCCAACAGACCCTGAATGTTTCCATCTTCAGGACAATATTTCTAGCTATTTCTTCCCTTCCAGAAGTTTTGGGCATTTTTTTCTCCTGAATGATTAATGTTCTTTATTACTCTGATATTAGAGGGATGAAAATGCAAAGCCAAGCTTGGTGCAGAGCAATAGTGACATCTTTGGTTTTATCAAAACATTAACTTGATTTCAGTGAGCCATAATCAATTACATGTAATTTCCAGTATGTGCCCTTTAAACCATATGAAGTTTTGAGTCAAGCTGGATATTATAAATTAAATGAGAGCTGCTGTCTGAGGTTTCCTAATAGCAACGACTTCAGAAAAGGGAATAGCAAAGTATGTTCTCAGTGGCAGAGCCCTATATAATAATGAATAGTATAATTTTGCTAGTCATCTTTATTTTACATTTTCCTGAAAGTAAGTTATTCAAATGAAGTGGATTTTTTTAAATGACATCAAGCTAAGAAATTTGTGAAAAGTACTGTCAAATGCGGTACTGAAAATTCATACTGTGGTTGAATGTTAGGAAGACATCTAATTTTATTTTGGTGGTGCTTCTGAAGGTTTGGCTGGAACTGGATACAAATCTTATACTGGACTTCATGATGATCCACTGCAGAGAGGTGAAAGTCATCACCTTCCTCAGGGACTGAGTAGTTACCAGCTGCGGAGAATGGTCACATCTTGAGTTTTCAAGCAGATCGAATCTGCAGGCAGTTGAAAGTAAATTTACAGCACACCTGAGGCAGCGTTTCTGCTGGGGAAGTACAGGAGGAAAGTACAATACCTACAGGAGGCACCTTGTTAGCTCAAAGCCACAAACAGGTCAGACAAGACCAGTTGCATCGCGTCACAGAAACCAGGCAACTTTTCCTTCAAGTTACATATTCTCTCTGTCCTCCTGTGGCTGGGAGATTTTTCTGCAGTTGCCTAGCAAGAAGGTAAAAGTTAGTTACCGGAGAATCATAGCAAATGCCCCTCTGGGCCAGAAGAGCAATGGTCGATCTGGCGTAATGTTCTGTCTCCGAAAGGGTTCGCGAGAGCCCTGGGGACTGGGAGAGCTACGGGAAGAGCGCGCAAAAACCTGGGTGCTGGTAGTGGTCCGCTCTCCTCTACTTGCCCCCTCATTTAGAATTTGGGCTTTTAATGTACATTTCTCCTGTTCCTAGGCATATCAATGCCTAATAATTGTTGGACTCGGCTGAATTTAGAATAGTGTTGCACCTATGGCATCGATTTACTTTCCGAATTGACAAAGATGGTCTTTTCTTATAAGTGGTCAATACTTAAAATAGATGTGCTGTGTTCAATCATTCAGTTCTGTAGCGCTTGGTATGGCTTTTGGTTAGAGAATAGAGAGGTGATAAATAATAATTTTGTAGGAATGCATTCCACATTTGCTTCCTTCCTCAATGCTATTTTTTTTTTCATTAGGAGAAATCAGATATTTAATATAATCAGAGTTTTCAGTGGAGTCTTATATATTCTAAATGTTTGGCACTGTAAGGGCAAATTCTCTTCCTAAAAACAAATCAGTCTTTTTCTCCTTATTTCAGGTACTTTTTTTTAAATCCTTCACAAGTGCCCTGGTTTAATTCATTCTGTTCCTAGTCTTTGTGTTGGAATTTATTTCACACAGTTTTCTCATCGTAACTGAAAATGGCTTCACTTTGAGACCTGAGGAGTAATATGTGACCCAACTCTAGATAACAGATGTGAGCTTTGACTTGTATTTTTTATTTCCCTTAACTTTAATGCCTTCTGAAGGCACTGATATGCTGTATTTTTAAAGCAGGCAGCTTCTTGCATTGATCCATTACCAAATGTTCCTGGATCCAGGATGCTGCTAGAGAGGCATGGCAGGGAAACATGCAAGTTGTAGCTTCTCCTATTGAATAATAATAATTTTGAATTTGTATCTTGGTAATAAGTAATAATAGTAAAGAAAAAAAATAAAATGAGATTATCTTCTGCAGTGTTGATTCCTAAGTGATTTTCAGAAGCATCTTCTGCCTCTGGCACTGTGTAGTAAAACCATTATCCTACCATACAGTGCAATAATGACAGAACACATGCTGTGTAATGTAAACTTACAATCCAGTTCTAGGCAGATGTTATTAGGCTGTCATCTCTTCGAGCAGCAGTAGTGGAATTAAAAAACAAACAAACAAAAAACAACAGCAAAACCCCTGAAATACCCTTCTCTCCCTCCCACCCTCCAATAGCAATAGAAACTGTATTCATATCTGCCAAGTGATTTTGCATTGATGGAGGCTTTTCTTCCTTTTACAGATTCTTTTTTATTTAGTTTTGTTTCCCTTGCCTCACCAAGGAAGGCCAATTCACTCTAGACCATGTGTAATCTAGTGAATAATGTGACATCACTTTTTATGTTTTCCTTTGAGGGGGGAATTTGCTTTCAAAACTGTCCGTCTTGAGGACTAGAGGAGAGGCTCTGGAAAATATGTGCTAGGAATGAAACGTATGCCATAATCATTCTGTGCACCTATATCTGATTTTGTAAAAAGGAGTGAACCTGCTTTCCATTTGGTCTGGTTTAGGTTATAAACTAGGACTACATCCAAAGACTTAGTGACTAAATAGTTCTCAGTCTCTAATGCTTTTTTCGTCTATGGATGTTTGTGAGTTGGGGAAGCATTATCATAGCAGCCATGCAGGTAATTAAGTTCCATGTAAAAAGTCATTCCAGGCTGTGGGGAAGTGTATCTGAGCACTAACTCGATCCTCATCTGTAGTTTCAAAATTTCCGCACTGGTCAGGGTTTGGCGGGGATAGAGTTAATTTTCACAAGAAGCTGGGAGGGGGCACAGCCAGGACAGTTGACCTGAACTGGTCAAGGAGGTATTCCATACCATATGGCGTCACGCTCAGTATAGAACTGGGGGAGCTGGCCAGGGGGAGGAGGGATCGCTGCTCAGGAATGGGCTGAGCATCGGGTTCTGGATGGTGACCAATTGCATGGTGCATCATTTGCTTCATATATTCTATTTATTATTAACGTTGTTGTTCTTGTTGTTGTTATTATTATTATTATAAATTGTCCTTATCTCAACCCATGAGTTTGTACCTTTTTTTCCCCGATTCTCCTCCCCATCCCACCAGGAGCGGCCGCGTGGTGCTTAGTTGCCGGCCGGGGTTAAACCACGCCACGCAGCTTTCACTGGCACAACCTTGGCTGAGAGAGGAGGGAGCTCTGAGGAGGGGCTTATTGCAAGCCCTCAACGTTAGGATGAATTTCTTTTTCCTTTGAGGTTCAGATTCCCCTTTACTTTAAAACTCAATTCTATATTGAGTCTATATTGTCAATATATTCTGTCATTATAGACGGAATTTCTGTCAATTATTACATTGACAGAAAACGGTCTATTTCTTGGTGGTCTTGTGTAATATTGTGCTGTTGCTTCACGTTAAGCGCATAGTTACAGAAACGGAAGGTCTCTTTCTGAGCTCATCTCTATGCTGTGAGTATCGCAACACCGAGTTTTCTCTCAGCTTTTCCCTGCAGGCAAAAGAAATCTGGGGCTTTCACGCACGTCCATCAGGTGACAGCCAGGGTGCTGCTCGTTATGATTGCCCCTTGAGATCCTTATTAGCCGTCTGTATGACCAGGCAGTAGATGGAGACAAGCGTTTCGGTCTCTTCTTGCTGCACAACAGTGATGTGACCCTCTGGTTACAGCAGCATCCCATTTTGTTTCTTTATTTTGCACACAACTTTATGGTTTTTTCAGCTTGCCTAAAATATCGCCCCACTCGTGAAGGAATGGAGAAAAAAGAAAAATCTTTCTTCAAATTCCTTTTTAGGCAGCTTGATTTTGATCGTAATTTGCTACAGCATTTACATCTGGTACTTTCTTTGGACATAAACAGAGAAAGAAAAGAAAAAATAAACAAGAAATAAGGAATAAAACATCACTTGTAATGATGAGCTTTCTCTTACACTACAGTGACTTTTTTCTTCCCATAGGGAATGACTTGTGGATCTTGCCATCTTGAAAGTTTGATAGGTACCTCGCACCACAGGAATAAATAAATCCATCAGCTTGGTTTAATGCGTACCCTTCCGTTGATGCACAAGGGAGCATGTTGGATATGTAAATAGTGGCATAGCAATTTTATACTGTTCCTTAAATAGCCACTATGTGTACAGCAACACTTTGGCTTTGGAAGGAAATTTTCTGTTGCAGTTTATATGCGAATAATAATAATATGAATAACATGAAGGTCACTTCATCATTCAAAGGAAAACCTCCTTTTTAGGGGAATGGCGTGTATCTTGAATGTTTCCATTGAATTCTTTCTGCTGTAGCATGCCGAGTGCTTTTCCTACTCTCATAAAGATGAATTCTCAGACTCACAAGGATTATTGGCTAAAAATCACATCCAAATTTCTTGAGAATGCATACACCTGAAGGGTTTGATTTGCTCTTTCTGCGACTGATTGCTAGAGGAGAACGTTTGGATTTGGCCTTTTCCCCGCCACCCTCTAGTTTAGAGTAACTTTTCCCTCCGTGTTTTCTCCAACGGGCAGGGTTACGTGCAGCTTCCCTAACTGGCACGGAAAAGGGAGCGATGTTCTGCAAGCGCTGAGCTCTTTGGTGGGACACGTGGCCAGCTGAGCGGCCCGACGGACCAGCGCTTGTAGGTACTCTACGCTGAATGCTACTCGGGAATTAAATCTTTGCAATCAAAGATAAACACGCAGGGAATGAACCAGCGAATCGGTGCTGCCAAGAGAAGATTTGGTAGCCTCTGGGGTTTGTCAATGACTTCCAATGGTTTGCCCAGTAGCAGGGAGGAAACAGACCTTTTAAAATGAGGAAATCCTCTGTTTGGCAGGGAGACAGGAAGACGATCCAATATTCTGCCCTGAAACAGCCAGACTTCAACAGTGCTAGAGTGAGGGAAAAATGTTTATTAGAAGTTGTTTACTGCCACATGATTATTTAATGTCCTAAATATCTTGAAGAAATAGGCCAGGATATAAAGCCCTATGATAAAATATTTACAGTTGTCGGGCCAAGTGAGGTGTAAGGGGGGGTGGTTGGGGTGTTGTGTGTGACCTAGAGATATTTGAAGTCTTGCTAGATGGCGGAATATGATGTGAGAGGGGTGATCCCTGAAGATTTCTATCACTTGTCAAAACCAGGGTGGTTGTGAAATGTTTCTCTTGCTGAGATGATCACACCTGAAAAACCGCTTCTCAAGCCCTTCCCAAATTCTTTCCTAAACCTTTGTACGCATTTATGCTGCTGGTGCCTATTGTGTAATATTCTATGAACTGCAATAGTACGATCTTCTCTAGTTTGTCTGTAAGAGAATAGTGTTTTCTGTGTGCTGTGCAAGGGAAGAGGGCAGAAGGAAGGGGAGAGCGTTGAGATGTAATACAATTGAAAGTCCTAAAAAATTACTCATTTTTCTCTCTTCTTGGAAGAGGTGACTCTCTGGATTTTCTTAAGCTGAAAAGGTTGTCTTTGTGCAAGATGATTGCAGTGGCTAATTTTGAATGGGCTGTTAAGTGGTCGAGGGCTTGTGAACTGCCATTTTTACCAAATGTAGCTGGTTTATCTTTCATTGCAATTTAAAGTACCCCTGCGGCTCCCCTGCTCCATTTTCGGCTACTCATGTGTATCCTGCTGCAGGTGAGGTTTCCACCACATGGTTTTCTATGTCCTTGTAGGTTGTAATCCCGTTGAACTGGTCACTTGGCGCACCTGAAGAAATGGAAAGCTTTGCAGGGGGAGGATAGGAATGAGCAACTGGTTGGTGGGGGAAGGAGGAGCTTCCCACAACGACCAGTTGCTGATGGACTAGAAAGTTTTGGTTAAAAAAAAAAAAAAAAAAGTATTAGTGATTTTTCTTTCTGCTTCCTGTCTTGCTCTTCAGTGACCCTGGGAAGGTTATACCTCCACTGGGAATGAGGTACATACCCCCTTCATTCCTGCAAAAGTACCTGCCAACTGTGTTTGTGGTAGTAAATGAACACTTCCTATTATCCTAAATAATATTTTTAGGAGACGTAGGGTTATAATCAGTTCTCATGAGGAATTTTCCAATCAATATTTATTTTACTGCAAAAATTAATACTGAAAAGATTTGTTATGCAAGCATCATATTTTCAGTATTTCTTACTTTTAAAAATACATGATCTTATATTCTGTAGTTTAATTAAATTTGCACTAGAAGAAAGTTAAAAAAGGGGGGAAAAGAAATCAAAATCAGATATTGAACTAGTCTGCTTCCATTTTTCAACTGACTTTACCTTATCCTTTCCTTGTGGATGGAAGTGACCTAATTCATCTTACTGAGTCCCTACAAGATCAGAATATGGTTCCTAAGGGGACAAAAAAGACAAATAGCTTTTTCTTTAATTATTTTGGGGTGAAATGGAAGATACGATAATAGATTCCACATTCTTCTCACTGAGAGCTGAGTTGTTTTGGTGAAATTTGATAGACAGTGGTTTCTACAATCATTGTAGTTCCTTAAAGATGCTGAATGCCAACTCCATTCATGTCCTTACTGAAGTATGGAAAAAAAACTTGGAATCTTATGTAAGTGTGCGCTTTCCAACAACTTCACACAACAGTGGTAAGCCAAGATGGTTGAAAAATTATAGATATTCCTATGCTATTTTGCGTTAACCAGGGATGCTTACTTAGGTATCTATTTTAATGTACATGCTTATAAATGTGTCTTCTTCATTAATGTTTGAATCACTCATTGTGTTTGAGTTCTTCTGCCAAAAGAGTAACTGAAACTTATACTGTCTTTTGGCTTTGCAAGTTACTTAAAGCACAAAAGGGAATTTTATCTTTAGCCAGCAAGAGCTTACCATGTATTGGGGGTGTGGTTTTTTGGCTTTTTTTTTTTTTAATTTGAGTAAGAATTTCAGACAAATATAATAGTATTTTTTTGTGTTTCATGCTTTGCATTTTCATGTTTCTAAGATAAGTAGGTGGGTTTAAAAACATGCCAGAAATACAGCTACAGTGTAACCATAGAATGTATGCTGTGTATTGATCTTTTCAGTTGCTGTTAAACTGTAATACACCAAAAGGTGG
>JAVJGG010000032.1:24646275-24663570 GCA_035590195.1 Aviceda cuculoides
CCCCCCCCCCCCCCCCCCCCCCCCAACCTCAAAACACTCACTAATTCCTTTGAGGGGGTGGGAAGAGACAGCATGGAAAACTCAACATTACATCCTGACCATCCAAAACTACTGGATTCTTTGACCCAGGCAGCTTGATGAAAACTGACTCGGTATCCTGTCCTGTCACAAAGGACCTGTAAGTACTTCTGGTTGCTCTTGTCATGTGTCTTCCTCCAGAAACAGTGCCTGTGGTTTACATTTTTGCTATTAAGTAGTAAAGTTCAAGGACAGAAAAACTGCAGTGAATGTGGTGTGTGAATTTCAATCTCTGTGGTTTACCTTGTGCCCTTGGAGAGATTAATTTTCTGCTGTTTGACACACGCTGAGCCCAGAATCACTCCTAAACATTCTTGTTCTCCTGCTATTAACAACCTAACATAGCTTATTTTATGATTAAAAAATAATAATGAACAGAAATAATCAGTGGTTTTCACCTGTTTTTCAGATACCTAAGCATAAATGCTTACATGTGTTGTCTGAAATTTATTGTTGTCCCGAGATGATGAATGTGTATGTACGTGCATGGAATGAAAAAGTCAGCATGTGTATGAGGAGATGCTAATGGCATCATATCTCACGGGGTCTATGTTCTTTCCCTGTGCAAGGTTTGGTAAAAGGGAGGTGTTTTTAGTGTCATGGTATAAACATCTTTTCATATCAAAAGTGTAGCGATATGGCTAACTGCTACATACATTTTATGAGAGAAGATTCCTGCAGTAGTAGTCCTCAAAAACATAGTTGTTACCAGGAATTAACGACTGGCTTATTAGTTAATGCCTCGGGTAGGACAGAGCAGAATCATTTGTGTCCTGCCTAGCTAGTCATTAAATATGGTAATAACTGTGTTTAGGAAAAGGGCTGTTCCTGTTATAATCATACCCATCATTTTTACGATAGAAATTCAGTCTGTTCTTGCCTGTTTGTGTTTCTGAAGTCCATCTAACCTTTGCATCTGTTTTGGAAAACTGGTTCTTTGTCAAGAGATAGTTACCAACTTTGAAAGAAAAAAAAAGTAGAAAGACCTTCAGGAGGACTTTAGAAAATACAGATTATCCTGCTGTAGAGAAATATCATTGTTTAGACAACTATTGCAATTTGGGAGAAAAAAAACAAACCTAAGGATGGGCCTGGCTGGCTGAGCGGCCTTAGTACACTCTTCTCTCACGGCCCCTATAGAAATTTAATTCAAATGAGGGGTTTTTTGGCACTGCCTTGCTAAGTTCATCAGTTTGCCTGAATTCAAAGGATGCGAATGAGCAAACCAAACTCTCATACTTTGACATAATTCACAGCATTTGAAGGCCAGAACTGGAATCTAGGAATTTTGCAGGACAGATTCAGTGGAGGTGCTGTCTGTTAATACCAGAAACTAGGGTTTAAGGGGTCTGGGATGGGGCCTGGAAAGGTTCTGCACCATTGAATTCAGTGTTTTGCAAGCTAGCGTTTGCGTTTTGTAGAGAAGCTGTATGTTGCAATGAGGAATAGAATCACAATATGAATAAGAAAGCTACTCTGTGGAAATGGATTTGAGGCCAGTCATGCATTGAATGAAAAAGAATTAAGAATAGTTTATATTTCTGTATTGCTCTTTTACTATTAATTTAATAACTAACTCTAAAAAGATTTAATAAGATCACGAGGGAAGACAGCTGAGAGTGATACATTGGGAGAGAATATTAAGCAAGCCAGCTCTATAAAGCTTGTCTCCTTCTCTTAACATTAAAATATCATGTGTGTTAAAATGTTTCTGAATGACAACAGAAAAAACCAGCTGGTGTAAGCCCTGTGCTGTAAACTGTATTGTTCTACTCTTAAGACACATCGTTGTCCCCTTGTTGCTGCTCTCTTGACTAACTTTCCTTTACAGAGAACCTGTTTACTAACGGTTTCCTGCTGTGAAGGAAAAGGGAATATATCTTTTGTCAGCAGGCTGTGTCTTTTCCCTTTGCTTCCTAGGGTCTTGTTTATATTGGAAATGTTCTTTGTTATATGCTATGTTAACAGAGTTTTAATCAATTTACGCCCTCCAGCCATGACCCCTTTTTAACCCTTGAGAAACTTTCCAGGCTCCTTCAGCATTTGGATGTTCATTTTTATCATGTCCTTTAGAGTTAATTGGAAACCTTTGTCTCTTTCACAGAAAGTTACTTTGCCCAATCTTCCTCTGTTAAATTCCTCGAATATTCTAGATTGATTTCTAGACCGTTACCAGGTATTGTCATATTCTTTTAACCATTGAATGTATTTCCTCGTGTTAGAAAGATAAAGATGTCATGTGTTTCCTTGTATCCAAAAATTAAATATAACTACAAACCCAGAAAATCAAGGCAGAGAAAGTAGGAGAGAAAGGACGTTCCTGTCATCCTAGCAGTTATCTGCTAAAGCACCTTAGCAATTGCTTGCGGTAGGAACTACTCAGTTCTGGGCGACCATTACAACATCCCCCTTAATTGTTTCTGCTTGTTCACTAAAACTTGTTTGACAGCTGAATGTTTTAGTTTTCTGACAGCTAATAATAAGAAGAATGAGAAAAGGGAGGACTGGCATTGTGCTCACAAAGCCTTGCAGAACAGCAGTGACGTCTGCCGTGGGGAATGCAGCCTCTGCTGTTGAGATACTTGAGAGATCCTGATGGTGACGAAGGGAGAAGGAAACCACAGGGCCCCCTGTTAGGGACTTGGAGTCAGTTAATGGGAAAACAAAGATGAAGACTGAGATGATTCAGAGATGAACAGGATGAAGATTGCGTGGTGCGGAATGAATAAGAGAAGTGTACCAGAGGACAAACTGAGAAACTGATGCTCCTCTTTGCATTTTGGGGATACGGGGTATTCCTGTTTTGGGGAAAAGGAGAAGGGACGTAAATGGGATCTGCAGTACTCTGATGGATAAGAATAAAAATAAATCGGCTGTGCAGGAAGTGGAGAATAGGATGTCTGCAGAGAATTACAGGGCTTGTAGAAGTTAGGGGCTCCCTCCACCGTGAGCAAAAGGCTAGCAAGGTACTATAGCTATTATGTATACAGGTGGTATAAGCACACGCATAGAATAGAAAAAAAGAAAGTCAATGACTGTATGGACAGAGTCAGGGCCTTTTCATTTCTTCAGTCTGGGCCCACGTTGCTTGTCCTGTATCACTTGGGACGGGAGGTTCTGGGCTTCTGACACAGAAAAGGCCGGGGCAGCTGTGTCCAGGGAGCTGGGGTAGCAGGGAGCGTGTCATGGGACCGGTGTGCGTTCAGTGAACTTGGCTTTCAGAAATTTTGAATGTTTGATTCCTCCGAAAATGCTTGTCAAGTGTATAATTTTGGAGCATCTCTCAAACAGTAATGAGTTTCTTCTAAGTGATACACAATTGGTACGTTTCACCAATAGTTTGATGCAAAGATATCATTTGTCCCACCAGTGTGTGTGTTTGTTGTCCTATTTGTTAAACCAAAAGATCATTATTGATGTCCAGCCTTTGAAAAATTCAAGGAGACATGTGGAAAGGTAGGTCAGTACAGGAATTTCCGCTTTAAAAGTCTCAGTGGGAGGATTAGCTAAGGGGTGGGATTAAATTCCCCTATGTTTGTGAATTGGAATTTGATTGTCTGGTGAAGCAGAGTTGTAAATTGCATAGATCTGTGTTCATATTAATGTAGTGATTTGTGTATTACAGCTACCATAACAGTTTTGTGGGGCTAGTGGTAGGGTAATAATGCTTTGTCCCTTTTGCCAACTTTTGTCATCCGAAAGAGTGGGGAGACACAAGCCAAGCGCAGAAGTATTTTAATCTTCATGCTTTGCATGTTTTACATCTTCCAAAGTGGGAAAATAATTCAGTTCCTCATGGCACATACTTTGGGTTTGGAAAACTACTTTAAAAAGAGTAAATTTGGAAGGCTTTTTGCATGACGTTTTTATTCATACGTTACCAGATGTCAATGATGTGTGTGGTACTGACTGTTGCCCAGCTGTGTCAAGATCAGCAACTTGGATAGTACGTTTCTATTGGCATTTTGGTGACCTTTCTTTTGAACACCTTTGAGTTTGGCTGATTAGGCTGAACATTCAAAGTTCCAGCCATACTTAATGCGAATTGCATTTGCAGCACCTTTTCAAAACTGGGCTCTTAACTGAGTGTGCATGTTGCATTTATCATACCACCTTATATCTAGAGTCAAATTGTTTATTTCCTTATCTTTCACAGTATCACATTTAGAGATGGTATCACTCCCTTTTTGTAGTATGCAGATGACACTGAAATCTTTCCTGTGAATCTGTGCATGGAGTGATTGAAAAAACCCAAGTAAATGGAATTTTAATCTAAACATGAAAAAGAGGACATACGTGAAGTAAATGCAGGTTGAACTGTGATAAATAGGAGGCTGTGACTCTGCAGGAGGTTTAAATTGTTATTAGCAAAAACCTGCTAATCTTCATGAGAGGAAAATTATTACAAGTAGAGATTTTGGAGACTGCAAGGATGGCAGTTTCATCTGATCTGCCTCTAAAATCCTGTGGGCAATGCGATAGCCAGCAAGGATTTCAAGTTAGCTTATTCTCCAGCGTTCCTAATCTGCTTACTTTATGTTGGGGTTTGATGCAATAATATATTTTCCCTCCATATTGCAAGCTGCTCAGTTTGAGTCCTTACAATTTATACTTTGGCATGAGAAAATAGAAGAATGCTGTATCAGCTGTCCCATCACAGTCGTTTTGCCTCTCTGCGTAAAAAAGAGAGGTTAGAGAGGTCTGCTGAGGAGGTTTCACAATACGGTGGTGGCAAGGGTGATATTACTCACGGGAGCAGCAACGTGAGAGCAAAAAAGAAAAAAGATGAGAGAATAAACTTTTCTCTGTCCTTTCAGAATAACCTTAGCAAACACAAATCTGGATACTCTTTCAATAAAGCCCAGAGCACCAGAACAGTGGAGTGCATTGCCCTTTGACAGGTCATTAACCCGTCCTGACAGTGAAAGGCAGCCAGAGGTAGAGGCGTGATGTGAGAACAGATTTTAAGAGAGTTAAAGTGCAAAGTCTTGTGTTAAAGAAAAGGGAAAGAGGTATGTGCTGTCCTTCTCTCTACTAATTTTGTGTCAGGAACTTCACAAATAGCAGTAGCTATTCCTTCAAGTGTGTATGTCCTGTAGGAGTAGACGTATGCAAAAAGATAAGCATGGGTGAATAACCATTATCTTTTGTCAGGCTATTTATCGGTTTTGCTCAGTTCAAAAGTAGTGGCCTGCATAAGTCTGAAACCATTTGAATTGTGGTTTAAATCTGTTCCCTTCATGTGCAGAACAAGTCTAAAGGACTATTTCTGGTTAATTTGTGTTTATTGTAAATTTCTTACGAGCTATCTGGTCTTGAATGGTTGTATAGTCATTTAGTTACGTGTACAATTCTTGCCAGCTTACAACTGTATGTTGTTTAGTTCCTGCCCACATACTTCCTGTCCAAATTTTTCTGGATTACTATGCATTAATAGTTTTGATGCAATGCCCTTGAATATGGCATTGAACATATATGCTCTCAAATGTTCACACCTGTTAGTCTTTGCAATCTTTAAATTCTCCCTTTCTCCGCTGTCTCCCCTGAAAACCCCCCGGAATGCTGTTGTATTAAATATAATTTCAACAACAGCCAACAGACCTCGCCACATGTTATGCCATAATGCTTCTCTCTGACCTTATTACACAAGAACAACCATTATATAGAATTTATGCTAGTTAATTGGTATTGCTGTCTGCTGCCGTCTCACAGTGTGCTGGAAAGCAGGTCTTTGCAGAATGAGCTTTAGAGGTGGCCACTGTGGCAAAACTTACGGTTTTACATTCAAGGGAGTTTCCTAAATCCAGGATAAAGAAATTTAGCTATTGGTTAGTTATGGCTCACAGTGCTCTGGAATAAATTCTTGGTAAAAGAATCAAACTCAGCAGTTTTTTGTTAAAGCCCTGCCTTTTGTGAAATCGCCTTGTGAAAAGCAGAGTTGAGTGATGGCTGCATGAATTCATTGTGGAGCTTCATGTAACTTTCTGTGAAATTCAGCGAGGCGGAAGGTGTTGGAGGTATTCCATCCATACTCTTTTCTTGGGAGTTCCTAGGTTCAAAGTTGGTGTCAGTTGCATAGCAGATTTCCATACCAACTTGCTCTTTCAATTGATGGTTGATCACCTTTGAGATCCAAAAATGAGTTTGAGTGACTGCTTATATTTCCCATTCAGGAAGAAGTTAGTGCTATACGTATACAATGAAATCTGGGGACCTCTTCTGTACCCCTGAATCATGGAGCACATATAAGGCAGCCTTCTGTCAGAAAGCCTGAGTACACATTATAAATAAATATTGCCCTGAACAGTCATAAATAACACTCTTAGCTTTTAATGCATAATTAACATTGAGGAGTAGCTAGTAACACAGCCAAATAATTATGCCACATTTTAAGACTATTTCTGTCTGCTTCAGCCACACAGTCAAGCAGTTAAAATACGGCCAGTTCTTTGGAGTTTGGCACAGTAATTTTTAGCTACAAATTCCCAGTGAGCTCTTTAAAAAAAATCTAATTAGTAACAACCGTTAGCGTTGGCTTATTCCTCTGCTTTAGACACTCAATAAGCAGCGTGTTTTTGTAGGGTAAAGTCCTACAGCGTACTTGGAATACAAGCTACAACGGTTCGTTCTCCTCTTCCTCCCGAAGCAGAGCACCTTAAATTACCTGCCGGCGTGAGTGGCTGAATCCGGTTGTGAGTAATTAGGTACCAGACTACTTCCACGTCCCGATTCCCTGCGACCAGGACGCGACGGTCCTGCGGTAAGAGCCGAAAGCCCTGGCTAGCTCACGTATTCGGTGGGGACCTGTGCTGAGTGGTCTGCTTCGAATAAATACGCAGAAAGGAAGGATGAGCTGAGGCCGGCCATGCGAAATCTGAGGCGAGGAAACTGAGCTAGGAGGTTAGAAAAATACGGTTACTCTCGTGAGTTTCTGCTCAGTCCTCTACTCGAGCATTTCGTTAGGTCGCAACACGCAACCCGGCCCGATTCAAAGGAGCAGATTACTACTTGTGGTATGACGAAATGTAGGCAAGTATACAGTCTTGGAGCTGATGTTTAAATAAAACCATACAGCTGCATTTCTGGTGTAAGATGCCTAAATGTTTAATGCGGTATCTAAATTCGTAAGGCTAAATGTAAAGCCTTTGTTTCCTCATTTACAAGTGTTACCTTGTGTGAATGTAGCAGGGTTGACCTGATTTAATATAACAGAGTTCTTAGAGCTACTTTCCAGAGGAGGTTTCAGTAAAAGCAGAACAGAGTTGTAGCGAGATGCATGTCTTTATAATTATTTGATTCAAGAGCTACGCAACAAAAATGTTGCACGCACTGGAGAATGATAGTTGCACACTGGATTGTATGTAAAGCCAATTTTGTGCTCAATACCTGCATTTTGTCAATACTTTATAAGTAGCTGTTACTATTTGTATTATATACATATATTAGCAGTATATTTCACATTGAGTTTGCAAATTGTGTACACGTTATGCAGCATAAGGCCACGGATACCAGTGCAGGTCTAGAAAACAGGAAATACTTCAAATGCTAATTATTTTATTTTAAAGTATTTTTTCTGGTGCAGTCCAAAAGGACATAGAAAAGAACTTTCAATGCTAAATAAAAGCAGAATACTTTCAAGGCTACTTAAGACTTCTTCCCACCTGCCTTTTCTAGATACAGTAAGGTGTTATTAGAAACAGTTATCTTCTATCTTTTAGGATTTTATTTAGATGATCTCTGGTGCTTAATTGAAGAGTTGATTTCCAAAATGACTAGATCTTATTCTGATTTGACTTTATGCAGGATTTTGTGTAGTAATTGTTGGACGTACTGGGACATTGTAGTGAAGAGTTACTTAACACGTATTTAGTTTTTGTTTTGTGGTTTGGGTTTGTTTGGGGTTTTTTTAAAAAGTATTATTTTCCAGGTAGCTTTGAAGCCATGTTTTTATACGAGCATATATTATTCTTATTTTTACAGCAGATCCTTGACTGTAAGCTTTCTTGTGCTCCTTGAAAAGTTTTGAATTGTCTTACATGTATACTCAGAAGTTGAGTCAGCAGGCTGAGTTGCCGTTTCCTCAAAAGGCAAAACTTCAACAGTAAACGTACCCTGATGATCAATTAATAAATGAACCCACAACTTAGTTCCCTCTCCAAATACAGCTCTGTGGAGCTTATTTTAAGGATTTCTCTTCTCCTCTACAGACAAAAAAAGGAGGATAACTTAATTTGAGTGTTCCTCTGTCTGGTCACTTACACTGTGCAAAATTTCCAGACAGAGATCATGCCTTACAGCTTGTTTCATCATATTTTCTTTTTTCCCCAGTCTTTAACGCTGTTTAGTCTGCACCTGTATTATTTTGTATTTTAGGCAGAGGAAACTGGGAGCCTAGGCAGTACTGGGGTGAATTCTGACCACAAGAACACATCGCCCTTTTCTGTCTAATTGAGTGATACTTTCAGAAGATAAGTGAACAAAATCTCCCCAGTTGTCAATGCTTATAAACATAATGGCAGCAGACAGTATTCCGAGAGCAGCACCTATCCAGCACTTACTGGCACTGTTAGTGCTGCAATTTTACAGCTGCTGGTCCACCCCCCTTCCTGGTACAGAATACAAAGTTCCCTTGGGGAGATCTTCTGTGGCAGAGTTAGTAAGTCAAGAACAGGACCGTTTTTTAAAGTACTGATTTTCACTACCTGCTCCATTATTTCTATCCCAGCCATTTTGGTTTTAGCATGGAAAAGGTGCTTGAACGCTTTCCCTATTCTTCCTTGAATGTGGCGACTCATCTGTTTCTCGCTGGATCCTCGTGTGACTGGAGAGAAGGGCGATGTGTTTGCCTGAGTTATTATCTGATCTGCTGGCTCTCGGATTGTCTAGCTAGGAGTTCTCACTTTTTCCCCCTCTATCTCTTAATTCCATCACTTAATCTCTTTATAGTACACTTTGTCCTTTCCCTTGCTTTGTTTATCCAGAGGGGTGGTGGGAGTCACTCCAGCAGGGACACTGCGGACATAATATGTCCCAAGTTCATCACAGAAGGCTGAGGCAGTGGCCTTGAAAGATATCTACTTCATTTCTCTTCCCTGCTATGGATCCAAGCAATTTTCCCTGCTTGTAAAGCTCTCTTTGCTAATGCAATCCAATAACAGATATTTCTGGCCTGAATTCATCCTTGCTGGAAATAGCCCCTTTGCTTTCACCAGAGCTATTATAGGGATGGATTTAGTCATCTAGCTTGTTAAATTATGCTCCTTTCTGTTCCTTGATTTCCTGCTTTCCCACAATGTGAAATCTATAGTCTCCTCTCTTGGGTCAGCATTTTATTTTCAATGTGAAATACAAGTCCTGGCTCCGAGGCAGTGATAAACCACTGGAAGAGATCCTATTATGTAAAGGATTAATATTAAAGTATTTATTCTAACACTGAGTAGTGGGAGTTGAATACTGGAAGGTCTACCATTTTTTGCCAAAATGTGTTTCTTACAAGAAGGTGCCAGGCTAATAATGTGTAAGATTGCATTTATTCAATGTCAAGAGACAACAGAAAATCAGGAGGGGAAGGAGGGGAGAAGACGCCTGTGGATTATGCAGCTGACATCCAATGGACCTGAGGGAATCTGAGTAGTAACAAGGAACTGGCTTACTGTGAGTTATTTTGTCCATGTAAATTCTTGAATTTTCATGTCTGCAAAGCAGTTTTGCCAGTTCTACTAATGATTTAGATTAGCTTCCTTATTGGTAAGGTCTGTTCTATTGCTGGTATGGAAATGTGCTCTAAAAAGAAATGTATATAACTATGAATCTGCACTTTTATCAGTCCTTTGAAGACTAACAGGCTATTCAGTGCATGTTGGAACACTGTTTCTGCATCTACCTCAAAGCAATTTAAATTCGAGAAGATCAGTTTTTATATTCCGTGCCTGAAATTCCCATAGATTAGAACAGAGTTACAACAGTAATCCAGAAAACTATCCAGACTGCTGAGCTACCTTCTTGGGTGTCTTAGGCCTCTCGTGATTTTTTTTTTTTTTTTCCAGTTCTGAACAATGCATATCAGAGACTGTTGTACATTTACAAATATATTAAATCTAAAGTACATTAAAACTAAATTTTTATATTCAGTATAGAAATAAGTAGCTTGAAGTATTATGAAAGTGACACAGACCAAAATGTTTGGGTTTTTTGGTTGTGGGTTTTTGTGGGTTTTTTGTTTGTTTGTTTGTTTTTGGTTTTTTTTTAAATGGTCCCATCTATAAATTTAGCAGAGACTGATGGCCCGTAGGATCTGTTTCTGGCTTCATTAGCAACAGTGATAGTCTACACAAAGCATAATCGCAGAACTTTGGCACATGAAGCTGAAAAGAGAAACACCAATTACTGATACTCTGTCCCTGTGGATAAGCTTTTGTTCATGTTTCAGGGCATGAAATAATCAGTACAAAATGCTTATGATAAAGCAGTCTAAAAATGGGGTTACTGAGGCACATGCTATATTTCTTTGCTTGGTCTTCCTGTGTTAATGACAGCTTTTGAGGGCTTAAACTGGATGAATACCCTTGAAATGTTATTTCAGAGACTCAGCGTTGTCAGGCTGCGCAACCAAGAGATTACATGAACTGGCCAGGACCAGAAAAGAACTCAGAAGGAAAGCAAGGATGAAATAGCCAAATCACACACAACCAATAAATGTGATTTCTGTCCTCTTGCTTCCTGCTGCCTGGGTACTTGAAGGCTGTGAGGTGCAAAATACAAAGTCCTAAACGGCTTCAGGAAGATCTGGAGAACTGTACATGGCAAATTATTAGAGTCTGTATCAAAACCGAAAGGCCTTGTGGATAAATACAGTGGGGAAGGGCCAGCATAACTTCTGTGAAGTGAATCACGCTGTACAAATGTCCTGGAATCATCTGGAGGAAGAGCAGCGTGGCTGTTGGGACCTGGGCTATCCAGCATGTGTAACAATGTGCAACCGATGGAGTGAGAAAGCTTGCTGATGGACGTAAATGGAAATACTAAAATTAAGTTGAAGAATTGGAGGAGGACCTTAAGCAACTCAGTAGCTGCCTAATGAAATGGCAGATGAAATTTGGTGTAGCTTACGGTAAAATTTTTCACATGGGAAAAGTAAATTTTAAAATTGTATACGAACTGATGAATTCTGAGTTGTTTTTTAGCAGTCAGAAGCAAGACTTGTGAGGTTATATTATAGAAAGTCCCATAAAAGTATAGCTCAGTACCTGGCAACAAATCAAAAGAAATGGAAAAACAAAGTGTTAGGAATTATTAGAAAACAGACAACTCATTGTGTCACTGTATAAATCCAGAGTTTGCCCATATCTCGGACATTTTATATTCCCCATATCAACTAAATCTTTAATATGTGCAAATGTGTCTGAGCTATGAATGGCTGGAGGTTGGGAGACAGTAGGGGAAATATGACCTGTGTTTGCTCACGACTTGTATTTATTCAGATGAGACCAACTTTTGGCTACTGTCTGAACTGGGCTGGAGCTTCTGGGCTGAGCCAGGATGACAAATCTTAGTTCTTTTCTTATGGTGCAGTAGAAAATATAAATAAAATGTCAGCTGACTTCTGTTTCTACAATGTTACATTTTATTCTTAAAATTAGAAAATTAGTTTCTCTTCAGCATATGTGCCGAGTCCATTCTTTAGCACTTCGCATTCACGCACAATAAATAGCATTTAGTGTCTTGGATTTGGGAGCTCCTCTAACAAATTGCCATGTCTAACAACTTACCATGTTTTAGTCATCATTTTTTGCCTCAGACCTAGAAGTATTTGGTTCTAGTTTGTGAAAATAACTACAACATGCATGCAGATTGCATAAAAGCTATTTTTCTTCCTTGTTTTCCTCTTTTTATTCATCTCGTGTCTAGCATCATGCTTTTGGTATCTCCATCACACTGTGAGAAAACTTTTTTTGAAGTGCTCAGCACTTTGAAAGCAGACCAGGAGAGGAGAAGGTCAGAAGTTTCATCAGGTATCTGCTGAGATCTGCCTGTTTAGAAACTGAGGAGTACTTGACCAAGGTACCGAGTGAGGCTTTTCCAGGAATTTTTTGATCCAATGTGCTGTTGGGTTGCTTTTAGGGGTCGAGAAAACAACATGCAGCACTACCATCAGGTTTAGAGCAACACAGCTTTTCTTTAGCTATACTTCTTGTGTGAACTAAGGAATGGAAAAGTCACTTTGGACAAAATAAGGTGTAACGAGGACCACGACAGGACCGAGACCCATCTATCACCTCTGCACACCTTTCGTAGAACTTCCTGCATGCTGTGTAAAAGCCGTCGGTGCTTCCTGATCTGTTTTCTCTTTATACTGTAAAGCATGGAGTCGTCATTTCAGATCATTTCAGGCTCGGCAAGTCTGGTCACTTGGAATAACATGCATGACAGATCAGACTAGTTAAACTATTCATTAGCAGTGCTATTAATTACAAATGCAGACTCTTCTTTTCCTTGCCTTTTGATACACCCCTATTTCTGTGGTTGTCATAGTCATTCATAAATATCTGCTATTTTTAGCAAACAATTTTCAACTAATGACATGAAATGAACCATTCAAAATGAGCAGTTTATTTGCTTCAGTTATTTGTTATTCGCTACTTGGGGTATGGCTGGCCTGTACATCATTTGTTATTATTTTTGAATAGATGACTGAAAACTTTTTAATCTTGCAAATGATGAATGTGGTGATGTAGAGTTAACTCTTGTTCTGATTTCCAGCTGTTACATTTTTTCACTGATTTGAGTTCTTATCATATGCAATTCTTTAAGTATTCCAGTTTAAATGTAAATGTACAAAAACTGGAGGTGCGCAGTTCTTTTACCAGTGACGGATAAGTAGCTAAGTGGTGTGGAAGATCACTCCCGAGGAGGAGAGGAGGAAGCCGATGGATTTCTGAATGGGAGAAGTGTGTACAAGACAGCCCCTCCACTGAGAGGGTCCTGCGCAGCAGCAGCATGCAACAACTCGTGTGCTGGACTGTGGAGACTTGCTTTAACAGCTGAGTTTGTATTTTACGTTTAGTGGTTTTCCGCAAGTCCCTGTAGTGCTGCTAAGTCATACCAAGAATACACGTACAAAACGCTGTGTTTGTTCTCCTTTACTTCTACCTTCCCTGTCTTATCTTTTCTCCTCCCTGCTGCTCTCATTTAATGTATGTCTGTTAAGAGAATGAGAGTTAGATTTACTTATCAGTTCATTGTTTACTAAATCTGTTAATTTACATTATCTGGCATATGTTAAATGCAAGATTTAATAGAATATCTGATGGCTTTAGAAATGACTAGAGATTTCCCCCCCCCCTTCTTCTGCTGGCACTAAGGTGTAGAACACAGAGCACCGCTTCCACGGGACTCTTGAAAAACTAACTTAAGGCATAATAGCTTATTGGTGATATGACAGTTTTTATAGACATTATGTTAAAGGCAAAATGATAAATTATTCCTCCTCTGCTGTGGAGGAAAGATAGGAAATGGAGATCAGCATGGCGTCATCAGATGCCTTTTGAGAAAATTCAGTAATTGTACAAAAATGGAAACAAAAGCACGTGACATTCAGAGGCAAACTAGGCAAATGAGATCTCAATAAAAATCACCACTATGCAAGTAGTAACTATGCATATTTTGCAGACAGTCTGGAAAAGCATGAGAACGGTGTCCTGCAGTAGCCACATTAATCGACACTTCTGAAAGGTTGCTCTGATCTGCATCTTCTATCCATATTCCTGTTATTTTGATAGTAATGTTAAAGGTGAATGTCCTAGTGAGATTCCACTTGCATTTGAAGCAGTCTTGCACTTCTGTCTCCTGACTCTCAGACTAGCATCCTGGCAATCTAAAATTAAGTAAAATTGCTTTTAAAAAAATGTTAAATTTATGTGTGGAAAAGCTAATGGGATATTAGACCATTTCAAAGGTGTGGAATGTGAATAGAGATTTTCAGATGTTAACTGAAACTGGCAAATGCGATCGAGTAGCAGAAGTCTGTTGTTAAAATGGGTTTAATTTCGAAAGAATACTTCCGTTAACAAGATGAGTTTGTGCGTGACAGCCCCCTACGGAGAGTGGTACAGACCGCCGGCTTGCGGAGACGAAACCGTAGAGAAGTTTGTAGAGACAAACTTCCGTTGACATGTTCCGTGTTGAAACCGTGAATCTGGGATTAGTCAAGAAGTGAGCTGCCGCCTTTCTGCCGAAATGCAGAGTGAGGGAGTTTTGTCCCCTTCCGTTAGACCTAGCGCCGTGCGCTAACTCACAAAAGGGACCGTGAATCCTCGGTCATATCTTTAGCTGATGTTGGCGTGTTGCCCCGTCCTGGAAAATAGGAGCGAAGAAAACTACCGGATCAAACAGGAAACTCGGCGCTAATCCTTTCCTTTATTGCCTTGGTACGCTTTATTTTTCCTTTCTGTTTTCACTTGCGCCGCGGTGCTGTGGCTCCCGGTGTGCTCGGTGGGGAGGAGTCTGAAGCGGGTGGCAGAAACTCGTTGCAATGCAAAGGTGCAAACCCTGCTATGTGCAGTTTATAAGTAATTGTGTCGTGGCTCACAGACAATTACCAATCTGTGCCAATTAGCACAAGATTGATATATGTGGGTTTTGGGGTTTTTTTTCCCCCTTTTGTTTCTTTTTAAAGCTTGGGAAGTTCTAAAAGAGGCAGCAGCAAAGTTTACAGTTTATGTGCAGATTCACATTGAATTATGAAATACGGGTTAGCATGCAATTGCTGGTACGATTGTGTTCTCCATTAGCAAACTGGAGGCTTCATTTATACACTGAAAAACACAACAACAAATTAGGTGGGTGACTGCATAGAAATATTAGAGTGAAAAGATGGAAGGGTGCATCTGGGATGTGCAATGAGGAAATACACATTATAAAATAAATGTCTCCATTTTAATATTTCCACCTACTCTCCTTCTGGTGATACCATGTGGTTCTTTTTTCTCATTTTTGTCTGCCTTAGTGGTTTCAAACTTTTGAGAAAAGGAATATTTAAGAGAATAACGATATGAAGAAAAGCAGTTTGTCTGGCTGTCCTCTACAAGCTGTAGTTCCTGCAAATGAGTGGAAGGTTAACTTTCAAATCTTTCTGCCCTTGAGCTTTGCATGTTTTTATTTATGTCCTGAAAAACACAGCTAGTCTTTTGTATTCCTTCCTTGTCCGCTTGATCAGAAATGGTAATAAAGTTGTAAAAACATGTGAGAATGGTCTACAACCTGTAAACAAAGAGTAACTTTTACCAGAACATTCTCTTATGGAACAGAAACAGTGGATTCTGGGATTATTGACGACGACTGTAATGGAGACAGGTCTTAACCTATTGCCTTCCTTTCATGCACATGCAACTTTGAGTACTCTGTCCGCATCTTTGTTTCTGCAAGGAAGTTTCCAAACACTTTCTAGGATTTCATAGTGTTTCTATATAGTTCCAAAAGTTTGTGGGAGATGGTTTTGGCAACCTTTTGCTTCCTCCGTGTAATGCCTGCTAGTAAAAGACCATCACTACTAGAACACTTCAAACTCTGCCATCTGTCTTTTATACTATTAACTGAAATATTTTGGCTGTAAACCTACTGTCTGGCTCACAGAATCCAATATAAAAATACCGGCAAAAGAAAGAGAACAATATGGAAGAGAATGTTAGGAAGGAAAGGAAGAGAAAATGCTGGGGCATGGGGGGGGGGGGGACACACACGACGACACCAGGAACACAATGAAGAAAAAAGGCACCTTGAAGAAAAGGAGTCACAAATTATGTATTCCTGGAATGAAGCGATTTTGAATGCAGGCAGCAATCAGCTGGAGTTTCTAAAACCCTAGCTGATAGACATGCCTGTTTTTTATTTGCCAGAGTTATTTTTCTCTAGTAAAAAGAAAGCAGGAAGGGTGACTTACTGAAACCATGCTGTCATGTTTCCTTCTTTTTTGCTTTCCACCTCCAACTAGTTTTTTCTCTTTTTCTGCCTCCGGAGGTGAATGGTTATGACTTCTCTGCAGTAATTCCTCTCCTTCTACTTTTTTATAAAAAAACCCAAACAAACCCTGATTTCATGTTGATATCTCAGCAGAACTTTTGGGATGTTGATGATAATAGAAAAAAACCCCAAAGAAAACCCAAAGTGTAGCAGTAATCCAAATAACAACTGTAGACTTCAAACCTGAGCATCAGACCTCTGGAGTTTGGCCATATAGACCGTATAGATACGGGCTGGAGTGTGGATGGTGGTCTACATCTAAACTCAAGACTAAATATCAATTATATCAGAAATACATTCTTTAATGTAACACAAAGCAAGTAAAAAAATATTAATAGCAGACTGCAGAAAAGTCAATTTGAGCCCAGCTCTACAAGAAAGCAGTTACTCAGTTCAACAGTTTGAAAGGGGAAAAACCCCTGTCTGTTCCTCTATTCTGATATTATCTGATTTTTTTAGAGTCTGCTTTGAAAACCTTTCAGTTATTTCAGATTTATGGATTCCATAACTACTCTATTTGTGTGGGGTTTTGTTTGTTTGATTGTTTGGTTTTTTTGTTTGTTTTCTTCAAATTATTCTTATTATATTGTCCTGTTTCAAATGAAGTGTCCTTGAAACTGTGGGCCTATGTTGAGAGATGAGCTTCATAGAATCTACACACTGACAGTTTTACTTGCTATTGTGATGATAATTAAGAGGGACAACTGATTCCATAGTAGTACAAAGAAAAGCTAGGGAAAACTAGAGAAAGGAGGACAACATTTTCAGTACCCTTAAACTAACTGTCGATCTGAAGAGAAGTAGCTTAATATTTTTATCATATTTAATGGAAACCTAAATAAAATGTTGTTCACCAAACAGCTGTGCATTCAGGCAGAAACTGCCATCGACTGTCTAGAAACACAAAGTGCTCACTGCTGGTTTTTAGGTTTTATACTGCTGAAAGCTATGTTTCACTCAGGTTATATGAAATTTGGCTTCTGTAGGAGTTGGATCAATTCAATTCTTAGTACTATGAAGTAGTTTATATTTAATATTCTTGCCAATGCCACAAGTGATTGTTGTCTTGTATAATGTCATAGAATCCTAGAACGGTTTGGGCTGGAAGGCACCTTAAAGACCGTCTAGTTCCAACCCCCCCGCCATGGGCAGGGACACCTTCCACCAGACCAGGTTGCTCCAAGCCCCATCCAACCTGGC
>JAVJGG010000032.1:24663785-24683686 GCA_035590195.1 Aviceda cuculoides
AAACACTACTTAGCAACAACTGAAAACATCAGTGTGTTATCAACATTCTTCTCATATTGAATCCAAGACATAACACTGTATCAGCTACTTGAAAGAAAATTAACCCTATCCCAGTTATAGAAAATACATTTTTAAAGACAGTCTGACCAAGCAAGGAGCAGTAATTAGATATACAGCAGAGATTTCTGATCCTAAAACACATTCCAGCTTCTTTTATGTGCAAACCACTTAAGAGCAGGCCCTAATAGCCGTGAAGAATCATTCTCGTTGACGTTGCTGCTTTTTAAAAGAACTCTTTTTTTTTAATTAGATCAGTATGTAAGGAACAAATTTGTATAGTACTGAGGTAATCGAAAACACATGTGAGAAAAGAAGTTGAACATATTAAACCAGTACCCCTCTTATACCTAACATGCACTGTCTTTCCTAGCATGGCAAGTTCAGACTGAACTAGTATTTTTTGTAAAGCAGGCATGCAAGCTGTAAATTTGACTTAAAGCCAGGGATTGCTGCTTTCTCTCTGTTTGTCAGCACAAGTGTTGCAGTGGCATGCGGAGAAATTTCCCTTCCCATGCTAGAATTACCACGAGAAAGGGAAGGCAAAGGAAATGTAGGCTGCTTGGTTTTTTGCTGGTGCTGAAATTCTTCATTTCAGTAAGGAACAAGAAAACATACGCAATTGTCAGAATGGTTGGTTTGTATGTCTGTATTAGTTCTGTGTTACTCCTCTCTGCAGCAAACAATGTGCTTGTAGGAGACATTTCCTGAATGATGGAAAGAATATTTTTCAATGGCGTCTAGAGTACACTGTCTATATATACCCATTAAACACGTTTCTTGTTTTACACCCTTTCCCCCTACAAACAAGCTTTCTTAAAATTTGGAATGAGCTATTCCAGCAAATTTAAATAAGATTGCATGGATGAATTTTAATGTAAGTTGGGAGGACAAATAATTGCAGCTGTGGAAACTAGATTCGTGATGATCAAATATACTTCACGAAGGCACACTTATGTACATGGAACAGATCATGTACCAAAGGGGAATATAGCGCAGTTGACTATTGGTATATTATAAAAGCAGTCTAGGTACCCAAGGTGGCATTTAGGAATCTGTAAAATTTTTGTGGAAAGCAGGCATGTCAAATGTTGACATGGTTTTTTAAAAATCCGTTCTGTACCTATCTTCTTGAGCACCTGATGTCAACTTTTTGACAGGATCAAGTCTAAATGAAGTGAAATGCACAATGAAGTGAAATGCACAGTAGCCTGGGCATTAACAGCAAATAGCAAGTTAAATACAAGTTGAAAACAAGTGGTGTAAGTTTAACTTGATTTTAGGCTATCTGCTAAGGAAATGTGGTTGTTATCTGTGTAGTAGAAAAGGCTGGGGCACATAAAGTGGTTAGCTAAGGGGCAGAAACTATAATGTACCATAAAATCAACATCTCTAGTGAGTCCATGATCTTCGTATTTTGCAGAGATACGAATTTTAGTTTCTGGCCTATGTCTTTGAAGGTGTGTCATAGTTTTCCCCTGGCTGTAGAATCAAAAGTTTAGTACATGAGGCTCTCTTATTTTGGGGGGAAGGATAAATGCATGGGGGGTACTGAAGGAAGAGTAATGATGTTTTAAAAACTAGTGCAAAAATTCTGTCTCCAGTCCATGCTGAACTTATTGTTGTGTAAGCCCAAGACTACTCGAGTATTTGAGGTTTTGGAAACAATTATTTTTAATTTACTAGAGTATGCTGGAAGGCAGTTGATGGATTTGCTGAATACCGTTTAGTAACTGGCAGAGAATGTATGTCTGGGAAATGTGTTTGTAGTATTAACGGCAGAAAGTGTGAGGAGATTCAGAAAAAACTGTGTGCACTGGAAACCATTACAGAGAATCAGCAGGAATATCTTTGATAAGCGGTTAATGTGAATGAATTGCCAGACTGTACTATTTTACATGAACACATAACTTCTTTAAACAATGTCTTATGCTCTGGAACGTGCATGAAAATATCTTTGCCATACAAAGAAGAAGGTACCTTAACACCCTTAGTGTGCATAGGCATAAATCACTCAGTTAATATTTACTTATTTTTTAAACTCTATTGGATTAGAACTGAAGTATCGAGGCCCGAGATTTTTACCGTCTTTGTCATTTGATACGTCTTCAGTATTCTGATAAAGTGAGATCCCAAACATTTCCTGTGTCTGGGGTTTTAAACTGACACTCGAGAGAGAAAAAAGTTAATTCAGGAGAATTTGAGGCATCTTGTTTGCTTTGTTGTACCTTTATCTTTTTGACGTAGGTGAATTCAATTTCCAACTTTGAAGAAAACCAGGAAATGCTTTGAGACAGGGTTTCTTATTTTATTCTTCACGTGCTTTTTAGTAAATCAGAGAGTAATATGCATATTTTTGTAAAACAGTTTTTTGTATAATGCGTTTCACCTCATTGGCTCAGTTGTTTATAAAAGGTGCATTCCTAGTGATTGATTTTAATCTAGGATTCCTTTTGTTTGGGGTTTAGATAGGTTTAAAGGAAATGCTGAAAATGAAAGTCAGAAAAAATAATTTAGCAAATGAATCATACGAGAAAACTTAGTGGAAGAATTTAATAGTCCTGTGGTGGGCTGACCCTGGCTGGACGCCAGGTGCCCTCAAAGGCCGTTCTATCACTGCCCCTCCTCAGCTGGACAGGGGAGAGAAAATACAGCAAAGGGCTTGTGGGTTGAGATAAGGACAGTTTAATAAAGCAAAAGTAAAGGTTGTGTGCAAAAGCAAAAGAAACCAAAAGATTTTATTCTCTACTTCCCATCGGCAGATGATGTCTGGCCGCTTCCCGGGAAGCAGGGCTTCGGTACGCGTAGGGGTTGCTCCAGAAGACAAACGTAAATAATGAATACTCCCTTCCTCCTCCATTCTCTTAGCTTTTATTGCTGAGCACGATGTCGTATGGTATGGGATATCCCTTTGGTCAGTTTGGGTCAGCCGTCCTGGCCATGTCCCCTCCCAAGATCTTGCCCAGGCCCAGGGTACTGGTGAAGGAGGGGAAATGTTGGAGAGACAGCCTTGATGCTGTGCCAGCCCCGCTCGGCATTAACCAAAACCCTGGTGTGGGATCAACACCTTTCTAGCTACCAGTACAGAGCACAGCACTACGAGGGCTGCTACGGGGAAAATTAACTCCATCTCAACCAGACTTGATACAAGTCCTCGTTTAACTCCTAACTGCAACATTTTCTTGAAAGATCGTCTGCCTTGATTATTCTAGTTTACCATAGAACAAATAGATACAAGACTTCTGTGGCTGACTGTATTTGATCTGCTGTCATTAAATACCCAAATACAGTTTCTCATGTAATAATACAGATTACAGTGAAGTGAGAGAGAGCATGGAGAAAGAAAATGTAATGAGGATAGTTCAGAACGGTCTGAAGATCGAAAATTGGCTATAGTTTATAAAGAGTTGTTTTTCATGGCTGCTAAAGAAATTGGAATAATGCAGTCATCCTGAGCCATAAAAATCATTGAAAGTTGGTTACCACTGGTAAATAAAAAGTATACTGTAGAATCATGACTTATATTACAGCAAGGTTATTTATTTGACAAAAACAGGTGCTTCTATGATACTTTTTTTTTCTTTTTACACAGTTATGTAGTCTTTAGAAGAATAACTATTACCCTTTTTTAGGGGAACATTTAATGATATATTTCTTTGGGATAATTAATTTTATGAAATCATATTTGGAGATGTTCTGGTGAAGTATCTCTCTTCTGTTGATTATAAAGTGAACCTGAACTTTCATGTCGCAGTTAAGTGTCTAAGTAATGCAAAAGATGTATTTGAAGTCTGAAGGTGATATTACAATGAGTTTCATAGAATCATAGAATGCTTTGGATTTGAAGGGACCTTTAAAGGTTATCTAGTCCAACCCCACTGCAATGAGCAGGGACATCTTCAACTAGATGAGGTTGCTCAGAGCCCCGTCCAACCTGACCTTGAACACTTCCAGGGATGGGGAAATTAATTGAGGTATTGTTCAGGGCCAGAAAACCAGAAATTCTGTGTGAATGGGTAGCGATCTTTTGTGGCCAGCACCAGCTTTAAGGTAATTTTTAGGTCTCAGGTTGTGTCTTGGAAATACATGGACTTCAGAATTTGGAGATCAACTGAATTAGCTGCAGATAAGTGTTTTGCATCTTTTATGGCAGAAATTTCTGTAGCGATGTACTTTCAGCTATGGAAACCCAGTACAAGAGAACTTAGAATGCAAAACCAGACTGTTGTGCTTAACTGTGGATGTTTGGCAACGACGAATTAAAAGCTGGTGCTGCAGGCATTTTCTGATGATACCTCACAGAAAGAGCTACAATATCACAAAATACTTTGGGGTTTTGGTCTCTTACTTTAGCCTTAAAGGAAATAGATGCATGTATCACCGTATTTTAAAATATATTTAAAAGTCAAGTAAACATAATTTAATATTATACTAATAATATACTACTATTATTAACAGTAGCAAATGGTCATTCTCCATGTAAGATGGCAGTACCTCCTGCTAGTGCTTTAAAAAATGGAATAATTTTATATATTGCAAAACTACAAGAACCTTAAGACAGAATAATGGTATCTGTTTAAAATGGTGGACCACAGCTCAGTGAAGGTGTATAAACTTCAGTATAAACTTCTACCATGTTTAATACCACTGAGATTGATTCACAAGTACAATTCTTATGTATAATAGAAAGTGTTTGTCAGATTGAACTTCAAAAAGGAGTAATATCTGTTTGCAACAGGTGAGGCAATGTTAGAAAAGAAGAATCTAATTACTTAAACTGGATTTGACCACACTGTGAAAAACAACACGTGCTGCCTCATAAAACGATGCAATTTTTACTTATAAATGGTGTCTATTCTGTCAGTAACTAACCGTCTAATTCTCAACTTCATGCCATGAAGGAGTAGAAGAGTAACTCAAGTTAGTGACGCTGCAAAAGACAAAGACAGAATGTGGGTAAAGGAGGGAAAGGACACAAAAAGCAATATTAGTTGAAAAATCATAGAATTATAGAGTGGTTTCAGTTGGAAGGGACCTTAATGGTCATCTAGTTCCAACCCCCCTGCCATGGTCAGGGACACCTTCCACCAGACCAGGTTGCCCCAAGCCCCATCCAACCTGGCCTGGAACACTGCCAGGGATGGGGCAGCCACAGCCTCTCTGGGAAACCTGTTCCAGTGTCTCACCACCCTCACAGGGAAGAACTTCTTTCTTACATTTAACATAAACCTATCCTCTTTCAGTTTAAAGACGTTACCCCTCATCCTACCACTACAGTCCCTGTTAAAGACTCCCTCCCCATCTTTCCCGTAGGGCCCCTTTAGGTACTGGCAGGCTGCTCTAAGGTCTCCCCGGAGCCTTCTCTTCTCCAGGCTGAACAACCCCAACTCTCTCAGCCTGTCCTCTTAGGAGAGGGGCTCCAGCCCCCGATCACCTTTGTGGCCCTCATTCCTTAATATATGTAATGAAAACAAATTAAAAATTTGAATGCTGGTCAGTGCCTTCAGTGACTTTCTTCCATGTTCTGTATTGACTAATGGCGTTAGTATTAGGAAGTCACACTCTGTCAAAGTTGGTGAAACAACCGACTTTCCTTAAATACGCTAATAATATAATCTTTTCTGTTTGATTCTCTTGCATTAGGGTAAGACTATTTTCACTTTGTCAACTAAGAAATGTGATCTAACTTACTAGCAGGTACCACAACACTATTTAGGTGGCATTACAGGGATTTGTGGCATAGAAAAGAAGTGAGAATCCTCTGACACTCTGCTAAGGAAAATACCTGGAACAGCCAGAACCTGCTGGGAAATTAGCATACGCAATGTAAATGATGCTGGAGACATGAAGCTGGATTAGCAGACTTAAGGGGATTTGTAATGAAATAAATTGAGAAGAAAGCTAACACCTTAGGGACATTTTTTCCCCCAAAAATGAGTGTAGTCACATTTTCTTGTTGCTGATACCGCTCCTTTGAATATTTTAGTGCTAAGTAAAATATTTTCAATAATATTACAAAGAAGCCTTTTTTTCCAGAAGATATATCCAAATAAAATTAATGGCCAGGTTATAGTAATGTTTCTTTGAAATGTTAATTTGGCCTATATCATAATTTGAAGTGTTAATGTTCATAATGTCTTGGCCAAAATCCAATCATGGTAATTACAGTCAGTGGATCAAATTTCACCTGGCAGTTTCCAATGGAGAGAATAGGTTTATTTCTTTCCTGCACCATTACCAGATCCTCTTAACAGCTATCATGTCTAGCCGTGGAGATCTATTAATTAGAAGAAGTCTTAGTAATATACTGAAGTGGAAAGCGTAAGTCAGATTCAAGTTTTAATTTTCAGATTATTTTATAGATTAATGTTATTAGAAAAAAAAACAGACTTCAGTAATAACTTATTCTGATTTTCACTCTGTATAACAAAGATTTTCTGGTTTTTTTTTACTAACATGCTCTAGACAGCGGAGTTTAGATTAGACACTGATTTTGCAAGCTAGTGTATGGCTTACTTCAGCGAGACCACTTACGAACTCATCTTTCTGGCCTTGTGTCTGGGTCTGTGTAGCCATACAGCCCAATGCAGTTTCGGTAGCTGTATCGCTAGAATAAGGATTTAACTTCTGAGATAAGATGCAAGTTATGTTCTTTGGCACAGAGGTTTCTCTTCTGTTTTCTGCTGTTTTGTTCCTCTGATACCAATTTTGCTACTATTTTCTTTTTTTTTTTTTCATTTTTTTTAATAGATGCTTAAACTGAGATGTAAGGCATGGACAATTTATTCTGAGTGATTCCATATGTATGATATTATAAGATAGAAAAGCAAATTAATATTGTTTCATAGGAGAACCCATGCAGTTCTTTCAAACAATGCAAAGGATCTCCATCTTTAACCTCAGAAATATACATGCCATAAATCAAGACCTCCTACGAGAATGCAGGACAGCTATTGAGTAGATGACAAGAACCCGTGTTTTTTAACAAACATTTTTGTTTGTTTTTAGTGAATCACAGTGGCTTTTGGGAGGTACTAGAAGGCTGAAGTTATATTACTGCTTTGTTTTTCTTTTAATGATAATGCACTTGGAGTATCACTGAGATTGTTTAAGGGAAAATTACTTTGTTGCAGCATCTGTGATAGAGTCAGTGCATTGTGACAAGGATTTTGGTCTCCTGTGCTGCATTAAACGCAACTTGACAGCATTTTAAAAAAACCTTTGGTAGTAAGTATTTATACCTATGATGGAAAACATGACTTGGTATATGCACAAGATCTCAATATGTAGCGTCGGAGGAACAGGTGGAATCCTCTTCAGATGAGAATGAGTTACATGTGAGCAGGAATGGGCTCTTCTCTCACTGCTGACTGCACAGTACATGGAAATTCCAGGGTTATTCCGGGGCCTTCTCAGGTGGGATGGCAAGGAGTGATTCTTTTGCACAGCTTGATGTACTGTAGCCTGCAGAGCATTTAATTCAAAGCGGTGGTTATTGTTCTTTTGAGCAAGAACAACAGGAAAAGAACTTTTGTGAGTTTTGTTTAGGGCTTTGGTTTCCTTTGAAATCGCTACTGTGTGCCACTTCATCCTCCAGAACGCAACTTAATTGGCGCGTGGCGATGGAGGCAGCGCCACTAGCGCTCATAACGTTTTTAGTGACTCACAGTATTTAGGGGTTTTCTTCAGATGCCAAGTTCTAAATTTCTATGATTGCATGAGAATCACAACAGGAATTTGAAATAAAAGCAAGTTTCTAATTCTCTTGACTGCAGACGTGAGCTTGATAGCGGAATGCAAGTAAGCCCAAACTTTAGCCATTTAAAAAAATATCCTGATTATTAATACAACTTCAGGATTATTTTAGAACTTGACTGATGGCAACTTGAGAAGTTCAGAGTTCAACAGAGTGCATGTGCTTTTTTTCCTGTCCTGTGTGAGCGATGAATTCTGCCTGAAGCCGGTATCTGCCGAGGTACCTTTGGTCTAACCCAGCACTTAGAAAACACATTGCCAGATGTATTTAAAGTATCTTTTTCTCTTTAATAAATAAACAAACAACCCCAAGCATAATACAGTCCTTCTCTTCTGCAGCTTTCTGCTCCAGCCGCATTGTGACCTTCTTAATGCTTCCAATGCAGTGAGTGTACAAGAGCTTATTATTTCATAACCTTCTGAGTACTGAGGTTTGGATTGTTTTTTAATTAGCATTTTAATTGCTCATCAAAGTAATTGAAAACTGTGTTGGAAAAACGGTGCATTTACTAATCCCTTGGGTACCAGTCAACACTAAGCTTTTCCCAAGGTCAAATGTGCGCTTGTGATAGCGGGAACTTTCTTTGCTGACGTGATGCCGAAGACGTGGCGAGCAGAGACGTTTTTACCGTGCCTTGCAATCCGCCTCTGCCTGTGGTGGGGGAACAAAGAGGTATTATCCTGTGCATAGCTATTTATGCAAAATTTGCTTTGAGAAGACTTATTACCTTATCGCTTATCAAAGCCGGACCCCTTGTCGCAAGCGTACGAGATGAGTCTTAAGTTTTTAATGGCGGTAGGGAAGCTTTAATTTATGTCAGTGCTCTTGGACAGTGTGTGCACTCGGGGACGCTCACCCCACCGCTAACGTGCGGTCGCTGGGATCTAAGCTCAGTTCCTGGAACTGTCTAGAGAAGACACTGAGCAGGCAAGGATTCAAGTAGGCTGGGTCTTATTAAGCTGGAAGCTGTACTAGAAGGCTATGAAATAGTTGTTTAGATATTGCTTAAATAAGCTGTCTGAGCCCTCACTAATTTTTACAGGAAGTAATGAAATGACCTCACTAATCAGTTTTTCGTGCGTTACTTTGAACAATCCTGCTCGTTGTCTACTCTCCTCGAGTTTTTTTGTTTTCCCTTGCAATGAACTTACCCTTCTTCAGCTACAAGATCCCTGCTGGGAGGATTCCAGCAGTCTCTCAACAGGGAGGTCAGTAAGAATATTGAAATGTTAGGTTTACCTCTTTTCCCTTTAAATTTACAGTTTCAAATAATTCATGTGCTGTCTTGGGACTTATTTTCCCACCCCACTTGTACAAAAGCAACTGTGCTCATTGTTCCGTGGTCCAAAAATTGGGGCCTGAAAAGTAAGAAATGGGAGATGAACCCATCCTCTTCTGTGAATGTCTCCTTTCTGCTTAATCTCCCCAAATTTCTTAGTAGTAAGTACTTGACAGTGCTCTATTGAAGCTGGTGGAAAAGTTCCCTTTTGTGCATTCCTTCTAAGGAGGATTTGGCATTGTAGTCTTTATAAACTATATTATATGTCTTCATGCAGTACAAGGCAATGCAATTCACAAATCTTCTCAATGGTTCTGTAGGATTTTTTTCTAATTATTTACTAAAAATGTTTGGGTTTGAAATGTGTTAATACACAAAAAGTTTCCCTGAGGAATTAAAATGGAATGAAATAGAGCAAGAACTTTCTGTTTCAGAAATAGATTTTTGTTCAATTTTATGTTGTGTTCTAGGTAATTGTTTCATACTGCCTTTTTGTTTTTACAGTATTTGTGGTTTGTTCCATAGCAGAGTTGCATAATAATATTAGAAATTACCTGTGGAACAAATTCCAGGTCTTGGCAAACTCTGGCTGCTTTCTTCCAGCCCAGCCCCTCTAAGTGAGCTGAAGATGGATTATTCGTTCTTTAATCTCTAGAGTTTTTAACCTGTAGAGTTTTTAATGTATGAAAAATTGCTTTAGATAAATTGTGTACTTGGGAGTATTGTCCTTTCAGTGACGATTTGTTCTGATTTTCAGAGCTACTAACCAGTCACAATGCTTGCTGAAGTTAGTGGATGTTGTTTTAAGCCCACATATCTCATGTTAAGAATCTATTTTTACATCCAGTTTGAGAGATAGGCCTTAATCTTTTCAATCAGCCGGTTTCTGAAGTGGAGGTATACTGACAATTGAGCAAGAGGGGAAAAAAAAAATAATCATTTTGTTAACTTTGAACCTTCAAAGCTCTTCTGGGTATGATAATGGTCACAGTACTTCTAAAGTCTTAGGAAAAGCATATTTTACTTTATGCTCATTGGTAAATTAGGATTAATCACTGGCCGAGCTTGCAGTTGATATGTAATTGGCTCATTGTCACTGAACAGGCTTAAGAGGGGAAACTACACTGGTTATTGCTTTGGAAGTTAAAAAAGGAAGTCTCTGCTATGTATGAAATGAAAATAAAACAGCTAGAGATTGACCCATTGAAACATTTCGTACTTTTCATTGCTAGCAGGAGATCCTCAGCGAGGCAGATCAAGTGTAATTATTGAGAGAACATAAAGAAAACATCTTTGTTTGCTGTGTTGTAATGAGGACAGCTCAGCAGGATTGGTCCTGAGTGTGCTGGATTCTGACTGGCGTGCAGGCTTGTACGCTGCAGAGTTAGCAGGGGTCTTAGTCGTTTAATTACATGGAGTTATTTTTGCTTTTGCAAGCACTTGTAACTTTCTTTTAAAAAGAGGTAAGAGCTTGCAATACTTAATGTGCATTTCATATCCTGAAGGTGCTTTCCAATTACTAAGCAATTAGTGTGAACGCCACCCGGGTATACTTCTGTCCCTTCGTATGTATGTTGCAGTGATGGATATAACCTAAACCCAAAGATGTCCATTTACAGATGGAGAAACAAACCAAAATGAGTTCTTTTGGCATGTCTGAAATCAGGTTCAGAGAGTTTAAAGGAGTTGTTTTCCACGTGATAGCTAATCAATGGTGAATTTGGAAATACGACTTGGTAGTGAACTCCCAGTCCGTTTGGACTGGATGAGGGTTTCTTAACTCCGATACTAATGTCTGTCTCCTGGGTCCTGGCTTCCAGTTCTTGTACCCATCTTTTTCTTTTACGAGTAGGAACTCGAACATAATTTAAACTGGGAGAAAGGAAAGGATATTTGCACTTCTTTGGTTTAGGTGAGAATGTTCAGTTCTTAAAGGTATGTTAGTTTAGTCTCTGAGAAGTCTATCTAAAGAGGACAGAGAATCTTTCTGCAGGTGACTGTGGACAGAAACGTGATCAAGAGGTCTGATTTTTTTCTCTGAAGAATTCTCTTGCTCACTGTGGACTACATGGGGACCCAAGGGAGATGAGTCTCCTAACTTCACTATCTACTGTTAAGCAATGTAAATATGCTCTCCTGTCTGTCTGCCTGCAAATCCAAGTATGAGTTTCTTATACAAAAGAGCTTCAGCAATGAACACCTATATATATAAAAGGCTATGGCTTTTAAATTTGAAAATTGTGAACAATATATGCCAAAAATATATAAATAACATATGTCAAAAAGAAGTCATCTTGCAGTAGAGTTGATAACAGTTCTTAGTGATCATATCGTGACAATTTTTTTGGATACAGACGACCACTGAAGCTGCAAAGGGTTTATTAGTGGCTACAAAAGTACTGAGACAGCCATGTTTTACATTTGTATATGCTCAAAATCATAATTTTCTTAGGGTTCTCAATGTGTAATATATTTATCCACAAACAGCCCTTTGAAGTTACAAACAACTTTGAATTATCTTTCCAATGGGAAATCCCAACAAATTAGCATTGTTTTGTTTCACTTCCAAGTTGAGATGAAAAGCTGAATTTCTTGTTTCTTAAAGAATTCTTTTGATAATACCAAAAGATGTTTCTTAGTGCATACAGTTCAAGTAGTGTCTATATTGTCATAGTTTAAAACAAGGGAGATATTAAGGATTAATATTTGCCTCATCTTTAACATTACTGAAATTAAATGGGAATGTGTAGTAATTAATTTTTACATTACTGTGTATGAAATTCTGCCCACAACAATGCATTCTTGCAAAATGCTGAATTTTCTGATGGAAAACCATTTTGTTAGTTTTCACCAAGCCTTATAGGAGAGTGCTGTTCTCAGACACGTACATAATTTGTCCTAAGTAACTTTCCCCTGAACACATGGGGCATTGTGTATGAAAATGTATCATTGATCGCAATGTTAATTTTTCTCCCTTTGCATAAAAAAAATCTTTGATCAAATGTGGCTGAAGTTATTAAAAAAAAAAAACTAGTAAGGACAATTGGATAACTTCCTCTTATTTCCGCCGATTAATCTGAAATATTAAAATATTGCTCCACTCTAAATCAAATTACTGTTCGCGGTGATAAGATTGATGGCAAGCGGGTCATTTGTTGAACTGCAACACCCTTCTAAAAATTGTGGCTCGTGTCTTAACCTGGCTCGTGCGTAGGCGTGTGTGGCGCAGGATCACTGGTCTGCTCTTCCCAGTGCTTCCAGCCTCCCTCCAAAAACCCAACAGATGGCCGAGTCCTTGTGTCCCAGATGGTCAGTGCTAGCTGATAGGTCTCCGGTACTCGGTCTTCCTAATTTCTTCTTCCTCTTCGAGGTCTTCTCCTTGGGACTGCAAGTACCAGAATGCCCAGTCCCCCCAGAATGGTTGTGTGCTCTGTGGTTTCAGTTTTGCTGAACGTGGGATCAAGGCCTCGTGGAAGAAGAATATTTTTGCGGAACTGTCTTTCTGTGTGCAAATCATGCTGTTTCTTCCTTTGGTTTACATTCTTCAGAGATGTGGTTTTCTCACTCCGTTGATGCTGCGTGTGTGCGTATAAAAAAATACGCAGCAATCTGTTTTCTTTCCAGTTGTATTGCTGTTGTCTTCCTCTGATCCACTCACCTGGAATAGGAAGGAAAATCTTACAAGAGCTTAGAAATAACAAACCTTGTATCTAAGAAATTAAAACATCAATGTTAAGGTAAAAATCATAAAATTTTATTTTTTTTCTTCAAGCAAAGGATGAAGAAGGATGATAGGTCTTTGTTGTGACATAAAATCATGTCTTGATTCACCATGGGTACAGAAGCTTGTGAGAAAGGATATGATCACTAGGGTTCAGCTGTTTAAAAAAATCTTAATGTAAAATTCCAAAGCATGCAGAAACATTTGTTTCCTAAGTTATCTTTCTGCTCACTTGTATTTTCACTGTTCCTGAATTTAATTTGAGAGTTTGGGGTTTTGCTGACCAATCAAGAAACGCGACCGTATCCCTCTGATATATATTCTCTCCTAATCTGCATAGTCTTACATTCCGTACGTCACTGCAATATCCATGTGCCTTAAGCAGTGGTCACTGTCACATGCCTGTCACATATGACCTCAGGCAGAGAAGTATGAAGAATCTTTTTTTTTTTTTGTAGGGTGTTTCCTTGCCGTCTTCTCTGGTTTTGCTTGTAAGCAGAAGGCAGGACACAGCTATGAGTTGGGGTGTGTCACAGCATGGGAACTTTGGACTAATTTGGGGGGATGTAGGGTGGTAGAAACTTATGGTTTATTCTGAGATTTTTTTTTTTAAATCATGAGTAATACATGGAGAGGAAAGTTTAAGAAAAGGATACCAATGTTGTAGTACTCAGACTTTAATTAGTACTCTAATCACTGGACTATTGCCTATTCTGGAATAAATATTATCTCTTTTTTCCCCTCAAAACTCCCCCAAATATGGTATTATTTCAGCAGAGACTGATTTTTGTTTTGGTTTGTTTTTGTTTTTGGTTTTTTTTTTTAATATTTTCTTTCTTAGGATGGGAAAACAGGTAGATCTTGCTTACCCAGACTTCAAGTGCTCCAGTATTCAGCTATTAAAAGGATCGGTTTGATTGTTAAGTCAACCTGACTGTACTTTAAACTAACTCTACATGCTTTTCTTTCATATATACTCCCTTCCTTTAAGGATGGGAGGGATAGGGAAGGGCTGGGTGCAGACACCCTCCTGACAGGTAGTAGGAATTAGCATTTGACTGTTAAGGTTGTTTAATGCATTGGAACAAAAATGTTTGGGTTGATGGAGAGATCTTCTAATGAGCTTATGTGCCTTAAAACCAAGGATGACCCCCTAAAGAAAGTGTGTGGAACGTTATACCTTGTGTGTGTAAAATCTGGTAATAGAATTAAATAGATAACAAAACTGTCAACTGGGGAATATTTTTTTAAATTAAATTTCTTTATATACCCTTTATTAGTGGATCATTTATGTGATCATTTGATCTGCCCTATTGATACGTATAGCAGTAGGGGTATTCCTGGCAATGTTATATTGCGTAGAAAGTTTTACTCTTCAACTTTCTTGCATTCCCTCATCACCCTCAAAACAGTTAATTTCCTGATTCTGTGTATTTTTCTGTTTTTTTTTTATTTATGCTATTTATTAAACGCTTCATAGTTATTGAATACTTGATGCTTTGTTTTTCCCTTGTAACATCTTTGTTTGACAGTCCCTTTATTGAAGGAGAAGGTGAAGTGATAAAGTAAGGATAAAATAAATGCATCAAGATTTCTTCAGGTTCACTTTATCATCTGATGACAGCAGAACATGTTTCCAGCAATGGGGACATGACTGAATTTCCCTCCATCCTGGCCACATCTGGATTGCATAAGGAGACTAGTTAGCGTGCTGTTGATTTTCCATCAGAAGGAGGTAGCAGTGCTTGGGCAGGAAAAGAGCAGCAGGATTCTTCCATGGCATTCAAACCTGAATAGCTAGGGGAGCAGAATTTTAGGATATTTGAGTGCATTTAGCAGGCAGTGTAGGCACAGCCTTTACGTGCCTCAGCCTCTAGACAGAATAAAGGATGACCTGCACTAAACCCAGTAAATATATTAAACAGTATTAAGACTGGATTTGTTTAAATGGGAACAACTTCCTCTCTGTCTGATCTTCAGTGTCTTCGGTGTAAGTAAACCATGCCGATTGTAGAGAAAATGAAAGGCAAGGAAGGAAAAAAAGAGAAGATGTATTCCAGAACATAGCCATCTTGTCTGTATGTCTGTCCTTCTCTTGGACAGCTAATAGGGAGGGACAGAGTTAGAAAAATAATTTTACTCTCCAACAGTAATCAGGAAATCTTATATTATTCTTTTTCGTTGTCTTGGTTTTCTGCAAAATGAGGCATTTTCCTTTTCCAGAGACTGGGAGAAACAAACCAAAAACTTCACCAGTTTTACATGATTTTGCATTTCCTCCTGGCTGATCTTTTATGGTTTTTCCTCTCTGACTCATGCCAGGAGCTATTTCAGCTTGACACATTGCAAGTGCATTTTCTGTCTGTAATGAAATGGAGATCTGTGAATGATGGCTGTGCAGTAGGCTTGCTCGCTCCTTGCTATTGCTAAGTAAGCTTAGGTAGCCAGGAATGAACTCGTATTTACTTCCAAGCCATCTGGGCGCCTTTCATTCAAGTTGTCTGTAGCACCGTGGGTGTCCTCTTGTCCTTGCAGTGATTCACACCTCTTGCTACAGAAGATTTCCACTTTCCTCTTTACCTCACTCCTTGTAAATAAGTCAAATAAAATAGGTCACTTCTTTACATGGCGTCTTTTAAATGGATGATCTTCCTTATTCCACAGACAGCTGGAACTCTCCTCTGTAGCTTTATTAACTTTAAGAGCATGTATTAATGTTTTCATTTGATTTCTGTAGTACGTACGTACCGATATTACTGTAGCCAGATTCTAACCTGTTGTGCCTCAGTTTTCCAGGTGTAAAGTGAGAATGGTATTTCCTCACACCATAAAAATCGTTTTGTAGCCTTGCTTATTAATATCAGTAGCATTTCACGTAGTGAAGTCAGTTACTGGCAGAGCATGAGTTAAAGCTCAAGCTCGTCTGCTTCTCCGTGGATAATGTCTTTATTATTTTATATCGTGCATTTCACATGTGCTCACTGATTCATTGGATTTTTTATTGACAGTTGAGTGTCCTCTGACACTGTTATATGGCATTTTAACTTTGAGTTCAGTATCTGACTGCTGCTAGGGGAGGCTGCTAAGAAGATTATGAGCACTATCATCCCACTCCTAATTAGTGGGCGTTCCTTTTGGGTGGTAGGTTTGTCATGTCATACCAGTAGGATCTGATCTCTCATTCAGCTTTCAGATGTGTGTGTGTGAGATTCGTCTTTCGCAAGGTGAAGCTGGCTGAAGAGTTACTCTACCTGACTCAACTTCTAAATGCCTGAATTAGAAAAATCTGTAATATTTTTTTCCTCTATTTGAGATAAATTACGCATTCGTGAAATCAGTCAGGACAAGTAAATCTCAGTCATGTCAAGGAAACAGAAATATTCCCATTTTAGGGTAGGGTTAACAGGTCTAAATTCTCACCTAGTCTTTCTCTGGATACAGGCTTAATTCCCATTCCCTTATCTGTGTGGGAAGCTATGGGGTGTGCTGGGCCATCAAATGGGACATTGGGAAATCACAAACCGACTTGGGAGATCCACGGATTCTGTGGCATGCAAGTGGAAATCCCCAGTCACATTTCCATGCATTCAGCAGAAATCTTCCTTTAAAAAGAAAAACAAAAGAGAGAGAGAGAAAAAAGGGGAGGGGGGCGGGGGGGGGGCTTATTATCCACTGTTTTATTTTGGGAGACAATGTGCTATTATCCTTAACAGTGACGTTCAGACCTGACAGTTATTTTTCTGGCCACCTGGAGATGTTACTACTTGAACCTTGGTTCGTGCATTAATGTTCATTTCAGCAACCATTAGAGCTGAAAAAACCACCTTGGGCAAGATAGCCCGAAGTTCTCCATGCCTCCAGTTGGACCCAGTCTTCAAACTGGGAGTGCTAGGTGCTAGTTATTTTATATAGCTGCTGGATTTTTTAGAGAAATTAGTGATCTACAGTTCCCAGTAGGAGTAAGGAAGACTTTTGGTTTATAGTCTTTCCTTACATTCCTCTACTTGCTTCTGCAGTAGCTACAGGAATTTGAGATCATTTAAAGTGTCTAATTGCTTTGTGCTTTTACTTTATATTACAGATAATTATTTAAAAAGGATGGCTAGAAAATTAACCTTCAGAAGCTGAATAATGGCAATTGAATGGGCACATAGATACAGGCTACCTGGTACCCAGTAAATTCTCAGTTTCTTATTTCTACCCTTGACAGCGTTTTCAGCCAACAGCTGTGGAAAGAATGTATTAAATCTAAAGCTGTATAATCTGCTATCTTTCTTACAGTATTTATTATTTTCTAAACCTACAAGCAGCTTGAATCTTGAACACCAAGATTATATTTTCTCTCTGCAGTAATTAGCAGTATGTTGTCAATTCAGCTGTGAGATTCTAACTGTGTAGGAATGATCTTATCACCTTGAAAACTTCAAATATTTAAAATCAAATGTGAGACTGTCCATAATGGGGTTCTAGGAAGGGAAACAATTTTGAAATAAGACCTGGTTTAAACTGAAGATGCTGATTATTCATAGGCTTAAAACAGACCTAATAAGTTATTAATGTAAATGTTCAGGTCATTAAATGTGCGTTTTCCCTCATTCTTCTCTGACCTTTAAAGTGGATCATTGTCTTTCTTGCTGAGAACCTTAGAATTCAACACAAAAGATGCTATCAAGACTCTAAATATTAAAAATCTGACTGTGTTTACAGTTTTCTGTGGGATTCTCTAATAACAGTCCTTATTGACCTGAACCTTAAAGAACTCCTTGTTGTCCTGTCAAGTGGATTTTAAGGCTATAAAAACTTAATAACTTGTTGGTTATTAATAAGTTGGTTATTAACAAGTTTGTTATTAATAGTTGGTCCAGTAAGCATCTTAGCTTGAGTATTGGGCATCTGCATTTTGATGGAGAAGTGATGAGATGAAGAAAAGCATCTCGGGAAGAACAGCCCATGCTCTGTCGTAAGAAGCTATTTCAGTTCTGCCTTGGACCTCTACAGGTCAAAACCTGAAAATGCAAAATTTCTTTTGCCCTGGTCCCCTTCTGTTTGGATCACATATTCTTTGCTACCTTCCTTTGGAGATGTGCTATGAATAATTTTTTTTTTTTTTTTTTAAATAGGTGATTGTTGTAGAAAGCACATCAGCTAGCTGCTTTTAAAAAGTAGAATGCAGCTTGGTGTGAAGCGCACGCAAAACTGAAGTTTAACAACAGTTTAAAAGCATGCTCCATCAAAGAGACTGTCCCTGTTGCCTGTAGCAACAGAATAATTGCATCAAATGTGTTACAAATAAACCACCACGCGGTGTTTTCTGGTACCTTCAGAACTGCTGATAACAGAGGAAGGTCTCCCCAAAGACCGTTTCAAGACAGTAATGTAATTAGAGTTAATAATAATAATTGAACATAAACAAAAGGGAAATTCACAGCGGTTTCAGGGAAGTTTAGTCTTTTAAACTTGTTTATGTGTCTGAGGTTTAGTGTTGCAAGAATACTCCTGATTAGAGTGTGCCAAAATACAAGGTTATATTTTCTTTGCTGGAAGATTTGTGCTGATTTCCAGTGCTTTAGATTAAACTGTTAGAGGTTAATAAAAGGGATCATGTGGTAGGTGCGAAGGCTTAGATTCTCAGTGTGTGGAACTGATATATGGGTAAAAATACATCAAGTTTTTCTTTATTGATCCAGTCTTAAGGGTGTAATACAAGACAAAGATTTTTTTCCTTGCCACTCCACAGTTTCAGTGGCTTATTTATTTTTACAAGAAGTAATCATGGCATACGTTATTAAATTTTAACATGCAGTTAGTATATTTTTATTCCATTCCATATAATTTTGTAACCCATACTGTACACTTAGTATAACTTTGAGCTTTAAGAGAGTAGTTTCAGTATTGGCTTTTTTCACTGGGAATCTAACTGCATTGAGGACAAAAGAGATAAAGGATTTATGTTCAGATTTACTTGGTGGCAGTACAGAATATATTTATCTCAATCTTATTTTTAGACCTGCACAAGGATGTTTACTTCATTTCAATAATTCCATGAGAATATATAAAAGAAAGGAAAGCAAAATAGTTTATTAACTTCATAAACAATTAATAAGCTATTAGGAAGCTGTCACATACCACGTGTGAAGTAAATAACATTTAATCTAACAGCATCATAGCACATTTCTACCTGTGTAGCAAAGTGCAGTTATTCTACTCATAATGAGCAGGTGACATTCAATTTATAGTTTGAGCCAACTCTGCTAATTCCAAGGAAGCTGAAAGATCCCGATATCTACGCACTAACGTAGGAGTCAGTTTTCTCACGTAGTGGGTGAAAATGCGCTAACACATCTGCACGTACGTTCCCATCTCGCAGGATGCTCCACAGGAACAGAAATGTGTCTTTGCGATAGTCTGAAGTTGCTGTCTTAACGATTCCCAAGAAGACAGAGGATGTTTAAGTGCAGTTGCAAAATGTTTGCGGTCTAGTTCGTTGACCAACCGTGATGTTTCTGCTGTCCTGAAGAGGATTTCTCCAGGGGTTAGGATGCTGGCCGGGGTATTGCTGATGATACCCAAGTAAATTTTCTGCTGTCTCTCAGACAGGTAACAGCCTGTCTGTGTGAAATCCACAGGCTTTTGACAGCTGCTCTGTGGGCCTGAAGTGTCCACTTCTACCTGACAGTAGTCTGGAAGAGCCTTGGAAGGACCAGGAATGGTAGATCACTGACAGCAGGTGAATTGCTTCGTATCACTTATACGATAACACTATTGAGGACCTTGCCTCTACTGCCTAACCTGCCAGTTGAAAAGAGTGCAATAGTAGCAAAAAAATTGAAATTTATACTGTTCCTCTGCTGTCCGTGTTTTAGACAAAAAAAAATTTCTCCAGGAGATACTAAGCAAATAGATTTAAACTATGTTGTATGGTACCTAGATTATGTGTTAATTGTCGTGGTTTAACCCCAGCCAGCAACTAAGCACCACGCAGCCGCTCACTCACTCCCCCCCCCCAGTGGTATGGGGGAGGAAATCAGGAAAAGAAGTAAAACTCGTGGGTTGAGATAAGAACAGTTTAATAGAACAGAAAAGAAGAA
>JAVJGG010000032.1:24690715-24707762 GCA_035590195.1 Aviceda cuculoides
ATACAATTTCTATAAATATTATATGGTAATATTAATTAGATTGATTAATTAATATTAATTATATTATTCTTTTAAATTATATCATGTAAAACCATTATTAATGGTTATATATTATTGTGTAGATAATATAAATAATGAAGGTGAATATATAAATAATACATTTGATTGTAAAATGTAAGACAATTTCTAATTGTTTTGCTGTGTGTATGGTTATCACATGGTTTAAAACGGTCAACCAAAATTATTACTAGATTATAAGGACGAGTGGATGATGGTCAAGTAATTGCTGCAGAATGTGAAAGAGATGTTTAAGACATTCCTGCTTTAAGCTGTATTTTCAACAACTCTGTCCTCCCGTCCCTTGGACTGTGGAACAGATTATTCAGTTAATCTCAGAAGCAGTTGAATGTAGTTCGTATGGTTTTGTGTTCAAGCCCACTGCAGCGCATTCACGCCGTGTGTCCAGTTTGCATTGATGCAGGTGAGGAATATTATCTCCACCTTACTTCTGTTGTGAGGCAGAATTCTGTGATGTGAAGGTTGACGGCGGAAAAGAGAAGTATAGAGAGCCATACAGGCTTTTTGCAATTGTTTGACCAAAGCCTCAGTTCGAACTCCTTCGATTTAAAATGAAAAGTCTGGGTTCATACTTAGGTACAGTGGCACGTTTAGGTAATTGTAAGATTAGGTATCTAGAAAACTATTTGCATGGTGAAGATCAGATCCTGAGGTGGATATTTGCTGACTGAAGTGTCTTTTTCCAATCTAGATTAATTATTGCACTATTTCACTTGTAAGAGTATGCTTCTTCATCAAAAACAGTGGCATTTTACACATGTTGAACTGGTAATAGTGAGTAAAGGAGAAAGGCATATTCTTGAATACGATTAAGCATCACTTTTGTCACAAACAAACATTATAACATATGCTTTTCATTAGTACTTCAGTTTCTTCTTTTCCATTTATTGGTTTTACATACTGAAACAAAAGCAGTACTTTCATGCAAATGTCTCTAATTGTATTAATGTTGGCAATTGTATTTAGAATGGATGTTTTGCAACCATTTTAACCTCAAGCAAATACATTGTTGCCCCAACCAGCCTAATTTAATTGATGCTGCAACTGAACAGAAGTGATTCATCCCCAGCAACTCTAATGTTTTCATGAACTTAGTACATAGCGAGATAAAGGGTACATTCATATCGTGCAGAAAATTTAAGCTGGAAGTTCAAGTTTCTACTCACAAAATACGACTTCTAATGATTGACAAATTTAATCTTGAGCCGGCTTCCTTTCTACTTACAGAAGCATTGAAATATTTTAATGCTCTGTAGTTATATATTTCAGGTGAGATTTTGGAAGAGGGTTTTTATTATATGTGTAAAAAGCAGATTGCAAATGCTCTGAGGTAGAAGGAATTTTGATTAAGGTCTTCTGGAATGTTTAAAACTTGACAGAAATCTTCTTCTAAGTAGAAGTTTTGCCTTGGATTGTAATGGAGCCAGGGTTCAATCTCTTAAGTCTCAATATTTCTTTGCACTTTATCAGAACTGGGAAACTCAGAGGTTAACTGGAAAAAACATTAATAGTTATTTTTTAAGTCAGACGTTGGATTTGTGGTTTTGCTTTTTCTTCTAGCATGTCAAACAGTCTTTAGTAACCAACTTTCTCCATTGTATTTTTTCTGATGTATTTTAAAAATCCCTCACTAATCATCGTGTATCTTTTTATCGAAATACTCAACCTGCCTAAAAAGAAGCTACTTGTATGTTTCTTTCTTCCTATCCTTCTTTCTTTATTTTTTTTTTCTTTTTTCTTTTTCCTTCCTATTGCCAATCATATGTCAAACTGGTGAGTTTCTTTTCAGATACTATGTATGAATAGTTTGGCATAGTTGGCTTCCTGCAGTCTTTTATCAGTATTTGATTCCAAGTGAGTATTTTTAATTGGATGACAACAGTAAGAATCCTATTCACTGATGACTGGTATGCATCGTGTATGTGGCTTGCTTTTTCTTTTTCCTCTCTCCCCCCTACCTATATTCAACCAAAAAAAAGATTTGTTAGCAAGGTATTTGATTGATTTTAAAGCAAATAATGTCAACTTGTCAAGCTTAGCATGTTTCTGAAAGTATTTTGTATGAGTTGTATGTGATAAAACAGAACTTTTGAGAGAGTCACAGAGTCCCTTTCATTCAATAATAATGAAATAATGTATTTTCACTGCACATTGTGCATTAAGGCAAAGCCACTTTGCCGCTGCTAAAGCTTTTTTTGATACACGCTGATTTTATTATTTCTTCACAGGGATGTTTTTTGTTGAGATATTATTAAGCAAGAAATGCAGTTTTGATAAGAAGCAGTAGCCTTTGTTCAGAGTAAGGCTGCCAACTGCCCCAGGTTGTGAGAGATAGGGAACTCAGGCTCAAGTGTTACTGGATTTGAGCTCTGCCAAAGGCGGCTAGAAAAGTCACTCCCTTCAAATTGAGAGTTATGGGAAATGTGAAGGGAAGAAAGAGAGGAGAACAGAAGTGGAAGAGAGCATACGATACATGCAAAGTCATTTCATAGAAAGGAGAGGGAAAGGTTCAAGCGAAAAACTAAAGCCTGTAAGATCTTTACATCTGTTAATGTTAGCGAATTACCATCTGGCGGTATAAATGGACGAGTCACATGCAGGATGATGAAACAGATTTCAAAATAATGAATAAAAATAAACTTTAGTCTAGCTAACTGCTAGTTTATCCTGCTGTTGGCACACGAATTTATACAGAGAGCTGGTGATTATTAAGATTATAATCAAAATCATGAGTCATATATGCTTAATGAGAAATTTCATGTGAGATGCAAGTTTGCATTGAAATGAATCTCCACACTGCAAAGAGTGACGAGAGTAGTCTGCCATCACCACCTTTGCTTGAGAGTATTAGTTAATGAAAGAAATGGCACAATTCTGGACATGTGGTATGGTCTTGCTTATTGCAATTAAATTCATTGTTACCTTGGATGGAAGTGCCTGTTTAGAACTGTAGAAAAACAGCAGAGAAGTAAAATCTTTCAGTGTATTTCTTCTTTCCATTTAGGAAACCTTTGCCTCTCCACCCCACCCTTGTGTAATATGCTGTCTATATTTTTTTCTTCTTAATGTTATTATATTGCTGCTAATTATGCCAGCTAGAACTTGAATAATTTTTCCTGCTTGTTTATTCCTTTGACTACTTCTTTTGTGTAAAATTCCATGTTCTCATCAATCAATTTGACATATATTTCTCTCCTCTGAATTTCTGTTTACTATGACAGTGCACTTTGGAGGCCCACACCAAGAAGTGAAAAACAGGACAAACTTCTGTCTTGGAGAGTAGACAACAAAGCTGTATAGGCTCGCGTTTTCTTAAATTGCTTATGTGGCCAACAGAAAGTATTGCAACTCTCAAGTTAAAAACAATAAATCAAAATTAATCCTGGTTTAATTACATTATTGTGTTGTTGGGAAAGCATCAGTTTGCTTTAGCTCACAGAAACATGATGATGCTGTTCTTTAAAGATTTTTTTTGTCCACATTCATGAATAAGTTTCTAATTTTCTTCAGCAGCACATTTTATCCCGATCTTGAAAAGTGCTGATCTGCCAGATAGTCCCAACTATTTTATTGGATTTTGATAATCTAAGTTCATGTCAAGGTTAAGCTTTTTTTTGTGGTGAAATGGACTATCCATAGAGTATGTACACCTAAATCACTTGAGGGGAAAAAAAAAAAATCCCTATGGAGTACAGAAATTTCCTTATGGAGCATTTTTGTCCAGTATTACATGAGAGGGACAAGTAAATATACATGAGTAAGAGACTACCTCTTCTTTGATTGATGGAGTATTTTGGTTTCCGTGTTAAAGAGAGGATATCCATTAGAATACGGTCTGGGTCATCCATTATATGTAGTTATGGTAATATAATTATTATTCCTAGAGCAGAACTACAGGAAATAGTTGGATCCTGACAGAAAGGAAGTAGACTTCCAGATTCCAAATTACAAATGCCAAGTGATTTATATGGGCTGAAAAAATGAATCACTGATTTCAGTAAAGATTGCTTTAGGGGATTATCAGATCATCCTGCAGTGGGTGGGTCTGTGCAAGTAGTCAGTGCTTTGGAATATTTACTTGTGATTTCTGTGACATTCCATCATCTAATCAGGGATGCAGCTGATTTTTCTATTAGATTTAATAAAACCTGAAGCCTCAATAAAAAAAAGCATGCATTCCTGAAAGAGGAGATTCGTTTAGAAGCGAGTAAGAATGCTTATAGTTATGGTCAATAGTCATTAGCAGCAGACAATGGCAATTCATTAGTCCTTCTTTGGTTTTTTTTTTGTTGCTTGGGGTTGTTTGTTTCTCCTGTGTGTTGGTTTTAAATGGTGACCAAGAGCCACTTAGATGAATTGGGTATATTTTTGTCATTTGTAGAATTGGTCAAACTCCTGTGAAGGTTCCTATATATCATTAATTTAGCTTATAATTCCAAACTGGAGAAAAAAAATGGAGATACTTAATAGTTAGCTGGAATGTCTCTGAACCATCGTTAGATGTTTTCATATATTTTGATTGAAGTTTTAAATGTGTGTTCAAAACTCAGAAATCATTGTCCAGTTCTTATTTTCTGTTCTAGACATTGTAAAAGTACTACTGTTTAACCAGTTGTATTCAGTAGGAGTTACTAGATTATGTTTTCTTAATGTTCACTGGTCTCTGCCAGTGCCCATCCCAAGTTTCTGCTTTCAGAAATGCTTTCACAACTTAGCTGACAGTAGCGCAGATGATTTCAGAAGAGGAAGCTTGGTACAACATACTTTACTCTCCAGTAGTGATATTTGCTATGCAAAGTTCAAAGGAGCAGAAAATTATTGTTCAAAATGGTTGAGATAGTTCTCCAAAGATAGGAAGGGAGCAATTGTATTAAATGTCGTATTTTCTGTTATCGCTTTTCGGAATATGACAGCGCTATAAAATACTGCCAACATTTGTATGGTACCATATAATGTATCTAACAACTGGCCTTCATCTTCTTTTCTAACAAGACATGAATTAAGTATGTTTACAGTTGGCAGCAATCCATTTCAGTGCTAGGATATAGCACTGGAATTATGTGCTTCTCCCCAGCCCTTTCTCTGCTGCCTTTTAAAGAGCATGATGACATTCTCACGATTTAAAAGGTATTATATGGAAGAAAATTGTAAGCCTTTGTCTCCTGGCAGCAGAAGAGAATTACTGACCATTTAAATAGCCTATGTGTTTTGTCTAAATAAGTGATTCGTATTTGACTTTTCATAATGTCTTTTGTTAGTTTCTGTGAAAGTGAAGAACAGCATGCAAAATATGGAGACTCAGACTTTTAAAAATTGCTGTTAAAAGTTATGTTTTAGACTAAGATCAACCACCCATCTTTGTTCTTCCTTCTCTACAGTGTTTCTCTAGTAATTCAAGCCCAAAAGAAAATAAGCAAAGGAATAGTAGGTAAATGTCTTAGTTTTTACATTGTTATTCTTGAACATTTAGCATTGCACCATCGTGTTGGTGTTGGCTCAAATCGTGAAACGCGTACTTTATTTACATATTTATACTACAACAACTTTAATCTGCAAAAATTCCGCTACAACTTTTCATCAGATACGGTCCAGTTACTGTAAAATTTGGGATTGAATTATGATGCGATAACTGATTATAATGTTTGCCACTTGAGGTGTGCCATGGAGAGAGCAGTATAATCTGTGTTGAGAAAACAGTAGAAGGTCCATTGGAAATAGCGTTGCGCTCCCTGGATCAGACTGGATGAGTTTTGCTATACGCAAAGAGACTGCAAGCCAGATGTGCTCCAACTAAAAGTAGAAAGCAGTATTTTATTGACGGAGACACAAAGGACGTAGCTAGAACTAGTGATCTACTAGGCTAACCACTAATGTTTCGTCACCCTCGATGAGGCCCTTGGTGAGTCCGTGCTGGCCAGGTGGGGAAGGGTCAGCTGCTGCTGCACTTTGGAATGGGATGATCCATGATATTCCTGAATTGCCATGTTCCAGCTCTGGTTTTCCCCTTAGATTTTTATGCTTTTTTTCACACCCTTGGTTTTTCTCTTGAGCCCTTGAGCTGCTGACAATCATTTTCTCCTCTATTTTACCTCTATCTTCAGTTTTACCTTTTGTGTCTTGCATGGCTTTAGGCTAGGTACTTTGTCACAGCTCTTTCCTGTAACATAGCGGGTTTTTAAAAAGTCCCAGCCAATGTTATGCACCTGTGCTGTGTCAGAACTAGTGTGGGGTTGCAGAAAACCGAACCCCTCCAGTGAGAGAGAGAGAGGAGGATTTTTTTTGCTGAAGCATATAGGGGCTGTTCCACAGCTTGAACCTGAAGTGCTCTTGGTTCCGTTAAGTCAATACTAGTATTACTGTTGAACTAAGGAGGCCTAAAATTTCCTCTTTAAGTCTCTAGATGCTCATTCCTGAGACCTTTCAGCAATTACTTTCCTTAACTGCATTTTAAATTAATAATAGTGATTTTATTTTGATACGTACTGAATATGTAATGCTGCTTCTTCAAAGAAGATGTAATGCATATATTTTTAAAAAGCATGTACATTTTCTTACTCATTTGATCAAGAAAAAAGGTGACCTTTTTGTCCCAAGAACTAACCTAATTTATAGATGCAGGATTCCACAAATTCTTTAGATTCTTGAACAGTCAGAGGAAAGTAGCATAGACATAAACTTAGGTTATAGTAAAAGTGGATTGATAGATTCTTAAACAGAGGTTTGCGGTAGATTTTGACTGGGATGAAACATAAGGATTCTGTTTTGCATCTTTCCTGTCTGATTTCCAGAGCACTATAACAGGTGTGGTGGTAGGGTTGCCAAATGGATCAGTCTTTTCCATGTCTTTCATTTTCAACTCTACATGTCTCATCCACTGAGTATTTCTTAAAAATTTCTTATGATACCCTTCCTCTTCCTCGACTTTGAAATGGTACCAGGAATTGAAAGAAGAGGTTGAAGAAGACAGAGGGTTGGGGGATTAACAACAGAATTTGTAGGAGGATGCAAAACTTCTTCAGTCTTTCATCCAGCTGTGACCTGCTTGTTAAAGTGTAATGCTCTTTATTCTTAATGTGCTGACTCCAGAGTATCTGTATGAAAAAAAAAAAAGGAGGAAAAAACCCAATACCTTCAGCTCTGCTTTTGGAATCCATCCAGAAATATTTTCCCCTAAGCTTGTGACAAACAGCTGCCAGGACTCCATGAGTCCCGTAACATACAGCAGTGAGTACTCCTCTTGAACATTGCATTAGTATATGTGCTTGGTCAACAGTTTCACAGAGGGTTGAGCCAAAGGTATACAGAGAAGAAACAAGGTCTTCAGGGACATTGCTGTACTTTCTGCCCCAAAAAAGAGGGAAAACGTAAAAACGTCTTTCTTTTATGCTTAATTTCCACTTCTCGTTCAACTGAACATTTGTGGAAGTGCAGTATGCTGTAGGTATCTCCGATTTCACTTGTCTTTCCTTTTAATATATTGAGAACTCTGTTTGCAAGTTCTGAGCTTTACCCCGCTGTTATAAACACATGGCTGGACAACCCCAACCCCAAGACCTATGCCTCAGATGCATATTTCTAAGAATTTTAAAGTCATCAAATCTGCTTTTAAAACAGAAAATAAAAATTATACCAGTATCCACGGTGTTCGAATTTTCATCCATGCAAAAATGGTTAACAACGCAGGAAGAATTGGGGCACAGACAGGAAGAAAAAGGGTTACAAAAAATGCTGTAGACTTAATTGCCTGACCTGAACAAGATCAACTTTCATGTGTGTACCTGAAAGAAATAAATGATGTATTGCCTTGTTTTCTAACATTAGTAGCTTGTACAAAAAAACCCCCAGGGTTAGTTAGACACTGGAAGACGGAGCTTTAAAGAGAACTAAATTTCCCTGTTAGTGGCATATGTGATTCAGCAGGTGGTGCTCTTCCCTCTGCTAATCATTGATGAATCCAACGTTGGGGCTGTGATAGAAGACTGCCTCGTACAACTTAAAACTCTAGACATCTCTGGTTATTCGGTTATTCAGTAGACCATGTCACAACGGTAATGACAGTAAAAATTAAGAGCACGTTTCAGATGAAGCCAAAGCTTACTGTTCCCTATGGGCACATGGCCTCTCCCTCTCTTTCTCCTTCCCCTGAAGTGTAAGCATGGACTGGGTCCTGAATACTCTCTTTGCCCTGTGGCCAAAAGCAGTATTCCACATCTCTGACTTGAGTAACTGTGTTGACAAGTTTGCCTCATTTGCCCAGCAGCTTTCTTAATCATAATTAGTGGTATTTCTTATATTTTCTTCACCTGAGGGTTAGCCCTTCTGTTGCTAGCAGTTAATAAACACCACACCCTTCCCCCCTCAAAAAAAGGGGGTGGAAAACCAGAAACTGTCACAACTGTCACAGCTATGGATAACGAATGATGCCAATGAAACAGTCTCATGAGTATTTTCAAGTGGACACCCTTCTCTTCAGCTATACCTTCCTCGTAGTGTCTTCCCAGTAACAGCCCCTCTAGCACGCTCCTCAACCCAAGAGCCCAGGAAGGCAGGACACTGCTGGAGTCCCAGCTCTTCCTGTACTGTTAATGCATTTCTTTTTAATTCCAGACACCGGTCTATTCCATTAAATATTCTTTCCATCAGTCCTTTCTCAGACACCTCAACTTTTTCTCGGTCTAACGCATAGGACACTATGGGCTGTTTCCTCTTAGTTGGGGAAGAGAGAGTAAGGATGTCAGAAGACAAACCACAGCGCAAAACTACCCGCAGGGAATCTGTGCGTTCCTGTCGATGCTCTTTTGAGGGCAATCACAGAGCAGCCAGTCAGCCGTGCTTGGCATCTGGAGCCCCAAGAAAAACGATGTTGCAGTGCCAACTTACAGTTCGGAGGTGCCAAACGGGTGCCATTTAGTAAATTATCTACAAGACTCTTGAGCGCTGTCAGATCTCTTTTGACCTTACCAAGCTGTGTATCAACATATAATATTGACTCAAGTTTTTATGTGGCAAAGTGTAACCTTAAATACAAACACACGGCAGAAGGAGGTAAGATAATAGTATTCCATTCTCATGTCTTTTTCACTTCTGCTTCAGAGTCTCTGCCGTTGCACAAAGAGAAGCTGCTTCTGTTCTTCAGCAGCTAGAAGTGAACAAGACGTCGTGGGCCTGTCTGGCGGTGTAATGCAAACTTTTAAATGTAAAACTGTATTGTCTGTAGGCGTATGAACGTTCTAACAATAGGCTTATATGGCCATCACTGTTACAGGAAGGCTGAAAGGGCTTTGGGGTGAGGCATATCAGTCTAGTTTAAAGTTTGATTTAAATAATGCACAATAAACATAGGTTGCTGAAGTGCTTTAACATTAAATGAATCCTCTCTGTGTGGTCATCATAAAAATGTGAGCTCTCGCCAACAAACCATTATAGATTCAATTTTTGTTGTGTAGGAACATTCTGCTGTATTGTTGGCATTCATATATCTGTTGACAGTTTTTGATTTTTAGTAATTATTACATGGCTCTACATTTTATCATAAGGTACTTTTGTTTTGACTCTACTTATGCATTATAATGTTTACATTAATGTTTTGTTTATTTGAGACTGAATTTCTAAAAACAGGGGAAAAGGTAAGTAGATCTTTAAGATTTTTCTAAGCCTTTCTTTTGTATGGTATGTGGTTTTAATAATGCTCTACAGGGAAATAATCCAAAAACTTTATTGTAATACTGTAGTTCAGAAAGGAAGCATGACAGCCGTACATTACTACTAATTGAATTTAATGAGCTTCTTAGCTCCATGCAAGTGAGTCTTTGAAATAGAAGCTGTTCAGTTTAGATCATTTGGATTATAATTAAATAATTTCACATTTACCACAGGGGCAAGTTTAATCTTAATTAGACCTTTTTACAGAAAGGTGATGCCGTATATCTTCGCATCTATATAGATGTAGACTTTTGAAATACTTAGGTTAATCAAAGTTTAACGTTGAAATAGATAAATATGGCAGCATTTTCTCTAGGGAAATTTTAGTAGTGATGCAGTTGCTAATTTTGAGAAAATTAAAAGATATTTTCTTCAAAATATTGTTATGTCTACAACTTTAACAGAATGATACCGGACAATTTGCCTAACTGAATGATATTTTGACTTTAGCACAGTCGCAAATAGAGGAAGCCTCAGTCTGTATTGTTAAACTTACAGAAAACTTATGAGTCTTTGTTACGTTAGCTGATTGAAGTGAAGTTGGGCTTGAACTTGCTTTCACTGCTATTATATTCTTACGATACTTTTGATCTCACTGAAATCCTCAATAAAGTTTTGAACCACAGTCTCAGATTCACTCAACAGCGAGTAAGAAATTGCCCACATGTTAAATAATCAATGCAGGTGATTGGTTAGTTGAGCTAACACTGATAAAATATGTATGCTGGTATTTAAGTCTTCTTGCCCTTGGTTACAAAATCTATATAATCAGTTTCTTTTTTCTTGCAATATGCTTTCCAAAACCTTGCAATACATTTTCCCCCATTTCTGGGGTATTAAGTATCTAATAGGAATTACATGACTGACTGTGTTTTGTCACCTCGGTTGAGAAACAAAGGATTTCTTTTTTTTTTTTTCCAAGATGACTGCTAATGTAGGTTCCTAGAATCTGAGGTTCCTCACTTCAGTACAACAAGGACTTGCCTCTCCTCTTTCCATAGGTTCAAGTTGCCTTTAATTTCTTTGAAAGTCAGTTTGAAATGCAGGTACTTTTCAACCCTGCAAAAGAGGCCATAGATGACTCAAAGCTGTAGGCATCATCCTGTAAAATTGAGAAGCCTTTTACCTTTAACAGTAGTCTCTCCAAGTGGGTGGTGGTGAGAAAGAGCTTGTAGTACAGCTACTTATACCGTTTCTGCTCTGTGGATGAAGAGAAAACTTAAGTCTCCAGGGCTGTCAATCCAGCATGAAATTCAGATATTTTTACAATTATTATTTTAGCTCTCTGAGTCATTCTGTGATACATAAGGATATGTGCAATAAATAGATAATGGGTTAGATCTAGCCAAAGTGTTTAAGTGTGATACTGGAGATGCACTTGTTATGCTTTTTTGTCTCTGTGTGATTTTGTGGAGATATTTCTAGGTATGTAAAAGCAATGATTCAAGCTTAGGTAATAACGCTTTAAATCCTGCTCATTATCTTTGTATTTAAAAAACCAAAGAATATATAGCAAGAGTGGGTGATTGTCATTTCAGACACACACGCTCATGTCTCAGTCTCTTGATTTGGTTCCACTAGCCATATCTGATCCCATACCTCAAAACAAGCCCTGTAACAGAACTGATAACCCATAATGCTGTATGGAAACAGAAGAACTTGTGAAGACCTAAAATTCTCCATAACTCTAGCAGCAGTTTGTTTGCTGCACAAACAAGAGTGTTGATTATACTTGATTTAGCCTTAATGAACACAGATGTATTTAGTCATGCAGTTATTCAGCATTTAGATATCTAGCCATAATATTTGACTCGGTGATATCGTCAGCATTGATGCTGAGAATTGAAAATGCTAAACAAAGATGAGTGTTCTCAGTAGTATGTGGAAAAGTTTGTTATTGGTTGGTTGGGTTTTTTTTGCCCCTGGTGGAATGCGTTAGAGAGCAATAAGGGAGAATAAAATATATTCAATGCATCTCTCTTACTGTTTAGCTTCTTGTGTGTATGTCTTGACATCAGCAAATTGTACCTCTCAAACCTTCTTCACATGCAAATCTTGAAATCAAGTGCAAGTCTTCCAAGTTTCAGTGGTGTTTCTCCATTGTGTATCAGCATATAGGAATAAAGGATACCTACAGATGAGTTAAAATCTGAGCATACCAGTCAGAGGTATTTAGATTTTAGATTTTAGATTTGGATTCCTCTACAAGTTTAGGAGATGAAGCTGAACTTAGAAACATGACTGCATACCAGCATCACTCCACTGAGCTTACAATTATTTCTACAAAATGCAAGGAGAAGGGAAACCAAGCATTTTTAGAATAAGAATTTTAGCATCATTTACCATACTCATCAGGTTAGTATATCTCCTCCTTTACTGGATTGAAAAAAATCCAAAGTTCTTCCTAGTGACATTTTCCTTCATTGCTCCCTGTCTTTTTTAGAAGTTTTCATAATGGGTCTAGGACGACTAGTTATTAATTGAAAGTTTGAACCGTATAGACCTGGCATGCCCTGTGCCACTGTATGTGGTAGGCATCAGTAGGACAAAACTAATATTCCAAACTTACACTGTCCTATATCTGAGCTGACTCAGTAGGCACAGTAGGTTTTGAATGCAGAATTGGTTTGACTTCCACTTAACGCTGTAGAGAAGTCTTGTTAAAGGCAGGTGCATGGTCACTTCATCTGTTCTGAGAGCAAGAGTAGAAGACTTACTTCTGATTTAGGGTTAACACAGTAAAAGCCCATTAAAAGAATGAGCATATTACTGCTAGTGAAGAGGCTAAGAGTTACCTATCAAGGAAAGGTAATTTCCTTGATTTGATTTTAACATGTCATGAATATGTACTTTAGAAAGTAAGTAAAAGTATGTAATACAAATTAATGTTTCAAACAGTACTAGGGAAATGGAACCAATTAATGGTTAAGCTATTCCACAGGTGTTTATAACATCTTCTTTCTTTATGATGGTCTCCATACTTGAGTTTCTCCTATTTTCTGTAACCAAGTTTCTGCCAAATGGCTGAAAAGAATATACTTGACAGATGACATCCCTTCTTTTCTCCAGTTTTTGCCATCTTTTTCTTTAGGAGGAAAAACAAATATGCAATTATATTTTGTCATTTGATTATGAAGAATTCTTACCTATAAGTTATGTTAGTTTTACCCAGACTAGGTTATGATATATAAACAATACATCTGGTCCTGGTTATTTTTACCTTTAATCTCTGTACTTGCAAAGAGAGATTTTTCTTATTGCTGTTGGTTGTTGGGGGGTTTGTTTGTTTGTTTGTTGTTGTTGGTTTTTTTTGTTGTTGTAAAATAACTGGAAATGGTGGCCTTGTAATACAACTGTTGCCAGAGGCTGTCATCCCAGTGTATGTTGGGGCAGTGGCAAAACTGTAATTCAGCTACCCTTGACACAGCAGGGCTTTTTGAACACCTCCGCCTCTTTTATGCCTTGGAGGAGTACAGACTCTGCCATCCTATCCTTCTAATTCACATTCTTATTTTCCTATATTCTTCCATGACTTGAGGAGTCTTGAGACACTTTATCACCTTTCTTCAGGACATGGTGGTGTTGGGTTGACGGTTGGACTTGATGATCTTAGAGGTCTTTCCCAAACTTAATGATTCTATTCTATTCTTTTGTCCATGGCGCTTAAGATAAAGATTCAGAAACTGAATATACTGTATATTTGGGGGGATCTGCTTCAGTAACACTTTCCAATGTGGTATTTAACCAAGATATGGGTGCCATATAGGTGAAGAGATCAAGGTCGGAGAAGTGGAGGGGTTTGACAGTGTTGCTGTGCTTTTGTGTTAAATCTCATTAATGCTTAAAAGCAAGTTATTTTTCATTTAGTTGAATAGGTGTGTTTCATTGGACCTGGGGAATTTGTTCACCAAACAAGGTTATTATATTCTCTTCCCACCACCAGCCCCATCTATTTAGGAAAAAAGCACCAGACTAAGACAATCTAAGGTCCTTAGCATAAAATAGTGAAGGACTCCACAGTTACATTCCAACTTTTCCTCCCCATCTCAAGGAGTATAGACCAGAGCAGCAGAATGGAGTATTTTCTCAGTGCTAAGCTTTAAGATTTTCACAGTACTTCAAAAGCTAGTTGTTTTTATAGCAGTACATAGTTACAGATGGACGTGACCCTTTCTCTTCAGCATCCCCTTGGTTAACTGCTTATCAAGAGTCTAGAGACACTTCCAAAAAACTTGGAAAACTATTTGGAACTGTAGTAAAACTGTGACTATTTAATATGTGTATGTATTTTAACAAAAAGTAATAGAAAAAACATTACAAGTTATGTTTTATATTTCTCGTCGCTGTTACATACCTGAATCTCTAATACAACTTTTTTTGGAAAGTCTTCTGCCGGTGAGTGGATTTGATGCTGCTGAGTATCTGATAATGATGGGATAACTGGTGGAAGGCCAGCACATACTCCTCAGACCTACTGTTAGTGTTTCTTTGGCAAACTAGCTGATCTTCACTGCCTTTCTTACGTGTTCATGCTGCCACTGAACTGATAAGAAAACATGAGCTGAAAATAATTTAGTAAACAGTTCATTAATACACTTGGTAGTGTGTTGGTTAACTTGTTCAGATTATGAGTCTGGAGAGCTCAACTGTGTCTGTAAATTCTTCAGACTCTTTGTGATGGATAGCGAGCTTTCATCCATCCAGCTCTTTTCAACTTGATTTTTGCCTAGCTAGGTGATGGTCTGAATGAAAGGCCAATGAAGTGATACATATCTTAATAAATAATTACATATCACTAAAATGTTAATTTCCGTTAATTAAAATTACCACTCATATTGGTCATGAAAGGGAGCAGAATATGCTGGTACGCATTGTCAGATTCCAAGTTAAGTGGAACTGGTCAAGAGAAAGACACCGAAGTATTGCGGTAGACAGATAATGAAAATACAGAAAAGCTTGATGTGCAGCAGAGAAATGAAAGTAAATAGAGCGCTAACACACATAAGAATAAGGAAATATATTGAAAATGCTATGCAATTATATAAATCAACAGCGCTGTTTCCTTTGGGTACTGGATTCAGACAGGGGTAGGTATTTACTTTTGCAGAGTCAATAAAGCGCAGCCCTGAGACGGAACATAAATACTTCTATTGCGAGGAAAGGAAATAGCACCTGTGTTTCTATCTGTATGTTGTCTCTGAGAAATTACTAGTATGGCCTTCATAATCTTATCGGAGCAGAAATACTTAGCTGGATAGATCATTAAGTGCTATCTTTGACACTGTGACACGTCTGTATTTAGCGTTCACCAAATTTTGAATGCAGATCTGAATAGGTTTCCAGACCTGATTCTGTTTTCCCCCTCAGCCAATTTGTTGTTCTGGAAAACATTAATATTTGTGTCCTTTTTAGTATGTGTTGGGATTGCTAATGTAGTTCAGCCGTACTGCTACTTTGAAACATTTAGAAGAAAATAAAGAGAAAACAAAGCCTCTGTGAATAAAATCTAGTAAGAATACATTTCTATGTTCAACTTTCACTTTTTGTCAGGTAATCAGTAAAAGAAAATGCCTGGAGTATTGCAAAACCCACTCAGTGTGCATGCATATCATTGTATCCATCCATAACAACTCCATCAGTAAAGCTGGGGGTGATGAGGGATGACTAGCAGTAGGAGCTACTGAAGTAAATAATCATACAAGTAGGAATAATTGAGAACTCCATTTTTGGATGTATTTCAGGCTGTTTTGAGACCATTTATATTTTAATGTGCCTAAAGTACCACTGTCTCTAAACCGTGTTTTGCTTCTGAAGAGGCGACGAGTGTCAGAGGGATTCTTGATTTCCTAAGTAAATACCGTACTTTAACGGTAATCCTGTGAACATCATAATGGAACATGAAGAGAATTTTGTGAATTGGCTTATGTCACTGACCGACTAGGGATGCTTAATGTACCTTCAGTCAGACTACACTGCATTGTATTACATTTTTCATCTATCTGTGTCTTGGGATTATTTTTTTGTTATGAATTTTCTCTGAAAATTCCCAGATCTGCAGCTCTTGGGAGCATTACTCCCACTTCTTTTGAGTAACTTTGATATTTATCCATCTATAATCAAATATATATTTATGCCTGTGCTAATAGATTATATAAAAATCTTTGATCTTCCTTCCCTTTTTCCCCCCTTTTTTCAGAGCACTTGGCTTTTGCTATATCAAAGTCAGAAATCATAATAATTGTCACAAAAGAACGTTCTTGTTTTCCATCTGCATCTACTTAAATTCCTCTAAAGACTGAAATAAGAGGGTAGAATGATCTCCTTTTTTGGCATCAAAGGGTAATGTTCCATGTATGGATATCCAGACTGCACAGCCCAGTCACTTGACCATAGAATGTCCCTGACATCTACTCTCCTGATTAATGGATTCTATGCAAAGAAGCAACGTATAGTTAAAATTTTTATCCTTCTACAGGGCTGCCTTGCTTTCCACTGTTGTAAACACCTCTCCACACATGTTTTTTCATTGGTGCGATGACATAAAGACCATGTCTCTCCATTATTGATTAGTATGACTGAAAAAAAATAGGCTGCTTTTATTTTCTTTCAGGGTTATTATATTTTAATACAATTGATATAAATTCTAATGCCCTATGAAGATTAAGTTTAAGGCTGCTTCAAGTTTACTTAAACAGAAAAAGAGTAATCTTTGTCTTTTATTCCATCTAGTCTCTGGATGTATTTGTAATACTTTCTCTATTTGTTGCTTTACGTTTATCTCAGACAGTGATTTATTCTTCTTTTGTTTTTCTTCTTATGCAATGTATGTATTTAGAAAAGTCATGTGTAACGGGCATATTGGCAGTTATATAATACTCATGGGACCTTACAATATTTACAAGGATAAATTTGGACTATAAGTCCACTGCGGATTTGGTGACTTTGTCTGAATTCAATTAAGAGATGAAGGAGGGGGGTGTAAGAATATTAATTATTACAATAAGCTATAGAATCATAGAATCATAGAATCATTTAGGTTGGAAAAGACCTTCAAGATCATTGAGTCCAACCGATGCCCACTAGACCATGTTCCAGAGTACCCCGTCTATGCGCTTTTTGAACACCTCCAGGGATGGTGACTCCACCACTTCCCTGAGCAGCCTATTCCAATGTCTGACAACCCTCTCAGTAAAGAAATTCTTCCTAATATCCAACCTAAACCTCCCTTGCCTCAACTTGAGGCCATTTCCTCTCGTCCTATCTCCAG
>JAVJGG010000032.1:24717852-24741605 GCA_035590195.1 Aviceda cuculoides
TTTTCTGGCAGGACTTGTGACCCCGTGGGGGACCCACGCTGGAGCAGGCTGTGCCTGAAGGACTGCAGCCCGGGGGAGGGACCCACGCTGGAGCAGTTCATGGAGGACTGTCTCCTGTGGGAAGGACCCACGTTGGAGAAGTTGGTGGAGGACTGTCTCCCGTGGGAGGGACCCCACGCTGGAGCAGGGGAAGAGTGAGGAGTCCTGCCCCTGGGGAGGATGAAACGGCAGAGACAAGGTGTGACAAACTGACCATAACCCCCATTCCCCGTCCCCTTGCGCCACTGGTGGGCGTGGGGGGTAGGTAGAGAATTTGGGAGTGAAGCTGTGCCCTGGAAGAAAGGACGGGTGGGGGGAAGGTGTTCTAAGGTTTGGTTTTATTTCTCATTACCCTACTCTTATTTTGATTGGTAATGAACTAAATTAATTTTCCCCAAGTCGAGTCTGTTTTGCCCGTGAGGGTAATCGGTGCGTGATCTCTCCCTGTCCTTATCTCGACCCACGAGCCTTTTGTTATATTTTCTCTGCCCTGTCCAGCTGAGGGGGCAGTGGTAGAGCGGCTTCGGTGGGGACCTGGTGCCCAGCCAGGGTCGACCCACCAGAGCTTGTCGTAGTGATGCAGGGACATATTACATCAGTTAACCATTTTTTCCCCCTTCAGCTCAAATGGTAGGTTTGCAGGTTTCTCAGGATCAACAAAACTTTATTATCTAATTTTGGACATAAATTGGAGAAAACGATAGCATTTAAAGTAGTGTGCAGTAAATACACTTGTTATGGTGTTGCCATTTTTTCATGGATGGCTTAACTTTAAATAATACTATAGTGTTTAAACAAGTTTTGTTGTAATGGTAACAAAAATCGGAGTTTATGACAGTTTTTTAGTGCAAAAAATGTTCAGGTGCATTACCTGTATTTTAGCAGTAAGGATTTTTAACCACATCCCTTCATAAAACCCTTAACAACAAAAAGTAACTTTATCTTCTCCCGCTGGTGTGACTTGAGGAAATGGAAGGTTTAAAAACTGAAAAATTTCATCTCTTTTGAACAGGAAGGGACTTATGTAAAAAGCGGCTTTCTTCTCAAAAGAGTTGGCCCATCTAAAATTTGTTTTCAATGGAGCAAATATTTTCAAACATGTCTCAGAAAGCCCTTAGGCCGAGCTGTACCTTTCTCTTCCATGGCCGAAGAAGATAAATAGATGTGCTTCAGGCATTTTGCTCTTATGGGTCAAATTCAGCATTGTATCTCGAAGTCTGGACAACTAACCTTTTTTGAGAGAACGCAAACGTTCCAAATAATGTTTGTTATGAACCACCAACAGGTGATATGTCAATGGAATTTATTTTCAAAATTTCATACTCGGCTTGGGTAATGAATTGGACCTGCTGAACCTGTGTCCTCTCAGACCTTGTCAACTGCTTGAGCAGAATTTCCTTGGAGCTTTTCCCAAGGAGCAGGTTGAGAACCAATGCACTGTGAGAAAAGCAGGTATTATGCTTGCGGCTTCTGCAGGCATTAAGTGAAAAACATCAGTTGAAAATAATGGCTCAATAGTTAATGACTTTGTAATCCAGATAGTATAGTCCTCCAAATCCACATCAAAATCATAAAGAAATATTGTAGATATTTAGCCTTTAACATGCCCCAGAAGGATCAGATTGATCATGAATGTACGATGCTTTAAAGACTGATGTTTGAAAAGTCTTTGAAATGGTGGCCTTGCAATCAGAAATCCATATATCCTGACCTTCTTGGAAAACTGTCCTTCCTGCAAAAGATTTTCTACCTGACCAATGAAATTTAAAAAATTGTTTTAGCAACAGCTTGTATTCTTAGGTGAGAAATGTTAAAAGCTTCAATATTAGAATATTGGTACTCTTTAACTTCTCAGAAGCTGGAAGAAACTAATTACTGAGAGACTAATGGGGGAGGGCAAAAAAAGCAAAGGGCAGAAGTACAAATGTCAGAAGTGAAAAGCTAGAGCAAATATATTTAAAAATATTTGAACCCCTTTTGGATTAAGGAGTTTTTACGTGACCTTATGTGACATTCAAGAGGAAGAGTCGTTATTCCAGAATGATGACGAACTGACTGGAAGTGCTCAGAGTTAGTTCTCAAGGCAATGACGTGCTGTCGAGAAGTAAAGGTAGTTTGGCAGATAACATGAACTCCTGCAGCCGGTAACTTCTTTTTCCTGTTGAGCCGCAGAAAGACGGCGCTGCTTTCTGCTCGGCGACTAGCTCCCTGCTTTTACTTCCACGCTTCACTGAAACGTTTGCGGGATTACGTTCTCTTGAACTTGCACTTTCTTAGTAACATATTGACGTGCTTGATCCAAGCGAGTAGGAGCGCGGCCAGAACCGTAATATTTTACCCTTGTCCACAAGACATTATATATTTATGGTTTAAATCTTTCCCCGTGCGTTTTCTTCCTTTTCAGAGATGTCGTTTGCCACTGAATCCGTGTTTCTCAATACGGTTTAAAAACCTCTAGAAAACTTGGGCTGTATTTGAATTGTAATGAAACCTGAAAGCAGAGGAATTCTGACACTCTTCCAGGGTATTTGAATTTTGAACTTCATATCACTTTTAAATTAAAAATGTGGCTACAAGAATTGTGTCTAGAAGATGACAGAAATGCCTCTCAATATGTAAAAATAGTTTGGATTAACGGGTATCTTATAAATACAAAAATTAATTCTTTTGGAAGAAAATAGAGTGACGGAAGTTTTGTAACCATCAGTCTTTTTCATGCATCTTATTTTCTATATAACCCTGACGCTATTTTTAATGTGTGCTCAAAGAGGAAATTGTCGCAGGTGAAAATTTGAGCACAATTCCAGTTGAAATACATGAGACCCATTTGTCTCATTTCCCACAGTGTCTTTGAAATATTTAGCATAAATCTGTGAGTATTTTGTCTTCCGAGGCATACGAAGTTTATGGACAGCTCTACTTCTGATTCAGGGCGTGGACTATATTGCCTTGCTGTGTAAGCAAACGACTTTGTGATTCAAATGACTATTTTTCTTCACCCTTCCTGCTCCACCACAGGTAGTTTCCACATGAAGCCGCATCATTATGTTGCTGATCAAATGTTGCGCTGAAAATCTCCTACAGTTTAAATTCCCTGTGGAAGGATATGACACTTTTATTATGGAAGAATGCTTTCAAGTTTGCATTTGTCAGGAAACAATTAACATTGCTTGGGCAAATGATCGGTGCTGCTAGAGCTACTGAATATACTGATATAAGTTAAGAACTTTTACAATTCTTAATAATACCCCATTTCTTTCATTTACAACTCTCTCGCCACACTTTCAGAAAAACAACAAAAAAGGTAGCCATGTGATTCAACATAGATATGATAGTAGGCCCCTTCTTGGAATGTAACACATTAAGTAGCAAAACAATCTTATGACTATCGTTTCTCTTATTTGTCTGCATATAGATGTTTTGGCATTTTAGATCCTTAATAAATCACTTGAAATGGATAACTTCTCTTTTTCTCTTTTGTCTGTTTATCCTTTTTATTTTCTCTCTCTTTTTTTCCATAAAGCTTCATATTTCCAACTCTGCAAAATTACAGGGTGTCAAAACTTAGAGATTCAGGAGTGAATATTTCTCACATCATGGGACAGGGGTGAGGATTACTGGAATAAAATAAAGAATGCTAGACTCTGCAGTGGCTTCTGAGACAGAAGTATGGACTGTGAAAATGAAATAATGAGTGAAGTGCATGGAAGGAGTGAAGATCAAAGGTTCATGGTTAAGTGCGTTATCATAGGGACATCACACAAAATGGTATATAATCAACTGATTAGTTGCAAGGCTAGAAATGTCTCTTAAAAATACTATCTTTTACTGTCTTGATTCACATATCTGGCTTAATATGTGTGATTTGATGAAAATTAAGCACCCTGAAATTACTGATACCAGCTAGTCTCTGTATTTTATGTGTTAGTGTGTGCTTAACTTCGTGTTAGAACTCTACATTTAATTGAAAAAACTAGGAATTACTACAGAAATAAATGGTACATAGTTTTCAGTGAACACTAGAAGTATGTGAAGAATTGTTTGAGCTGTATATGAGAACCCCCTGAGCAAGGCTGACATATGGCTGGTGATATCCTGTAGGGAAATGTACAGTGCAAGGAGGTAATAATAATCCTTCTTAGAAAATAAAGGTCACTAGTGATAGCAAATGCCAAGAAATCAGGGATTTTTTTAGAGCCTATTGGGTCGGTAAAACCTCAGTAGGCTCATGTGTTTCTTTAACTGTAACAAAGGATTCAGTTTGGATCAGGGAATATAAGAGCTTGTCAGTGGAGTAGAGAAGGAACTTCTTCCTAACTTGAGCCAATGGTCGCTTCTTCTAGGAGGATATATTAGTTTTGGGAGGTTATGCTTTTGAGCTATTGACCTGGTTTCCAGCAAATTCAAAGTCAATAGAAGCTAAGACACTAAAAAATTCAGGAATTCAGTTCCTGTATTTTCATATATGGATAAATAAAATATATTTCTGGAAATGTATCTTTTAAATGATCATATGTTTAAGAATGTTCTGTGTTAACAAATGATTGATTGAACTATCCAGTAACCAGAAGCGTAACTTTTTCCTTCTAGATCATCCTTTTCATTTCATATAAAGAATTATGAAAAGTAATTCTGTTTTTTTAAAAAATGGTGGTGGTGATCACTCCACGTTCTGAATGATGGATGTTCATATGGCAAAAGTTATTTTTGTGAACAAGTTATCTGTAAGTACAACTGGCATGCACTTAGCTTTTAGGAGTATGTTCAGAAGGTAGGAATGGAAATAAAGTCATGTTGTTGATGCAACCGGATAAGTGTTAAGACACGTAGGCAGAAGAAAGTACAGCAGAAGTTAGCACGACCATTAACTATTCTGCACATGGAGAAATACAGATTTTCAATTACCATCTTTGCCAATCTAACACTTATTGACCTATTAACTTATTTACTTTTCTATTGTAATTGATTTTGGAACTACACATATTAATTGATGCGTAGCCCATGCACTTCTATAGAGAAATATGAGAATGAGCCTGTTCATGTTTGTGGTATGCAGAGATTTCCAGAAAAAAAATTATTTTGAAGAATGCGTGTGATAATAATGCCAGCAAATTATTTGATTTGCCATGCTCACCTTTATTTGGAATTTGGTTGCTGTATTCTGTCTCTCTGTTAAACACCAGCTTATCTGTGCTTGAAAATATTTACCCCTGCCTTACCAATTATAATTCACTACTTTTGAAAATATACCTTTTTCGTTAGCATGAGGTTGCTTCTTGGGATTTTTTCTCTCCCAGCCCCACCTTTATGCTTGCTGTGAGTTCCTCACAAATGTCTGCAGAGCTGAGTTCTTTAAAAGCTCTTCACAGCTTTTCTTTTCATGGTACCTGTAATAGTTTTCTATTGTGTGCCAACTGCTGGTGTCCGGCGATCAAGAATTCTCTAGATCAGGAGCTCTTTGTCTGCCATATTGCTGTGTTCTCATTCCTCAGCATTTACCATCCCGTTCCTCTGTATTTGCAAAAAGCTGGCGCGACGCAGCTCTCATCTGCACCTGCACCGTGGGAACAACTCGTTACCACGGCTGTCATCAGAATTCGTATCAGTATTATTATTCATTGTTGCTGATGGAGATTTTTCTACTTTTGATTTTTGTATAAACTGTGCAGGCTGCCTTAATTTGGGGAATTTGATGACTCCATGATAGATAAGCTTATCAATACTTTCCTTTCAAAATTGAATCTGTCTGTGTAGTTTGTTGATATTGCAGTATAACTCACCCATCCATTCAGACCAAGCTTTGTGACGGATTTTAGCATTATGGGAATCAGCATACATGAAAATTACAGTTTTTTGGTAGACAGATAGATAACGACAACAAATTGAATAACTAAAATAACAAATTACTGAATTAAATTCAGTTAGTTCTATACGTCTGTAAAAATAGTGAACTCTAACTTTACAGAAATATTTTATTATCCACTAATCTATTTGTCCTGTTTACAGATGTAAGATTTTAATCCACTATGCTTTTTATGTCTAAACAATCTGTCACCAGATTACTTGAGAAACCCTAAGAGTATAATTTTCTGTTTCCAGCTATTATCAAAATACACTGCTGTATTATACTCTAGTAGTATTATTATTAATCTGGTTCCTTCTATTCCTTGGTAATTGAGAGTTACTTCTCACTCAGTATGGTTAGGATTCTCTATTAGCAATAGTTGATAACATTAGAGGAGTCTATGATTCCCTAGCAATTGCATTAACAGGAAATTCTCGGATGCTTGTAGCTTTACCAGTTTGGGCCATAAGAAGTAAACAGGTTTGTACAGGTTTTGTAAACAATAAAATCAAATAAACAGGGACGCTAAAACCGTAATGATTACTATAGTGCTTTTTCTGGAATACTGCCAATATGACTGGGAAGATCACTTATGAGATTATTCCAGCAATTATACAAGGCTATAGATCTAGTAAAGTGCATACTTTATATAACTAAACAACAAAAAAAGCAAAATAGGAAGGGGGAGAGAAGAATGAGTGAAGGTCATTTAACTGTGGTTTTGTCAAATGCTGGACTGTATTCACTTACATTTGATAATATAGCATCCAGCTCTTTGTTCTCCTTGCCATCCGTCCTTCACACCAGATGTATGTAATTTATGGAAAGAGTGTGTGGACATAGTTCAGCTCTTGATGTGCAAGCACTTTCCCAGGTCAGGTGGAGTCTGCAGTTTGTGAAACTCCTCTTTTCTGTGCACAAGTTCTTTCCTCTTTTGGTACTGATTCTAAATGTGTATTTGGAAGAAATAACTCTGGTTGTTAACCTTTTCTCCTTTTTCATATTTACTTGTGATTGGGATGGAGTCTTTTTAGTTTGTTACTTCTTCTGCCCTTTAAAATACTGTATTTTTTACACTGGGGCACATTAATTTGTGGGAATGTCCGTACCTAGAGCTTACCAACTTTTAACAACTAAAACTCGATTTCACTTTGTAAGAAGAGGGATTGTTAGGCTCAGAGTAAATGCTCTGTTGTTTTCGAAAATGTGATCTGATACAAAATGATGTGTAACGCTAAATGGCATATTTGTCGGCAGATTCACGGAGAGCTCAAAGAATCAGTAGACTCGTCTTGTTTGTTCGTTTGTGGTGGAAGACCCTTACTAGCAGCGCTGAATTCAGGTTGTGCCCAGTCAAACCAGGGCTGCTGATTTGCAGGGAACACCCTTGGAGCATTCTTTGTCCTCCGCTGCTTAGCCTCATTAATCCATGAAATGTTTGAGACAGAGGCAGAGCACGGAGGGAATTCTTTGACCTCTCACAGCTTGTTTCACTGAATTCTTTGAGGTTTTTGAGACTGGTTAAAGCACAGTCAGCTTGAGCTACGCTGGGAAAAGCAGGAAAAATGAAGAATAAGATTTGACCAGAGGCACGTCAGTTCATTGTCGAAAGGGATTTTGTTGAATTAGTAGCGTATTTCCTTCCAGTAGAGTTTCAGTTCGGGAATTACTCAGGCAGGTTAGACAAGCAAGCATCTTACGGCAATTCTCCAGGTGGAGCCAAGTCAGTATTCTTTATTTATTATCTTTTTAGTGCTTTGAGGAACTGCCCTCTCATTGAATTAGAATGCCTTCAATCCTCTTCGCCTCCAGTGATACAAGGAAATAAAGACTGACTGTGAAACCGAGTGTAGTTACTGGGGGGCTGTGTGGGTGTGAAGCACGTTCTTCACGTTAGTGTCCTTTCAGAGTCACAAGCAGGTATGATCACGAGGAAGAAGGGAATGGTTTCTGTCAGCTTTTGCGTTTGTGTGCTCTTATTCGTTAGATAAGTAAACATTGTGTAGATGTAAATTAAGGATTGGGTTCATGGGACCTGTACATTTAGCGTAATAAACAACCTGTACTTCCCAAATGCTTCTACGTCTTTGCAAGTCATAGGAATGCAGGATTTAAGACTATTACGCTTCCCTAAAACTGTGGGGTTTGCCTTTTTTTTTTTTTTTTTTTTTTAAATCATAAATGCTGGTCAGATCTGCTGTCCAGGCCAAATTTTGTCAAGTTTCACTGAATTTTTATGCAACTCATTGACAGTGAAAGGCTCCTATATTTAGAGTAATAGGGAATCAGGGTGTTCTAAAGGAAAAGCCAAAGCATGAGAGGAAGAGAACAAAACTGCAAGTTTTGTCATGGTGCAGACTGTGGTAATGGCTTTTAGATGTCACGCTGTCAAAGTGGATCCAAATGTAAGGAAGGGGGAGACAAGTGTAATAGCATCTTGTCTGGGGCTCATCAGTCTGGCTCTTTCATTTACCCAAGGTGTCTTCAGTCCTTCTCCCATTTCTGTCATTCCAGGGACACCTTAGAAGGTTTCTTCCAGCTTCATGCTGCTGTTGTAAAGTACTTTTGACTTATTTTTCCTGTGTACAGATAAGGAAAAATGATGATTTTAGAAACTCTTAGATTCTGAACACAAGAAAAAGTACTTTCTCCCCTTTCCCCAATGCTGCTTTGTAGAAAGATGGAAGGGTGATCAGCTTTGAGAAGGAAAATTGCTTTAATGCTACTTGATTTACAAGAGGTTTGCATCACATTACAATTTTCATGTTGTTACTGGGTTTTTCTGAAGAGTGTGGAGAATAAAACTGTGTTATACTTTCTTTCTACCTTTAGCCTCCTTTGCCTTCAGATATAAGGAGGAAATTCGATGCAGCGGTAGTGCTGCTCTCTTATTTTGTGATGGAAGATAGCGGTAACATAAAACATACATTTTGAAAAACTCACTGCATACCTCGGAAAACTAGCATTGGCAGAGTAGTTCATAGGTGGAGGATGATAAAAGCTTCTTAGGGGTTCTCAGTTCCCCAGTAAGTGATGGGGCTCAGCCTGGAGATGCAGCTGGACTCCAGGGCAGCCCTGTGATGTTGGCGTTGCCCGAGGGCAAAACAGCGTACAATTGGCATTGCCATACAGGAGCACAATAAAAAGTTAACGTGGTAGGTAATTACAGATATTTTTTAAGGAAAGTCATGAGAAGTTTTGAAAAACTTCTGAAAATTAGCATAGCTTTCCTGAAGTCAGTAGAGCAGCACAGATTGAAGCTATCTGAAAATTTACGCCATATATTTTTAAAACTAAAATTCTTTGCAATTAAAAATGTTGGCTTGACCATGGTTTCATTGCACAGGTGGGATTGACATCAAGTTTCCCAGGACACTTTCCCTTCAGCAAATGCATCGCAGGCCTGTTCTGATCTTACTGTGCCCATTTGATCATTAATTTTTGCTACTATTGCCAAGAATGGTGCCAGTTTTAGTTTGACTGTTGACAGTGATTTTTCTGAACATCAGTCTGCTATGCACTGTGCTGAGATCCACCAAACTTATTTCAAATAACAAGTGAGAACATCCCCCCCTTTACTCCTCCACACACTGCTCTTAATATAGCGATTGTATTCACATCAAAGCTGTCAGAAGGTTTCTGTGATCTCATTAGCTATACTTATTTCTACCTACAGAATAAATGAATCATCAACTGAAACAGCATAAAGACCAACTGGTAAGACTCACATGGCTATATGTATATCTGTGCTGAGAATAGATATCTTCTCAAGTCTGTAGATTCCACTTGTTAAAAATGCTAGCTTTGCAGACCTAAAAAGGGTTAAGTCATTTCTGAGATGAATTTAGTTCTACAGTCTTTAACGTGGAAACAAAATTGTTAAACCCTTTAACACGTAGTTTTATAATTTCATATGGCATATTAAAAAAAAATAGCCCTTTCTGTTTATAGAACACTGAAGGAACTGAAAATATATTTTAATGCTTGTGGGTTTTTTTTTTGCTTTGTTTTTGTTTATGTAGTTAAAACACAGAGTCATTTCATTTTATGGCTGTGTGAGGTAAATTAGATAGACAGTACCCAATAGAAGTTAGCCGAGTTGATTCAGCCAATTTAAATGCTTCTGAATGTAAGCATGCACTGTAGGGGAGTGAAATCAGATTAAATGGGAAGATGAAGAGAGGTTGGACATAGCTAGAAGCTAGGTGTTAAGTAAGTGATGTAGGGATATTGGTGGTGGATGATAGCAAGTACAGGACGTGCATAGTGAAAAAGTAAAAGGATTCTGATGTCTAGCTACTGGTTACTCATACTATTTGAAGATAATTTTAGATGCTCGTGGGAAGAATGGTCACTGGAAACTAAAATCTCTAACAACCAGTAGCCGTGTCTAGAGGAGCTGGGCAGTACAGAGTGTGTCTGTCAGCAAGCTGAGGCAGGTACCTCTCTCGAAGTTGAGGACCCTCATTCACTCTTCATGGATGAGAGAAATAGGTCTAGCAGAGAAAAGATGGAGAATTCAGAGTTGGTTAGTTGGACATGGAATTCTTCTAATTCTGTATCCTCTTTCTTTATGGTTAAGGGGAGAGAGTTCTACAGACTCAACAAGGCGAGATTTATTCTGCTGATAAGGAATACAAAGTGAGGGAAAGCATAAAACTCTACATCCTCTCTTTCTTATTCAGTGAAACATAGATTCCCAGTCTGAAGGCATTCTTCGTACAGAGGAGCTCCATGTGTCCTTGCCACAGACAGCTCCTCTGCGCCCGTGCAGAACCGATCTAGTGGAATAAGGGAATGTCTGACCAATGGAAACAAATCTTACAGCAATACACAAGCACATTCATATTCCGAAGCGCAGGAGAAACAGCTTTTCCCGGTATAGCTTTGACAGGAGTTTGTGTCTGTCTCATTTCCAGAAGCAAGAACAATAAATCTGTAAATCTGAACTGGGGTTAAGAATTCCAACCTACACAACTAAAACTTCCTATTTCCAGAATTCAATGCCTCCTTTTGGGGGGTTCTTATAAATGGAGGAATGACTTTTGTAGATCTAGAATAGAGTCTCTTGTGATACCGTGGGGAGTTTCCCAAAGTATCAGTTTGAGATCAAAGTACATTGCATCAAAATTGCATTTCCTAATAGTCGCTTGCAATTGTTCAATCACGTCACCTCATTATGGGATGCCGGAAGACCTCTGTAGATATCCAAAGGACGATCTTCGTTGTTTCCACATCAGGCTATGTTGTTCTGAGACAAATGTTCATAGGCCAAAAAGTAAAGCTACTAAGTACCGATAACCTGTGTAACTCAAAAGGCAAAAACTGCCATGTATCATCAAGCCTCGTGAGTCAGGAAAACATTCTTCTCAGGTAAATTGGCTGAATGTTACAAAGATTTACATGAAGAGTGACCTTAGAAAATCTGGTATTTCAGTACCATGAACCCGAGTAATAAATTACGTGACAGAGTGTAGCTGATGTAGCTGATTCTGTTCACTGCCAGTCTGCATGGCTGGGTGTCCAGATGGAGGAACTGGGGAGTTCGGTGCAGATGATTTGAATGTCATGCAGTCAGCTCGTGTCCGGCCAGGTCGGCTGCGTTTGGACACCAGGAGGTAAGAAGGAGTTGGGGGTGACAACTGCCAAAGGCAAATGGAGGAGGCAGCAGGACTGGCTTCAGGAGCGGATGGAGAGGAATCTATGGGAGCAGCAAATACCAGCACCGAACTTCCCAGCGGCTCATTTCGCGGTGGCGGCCAGCCCTCGTGATCTTGGCAGGACGCGTGCCAGGCACGGCGGAGTACTGAGCGGCAAGGATCAGAGCGGAACGAGGTGGAGGCTCCCGGCCTCGTCCCCACCCGCGTGCCTCGGGGCCTCAACGCGTCGGCGTCAACAGCACCTCCCCTCTTTTCACAAACATACACGTCGCTGCGAATAATATCGCCTAGAAGCGCTCCCAGGTGTGCGTACAAAACTGAAGTCAGTAAGGTGCCGCTAGTGCCATGGCTCACAGGGATGCCGTGATAGGTAGAAGAATTTAAAGATTTTTTTTTTTTATCAAATGTTGTGATTTCTTTTTTTTTTTTTTTTTTTCTTTTTTTCCCTTGTGATAAGTATAATCATCTTTCAGGAAAAGTGATTTTATATGTTACGTTCCGTTATAAACAAGTGCCTTAATGGTTATGTCATAGTCATAGGTCCTGAAATCTGTCAGAAGGCAGCCCTTTTACTTCAGTTCTTGTCTATAAAATGAAAGCATGATTTACAGATGCTGCACATTTACAGTTTGAGTTTTGCAAAGAAGTCCTTGCCAGAACAAGATACTTTATAATAGAGTAATATCCTGGGTTTGCTTTACTTTATTTTCCACCAACTTTATAAAGTCTTGCATCAAGACAGAGCTCGGAAATAATATCTTTTTTTTTTCTTATTGTCTAATTTATCTCATTTATCTATCTTATCTCTTTCTTATTTATCTTACTTCTAACTGTTTTAGCATAAGCAGAGAGGCTGTAGTACCCAGAAACACAGCACGAGACACATAGTCTCAGCTGATATAAATCAGTGTAGCTCCTTTGAAGGCTGAGAATCAGGCCGTTAATATCATGTAAAGTTACTGGATTTTGATTTCCAGGAGAGTTGAGAGAGCACACACATCTCCAGGTAAAGTAAGTGGAAGAGACAGGCTCAATATCTCTGAAAATCAGGCCCATGATTGCTAATAGGTCATAGGAATTTATAAACAAAGGATTAAATTCTGCTATATCTTACTGACCTATATCTTACTGACAACGCAGTTGTGTGCGGTACAAAGGTATAATTCAGCTTATGGAGAATCTTGTTTTTGTGGGTTTTGCTTTCTAGTTTCATTCTGAAAACATGTTTGCTTCCAGATATATTTTCTGTGTTATGATCCACCATCTTGTTTACAATTTCCAGTTTTTTAAAATATGTTGATGCATAAGGTAAAGAAACAATGCATTAGGGCAGATGGGAGGGGCTGGGTAATGCCTGTGAAATGTTTGGGGAAACTGAGTAAGATCTTTGCTGCAGGGAAGCTTTAAATACCAATTCCCTTCCAGTAGGGAGTAGGCAAAGGCTAAAAAACTATTTTGGAACTTACCCCCTTTCCAGTTCAGGCAAGTAGCATTAACAAATGTCAGGTCCAATTGAATTTTGCCTGTTCTATGATCTGTCCATCCTCAAGGCACATGCTGCCCATGAAGGTGACAGAATAACAATTATTTTCTCCAACTTCAAGGAGTTGTCACACACATTGGGGATGCTGCTGATTCACTGTACAGATTATCATTAAAAGCGAAGTGCTATGCTAAAACCAGATTGTAAATTATGTTACTGTATGTCTTTGTATGGGTAGAAAAAAATAAAGCAAGGGGCAAAAGTCAAAAACCTGAAGTAATGTAAACTTCTGTTACACTTGACATTTGAGCTTTTTCAGTGAGTTCTTTGTGTAAAAGTCCATTCCTGGGCATTACTGTCACTTCTGCTTTCACTATGGAACATTAACTCTGTTTTTATTGCTCACATCTGGCAATGATCAGATGAAGCGTGGCATATCCAACCTGATAACCTATCATTTGCTTGCTTTTAAATACAGACATACACACATATTTCAGTGCCATCCTTCTGCTGGCTTCTTTTGTTAAAATGTTGGTTCTTCCGTGTAGAAGAAGAAACCCCTCCCCCACCAAAAAAAAAAAATTTTTTTTTTTTTTTCCTTCACTGATGAATTATTTGAAGATGTGCTTGTGAAATAATAAGGCTGTTCCATCAGGCTGGATCTTAACAGGCCATAAGGCAGCTCAAGCATCACACCCATTATCTGCTATGCAAATTGATCCATCTTTCAGCAGTGAGGTTTGTTTTGGATTAAAAGAGTTACAGAACGTACCTCTGCTGTGCCCGTAGATGTGTTTTGGGGGGTTGCTAGTGAAAAGCCTTGCCTTGGGAATGAAGAGTGACGAAGCAAGCGACTCCACAGATCTTCCATTTCTGGAGATACAACTGCAGTCTGAGATACCAGTGATACTTTTACGTACCCTGCTGTCAAGGTCGGTTTCCTAAATGCTGCAGCCCATTAAAAACTGCGGAGATAAACTGGTTTGCAAAACTGCTGGTGTGGCAGCTTGAAAGGAATGTGCACAGCAGGACCACCTGGTGTAGGCGGAGGGGCCGTGTTGACTGGGCAACTGGAGACTGGAACAACAGGAAAGTCGTTGAGCTGGGATGCAGTGCGATCACTTAATTGCAGAAGCCTACAAGATTCAGCTTTACATAACTTTGTGGTGTTTTGCAGATTAACTGTTATGACATCAGCTGCCCTGTTAATAACTCTTACTAACTTCAGGGTGATCTGAACTAGAGTGCTAGGATGGAAAGTTTGGTCCTGTATGCGTTTTAAGTGTCACGGTATTTTCTGCCTCATAAGGCTATAATATATCTTGTAATGTAGGTGATAACATAACTCCGATAGAGAGGAGTGAGGCAGTCTAGTAGGCAAAGTAAAGAAGAATGTGATGGGGGCAGAGGGATAGAAAGTATGGAGATTATAAAATGAGGGTGGTTACAACCGTGTAATCGTATTACAGCTTTTGAAGTGCTAATTTTCCCTTAGCCCTGCAGGCCCTCCTAGTCTCCGTAAGAGGAGAGGACAAAGCTAAACCGGGTCATAGAGAGACTCATAAAGGCGAGTGAGAGTTAAGCCATTGGCCACGAGACTTGATATCCCAGTGATTAGTATGTTGAAATACACTGAATTAAGTAAGGGAGGCTGGAAGAATCTTGCAATTGTATTTATGCTGTATTTATTCTTTTGAGCGTTGGGTGTTAGGTGACTTTGGAAAGAAAAGCTGCAGCTTTGCTGGAGATCCAAACATCTCCTATACCTGAAGTCACTAACTCACTAGGAATGTCTTATGTCCGCATGTGACGATCATTCATTTTCAGAATTGCTCAACTCTTCGTGCAGATCTGTGGCATTTTCAGATTTAGAGGCAGCCAAGTGCATGAACTTCACTAATGTCCATATACTGTGTGGAAAATTATCCAGAATGTTTTACATTAAAATTCAAGGTTTGTACAGCACACCTTCCGTACAGCACTGCTGCAAATTAAACTCACTTATACATTAGGAAAGGTGCCAATGCAATCATAATAGAAGGCTGAAGTGCTGAAATGATAAAGTAGTTCTTTTGCTGCCTGCCTTGGCACACGTTCAGCACCCCACTTCGATTCAAACATCATACTCCATTTGGTAAAACTCTTGAGAGCAATAAAAATTATGTATTATGAACCTGATTTGTAAGGAGAGGCTGCGAGACGTGCTGGAAGTCTGGTACAAAATAACCGCAGGTTTTTCAGATCATGCATATAACGGTCGTGGAAATTTGGTTCTTATGCACGTGTACTTCTGAGCGAAGAACTTCCTAACATTGACTCTTCAATAAATGTCACAGGAATATAGTCCTCGTTTGGACATTTGCCAGAGCGAAGAGCAGCCAGTCCCCCATTCTCATCTGCTGTATTAAGCACATTGAGTTACTTTGTTCGTGAACCGACGTCATCTGTGTCAAAATCGCGTAGCATGTCATTTTTCTGTGCACTCAGGCTGATTGATTAGTTCACTGTCATTCTAAATGTATTTGTTAAATAGTTTGTAGAGCTGATTGCTTTTGAAAGGGTTTTTTTCATTGGAAAAGGTCATTAATCCCAATAACACTTTTGAAAGGAACTGTTGCTTTTGGCGTTTTATTTTTGTTTCAGCCTTTTTCATAGATACAGTGTTTGCATTCATTTTTATTGGAAATGTTATGAAAACATTTATTGGCGTTTCTAGTTTGTGGCTGATCTAATATTCGGTAAATGATACAGAATATTTTGATGACTTCCTAAAAATCCCTCAAATACTTAAAAGGACAAAAAAGACCCTGCTTACAGACACAGTAACATGAAAACAGTATTTTATAATGTTTAGAAAATGTTTTATGCATTTTATTTTTGATTGTTTAAATTTCTAATGCTTCTTAATGCTAGAAAGCATGTTTTCCTCACCAGTAATTTCCATTTTAAAGTGGCATTTGGAGGCACTCTGTTTAAGTTTCATAGGAAGTTGTCAAACAGATACTGTGTTCCACCTTCAGGTTGTAAGGATTGTATTTGTTGATGTGGTGGGCCTTTTTAAATATATGCAAGTATATGTAAATACATATATGTGGGTGCACAAGTAGTCCTAGTAAGAATGAGATCATGACTTTTTATTAAAAGACAGATAAATAATGGTAATAACATAAAACTTGCACTTTTTTTTTTCTGATTCAAAGCTGGAGGCAAAATTATGACTTAATACCGTTTTAAATAAGATCAATTATTTCTTAGACAATGCTGTATTCAAAACCGTGAGTGCTGTTATTAGGCACAGGTTGATTTTATCATTCAACAGTGAAAACCAGGGAGTGATCTTGTCCTGAGTAATTGCTCTAGATTGAAATCCAGTAGTAAAGTCTGGCATGAAGGGAACTCTACTAGGAACTTGGATATAACCTGGGGACTTCAGAGTAGGATGTGGTGCGAGAAGGAGGGAATGTGAATGTGTTGGTCAGTAAGAGAATGACTATCTGCTGACAGTGTTAGGTAGCAGGGAAATGACAAAGGAGGTTCGAAAAGGCATTAAGTGAGTATTATTAGCAGCCTTAGAGGAATAATGTGATTTGGAACATGCTCGGAGTAGGGAGAGATGTCGTGCGGTTCAGAGAGAGCGAGGAGACGTGGCTCGTGTATTCTAGTCCAGCTGAAATTGAGAGGAGATAAAGTGATTTTCTATAAACATATGGCTGCCTCTAATTTGCACTTTTATTGGTGTTAATCTTAAACTTCAAATCTTTCCTGGTCATTTGCTGAGGCCAGGGAGGTTCTTTTCTCCTTTCTCTTCTGCAGTTGCAGAATTCAGTTTTTAAATGACTAGAACTAAAGTCCAAGGGCAGACAATATGGTGGCAAGTGGCACTGGAATGAAATTCTCCTAACTGGTTCATTGGTGTATCCTACTCATATTTTTAAGTGTACATTTCTCTCCATATATAAGATCAGAAGGAAATTGAATCTCCTCAGTTCAAGTCAGTATGGCTGTCTTTTTTTGTTCTGTCCTTTTTTAAATTGTGGTGGGTTTTTTTTGCTTCTCTTCATTCCCTGTAATGGGGGCGGGGGTGTAGTTCCATTTTCTAGGGTGATTTGGAAATTGTATTTAAGGAATTCCTTGCTTTCATTCTTATATAGGATATGTATGATACTACAATCTTCTTTGATCTCTTCTGTTCTCCTTCTGTGGCACATTATAGTTATGCAATTTTGCCTCTTGCTGTGTGTCACACACAAGTTTGGCATGGCCAAACCACCTTAGCAAAAATTCACAGAAATCACTGAGAAATAGTTTCGTCAAGACCCCGCCGCCTTATTCCAGTGTAGGACTGGTTTCTCAGTATATGCGGACTTACAAGCTGTTGAAGGAAGCTTCCACAATGTTAATTCTTCACTGGGAGAAAGGTAATTGGATAAAGACACAATATACTCTCTCCATTCTATTTGTACAAATTACAGTGCTAATTGTGTAAGCCCGGTACAAAGGGTCAACTTGAAAGGAAGAACTTTGATATGTGAGAAATTTACTTTCAGGCACCGTAAACAAAGACGGGTGAAAAACTGTAAAGCTTCAGAGAAGCTATTGCACTTTCAGAACATCTGTGTCTCTTCACATGTGTTCCCAGGACCCACTCATCCCAGTAGACAAAGCAGATAATAATTGTGCTTGTGGGGCTCTCATTCAGAATTTGCATATGCAAACAGTAACAGCTGCTTGTACGTGCAAAGTTCTGTGCTTCTATAATTGCATAGCCTAGAAGTTGATAGTTTTCAATCTTACTTGTGTATCAGAACTGAGTTTCCTTTTCCCCGGAGAATTCTTCCTGCTCCAAGGGAAAAGACCTGGATAATAGGCAGGTAGCAAATTATAAAGCTCGTGATAAAGCCCATGCCTGGCAACTCAGAAGTGCTGGTAATAACAGCAGGTTATTGATATTTCACAAAAGAAATACAGTGTACGCTGTCTGGCTCCACCTTAGGCTGTGATTTCTCAGGGTTCTGTAATCCAGTTGGTTTGACTAGAAGTGTCTCCAGGAGGCTCTGGTAGGGCCGTGTAAGGAGGGAGAATGGCCTGGGGTACAGATCCTTGCATGGCGTGCCAACTGGAAGATGTCCTAGCTTTTGGTAGAGTCGCAGTAGCCTTAAGTGGGACAACGGACCTGACATTTAAGTGGTATGCTTGGACAAGCTTCAAATGAGACGTTAGTCTTGAAACTAAAGATGATGATCTTGTAATCAGCAAGGGATGGGTGGGTGAGTGAAGGGCCTGAATGTTAACTGACTGTTTCAACCAAAATTAAATCTGTGGGTTACTTAAGCAGAAAAAGCGATTTGTCAAGCTGAGTAAATGTAGTGGGAGTGGAGGGCTTTAGTCTGAACGGCCGGTGATCGTTTTGGCTGCGGTGCTCTTGGATTTTACCATCAATTTATTAATATCATTGCTCACTTAAAATGTGGAGAGCGTCCATCCCCATCCCTTTGGTGTGACAGCGCGGTAGCATCTGCTTTACGGGGTTTTTGACCTCATATGTGCTTTTGCTTGCTTTTCGCTGCTGCAGGGGTATAAGGCTGCAGAAAATCTAGTCTGGTCGGGATAGTGATTTCCTTTGTGGCAGTCATACTGTGTCTTGTGAAATCGCTCAGTCTTTAAAATCTTGAGGTATTTATTGGTTTTCCTTAGTGTCGCAGTCATAGGGGTGAATGTAAGTCTCCCGTCTGCTAGAAACGCCTAGTAATTAGGACTGTAGAGGAAAAATATGTAGGTGTACACCAAGTGCAACCTAAAGTTCAGAAAAAAAGCAGATAAAGAAAAAAGGCAATCCTCTAATCACACAACAAATCAAATATATTGATATTTGCTAGAATTTCCTGATTTCATATGACTGACATCTATTATATAGAACCGGTCTAGAAATTTTTATAGGTAAGATAATTTTTTGGTTTTAGTTTGAACTCTCCGTTGGATCCTCCTCAAAATTTAGAAACAATCTGTTGTGGTTTAACCCCAGCCGGCAACTAAGCACCACGCGACCGCTCACTCACTTCCCCCCAACCCCAGTGGGATGGGGAGGAGAATCGGAAAAAAAATTACAACTCATGGGTTGAGACAAGAACAGTTTAATAATTTAATAATAATAATAATAAGTTAGATAACAAAAAGAGAGAGAAATAAAACCCAAGAGAAACAAGTGATGCACAAGGCAAGTGCTCACCACTCACTGACCAATGCCCAGTTAGTTCCTGAGCAGCGGTCAGCCCCTCCCAGCCAACTCCCCCCAGTTTATATACGGAGCGTGACGTTCTATGGTATGGAATATCCCTTTGGCTGGTTCGGGTCAGCTCTCCTGGCCATGCTCCCTCCAGCTCCCTGTGCACCCGCTTGCTGGCAGAGCATGGGAAATTGAAAAATTCTTGACTTAGTATAAGCACTACTTAGCAACAACTAAAACGTCAGGGTGTTACCAACATTATTTTCATACTAAATCCAAAATACAGCACTGTACCAGCTACTAGGAAGAAAATTAATTCTGTCCCAGCTGCAACAAGGACACAGTCAAATAATATATTCCCTCTTTAGTTTTTAGCTTCAAAGTATAATGGGAGAACATTTTGAAATATAACAAAGATAAGGCGAATATTTGTGTATTAAAGTAGTGACTGGTTGGCTTACTACAATCTCTAAATTTGAATATCAGTTTATTTGAATTTTCCTGGGATACGGAAGTTTTATAGTGATGGCAACAGATCTATCCAGTGTATTCAAAACATAGCATGTATGTGTGCATGCATGGAAATGTAAAAATTATACATGCAAATGTATGTGTATGAATGTGTCCTCCCACTCTGTTTTACTGTGGTCTTAAATCGCTAATGCTGTAAAGCAGGTGTTATGATTTCCTAGGTGTTTATGGTTTTGTAGCATCTACTATTAAAGGAGATTAGGTGTTAACAGTAATTGGACAAATAAATACTTATTTCAGTTATTTATTATTCGTGAATATTTTCATTTATAGTTTTTAAGTGGCAATTGTTTGGGTTGGGTTTAGAATGTAAGGACATTAACTTCAGTCAACTCTAATAAATTCAAATGTGTTTTCAGTCTTTAGAAGTATTTTGGATGAGGTGCAACACAGGATATGTATAAAATAAGTGGTGGTAAAAAGGAGATAAAATTCTATTTAATGCATTAAATAAACAAGTGGCCATTAAGAGAATGAAAGTTAATTATAATTAAGAACCTGTATAGGAGTTTAATGAGGTACTCTTAAGAATGCCAGGCAAATAAGATGCATTTAAAAAATGCTTTTCTTCCATTTCATAATAATTTTCAAAATTTTAACATATTTCCTTATTTTAAATTGGGACAAAAAATAAAATTTTCTATTTTTTTTCTAATCTGTAAATCCAACCTAATCTAGAAGACGTTTCCTGAAACAAATGTTGACTATTTATTTCCATTTTGAATTTTAAAATAATCCTGTGTTTATTTTTATAATTAAGCTTAATAGCGCCTTTTTTTTTTTTTTTTTTTGAACAGAGGCTTTAAAAACCTTTCATTATAACAATTTTAGATAAATAAGAGCTTGCTCAGGACCAGCCCTCCCAATCAGGCTCAGCAGGCTGTGACAGCTGATGTTTGGAATGGAGGAGTAACTAAAATTTGCCATAATGCAAATTAACTGGGCATAAACAAAGAGATATTTTCCTGGTGTTTCTTTGCCTCACAGTCAATCAAACAACCAACCACTAAATACTGTGTTCTTCTAGATTCTTTTACTTTCCGTGTCCTAATTAATATTTATCAGGATAACTTTTGAAAGTTTAAAATGTTAATTTAACTCACTAGGTCTCCTGCTTCATTAATGTGTTCAGTAGTGCCATTTAGAAGAAAATGCTTCATCAAACAGTAGTGCTGCAATCATAAAAGGATGTAATGGCAGAAGCATTAGAACTCACAGGATCCAAAGCCTCTCTCAATTGTTCACATCTCATTTTCTAAATGGGACCAGTCATTATCTTTCTTAGCTCATTTCAGACAAGCAAAATACTCCCTTACTTTTCACATAGAACCTTTTGTTCCTTGAGGGTACGTACCTAAGGGCTCTGTGTACAACTTCTATTATTTTACCTTCAAATATGCATTCGCCTCTGGGCTGGAACAAAGTGGAATGCTCAAAGGCTCAAAATTCCCTGCTCTTTCTAGATGGCCGTGGTTCTTTAGATTGCCTCTGTAATGAGAAAGCAAACGGTGCAATCTGCTCTAAAAGCCACCCCCAAGTTATGCCAATACTGGAATTTGCAGGCTCAGCATCTCTTGGGGGATTTGATAAAAAATAACTATTTGTTTTCTTGTTGCAGCTTTCAGCTGAGGACTTTCTAGTATTTACTAGCTGTTAATAAAGTTGGCTTCAAAAGCCTGTTAGCAACGTTTGCTCTTATTTTTTGACTGTACCTGTGTTTGGCTAACAAATGTATCCGATAGATATCAGACATAACCCTTAAACTATGCATGGCTATAGGATCATTCTGGATACTCTCAAATTATGTTTTATGTCCTCTTTTATAAATTTACATATGTGATTGCCCAGCACTTCTGATAAATGGAGAAACGTGATCCAGGAGTTCCCATTCCCAGTGATCTCATCAAATGATGAGCTCACATTGTCGAGATTGCTCTGTGAACAATCTGAATGAAGGCTTAAAATAAGCACCTAGGTTCAATTGTTATAAAGGGTATAACACTACTGTTAAACAAAGTCCTCTTCTAAGTGTATCATGGAATATAGAGGGAAAAGCAGCTCCTCTCTCCGTGGTTTGGATTAACCCCCCCAGTTCCAGCGTTTTGGGGTTAAGCTCTGTAGCACTCTGTCTTGATTTTATTTTTGCTCTTAATGTTTTTTTTTATTCCCCCTGCCTCCTCTTCCCCCATGCTGCTCGTGCAGATTAATACAGCTCAGAGCAGACTAGACTGTTCTTTTCTGAAGTGTTCCAGCTCAATTTCAAATCCCAGCCTCACTGGGCATTCCGTGATTTATACTCACACGGCTTCTAGGGGATCAATTTGGCTGCAGCGTCTTCTGAGGCATATGCAAACCCTTCTTTTATGTGTGATTTATAACATTTGAGACAGAAAAAACACCTGATAATCTTCCTGATACTAGTTCAGCTGCATTTGTACACCAGTGGATGAATGGCAATTTGGAATTCATTCCTATCTCTAACACTTTAGCTTTACTACCTCCACTCTCCTCTCTAGTTTTTCTGCCCACTATGTAAAATCTCTGTCTTCTCTACATTATTAGAAGAAACAGTTCACATGAAAACCTGACTCTGCTAGTGCTTCTGGACTGAGTGATTCCAGTATAACACCAACTAGCTCATCTGGGAAGGGTATATAACTCAGCTATTATCTTCTGAGGGGCTTGAAATTTAATAAAGTGTAAATGAGCCCCGCCATGTAACCTTTAGAGTAAGTACAACAGCTTTCAAAAGTCTGAAATTAATTGGCTTGGCTTTTCTTCTGTATATAAAGCAAAAGTATAAAAGACATAGTAATGTTTTTGTCTGCATCATCCTTTTTCTATATTGAGATATAGACTTGGCAATAAATCTGTGTACAGTCTCTGAATTCTTTCTGAGACTATGTGTTCAATCCACTATTATTATTTTGCCATATGCTTGCCCCTTATGTCTTGTATTCAGAAAACAGAAAACAGGCTACATAGCGTGGAGATTGGAGGACCGTTGAAGATCGTTGAAACCCAAAGAGCTGTTGCCTAAATGGAACAATGGCACGACTGTATGCCAACTCTTTTTATCCATCCTAAGTGCAGAGGATTCTGTTTTAAGGGGTAACAGAGTCTTCCGACAAATGGAGAGATGGAGTTGTTGATGTAAGAATCTAAAAGTCTAACAGAGAAAGCTTGGTGAGCTAGCCAAGAGAAAAAACTGAAGAAACAAAATGGAGCGAAGGAGGTGTGTTGAAAGTAGGATTAAATACAGCTAAAAACAAAGACTACAAAGGTTAGAGAAGACTTCTTGGTCTGAGAATGGGTGAATGAAGAAAGGATGGCTACCACAATACTGTAGATAGCTAAAGGGCAGTAGGGAATGTAAGGCAAGAAATAGTACACAAGAAGTTAGTATTTTATCTGGATGAGTAGAAGTCCTATGTGTTTTAAAGGTTAAAGATGCTTAGTGTTAGAAAATGTTTACAAAATCTATTCCTTTTTCCTTAAACTATCATTTCTAGCTGAAATTTTTTACTGTAAACCAACATCCATGGGTTTAAACTAGTATACATTCTTGCAAGATAAAACAATTCCCTATTCTTTTTAAGGGAGGTTACAATTTTAGTGTAATGAAAAAGTGATGGTTATAATGAAAGGGAAAGGAAGGAAGTTAATTGAGAAGGTATTTCTAAAAACTTGCCCAGCAGTTTTTTTGCCAAGAGCACTAATCATGACAGACAGATAGAATTCCAATTTTTTAAATGGTTACTGCGCCTTCAAAAAAATTCTATCAATTTCCCTGAGGTTAAGGATCTACCTAACTGAAATATTGTGTAAGCTTTTTTATCTTTTCCTCCCTCTCCTTTTTTTGTTTTTCCTCCCCCCCCCCTTTTTTTTTCCCTGTGGGTTGTTTTGTTTGTTTGTTTTTAAGGCTTGATCCTACCTTTATTAAAAGCAATGGGGAGGTCTGCTCAGTGGAAG
>JAVJGG010000032.1:24741615-24754227 GCA_035590195.1 Aviceda cuculoides
GTGTGCACTCTTAACAATCTGGTGTGTTTTGTCCCGGTTGTGGCTGCCTTTCTTCTGTTTATGAACTGATTCGTATATAGTACTTTGGGATCTCTCCACAAGAAAGATGCTACGTAAGTGTATGCTAATGAACAGAAGGAATTTTTGTTCTTATTTGAAAAACTATAATTGAAAAATGATCTGCAAATGTTTCTACAGCTGTTAATATAGTTTTCTCAACTTTTCAGAGTCATTACCAGGCACACTGTGAATGAATTCAGAGCAAAATTAACAGAACTTTAGACTTTACTCATCTACTCATGAACAGGTCCATTGAGTTGCTACTGGGTGTGAATAAAATAGCATCCTATTGCATATGAGTGACATAACTTTTTTTATCCAGTTATACAGTTTTAGGTCCTATTCTTCCTACCTAAAAAGGAAATGAAGCCTGAAAATAGTGAAAATATATTTTCATTTCAAGGCTGTTCTTTCATCTGACTTCAAATCATGCAAAAGCTGCCCTTTTCATACTGAAGTATGGTAAAAAGGTATTTAATGATGACTTAAAAAAAATTGTACCTGAATGCAGTAGTATCAGCAAAGCATTAGTACGCCAATATCTAGTGCATATACTAGCACAGTAGATGCTGTATATGGACATAATTAACGTAGTCATTCAGCACATGAACTGACCTGGTAAAGAAAATGCAGCCACATTCCTAGCACTATATATTCAATGCCATACTAGCCATTTTCGGGGCGGGGCATACTCCAGTTTTCAGAACGAAAGTAGATGTAATGTTTGGTTGTACCTGATCTTGGAGCAGCTGTGTTTTGAGATAATGTATGGAGTACATTCAGTATCACAGCTGCTGTGCTGTGCTTAATCTGGCAGTGAGAAAGAGCTTCACAGTAAGAGTAACTGTTTGCCCTAAAGATAGTATACAACATGTGGTTTGCATTTCAGAAACCATGGACAATGAGACTTTACATTGATATCCTTGCCTTTACTATTTGTAGCTGCCTTCATGGTATCTAATGAGGAATCAAATCTGATTTTCAGTAATAGCATTACAGTTCTATTTTTTTGGTGAGTTTTGTTTGGGATCTCTACCTAATAGCAAGATTAAATAACACAGTTTTCTGTTTATAACAGGTTTCTACCATGTAAGAAATTACTTTTGCCCTCTGCCAGTGTCTGGAGGAGCTGAACTGGAGTAGCCTTAGCTGCGCATCTCTCTGTGCTTATCTTTCAAGAAATACTTAACATAAAGCTTGTAGCTCCTTATGTATTTATACATCCTATCCGCTAGCATTACATGATAAAGTGAGACAAGGTTGTTTGGGAAGTGGGGTTTATAAATCTCAAATTACTTTTTTCCTCCAGCCTTATAAACGTTATTTAATATTAACCCATCTGTCTCCTTGCACTCCCTGCTTCTCTACTTACGCAGGTAAGACTGTCAGTTTAGTGTGGAGCCTGGCAGGCCATTAAGGGGTGCTTTGTGCAAATGCGTTGCAAAAACATGGACTTCTTGTTTCTTATAGTAAGAGGCTGGCTCTGAGAAAGCTTAACTTCAAGCGTGGAAACATAAATAAAATCTAATGCCCGTTCTTCAGAACTATCTATTTCAACAGTTTGTGGGAGGCGGTCTATTTCTGCAAGGGTCTGGATTGTGCAATAAGTCAAGGAGCCAATTAAAAGTCCGACCATATAGGCTATTGCCAAAGTGAACACAGGATCAAGACCGCTTTGTAATGGCATTTTGCAGCCCAATTCAGGCACCTGGTAGCTTCCTCAGGTTGAGCATTTCATGATTCCCTGAGCTTAACCCCCTTGTTGAAAATTGTAATCTTTTCTGGTTTGTAGGTGGAAAGGGGAGAGTAAGATAATGGTTGAAAGTTGATCACTGGGAGCCTGCATGTGCTTTGCTGAATCTTAATTCAACCCTGCTTTATCATCTGCCCTTATTTCTCTAATATCTGCTTCCCTTACAATCTTTAACAGATTCATTACTCCGTGAACTAGAAAGGTGTTATTAATGCTATTGCACAAATGAGGAAATAAGATACAGGCTGAATGCTAGATCCACAAAGGGAAATTCCTGACTCTTGGACTAGCTACCATTTAGGCATCCGAACTGTAGGGTTTGTATATATGCACTATCTGGAGAATATCCATAGTTACGATGACAGTAAGTATGAGACGGGAGCTATAAAAGTCCTCCAGTATGTGACCAGTTTATATTGGAAATAAGTTGTTCTTTTTACAAACTGAAGAGGCCTTTTTGGTCTCCCTGGAAAGACAACAGGAAGAAGAGGCAGCAACCCAAACCTCCTACATGCCAAGTAAAGGTTAATAAAGAGGCAAAGCTCCGCTTCTGGACGAACTTTAGCATGAAACAGGTGAATACAATTGTATTTTCTTTTGACCTTAATTCTGTAAGTATTTCTTAGGTAAGCATTTGCTTACTATTTTGGGCCTCATAGTGGTACACCAAAGAAAATACCTCATCTGTGCATTTCAGGTTTAGGCATGAAAAAAATGTGAATGGCCTTAGTTTTGACATAATAGAACCAATACTTAGCATTTTCAGAAACAGCAGCGGTGCCCACAGGGCTTTGCTGGTTGAAAGTCCAGTGCCTCGCACACATGTGATAGAAACTTTGACTGACCTTCTACTCTTTAACTTAGGTAACTATAGCGAGGAGAAATTTGGATCCAGGTATGCTAAATCTAAGGCAAGATGTTACCACTGTACAACTTTTCCAGCCAATTGCCTCTCATAATTAAGTGCATTCATTTCACAGTGCTTCAGTGTCCTGGGTTCGGTTGGGAGAGTTAATTTTGAGATAATGACAGATCTGACCAGAGCATGTTAAGACAAATTTGTTGTACGCATTTCTTATATTAGTTAAATAGTGGCTGGTCACAATGTTGGTTCATTCCTTCACATGGTTGTGTTATGTAAATTCTTAAATGCACTCTGTATTTCCAGCAGTGATGTTTATCACTTTTGGGAGAGGGATCAGAACTATCATTTTGCTGTACTAGGTAATGCTGGCTTATGATATGATTACATCACTGGTCATGAGGTTGAGCTGGTGTTTGTACGCAGCAATGATGTCATGCCTGTACCTCGGGCGCCATCTCTCGGAATTTGTTAGTAATCGCACCCAATCGATGAGGAAGATGAGGTGGGGGTGATACTGGCTCCTGCGCTTCCACCTCCCCTTTCTCCTTCAGGCTAATTACAACAGCTTTTGAGAATTTTGAATATCCCTGGATGTTCAAGCCAGCATGCTCTTGTTGTGATGTCTCCTGAATGTGTCTCAGGTCTTGTTTAGGGTTACAGAAACATTTTTTAAGAATACCACTCAGAGATCTGCCCCAAGGCTGCGTAGTCATGGGTGACATGGCATGTGGGAGAATATCAGCAGGTATCTAGACAAATTCTCACCTCCAAAGGTTTGGAACTTCACTCCTGAACAACTACAGGACCCTGATGAAGTGATAGAATATTTGAAAGGAAAATGCTGTGGTTATTCCAAAGAGGCGCAACTTGTCAAACTGTGCTGGGCCCTGGCCAGTGCCTACCAAACGCTGCTCCATATTATGCAGCACCCTCAGGGGGAAGGGAGGGAAAACAGTCCGACGGGCACTGTGGCTACTCCAATCTTCGTGACAAGCACTGCAGCTACCCCAACCCCAGCGACAGGCGCTGTGGCTACTCAAATCCCAGCAACAGGCACTGCAGCTGAACCAGAGAACCAACCTCTGCCGGTATCAGTTGCCCCTATGCAGAAGAAGAAATACACCAAAAAATCGGTTTGTTTAGTGAGGGATGAAGATGAACCAGGGTCACCGTAAGAACAGGAGGAAGAGGCAGAACCAGAGATAATCACACTATCCCTATCCCTGAGTGATCTGTGAGATATGTGAGAGGATTTCAGCCGCCATCCAGGTGAGCACATTGTTACTGTGCTGCTCCGATGCTGGGGTAGTGGGGCCAGTAGTTTGGAATTAGAGGTTAGGGAAGGCAAGCAGCTGGGATCCCTGTCTAGGCAAGGGGCCATTGACAAGGCGGTTGGAAAAAAGACACAAGTCCTCAGCCTCTGGAGGCAACTTCTGCCAGGCATGAAGGAAGGGTACCCCTTCAAGGAAGATGTTACATGTCACCCAGGCAAGTGGACCACCATGGAGAGAGGTATCCAGTACCTGAGGGAATTAGCCATGCTGGAGGTGATTTGTAATGATCCAGAAAACAAGCAGTCACCCACAGATCCAGATGAAGTCCACTGCACACAACCCATGTGGTGGAAGTTTCTATGAAGTGCACCACTGTCGTATGCCCAGTCATTGGCAGTAGTGTTCTGGAAAGAAGGCAAGGGACAAACAGTAGATGAAATGGCTGGCCAACTCTGGCAATACAAAGGAAGACTCTCTTCCTCCCTACAGGCCTGCGTCTTGGCTGTGGAGAAACTGCCAGACATGCTAGCTGAGAAACTGTCCCGAGAGTTCCAGCAATTTGAGGATAAGTTCTGCCCCCCACCTGTACGGGCCCATATCTCAGCTATTGGGAGTAAGTGTTCCTCTGCTCAAGAGAGAGGATATAGAAGGTACACACCATGGTGTACCCTGTGGTTTTACCTGCATGACCACAGAGAGTACGTGAGGGAGTGGGATGGAAAACCTACTGACCCTAGAGGCATGGGTACATGAGTTGCAAGGAAAAACAATCACAAAAGAGGATTCTTTCTGGAAAAATGCCACTTCAGTTTCCAGTGGGTAGTTCCCCAGACAGAGTAGAAGGACTGATCTGACTTCTGATCCTCTTGAAGGGACTTCTGATTCATGTTTACAAAAAGTGAGTAACAAATACTATGACCAGGATTAGAGGGGCCCTGCCTCCAGCCAGGTGGAGGAAGGGGACACCCAGGTTTGTTGGACTGTGTGGATTCAATGGCCTGGCATGTCACACCCACAGGAGTACAAGACTCTGGTGGACGCTGATGCACAATGCACCCTCGTGCCATCAAGCGATAAAAGGGCAGAACCCATCTGTATTTCTGGAGAGACGGGGGGATCCAACAGCTAGCTGTACTGGAAGGTGAAGTGAGTCTAACTGGGAATGAGTGGCATAAACACCCCATTGTGACAGGCCCAGAGGCTCTGTGCATCCTTGGTGTGGACTACCTCAGGTGAGGTATTTCAAGGACTCAGAAGGGTACCAGTGGGCCTTTGGTATAGCTTCCTTGGAGATGGAGGAAATCGAGCAGCTGTCCGCCTTGCACGGCCGCAGAGGACCCTTCGGTTGTGGGGTTGCTGAGGGTTGAAGGGCAACAGGTGCCAATCGCTACCACAGTGGTGCACCAGCGGCAATATCGCACCAACCGAGACTCCCTGATTCCCATCCATAAGCTGATTCGTCAACTGGAGAGCCAAGGGGTGATCAGCAAAACTCACTCACCCTTTAATAGTCCCATTTGGCCAGTGTGAAAGTCTAATGGGGAGTGGAGACTAACAGTTGACTATTGTGGCCTGAATGAAGTCACACCGCTGCTGAGTGCTGCCATACTGGAGATGCTAGAACTTCAATACAAACTGGAGTCAAAGGCAGCCAAGTGGTACACCACAATTGACATCGCTAATGTGTTTTTCTCAATCCCTTTGGCAGCAGAGTACAGGCCACAGTTTGCTTTCACTTGGAGGGGTGGCCAGTGTATCTAGAATTGACAGGGACGGAAACACAGCCCTACCATTTGCCATGGACTGATCCAGATTGCACTGGAACAGGGTGAAGCTCCGGAACACCTGCAATACATTGATGATATCGTCGTATGGGGCAACGCAACAGAAGAAGTTTTTGAGAAAGGGAAGAAAATAGTTCAAATCCTTCCGAAGGCTTGTTTTGCCATGAAATGGAGTACGGTCAGGGGCCCTGCACAGGAGATCCAGTTTTTAGGAATAAAATGGCAAAATGGGTGTTATCAGACCCCAACAGGTGTGATCAACAGAATAACAGTTATGTCTCCACCAACTAGCAAAAAGGAAACACAAGCTTTCTTAGGCGTTGTGGGGTTTTGGAGGATGCATATTCCAGATTACAGTCTGATTGTGAGCCCTCTCTATTAAGTGACTCAGAAGAAGTACAATTTTAAATGGGGCCCTGAGCAATGACAAGCCTTTGAACAAATTAAATGTGAGATTGTTCATGCAGTAGCCCTTGGGCCAGTCCGGGCAGGACAAGATGTTAAAAATGTGCTCTGCACTGCAGCCGGGGAGAATGGCCCTACCTGGAGTCTCTGGCAGAAAGCGCCAGGGGAGACCTGAGGCCGACCCTTGGGTTTTAGAGTTGAGGATATCAAGGATCCGAGGCCCACTATACTCCAACTGAAAAAAGAGATATTGGCAGCATATGAAGGAGTTCGAGCTGCCTCAGAAGTGGTTGGTACCGAAACACAGCTCTTCTTAGCACCCCCACTGCCAGTGCTGGGCTGGATGTTCCAAGGGAAGGTCTTCGCTACACATCGTGCAATGGATGCCACGTGGAGTAAGTGGGTCACGCTGATCACACAACGGGCTCGCGTAGGAAAACCCCAGTCGCCCAGGAATTTTGATACCGATCGTGGACTGGCCAGAAGGCAAAGATTTTGGAATGTCGCCAGAGGAGGAGGTGACACGTGCTGAAGAGGCCCCACTGTATAATAAACTGCCAGAAAATGAGAAGCAATATGCCCTGTTCACTGACGGATCCTGTCGCATTGTGGGAAAGCATCGGAGGTGGAAGGCTGCTGTATGGAGTCCTATATGACAAGTCACAGAAACTGCTGAAGGAGAAGGTGAATCGAGCCAGTTTGTGGAAGTGAAAGCCATCCAGCTAGCGTTAGAGATTGCTGAAACAGAAAAGTGGCCGGTGCTTTATCTCTATACTGACTCGTGGATAGCGGCAAATGCCCTGTGGGCATGGGCCGTGCCAAATACACCAGCTGTGAGCTCTGGATGCAGCATGCGACAGTCTAACACCATATAACATTTTTTCTACCCTGAAAGGCTGTTACAACAGATGGAGCCCCAAAGTCAGGGATTAAATTAACTCAATGGAGACGTTAGAGGCATGGCCCATAGACCGAGGGAATGATATCTCTGTGTGTGTATGTATATATATCAAAGACAGGGAAAGTGGTGGTGATTAATTGGAAAGTGTAGGGTCTGTACATGACGTAGATTGGTATAGAATAAGGGGTGGATAATGTTCTGGGTTCGGCTGGGATAGAGTTGATTTCCACAGGAAGCTGGGAGGGCCCACAGCCAGGACAGCTGACCTGAACTAGCCGAGGGGATATTCTATGCTGTAGAACGTCGTGCTCAGTATATAACCTGGGGGAACTGGCTGAGCGGGAGGAGGGATTGCGGCTTGGGAATGGGCTGACTGTCAGGTTCTGGGTGGGGAGCAATTGCGTTGTGCATCACTAGTTTCATATATTCTATTATTATTATTATTTCTTCTCTCCTTGTGTTGTCCTATTAAACTGTCCTTATCATAACCCACAAGTTTTTACCTTTTTTTTCTGATTCTCCCCCCCATCCCACTGGGAGGGAGAAGTGAGTGAGCAGCGGCATGGTGCTTAGTTGGCGGCTGGGCCTAAACCACGACATTCAGTTAACCCATCAAGTAAGGACAAGAATGTAATTTTTTATTTCAGAGCAAGTGCTCTGAGGCTTCATTAGGTTCAAAAAATGTTTTGAGAAATCCTGGGATAAGCAATAAGTACCAGTGAAGAAGATATATCCTGGTTCTGCAATGAATCTTCCTCTACAGGTTATGAACTACAACTGTCTCTTCCAACGAGAAACCAAGAATTCTTATTTCTATTTCCAAGGCTTAGGCTTTGTCTTCAATTGCATTAATGTTTTGTGTATGCACATAATTGTCTGTGCCCTGTTATACTTTCTGATTTCTAAGCTTACACAGCAACTTTTCTGCACTCTTGTATTTTCTATAAAATATTTCCTTTTAATATACACAAATGCAGGAAAGTATGTAGGTGCATAAGATAAGCTGATTTCTGGTTAAGGCTGAAAAATCAAGAGAGTTATACATACATTTTTAGGTCAGAATTTGTCCTGATAGCATATATGTAAGTAAAGCCATAATAAAAGTAAATAAATAAAGGCAAGATTTCACATTGGATCAAACCTGTGATCAAGTGCTCATTTCTGATCATGCCTATTCTGAAAAGTAGATCATAATGGAATGAACTTTTTAGCTTCTCTCATCTCCTGGTTGATGTATGCCTTGGAGCTTGAGGATTTGTATATCTCAAAAATTATTCTATTTCACACGTTCTCATTAAGCCTGTTAAGTCTAATGCTTATCTGAATTCTAATAAGCTCCTATTTTCTGTACTATTTTAGCACAGCTAGAACTATAGATTAAAGGTGCTTTATGTTTTAAATTAAAAAAAAAAAAAAGCTTTTCTAAAAAAACCCACTTTTGGATTTAATTGAATATTGCCCTGATTGTGTTCTTCTTTGAGTGGTAAAGATAAGTAAAACTGTATCTATGTCTTCACTGCTGTTTCAAGAAACTCCAGGGAACCTCTCCCAGCGAGGGTTACCTAGAGTGGCATATCACTTTTGCATTGGCAGAGTAGCTGTGTAATTACTGCAGATCGTTAGGTTATCTCCAAATCATGAGCAGGTGGCCAAGAACATCCATGGCAGGACCTTGAGTGCGGTAATAGCTCTAACGGCCCTGACCAGTCTCACCTGGGGCCTCCATCCACATCCGTGGCCTTAGGCCCAAGGACTGCATTTAAGATGAGCCCTGACTCGGCCTGAGCTGTGCTGGGGGAGCAATGGTTGCCAGCTCGCTCAGGCATCTCCGTGCCTAGACGTAGACCCTGTTGATCTTGGCCCTAACCCATGGACTGGCTTCCTGGCTTGACCCGTCTTGTCCCTCTGAACCTGCTTGGTGATCTCTGGACAGTATCTCACCCTGATTACCCTTAACTGCTCCTGACTTGCAGGTTGTTTTCCTGACTTCATCTTGGATCTGCCTTATTGGTATGAACTTTCCTGCTGATCTGCACTCTTGGTTGAACCTGGTAATGATTTCTGGATGTGCTCCCTCTCTGAGGGGCCCCTGCCCTGCTGGCCTTTTTATTGCATTTGGCTCCTGTCTCCTTGTCACTTAGGGAGCAGCTAACCCTTGCTGTGCCCTGATGATCTTTCTGGGTTCAGACACGTGATGAGGAATGGTAGGAGAACTACTGTCTCTGAAAGCTAGCTCATCAGGCTTTGTGACCTGATGGTCACATGGTGAGCGAGGAAACAAAGAGCTTAAAATACAGGCATCCTTCTGGGGCCTTCTTAGAATATTATGAAACTATTCTTCACAATTAAATGATGTACTCTCTTGCATGATACATAAGCAGAAAAGAAAGAGTGGCAGAAGCCTCTCAAGTTTCAGTTCTTAAAGTATCCACAGAAATTAAGTGAGGCTCTATTAGCAAGCTCAGAATTTGACTGAAAACAAAAAAGGGGCTCAGAAGATGTTCAGCCTTTTGAAACTGGGCAGCAAACCAAAACCGATAGCTGACTTGTAAGTAGTCTTTCAAAATAACCATTTTGTTAAAAATAATGACCTGTCTTGTGGAACAGAATTTTTGTGTAGTTTGTTGTGACCACTGGGTCACCAGCAGGAGGCAAATTGCAGGTACTAGAGAAAGGGACAAGTATGGACTAAAGTTAGGTAGTTGCTTACTGTTATGCTTTCGGCTGCTTTCTGTATTGAATCTGTTCTCTGTGTGTTGAGTCTGGCTACCTTAAGGAATGCTTTCCTATGGAGACAGGATTTGGCTTACCACACCAGACATGAGGACAGTCAGGACCAAATACTGTTTTCACGAGTTCCTGGTCTTGTGCACGTGTATCCAAGCTGGCTAGCAACTCCTTATTCAGGATTGGAGAATGTCATCAGGAAGTAGTTCCTGGATCTAGTTATTGGATAACTAATTGTAGAGTGCCATCGTCATCACTACTATGTATAAGGCCTGTGTTAGCCAGTGCCACATCCTGATCTGGAAGGTGAACAAGGGAAACAGAAATCTCATGGGCAATAGAAATACTAACATTTAGCTTACTTGTCCTCCTGGTAGAAGCATTATGAATTTGGGGGGGAGAGTTCTTGAAAGTGTAGTCACTGGTTGGTGGAAGGACTTGGTATGATTTTCCTGCTCTTGGCAGAGTGGTTCTTGTGGTAAGGCCCTCGGGTAAGTCCTGTCTGCAGAATACCTTGTTCTTCCTTTCTACTGAAAGCGCAGTATATGACTATTAACTTAGGTGAGACCTCTTTGCTCCTGGTACAGGATTTCTAATAGACAGTATAGTATAGCCTTAAATAATAAAGGGCATTGCTCTTGCTAATGGCTCTTCTAGTTGTTGACCATCACAATGACTGTCAACCACAAATTTTCTGGTGCTAGAAAAGCAGACTGATTAAAAATGTGTCTGTGGTATATATTTATGGTACAGTATCTGTGGTAAAGATATATGTTAAGGATATATACCTTCTTAAAATGGTAGAAGCGCATGAAATTCCTCAGTTGTCCAGTAGGTGTTCTGGCTGGCACACAGCTGCTGTCTCCACTTGGCCAGACAAGTACATCTCAAAATTTTTTATAATGCTTTCATATTCTGAGGTTTTTGAAGAGTCTTGTCTTTACAAAAGAGGTGAGACTTACTGGTGAGATTATCATTGAGGATCCTTTCTAATTTGGTACAATGAAGATAGTTGTACTTTCTGTTATGTTCAATACTAAGTTTGGAAGGATGGCTTGGAGGTTTTCGGTCACTAAACGCTAGGGTATGATGTCTCCTGAAGTTGAAAGCATTGCGGAGAAGGCAATAATGGTATTCTTCAGACTGTGTTATGTGTCAGTTCAGTATTTTTTTGCTTTTAACATGTTTTTTTGGGGGAGGAAGACAATGATTCTTGTCCCTCCTTTTTCTCTTTCAAATAATTCATCCTAAAATGCTTCTGAAGCTCCTGTGATACAGCCAATACTGAAGTGAGACAATCATAAATAACACAATCAGCAAAACATTTTCTTGGAAATGAAATGCTAAGTAGTGCAGATACTGATCTTCATTAGATAGTTAAATATTTAAATAATTAAAATAAACTACTGAATAAATATAAATATTTAAAATAAATCTGAAAGCAGCTTGGACATGCAAAACAAAATGGGTTGTTTGTTCATCACTCAAGTATTGGTTTGCTCATCAGGATGGTATCATGCCTATGCTATGTTTGAGAGAGCAGGTACTGTAAGCTGATCAAAGCATATTGCACAATGTATTAGCTGAAATTGTTGACTGCGTGGTTCTAGGGTATAAAATTCCAAAGCTCAAGGGTGCAATTTTCTCAGTTTATTACACTTCTGTTTATTGCATTTATTTTTAGTAGCTGGAATGTTCCCTTAGGCGATATCATCAGAAGACAAATGAGAATGTTAAGATTAGAACATGAGTTGTAAAATTATGCAGCACATTTTGGGACCTGAAGCTCTAGTTTCTGATCTACAGAGCCACTTACCTTCATGGCTTATAGTCCATGATGTTCGATGTTGTGAATCATTCATTATTTTTTTTTTCTCCTTTGCCAAATAAAGGAGATTAAAGAATGCATCTATGTCTGTTTTTCACAGATTTAAACAAACAAAGAAACAAACAGCACCAGCTTTTCATAGTCTCTTACATCCGAAACAAAAACTCTACAAGTCTCAAGTGAAAAAAACAGTAATAGATTTTCACTTAACACAAAAAGCTACTTCAAATGAGCATTGAAGGAAAAGGGCCCTTAACAAAATGTTTTGGTAACAACAAAAATTCTTTTAAAGTGAGTTGCCAGAATGAAGGACAGACCTTGACTAGGCTTTTGAAATTTATTTGAAACAGAAGGAAGTTTGGTGAAGTAGAATTTATTCATTGCTTGGCTGAAAAGCATATTGTATACAGAAATGCCTCTAAAAGAAGTTTCTGCTTGTAAACAAGCATCCTTACTCCTGAAGTACTTATCTCCAAAGATAGATTAGGTATTTTGACACAGGTTTTACACCCACCTGACAGCTGCACCAAAGGGCACTTAACTTTTTTATCTATGGAGCAAAGAACTGTGTTGCTAGTAGAGAGCTAATAGCTACTTCTTGTTTCATTTCATTTTTGGCCTCTCCCTTTGTGTAATAATACTTTTGGGCTATGTACAAGAAAAAGTCAGTTGGAATATTAATGCAAGTTAGCATTTTCTAAATAAAACTAATGTCAAAATGTGCTAAGCATTAGTGCCTTTACTTAGTGCAGAACACTAATGCTTAAGTTAGCAGTTTGGGCATCATTCAGGAAATGCTATATTGTATGAAGTACTCTGCGTACATTGAGGACACAGAGTAACATTCAGTCAAGTTGGGCCTCTAGCTCAGCATCTGAGGCCAAATCTGGGGAAAAAAAAAAAAAAAAAAAAATTAGTTTTGTGGTTTTCCTGTTGTTTTGTGATCTGCTGCCCTGTACAGTTCCAGAAAAACCTGTTAACATGAAAATCATCACTGTTCTATTTTTGTTCAGGT
>JAVJGG010000032.1:24754327-24765307 GCA_035590195.1 Aviceda cuculoides
TTGTTGAACTTCATACAATTGGCCTCGGCCCATCGATCCAGCCTGTCCAGATCCCTCTGCAGAGCCTCCCTGCCCTCAAGCAGATCCACCCTGCCTCCCAACTTGGTGTCATCTGCAAACTTGCTGAAGGTGCACTCATTTTGTGATGTTCTGGTTTCGTTCAGGTTTTCTCAGGGAACAGAGCTTTTTGTTCAAACCATTATTCTCATCCAGAACTGAAAACATTAATTTTTTTTACCATCTAGTTCTAATCGGGGTTTAACAAAGGCTGCAGAAGAATAGCTCAGATTCAGTAGTGGTTTAAGACAGGTGGGGGAGGCTTGAAAGAGGTGTTATGGTTCTTCAGTTTGTCAAGCTCAGTCAGTTGAAAATCTTTGTTCCCTTGCCAAACTGTAGTTCCGGGATTTATTGCTTACCTTGTTGTCACAAGAAGAACACTGGTCTCCCGTAATTGATACGGCGCCTGGCCCTGTTGTAGAGGTTGGGTACAACTGTTGAAAGGAAAAGAAATAAGAGTAAACTCACATACAGTAAACAGAATATCTGTAATTTCACTTCAAAGGCCTGATTAAAGAAGATCCAATTTTGTGACATAGTTTTGAGCAAAGAATGAATCTGTTTAAATCGAAGATGCTTATCACCACATTTGTAATACAAAGTAGTATATTTGATGTCATTAAACAAACAGAATCCTGAGTCTTATTCAGACCATAAGTCGTGAGGCCCAGGCTATAGTCCTGCATCTTCAACTTCATTGATTCTTATTTGTAAATACTAAACAATTCTGTCTCTGTTCTGTACCTTCCCTGCCTGGTACCCATTCTTAAATAATGAGGTTTTCAGTTTTAAATTATTAACTTGTAAATGTAAAAAAGAAAGATTTAAGGACAAATCAGATTTAAGGACCAGAATAAATGCACCTGGTTAAGATGGAAAATGGCAGAAACAACAACAACAAAAATAATGAATTTCTAAAATTATTAAAATGGTTAAAAAAAGGGTTTTCTCTTCACATCCTCAGCTGTCAAATTCCGTCTCTCCTTGCTGGGACTTCCATGCAGAATGGGTCTTTAGCTCAGCAAAAACTGAGTTTAATGTTTAATAATTTTAACTTTCTGAGTCCTAATATTATTACATACTTTTGTAAATTCTTTGTGAATAAGTTATTAACAACAGCTGACTTCTTTTTAGGAAATTCTTAGCATAGAAGGAAGATCTAGAATAAGGAGCTTGTATACAAAACAAAAATCCATTCCCAGATATGACTTGTCCTTTATTTCAAAGTCATGTAATCAAGAAAGGAAGAAACCACAACATGCAAAAATTTCTATAGGATTTCCAGATAAATTATATTCTGTATTAATTTGTGCTTGTGGCCTCTTGTTTGGAAGCTTTGCCCCTTTTACTCTGAATGAGACTGCATCAGTGCTCCTTAGGGACCTGACAGCCTGGGCCCCATTTTCAGTGTTCGTGCTCACCTCCACTCTTGGACGAGTGGCTGTGGAGTAGCTGAAGAATCAGGATCTTTGGTTTCCTTCTCCTCAATCCATTTATGACTCCTTTCCGTCTGAGAAAATCTCTCAGCGCTTTCCTTCTTTCTGAAGAAAACCAGAAAAATTCACAGAAGTAGCTGGAGTAGATGAAAATGATGATATTGAAAATGTCGTTTCCCTCTCCTCCCACCTCCCCCAAGTAATTTAGCCAGGGAGAGGCATGCATGCAGCCAGAGAGAAACTACACGTGTAATTTTCCCTCATGTCTAAAGAACATTGTCTATTAAAAAAGTAATCCCAGGGAAAAAAAATGACAAAACCTCTTGTTTGAGGACTAAATCCATCTTGCTTAGGGCAGACTTTCTCCATGTTATCCTACCATGCTTTTTCTTCTATAATTCTAGTGGATCCATATAATAAACTTGACAGACTAGTCAGCATTCTAATTCAATCTGCCCAACACCTATTCTTTTCTTATTTACATTCATCTCATCCTAGTGTTATTCCACCAATAGCAGATGAATTAGCTGTGAATTTCATTAAGATTTATATTTACTCATAGGAGGTTTTGTCTGATATTGAATTTTTATTGAATATCAGAATGGTTTGCTGAAACAAAGTTTGAGTGATTCTTTTTGGCCTCGCTGAGGTAGGGAAGAAGTACTATTGACTTCAGTGGGGAAAAATGTGAGCTGGGTAAGCATGCTTCGTGTCACTAAATGCTGAATACCTTTACCTATAGAATTACTATAATTTTTAGCCTAGAGAGTTAGTTTTAAGCTTGGCTAAATATGTTATTGCTTCCTTTTGTTAGTATAATGTCTAAATTTCATGAATATGCAGTTTTGCTTAATGCTTATGTAATACACTGCTAATTGCCTTTATGTGTGGGATAGTAATTTTTCAGACTGTCAAGTTTTAAGTTTTTCTTTCTTTTATTCAGTAAATTAAAAAAAAAGTTTTAAAAAAATTCCTTTCCTTCTGTATTGAGAGAAATTGAAATTCAGGGGAATATCCTTGCCATCAATTTTAGGTTACTCAGGTGTCTAATTAATAGACTCTAATGTGACTCAAAGCATCAAAATTTAAGTCCTAATGTAGTTTGTGGAATCAGTTAAGTGCATCCAGAAGTTGATTTAGAGCATTTAAGTTATATCAGAAGGCAAAACACCTTATATGACTTGCATAAATCCAAGTAATTTTATGTAAAGATACTCACAGTTTAAAACTAGATAGTTGGGGGTTTTTTTACTTAATTTCTTAAGCCAATCTTTAAATTAAAATTAACCAAACACATTGTATTACGAAGAAGTGATTCTGTTCTTTGAGTTTGAGGAACAAATAAGCTAGCACTTTCCACAGCAATGTAAATTATTTACATTAAATTGGCTTTTTGTATTTTGAAAACAGTACATTATCTTAATTTTACTTTCCTATTTTCCATCTATCATAAAAGCTTCATAATATATGATGCTTTAGCAACTTTTTTTTAAAAGCAAAAACACTGCACTAATCAAAGTAAGTTATTAAGAATTCAACAGGAAACCCTATAGGAAATACAACTATATTTAAAAAAAATACAACCTTTTAATCTTGATTTGAGAATTCTGGTATTGAGAGGAAAAAGAATTTAGATAGTCTCCAATACCTTTTGCGGAACATTTAATAACCATCAATGTTTTATTGAAATGTAAAGACCTGAAGGAGCTTAAACAAAAATATTTTCCATGTGAAAATCTTTTGCACTTCTGACTGTGTCTGAACTGGAGGCAGATAAAAAATAAAAGGTTTGTTTATAATATTCTTTGATTTATAACAGTATTTTTGTATTCTTTATTAATGGTTTCAAAATCTATATGAGAAAAGAGAATAAGTGGACAAGTGAAAACATGATAAAAATTATAAAAAGCTGCTTTGTTTAAGATTCTGCATTAAAAAAATATTCTAGCCAACAGTTGGGTTTTGACACTTCATATTTCCCAGTAGGTGACAGAAAACAAAACCCTCTTGTGATCTCTTAAATGATACTGAGTGTCTCAAGAATATAAGTAAACAAACAAAAGAAACCACTTCCCTCCAAGAAAACATTTCAAAATTGCATAATCAAGGCTATGCTAATCAAGGATTGTGAAAATAGTTTACAGTGAGCTAATGTAAGAGGAATAAAGCCATAATTATTTGAATAATAAATACATTAATGAAATTTGGGGTTTCCCTCTAAGTAGTGTTTTATTTTGGTTGCGTTTCTCCGCTTCATCTCACCTCTATTTGGAAATTATAATTGATGGATCTATACCAGGGGACTGTCAGTGTTAATGTCATCAGAATTGGACCCTCTGACACGAAGTCTTCAATTAGTCCCGAGAATAAAATTATTACTATTATTGCTGCTTTGAACCTAAGCTAAAATAATCTAAAATACTTTGGAAATGTTGACAGAAAGTAGTGGCACCAAACTTCCAATTTCTGATTCCATTGCAACACTTAAAATCAAATCCATATATGGGGCATATTGTGGGCAGACAGAAGTAAGCTTATTGATTTTTGTATTAATTGGAAACCACATGAACTTGGTGGGGTGTTGAGCCCAAACTGACGCAATGTACCTTGGCTCTCAGGAGGGCTTACTGTCTTAGAATCCGTATCACATTAATTACATTTTCATAGGTCAAGTGTGGGAAGAATGAGACGCTTTTTTATAATCATTGGTGTTTCTAGAAAAAGGTTCGTAATGCTGCTGACATTCATGTGTGAAAAGCAATGGCTAGAACAGGGCTGTAAGTGGGAGGAAGGGGGTTGAAGTGGAAGACAGAAGTGTGAACGCAGTGTTATGCTCTTGGATCTGATGTCTCATAGACGATACTGCCTGTGTATGAAGGCAAGATACTCCAGATCGAAACTACTCCAGAGTTCCCTCAGGAACGAAGAAGGAATGTCTTGCCATTTAGTGAGTTCACATGTTCATACTCAGAACGCCAAATTTTTTTGTTTTCGTTTGGTTTGGTTTGTTGTTGGTGGTGGTTTTGTTTGTTTCTTTATTCTTTTTTTTCTTTTTGCTTTTTTTTTTTTTTCCTTTAAGATGGAGGAGTTATGATGAATTGCTGCCCACTGATCCAATTCATGTTCTGGATAGATAGGGAAAAAAACCTCTTTAGCCCACAGCTATGTCTGTGAATCATTCATATCTGATGGTATAACCTTTGTCTTTAGTTGCAGTTCTTCCTAATATGGTGATAGTAAGACTTGGCAATGTTTTTTGACTGTAATGCCCTGGAAAATGAGAATCCTCCTGACTCTTCTCGCATGTTTTAGATAGTCTGAGATGCTTACCTACTACCATGCCGGCCTCCAGCTGAGTCACTAAACAGAATGATCTCAGATTCCATGACTTCTTTGCAAGCTTCCAGTCACTTACATTTACATCACGTTTATAGTGAGACCAAGAATCCCCAGATATCTTGATTTAGATTGTAAGTTCTCCATACTGAACTGTCATCATTTCAATAAATAACAAGGCTTAACAGCTCTGGAAATGAGACTACATACATGTAGGTACCAGAAAGTGTAGTTAAAGTCTGAATTCCAGCTAGAGGCGGGATAACCTTTTTATCTGCATCGGTAAACAACACTGGGTGGTACCTACAGATGTGGTGATTCTGAATCATTTATTTAAATGAAGATATTTTATTAAACTTTAAACTACAGCTGAAATAGAGCTGTAGTGCAAAAACACTGGGTGAGAGATGTCAAGATATTTCATCTAAGATGCCATGGCACATAATGATAACAGTAACATATGCTCATAAAGTCCTTGCTCATGTGGCTGTTACTTTTACATCTGCATGTTTAATTTTGTCAGTACATCTTGTCAGTGAAGGGCTCACAAGATCTTAAGCAAGACTTTAATTTTTATCCCCCCTCCCCGGCTAAATTAATGAATGCATTAATTGTGTGGATTGAGGGGGATTCCTAATTCATGCTCTAGAGGATTTTTTTCTTTGTTTCTTTGCTCTGGTTTCAACAGTCTGCAAAATTTATGCATTTGGGAGGAGGTCATTTAGAAGAAAACAGACTGGCTGAGAAACATGCAGGTGAAAGTCTTGCCGTTTTAAGCAAAGCTGTGCAAAAATGTTGAAGAGCAGATGAGGCTGGGACAGAAGTTGAAGGTTGTTTAGTGGAAAGTTAGTACAAAGCTTACAGAAAAAAGGCAGAAGAATCCTATCTCCAGCTGAAATGGCAGGGATTATTTAGGGTAGGCTGGATGTTTTACCAATGTGCCAATTTGTCAGAGGTATGAATAGTTAATTGGAAGTCTATCTGAATCTTTGAGAGGATTGAAGAAATATCTGTCTTTGGTAATATTTTGTCAACCTTTCCGCAGCACTGATGTCATTCACGCAATATGTTTGCTCCTGGTGCACAAGAAACGGTTACGTGACTAAGAACCACTACACCGATTCTACTCGGTTCAGTGTGTCCTGGGGTGGGGGGAAGCTTATTTCCTACAGTACCTCAGCAGTGTAAATGGAACACACATGTTATACAGTAAAATTTATGATCTTAAATGATGTTGTATACAGGAATAACACTTCTAAAATCAACATGGCTGCATAATCTGAACTACAGGCAGCTTCTGGCACCAAAATCTGCCCTTTCAGGCAGCCTGCACTTAAGACTGAAATTAGATTACTGCAAACATGATCATTACTTGTATTTGGGGACATAGGTCTTCCTTCAGAAATCGGTATAAGGAAGGCCTTTGAGAAGACCCAGTAATTTTTTTCAGCCTGAACTCGGTGCTATAAAAGTAGAGGGCTTTGCTAGAGAATGCGCAGCGCTGGGTTTGTGAACTCCGAGGTGAGCATCGGGAATACCCACTCTTTCTTCTTTTAAATATGAACACGCATATGCCAGCTCAGCCCTGAAAGGCTGCTTTGCCCTTCAGGCCGCGCTCCTGGGCCTCCCTACACAACGCACTCGTGCATGCCGTGCCGCCGCCGATATTTAAGGTGAAGTCCATGTTGGAGCGTGATGCTGGATCAGAGCTGCGGTGCCGGCGCTCCGAAACGCTCCGCTGCGGGGAAGAGGGGTGCGGGGAGCGTGGCAGCAAGGCTGTTACTCCCGTTCGATGGGTGGGACCCCACTTGCACCCAACAACTTGCAGCGATACGCCCGTCTGCCCTGCTGGGGTGCACGCGCGGAGCAAAACTGTTATCAGTTGTCCAAATCGTGATCAGACCATATTCGGACTTGTGTTGTGACGTTGCGAAAACGTTACTTTTGGAGTTCAGAATTTTAATTGCCTTTTTTTAAAAAATTGCACCTTGTATTTGGTTTGTGCCTTTTAGGGTCGTCTTCTAGTCCCTTCTCATTCATGTTCCTGATTCCATCTAAAGTGTGTGTATGAGGCAGGGAGAGTACTTTTAAAAATACTTAAGGGAGGAGTAAAATGTAAACCCGTTTTGTTGTTGTTGTTTTGTGTATTTTTTTGTTTTGTTTTGTTTTTTGTTGTTGTTTTTCCCACAAGCAGAACAAAACTGCTAGGTAGTCTCTGTGTATTTGGCACCCAAATAGTTCAGCTAGCTGTCATGTACTTGCACCACTTGTTGCCTTCAGACACAAAGACGTCGTGACTCCGATGAAGACTGCATGCCTTTGGTTGTGGTGTTTGTTTGGCACAAGCTAAGCTCCAGTAAGGGAGTTCTAAAGATTGCTTTGTGCCTAGAATGAAATAAATGTTTATGGCAGGTGATGCAAGAACTGAAAGGAATGTGATGGTGATTTAGAAGTAGGTGTCCAAGATTAAAACACCTTCTGGGTGGCTTCCATGCTCTAGGGAATGCAGTGCGAAGTATGGCATGGGGAGAGTGTCTGAGAAAGCAATGTTCCCCCAAATACTTTGAGAGTGCACATCTCTTCTGGGCTGGCTGCTTCTCCATATATTTGTTTCTTGCCTGTTAAAAGCCTTACAGCAATGTGATGTTGTTTCTTGCCTATTAGAAGTCCTGTTAGCAATGTGATGTTGGAAGCCAGCTGCATCATATCTCACTGTCTCATTCTTCTGAACTTCAATTTTGACAGCAATAAATTCAGAAAAAATATATTAAGTATTTTTGAATTAGTGGTTGTTTTTCTTTAATTTAAATTATTAAGTTGTGGCATCTAGTATTCCACTTGTGTTGGGGTTGGGTTTTTTTGTTTGTTTGTTTTTAAATGAAAAAGGAAAAGGCATAGCTATGCAGGTACCTAAAATCACAGGTGAAAGCCTGTGATGCTGTGGGAGTAGGACTGAAAGGTTGTAGGGAATGGAGGTGCTAAGGCAAGTTTCAGAAACCTCCTTCACCAGCTCTGGATTAGCTTTGTGGTCCACAAAGCACCTGTATCTTCTGCAGTGCTGCATTTGTATTTTGCTTAAGCTCCGTGTGTCAGAGATTATGGGGAATTTAAATTTAAAAAACCCCAACAGTAATAATTTCCTTTCATTCCTGTAGAGCTGGTAACTAATTTCCACTTAATGTGTGAATGTTAGAGGTCAGATGCGTGTAAAGAGGCACGAGTATCAATGAATACTCAATGCAAATATATCCATAGGCTGAAATCCCAGCCAGGTCAGAGCCAGCTTTTAATCCTTCAGGGAGAACACACGAGATTTTACGTTTTGTGTGTGAGCAATAAGTCTGTGCTTTGTGTACAGTAAACATTCCAGGGTGGGGTCCTTTTTCGAAGTGAAAAGCCTTGGTTGAATATTTCTGAATGGTATTTTTCCCATTTACCTTGTGCTGTGTATCTGTTGCAGGTTACTTTTAATGTTATACTTAGAAAAAGATATCAAGAAGCAAAAGGCTATTCAAAACCAAACTTGATAAATTCTGCAGCCACATACTGTGGGAGGTAACTAGATTAATAAGAAATTAAGTAATTCTTTTGCCTGAATGCGTGGTGGTATGGTTAGTCGATAGCCTGCGTTGTGTAGTGCGTACCTTTTACTGTTTTCGGTTGCTTCAGTGTGTGACTTAAAAATGGAGGGTCTTCATACATAACAAATAATATGCATTCTATGTGCACTATTTGGTAGCAAAAAAAGTATTCTTTTTTTCTCTTTTGGCTGTCCAAAAGGGTATTCGGTAGTGTCAGCTTTAGCATATGTGGCTGATAGATAATGATGGCCCAAATGCTGCAGGGTTAAAGTACTACTTGTTTTTCACAGAATATAATTAGCTATTAACACAAAAGTGTTTAGCTTGGAAAGACAAGTTATTGACAGGAAAATGCATGTATAAAACAAGCAGTAATGTTTATCTGGCAAATTTTGTTTTTATAATTAAACCATCTGGTCTATCTAGTAAGATTATATAAATATCAGTGTATAGCTGTCCTAGAAATACATGTTTACAAATTACCTGTGGTACTTATTAGTAGAAAGTTCTCAAGAAATGAAGGTGTAGCAGGAAGAGTCTTGCAGAAATTATTTCCAGAGTAGGTACAGCACATTGAAATTAATAGGTAACAAAAAGTATTTATGCAGTGGGGTACCTACAGGTTTTCTGACTATTGGTCACCTCATCAAAAACCAGTCACAGGAGTAAATGAAGGTAGGCAATAAATGACAACACCTCCTCTGTGAATGACCTATCTGTTACCTGTAACAGTTACACATATGTGGCTAAAACACCAAACTTATCCCCTTTATGTATTTGAGTCTATGACCATTTTTCTTTGAATTTCAAGACAATTGTATCAGTGTTGTACTGAGCTCTAATGCAAGGGTGAAACTAGCAAGCAGAAAATCACGAGTCATACAGAGAAGTCTAGGGTGCCAGTTATATGATATGATGAGAACAGAACAGCAATAATTTATACAGCCTCGGTATTTTTAATCTGTTTCAAAATGATTACTGGAACCTTGTAATATTCAAGCAAAGTAGATATTATTACTCATTTCATTCTTGCCTACAAGAAAACTTTCTGATCTTGTGACGTAGAAATCCTGGTATCTTTGGGAGCTGAACTCTGGATTTCTCACTCAGCAGTAAGTTTTAGATCACACTTAATCCAGCTTTGCTTTCTACTGAATCTTGTATTGTAATGCATACCAAGCAAAATGAATGTGAATTGAGTATACAATGCTGCCAAAATCAGAGTCTTTACTACCTTGTGTTTGTAACTGGGCTTGCACATCCATTTCATTCATTCTGACTCTGGTGATTATAACAGGTTAAAAAAAGAAAAGGCACAAAATTGCTTTGATGGTGAAGAATCAGACCTTATTTATTCTTTGATATAAATAGCTAGCTTGAAGATGAGCTTCAAAACTCAGAGGCTATCATGAGGTATAAACAAAACTCTGTGATGTTTAAGTAGGTGTGATAATTCTGCCTACATTCTATATAATATCATACAAACTTGGGGAATTTATGTGGGTGTTCTTAGATTACTGACATTCTACAGAAGCTCATTATTTGAATGCGCTTTCTGAATAGGAGATTTGATCAATGCCCACTGTGCATCCCCAATATACATCATACCTAATGTTGAACTTAGATGCTGTTTTAATGAGAAATAATAATGAGCAGTTGAAGATAAATTGCTTTCATTATAATCTAACATTTAAGAAACATAACATTTTACTTTTCATCTTAGAAATGTGATATTATCAACTAGAAGCAGAAAAGAGCTCACTTGAATAAAATAATTTTGATGTTCAGGTCTTCATACTTTAAAAAAAAAAAAAAAATTTAAAAAGGCCCCACCAAAAAAATTCTGTTGTAATAACAGTGTTATAATGTGTCCTGTCATATGAGAGGTACAGTTATTTTTTGTCATTGGAGATATTTCAAGAGGATCTTTGATTTCAGATAGTGCAAGAAGCTGAAACTCAATATCTGTTGTTTGTCATTCTGAGGATTTACCAGCTGGCAAAGTAATGACTGCTTATGGTCATTATCGCTTTAATTTGACCAGCAGATTTTTCAAGAAAACTAGTATCAAGCTCAGATTTCAACCTACTTCTGAATCCTGATGATTGCATTCTAAATCCTTAAATTTGTCTGGCACTTTTCTGTTATTGTACTGAAATGGTGAAAAACCACCTAACTCCCTTGTCCTCCCCCTGGAAAAAAACCCAACCAAACAACCCCCCAAAACATCAAACCCTGCATTGTTCCATCTTTGAGAGTGTTATACTTTGGCTTTTTGTATTGGGTTTGCGTGACAAGTTTTTGGCAGCAGGGGAGCTACAGGGGTGGCTTCTGTGAGAAGCTGCTGGAAGCTTCCCCCATGTCCGACAGAGCCAACACCAGTCGGCTCCAAGATGGACCCGCCGCTGGCCAAGGCCGAGCCCATCAGCGATGGTGGTAGCGCCTCTGGGAGAACAGCTTGAAGAGAGGAAAAAAAAGTTGCTGTGGCACAGAAACTGCAGCCGGAGGGAGGAGTGAGAAGATGTGGGAGCCCCAGCCCTGCAGCCCCCCAGGTCAGTGCAGAAGGAGGA
>JAVJGG010000032.1:24765463-24777595 GCA_035590195.1 Aviceda cuculoides
GGTTTTCTGGCAGGACTTGTGACCCCGTGGGGGACCCACGCTGGAGCAGTCTGTGCCTGAAGGACTGCAGCCCGGGGGAGGGACCCACGCTGGGGCAGTTCATGGAGGACTGTCTCCTGTGGGAAGGACCCACGTTGGAGAAGTTTGTGAAGGACTGTCTTCTGTGAGAGGGACCCCACGCTGGAGCAGGGGAAGATTGGAGAGTCCTCCTCCCCCTGTGTGGGATTAACCGGCAGAGACCAGGTGTGACGAACTGACCCCAACCCCCATTCCCTGTCCCCCTGCGCCACTGGTGGTGGTGGTGGTGGGGTAGGTAGAGAATTTGGGAGTGAAGCTGTGCCCTGGAAGAAGGGAGAGGTGTGGGGAAAGTGTTTTGAGATTTGGTTTTATTTCTCATTACCCTACTCTGATTTTGATTGGTAATGAATTAAATTAATTTTCCCCAAGTCAAGTCTGTTTTGCCCGTGAGGGTAATCGGTGCGTGATCTCTCCCTGTCCTTATCTCGACCCACGAGCCTTTCGCTACATTTTCTCTCCTCCGTCCAGCTGAGGAGGGGAGTGATAGAGCGGTGGCACCTGGCATCCAGCCAGGGTCAGCCCGCTACACTTTCCATAAAAAGACTTTTCTACACACATAACTGAGGGACCTTTATGAAGAAGGTCTTTATGATTCTTCAAGGTGAAAACAACTGTATAAAAATAGTTTTAGGCCTTCACCACCTTAACCTTCCAAAAACATCCAAATCTTCCATTTTGTACTTCATTTGTTGACCGTCGGCTTCTGTTTTTCCCACTTGAGGAATCAGTGCATTATGGTCCATCTGTCATCACTTTGGAAAGAGATGATGACTTGACCCACAAGAATCATTTGTGCATCATGTTTCTGATCGTTGTGTGTCTAGCATGCCTGTTTATCGTGGGATCTGCCACTATGACTTAGCTTTTTGCTTCCTGACTTATTTTTCTTTTTGGGGATATGTGTTTGAAAAGGTATTAGCTTTTCAATATGCTGATGGAGTAATACTACTGATTTACTTTCCTTTGAGTAGTGATATTGAAGAACCTTCCAGAGAAAATCATACCTTGCGCAGTTCTTTGTCATTTACAATACATTTGAAGACAAGTAAACAAGTCCCGATAAAAAATTAAAATCTTCCCTACAGCACTTTACGTCGATTTTTAATTATGCAGTGCGGCTTGTAAAACGGGAATTAGAACCAGCTTTCTCCAGTATTAGCAGGACAACCCTTTGCATCGGGAATTCCCAAACTGCAGTTTGCCACTCACGGCCAGCGAAGTATCTTGCGTACGCCACAAAGGAGCGGTCGCACAGCGGCCTTTCTCAGCAGAGCGTGCCGATCGTCAGGGCTGTCGCAGCTGCGATATTTCTTCCAGCTGCTCGGAGAGCTGGAGCTTTCGGCAAATGAGATGCCAGAAAACCCCTCGGCTGTACACTCTTGATCCTGACTCCTTCCCGGGCCCAGACGCAGTCTTGGTATTAGTTATGTATTCGGTTTTGCCACCGGTCCGCTAGTGCCATTTAAGTGACCGAGATGAATGTAACAGGCGAGAAGCAAAGAAGGGACCATATGGCGAAATGCAGCTGGATAAAATAAGGCATGGCACGCCACCTCTGTGAGAAGAATTTTTGCCAGTGAGATGAGTTTTGTGATCCCCTACATGATGTCTCATCTGTCAGTGGCTTTCTGCTTTAGGAAGGATACTGCAGGAAAAGTCTACGGGCTTTGACTGTTGCTAGAATACACCTCTTGTGAGAGATTCTGAAAATCTTGCTGTTACTCTTTAATTAAAGATAGAGAGTGAGGGAGGTGCTGTAGAATATTTGGCACTGAGGAGACAGAAGGGCTTGTTCCAAATACTAAGGTTCTTATCAGTGTAACTGAAGGTAGGACTTCCCATTAAAAAAAAAAAAACAAACCAAAACCAAACCCAAACAAAACCCAAAAAACCAAACACAAAAAGCCAAACTAAACACCCCCAAACACTTTAGAATCAGAAATTATTTATTTTCACACTTCGAGCTCCAGAGCGAGCTCCAGTCATTTTGGTTCCTCAGAGAATTGTGCAGAGAGAACGTGAACCATATACTGACAGAAGTTGTAATAATGCATATAACAGTTGAGAGTAAGGCAAAGGAATGAAGAGAAAACAACATCAAAATTAAAGAACTTAAGGAATAGGCAGAGAAACAGGAGAAAATAAGGGTAGTCCTAAATGGAGGCACATGCACTTACTGTGAAGATTCAGGTCTTTGATAAATATTATGCCTGTTTCTACAGCAGTAACTTAAGAAAAAAATGGTCTGCAAGGTGTCACTTACATGTTTCCCTTCAGTATTTTTTATTATATTGTTATGTGGGTTTTGGTTACTAGAGCAGGAGACTAGAAGCAACAAATCATCAGGATAGGATGTTTTCATGGGATATTTTGAATGTTCATAGAAGTACCTTAACATTTCTGTGGGCAAGACTTACACTTCAGCTAAACTGCACTTTTTTTGACCTTATCTGGAATAACTGTCTACAGTCAATCAAAATTAATACATTAATGACCGTAGCTAATACATACACATAAAGAAATAAAGTAAAATGTCCATAATACAGATCACACTGGGCATGCCTTCTCTATCACCAAGTACAGAAATTTAAAATGGGTACTATTTGCAGAATTTCTTAGAAATTGAAAGATGCAGTGCACAAAAAAATTTAGAAAAATCAATCTTGTGTTAAATATGAGTTGTTTTTTTCATCACTGTCCTGTGATATACTACAAACAATACCCCCTTCAAAAATACTAAAATACTACAAAAGATTTTGTAGTTACAAGTGAGAATATTTTGTTATTATGAAGCTATTTATTCAAGTAAACTAGAGAATTAGGTCACAAAGCAGAAGCCATGTGTCTCCATCCTTTGGACATGCTTTGCTCTTGAAAGTGCTACCATTTACCTCAACATTTGCAAGTTTAGGGTATCTTTTCCTTGAAAGCAAATTGAAGATGATGAATCTAGCTGAACATTTATGCACCATCAAGCAACAGGACTGACATAAATTATCATATATTCATTAAGTAAATTAAACATGACACCTTCAGGGCTGTGACTTAAAAGTGCTATAATGCAAATGAGATAGATACAAAGAAAGTTAGTGGGATAAGAGCAACAAATGCTCTACACAGAAATAAAGTAACCCTGTCATATGGCGTAGAAGGTAGGTGACTTCCAAAATTTCATTAGAAGCTTCTCTGACTCTTCAGACAATTTTTTTTTTTTAAAATCATGCTCCACCTAACTGGAGAGTAAGCACGAACACTTTTGTTTAGAAAAAACTTTCATTATTGCTTCAGATCTACAAGTTGTTTTCTGAACTGTTAAACAAAAAGTAGCCGTTGCCAGGGTAGTGTTGGCCAAAACAATTGCAAACTCTGCAAAACAATTTCACGAGCTCTGGAGGGATTTGTCTCTGGGATGTAATAGAAATAAAACAATCCACAACCCTTGCCTGAAAGGAAAAACTAAAAAGCTTGCAGAGGGGGAAAATCAACTTCTTCCCTTCTTTTAAAATAATCATATATGTTTATATTAAAGAGTTTTGCCAGCTGCTCCAATTAATTGCCAGTTTAGTCTTCTCTGTAAGATTTGCTTCCTGAAATCAGTTTAAAATTTTACTTTGCTTAAAAAACCAAGCAAAAACCAACAACCAACTCTAAAAGGTAAGTTTCTGGATTTGTGCCTGCGAAGACCAGTGTCAGATTGCCATCTGATAGAGAAAAGAAACGCTGTATTTATTGTTTTCAACTTGTGATGTCTCTATGCTTCTTGGAGGAGACTAATGTGATTTGTTTGTTTGCTTTTTAATGTATGGGACAATATATACAAAATGAACGAGAACAAATTGGAAAGAAAGTTCCTTTCACTAAAACTTATTGGTACCTTAGGACATGGCTTCAATGATCATGGAAGTGCCCCAGAAACACCTGAGTTAATGCTGACTTAGTTCAAGAACCTAAGTACGTGTAGTTGCATGGGTATGGTTCTGCATCTGAATTTACCTTCCTAGCTGAGATTTTACTTACTTGATTGGTGCGACAGTAGTGTCTACATACTTCTGAGACCTAAAGCAAGGAACGTCCTTAGGGTTTACTAGTAAATCTTATTTTACCAGCTGTTTAAAGCTTGCTCAAAAGTTTTTGCACTTAGATTATGCACTTAAAAGCACAACTCCCCATTGGAGTGCATGGGTCATAAAATCCCAGCATCTGCAATTGTAAGCAGTCAAATCATATAATCCCTCTCATAAATATTGTGCATGTGGGGAAGGGGAGATTTATGAAGAGTCAGTGCATGAGTGGAGTGATTCACTGTATCTGCCGCCAATTGTCCTATGGAGCTGGCAAGAAAATTGGGTATCAAAACTTGGATTTTTTCCTTTAGTTATCATATTAATGTGTCAGAATTTTCTAGCAAAGTCATTGCTGTCAGGGTAACAGTTATTATAGTGTGTTTTGTAATGGGAATCTAGATATGCTTTCTGAGATATTTTTATGAGCTTCTGCTCCCTTTTATAAATTTCTGTCTTGGTATGTTATCAAGGTATGCTATCAACTGCTTGAAATATTTGCTTGCTTAAGGTCTGACTGCAAAACAAACACTCAAGTCCACTGTTGTTTCTGGCAGGAATCTGACTAAATTGATTAGGATACACATCGGCAGACATGTCATCCTATATGGAGTCACTTTTACACAAACAGCCTTTTATACCATACTCCTGTGCCTGAGAATTAAGAAATGTAGTTAATCTCTCCCTGAGGGGCTGTAAAAATAATTAACTTTAGATTGTGTAAAATAGAAAGGATTTTGAAAAGCCACAGGAGGTTATTAGCCAGTGTTATTTTAAAATTATTTTCCATTTCACTTTGGGATGAAGGTTCTATTTGTAATGTCATTTAATAAGGCAGAATGCTTTCTTTTTGACACATGGCGACAGAGTATGGGAAATTGAACAAGACTGGCAGGTCCCTGAGAAATGACAATGGGGATTTGTGTAAATGAAGATGATTACGCTGAAAACTTGTGTCAATGAAAACAAGATATATTTAAAATAAATTTCCAATGGACATAACTAGTTCTTTAACCTGAAAAAGATCTCATTTTTGGATGGAAGATTAGCTTGCAATAAAAATTTATACTTTAAATTGCAGGCTGAAGAATTTGGTCAAATTACTGTTTTTTTTCTTTTAGAGACAAATATAAGTAGCCATTTCCGGCTTCACATGCTAAGTGTTTCTAATATACAAATCCTGGATATCATTGTGAACTTCCTGAGCACATCATAACTGAAATTTTGCATTCTCTATTATGTGTGCATTGGAAGACTCAGTTATTAGAATTTATAGGCATCTTTCAAGCTGGGTATGGATTTGATCTCCAACTGTAAAGTATGGACATCAATGACCACAAAAGTTCACTGTTGCCTTTGGGTCTTTTTATTTTTTTTTTCATATATTGCAGATGAGTCACGCTTGCTTTGCCTGTGCTTCAGTAAAAAGAAGCTTTGTAACTAGTACGGTCAAGCTAAAGCCAAGTTAATAAAAATTTCTGAATATATGAATCTATAGGATGGGGATGCACAGTGGATCAGCTACTGCTGCCTTCATTTCCAGATGTGGCTGTGGAAGAAGGTAATGCAGCCATTACCTTCTGAGTACAGATGGATAGCTAAGATACTCAATTCGGATAAGGGACACCAGGGTCTGTGCCTGCTAGGTTTTAGATCCATTTGCACGTTTCCCAGGAGAGAGGTCGCATGGCAGCTGGAAGAGTTGTAATACCTATGGCAGTTTAGGATGATGTCTGTCTGTGCTTGCTGTTCATTTCTCACGTTCCTTTTGATCATTTACTCTATGACTAATAAACCAGATTCGGTTAGTGATTCTTTGGAGACATTGTAATATGAAACTATCGTCGGCATGCGCTTGAAATTATTCCAGAGCACGTGGTCAGGGGTTATACGGATTAAAGATGACCCTGGAATGTCTGGAACTATAAGAACTCGATGTGTTTCTCTGCTTCTGAAGGAAAAACTTGTGCTGCAAAGCACTATAGAATAAAACATGGTATAGTTTCCCAAATAGATGGGGGATAGTGGGTGATCACTCATTTTTATTTAAATTTATTGCTCACAGGAGTTTTGATGATTATATAAAACCACTATCATCAGGCTAGATATAGATCATGACTTCTTTTATAGTAAAAGTTAAAGTGCTTCTTACCAAAATGCATCTAACCTGTCCTGCTAGGAAGTTCATTAAATAATACAGTGTAATGTATTTGATTTATTGAGTAAGTAATGATTACTTACTTCATAACAGACTCTTAGGTAATTAATGAAATCTGCTGCAGAAGACAACACACGATCCCAATTGCTCATCTGCCTCCTTAAGTTCTGCATGCGGTGTGAAAGAAGACAGAATATGGGCATAAACATCTGATCTACTACTGGAAAATTTTATAAAGACTTAATAAGTACCTACCTCTTGAGAAATTTATAAAAATAGTCACACATTATGAAAGGCAGCGTGGGGGAAGGGGATCGGGGAGTGCGAAAATGACATTAACTGAAGAGAGGGAATATCCCTCCTTTTTATTCCGTGCTTTTAGCCATCCATCAATATCAGTGCTGGCTTTACATAGTAACAGTGCTATTAATATTCATCACTGCATTGCTTTAAATTTGCAGATAAAATGAATTGGCTGGGAGAGACCAAAACCACCCCCCAAGTACACTTGTGCACTTCTTATTTCAATTACAGATCTGAAGAAAGCACTGGCATCGCATAGAGAAGAGCTTTTAAAAGCAAGTCCTACATATAGCTAATGGAAATTTTTGATGAATTTTTAAACGTGCCATTTACTGCCTGAGGAGTGAGTGGTGGGGAGATAGTGATCAGACAACAGTTTACTCTCCCATTTACTGGTAACATCAGACTGAGACCAAAAAATTTCCTGTGAAACTTTTGAAGACCAAAGACACATATTACATGGGGATAGTCAGCTTATGGGTTCATGAGTGAGAAGCAACTTTTGAGCAATTTCAGCTACAGAGAAAAAAAAAAAAAACAAGAAAACAGCTAGAGAATGCTGCTGATTAGCATTACCTCGTCACCTTGTTATCGCCATACACGTTCAGCCCAGTGACATCTTGTAACAGAGCAGGAGGACCGTTGCCGTATCTTTCTTATCAACTGCTCCCAAAGCTCCCCAGCTACATGGTAAAACTTCGGAGTCATCATCAGACCGTGAACACCCTCTGAGAAGCGAGATCCTCACCAGAAGACACTTACCAACTTTCCTCAAGCCTAGTGAGCCCGAACCCAGAGCCTCCAGATTCCATGGCTCTTTAAGAAGGTAGTCCACTCTCCCTCTTCCCCTTCCATTCCTGCACCTGAGAATGGATTATATTAAGAATTAAATTAAATCGATTGATTCTAGGATTGGAATTTGGTTTGTGGGATATTGTTTTCGTAGGCGATGCTTCAGTTTTAACTTGGCCGTCCCCCTGCTTGAGGGACACGGTATGTCAGCATCTCATTCTGCCAGTACTGCCGTTTTCAAGAAAACAGTGATGACTTTTGAAGGCACTTCTTGCTGGAGGAGTGTAGGAAAACGCATCTGAAACAGCTAGCATGTGAGTGCAAAATCAAACTGCCTGTTTGGCATCAAATCCCCAACTGGATACCCTTATTCCATACCTGGAGACTTTCTGTCAATTAAAAATTAGATTAGTCCACTGTAATGGATGTGGGGTGTGGAGAGATATTGTGAAGGAGCTGTTCAGCAAGAAGTATGACGTGCTTACAGTTTTGTTTCTTTTGCGTGGGTGATTAGCCAGGAGGTTTCTGTTCACTTACATTTCCACTGAAAATCTGTACTTCAAAATCTGAAAATGCAGACTTCCCATAATGTCTTTCCATTTTAACCTGGTGTCATGTAAGACAAAGTTACTGCTGAACTTGTTATTGATTCTGTGTTGTCCTTGAATCAGATGTTTTCACAGTGCCAAAGAAGCAGAAACTGGATTATTTGGCCAGGAAAACACATTTCTGTAGAAATAACAGTGGTCAGAAAATTTGTAGTTAGTTAAGTAAGATGTAAGTTGACCGTAAAGCCGGGTTCCTAAGTACTGTTTTGTCTTATCACAAGCCTGAATATATTTAAGGAAAAGAACTTCTTTTTCTTACAGGCAATGCATCTTATACACTCCTATTTATACTGCGGGTTAAAGAGTAAATTAAGAGTTAGGATTTTCATCCCTTTCTCCTTTTCTTCCTTATAAAAGATGGAGGAAGGTAGCAACAAATGTTTAGGTTCAGCTTCTGGAAAACCGATGAACTTGTTCTTTAGGATATCCTGTGGCTTTAATCAGAGGATCACTCGATGCCCACATTGATCATTAGATCAGACACAGCTTGCATGTGTGTACGCATGCTGCTTTCTATAATGGCACGAAGGTCGCAGCAGTTGGGTAGCATATGCTGCTAGTCTGCTGCATGGTTACAGTGAATTTGCCCATTAAAGCCCTACATAAATAAAGCTCCATGGTGATTGATGGGGTTGGACATTTTCTTACAACATATGGCTCTGGATTTCCAGGTATCTTGATGATTTTTTTTTTTTTTTTTGACAGTTGAGAAAATTAATCTAGTTCTGATTCAATTCATCCTGTTACCATAGGAGAAGCTGTGAAAGATTCATAACCTTCTGTAGGGTTAAACTATATCGATAGCTGAGATACCGTGTCACTGCGAAAATACCTACCTGGTGTTTTTCTGAAGTTGCTTTTAAAAATAATAGGAAATATTATTTGAATTCTAAATGAGATTTAAAGCCAAGCCTTTGTAAGAATTAGGAGTCACTTGTGTTCATTAATGTTTCCACATAATTTTTATACCATTTTAGTTGTTCTAAATTATGGTATGAATTCTGTCCAAATTCCAATTTTGCTAATAACTGTATTCTTATTTCTTAAGTACTTCTCCCTATATTTTTTCAAATGAGAGAGGTTCTTCTTCATTTTTTACTTGTAATTGTTCTGCAGTATTGTTATGAGTACTTTACTAAACTTTTGCCTTTATTTCAGGATCAGTACAACAGTTTTTGATGTCTTGCTCTGCACTTTCTGAAGTCCTTTGCAGAGAGTCGAAATGAAAACATTATTTAAAATAAAATCTCAGTGATCTGTAGCAATATAATTTGATAGTATTTTATATCTGCTTTGATTCATTTAATTTTCATTTTGCCATGAATAATCGTTGAATGATAGCACTGTCCGACGCTGAAGTACTCAGTTTTCTAGCTGACTCTGAGTGCAGACTTTAATTTCCCCAGAGAAGGGAGGACGCTATGTGCACCCTGACGGGTTCTGGCTGTGACAGTGCAAATGGGTTTTCAGCTCTTCTTCTTCACCAGCCTACAGAACTGTACGAATCATGGGGGACCAGTGCACAATAAGCAGGGAAAATGTGGGACAGGAGGAGTGTAAGTGTCAAGTATGCAGTCAGCTGTGACAAAAACCATTTAGTTAAATTGTAAAATGTTATCTGCAGAGGTAGAAATTCATGTCTTGGCTATAACTAAAGTTGGTCCTACTGCCTGGCGTTTATGCTGATTAGAAACTCGTAACGGTAATTTCTTTTAAATTAACGATCATCTGGAAGACTGGTGGTTGAGTCTCTGATAGGGACACAACTAGCCTGCCCAGCAATGCTTAGACCTTTTAATAGAATATGGATTATTTTTATGGATGCTACAGTTTCAAACTGGTATCCATAAGGCATAGCTAGAAGCCAGATTCCATTACTTTAGCTCTTTTAAATGCCTGCGTGATCTGTCTGCATTCTCTCTTACCGGTTGTGGGGACTATGTCAGAGCAGCCTTTTTTCCTGCTTCTAAAATCTGAATTTGTTCCAAAATACTTCAGAGGTCTGTGGTTTAGTACTTTTGCCCATGCTGGGGTGGCAGGGGGTGGGGACAGAGAGGGGATAGAACAAAAGGCTGGTAGAAAATCTTAGCCGTGACAAATAAGCGACTACATGAATCAACTTCTCTCATCCTGACAGCAAACAGGGCTTCCTGGTTCAAGTATCCACCTTTGCCTTTTTTAAGAAAAGCGGAAAGAGAGTCAGACTTTGATAATACTGCACTGAGCTCTGAGGCTCATCTTACTGTAAATTTTTGAAAGGCCACAGAAGGCCACGGTTATGTTAAGATTCAGTGAGCCTTACTCAAGCAATGAGAACGTGAACTAATAACCCGGCGCTAGCCTATCCTAAAAAGAATGGACTGTCCTGCTGCCTTCAAAGCTTAAGAGGTTCGAAGTGGTTATTTTCAGCACGGTAGGGTTTCCTTTTGCACAACAGCAAACATGCAGTTACTGCACAGTGACAGAAGGATGGGTGCTCATTGAAAATAAAAAACCAATGAAGAAATCAGCACCAGTTTGGGGCTCAACTGTGCTTACTCCATCCTCTACTCAGCCGTCCCCCTCCATCCCTACACGCGCTCTGTTCCTCCGCTGTGCCCACTTACACCATCAGTAACTGCGTCACCCGTTGCTACCTCGCCACGCAGACGTATGGTTTAGGATAGATAGAGCTTTGGAAATGTAGGCTCTGCTGCTCAGGTGGAGTGAGGGTTGCTCCCAGTCCAGGAGGAAGGGGAAGAGTGGTTTTTGTGACTCCAGATCACAACCCCTTTCCCAGTGGGACAGCGTACCCAAACTCGAGGCTTGTGGGACGCCCGTCAGTAAGCCTGCTTTTTAAAGGATTGTACTTGGCGTTTAGACAGATACTCCTGTATATGAATCTCAAGGTCGTTCAGACTTAACAAAGTACATCTCACAGTAGTCCTGAGAGCAATTATCAAAGTTTAAAGTTTCAGAAGTATTTACTGGCTGCGTGTGTCTGTACTGAACTAATTGTGGCTTTATTTTGAGAATTGCTGAGTACCCACAGATTTCTCTGCAGATAGTAAAAGCAGCGAGTATTTTGTCCCCGGTGCAAGGTATATAAAACTGCAACATTGTTATGCCATCAAATTACTATTTTAAAATGATCTATAAAGATAACCTTAGAAACGTCCTTGTCTTGCCTCCTTTAAAGCAGTGTTTAAATGAGGAAAAACCTGTTTGCGGTTCAAATGAGAGTACTTTTTCCCTGCAGTGAAAAGGTATCACTACTCCTTGTACTACCTGCAGGACGATACACCTCCATTTGGTAATGAGAAAGCTTTTGTTATACTCAGTATTTTGGTTAAAAGTGAGGTGTCTGCCTCGTGCAATTGATTCTTTGCATGTATTTCAGAGTGAAATTGTGGGGAGGGACTGCTACTGAGACGGGCCAGTGTCATTTCAGCTGTTTTAAATCAAAATTTGTCTTTAACAGAAGGGAAAAAATGAATACCATGTATTACAATACAGTAGTACAGTTGCCTGTTGTTTCCATAGCACCTTGGAAAACAAGAGAACTGAAATGGCACGTCGAGTATGTTGGGCAATAGGTGCGGCCAGAGAACAGTGAGCCAACTTGGTTTCTGAGCGGTTATGGTACAGAAGACAACTAGTAACAATACCAGGTTTACTCCTTACACCGCAGAGTGCTTACTATTGCTGTATATGCATGGTAATTTGCGTTCACGCAGCGGCAGCGTTGATCTAAGGTGATCGGTGCAAATGTCCGTGCTGCGGCCAAGGATGCCGGCCGAGTTCGAGAGCCATAGGACAGTGTGGAAGGAAGAACCAGCAGCTTGGCGAGGCTTGGATGGCTCGAGTTCGGTTCCTGTCTCTGCAACAAGTTCTCTTTGTCGTTTGAGACAGGTCGTCTTGGCTCGTTTGGCTCTTTTCCAGGGGCGGGGGGAAGCAGCCATTTTGTCTACTCCAGGGGCTAGAATGTATTGTCATAATAGCATGATCATAGAATCACACAATCATTTAGGTTGGAAAAGACCTTTAAGATCATCGAGTCCAACCGTAAACCTAATACTGCCAAGTCCACCACTAAACCATGTCCCTAAGTGCCACATCTACATGTCTTTTAAATACCTCCAGGGATGGTGAC
>JAVJGG010000032.1:24777695-24812741 GCA_035590195.1 Aviceda cuculoides
CCCCAGGTCCTTCTCTGCCGGGCAGCTTTCCAGCCACTCTTCCCCAAGCCTGTAGCGTTGCGTGGGGTTGTTGTGACAGAAGTGCAGGACCCGGCACTTGGCTTTGTTGAACCTCATACAATTGGCCTTGGCCCATCGATCCAGCCTGTCCAGATCCCTCTGTAGAGCCTCCCTTCCCTCAAGCAGATCAACCCTCCCTCCCAACTTGGTGTTATCTGCAAACTTACTGAGGGTGTGCTCAATCCCCTCATCCAGATCATTGATAAAGATATTAAACAGATCTGAGCCCTGAGGAACACCACGTGTGACCTGCCACCAACTGAATTTAGCTCCATTTTTTTTTAAACAAATGAATAATAAATTTCACTTATTTATTTATTTGTTTATTTTCTCCAGAGCTGTCCTTGGCAATCTCAGGGTGGCCCTAGATGACATTTTTCAGAGGGAGTTATGCACAGTGCGGAGGGTTTATCTCACTTAATGTCTGCCTAACAGAACACTGGATCTAATTGACTCATAGAAACTTGGAAGCTAAACTTACATCTTACATGTATGTAGTAAGTGTCAGGCATGACTGATCTTGACAGCACTGTCTTTTTAATCCTCCTCTCTATGATGCTTTATGTTACATGGTTAGTATCCAGCTCTTGATCTCAGAGCCTTATTGTGACAGTCCCTTCATCTATTCTCTGTCAAAGAGAATTGCGTGGTTATGGGGACATCTCCGCTTAACAATTTTCTGGGAGTGGACACTTAGATTTTGCAAAGCAAAACAGCTGCTGCCTTGAAGAGGATGCTTTTCAGCTGGTTGGCGCCTGGCACTTCTCTCTCTTGTATGTGAAATCTTCTAGGATGGGTTTTTACTGCTGAGGTAAGAGTTTGAAATGTTTTGTGCTTCCATTCTCTGGCAAACTTTGCTTACCCCCCCCCTCCCCAGCCCCAGCCACCCCTGGTCTCACAGAAAGCAGGGGCAAGATTTGGAATTGCATAGAAGTTTGTACAAGTTAGGGCTAGTTCACTCTGAGACAGCAGAAAAGAAAAAACTGGAGCAGGAGTGATGGCCTCAGGAAACAAAAGAGCTGTTTTCTTGAGCTGTGATATTATATTTTTTTCAAGCCACAGATAGTGGCATAGGTCCTGTCTCCTTCCAGCCCAGACTCCAATTTTTTTTTTTCCTTAATCCGCAGGAGAATGCATTGTTTTAGCTGCTGTCCAAACCAAATTCAACTAGAAAACTAGGATAAAACTTAACATTTAAAAATGCAAATTTTAATAGGAAGCTGTACTTTAAATACTGAAAGATCTTTTCCCTAGCTGAGGAATTTCCAGGAGGTACAGTAAATGCAGGCCTCTTGCAAGCATATTCAGACTAGATTACCACTCTGCTGTAAAAGCAAAGCTCCTGATCATAGAAAAAAACATTTTTCCCTTGTAAAACTGTTATGTATTTGTTAAGACTAGACAATAATGTAAGACAGTTTTGACTAACTAGGCACATTACTGAAGGTGATAACGTAATTAGGCCATGGTTGTCAGAGGCTGATACAGTAGCTAAAGGGAAAATGGTTTCATTTCTCCGTCTGGATCATAGAGGGAATTTGAAATCCTGCTGCTTCTTCTGATGAATCAAATTCACTATAGGCGCTCACCTAATGTGCAACTAGTTAGCAGAGCATTTCAGCAGGGTCATTTGAGGTGTCCCATAAGAGCTTTCCCAAGGAACATAGTTCTAGCTCACAGCATAGCTTATTGAACATTTTCTAAATGATCAGACTTCCACAAAAGGTTGAACAGAGTGTTCATGGTCTGTAAAGATCCTGTTTGATCATCAGTGGTTCACTAATTCAGGTCCAATCCCCATGGAGATTAACTTGAAATTGGTTTGTAATTCTAGGGAAACAGCACAACTCAGTGTACTCTAAATCTGTAACCAACTAATGTTGCTTCTTCAAATGTACACATCCTTCTTAATAGATTAAAAAATGTCCTATTTAGTTTTGGACATTAACAGCTGTCTTATCTCTAATGCACTACTGTGAGTAAACCCAAAGGTTCATGCTAATTAGAAAAGGATGTTGTGTTTGTATGTGTATTAGTTTCAATTTTGTGTTTAACCTCCCTAGATTCCTCAATGTTGATGTCAAAAAGGCGCTTTCTTTTAGTCTGACTTCTTGAAACTACACATCCTAATATTTATCCTCATGTTATATTGCACACAATCCCATTCCTTTAGCAAGTAATTAATGTGAGGCTGTGTTACCAAACCCTGAGGTCTGTCACTCTTGCAACTGATTGTTAATTTAAAGCATGTTTTGTTCCTCGAATAATCTCTTTTGAAGAGAATCTCTCTGCCAGAGTTATGTACTGCTTTGTTTTCAAAGTAATCATCTACAGTCCAGATTTCCTTTGGGAGGGGAAAAACAAACAAACAAAAATGAAAAGCCAAAATAAAGAGCTGGAGCCAAACCCTTTCAAATTAATGAGTTAAAGACTTCTGACTATTGTACTGTTAACCGATGTCGAGGCATTAAGCTGCCTCCCATACTTTCTTTCCCCCCTTGTTAGTTAAAGCCTCTTTTTTATTTTTTAGGATCAGTTTTTACAAGTCTGATTTTTTCATCTTCATCAGAAATAATATGTTAAAGTTATTAAGCCAGCAAAGACTGAATAGATTTTTAGGCTTTTTTCACCTCCCAGTCCTGTAGCAAAAAAAGGCAGTGAGCATGAGATCATACCCTTTTAAGGAGAGAGTAATCTTTTTTCCAGTTCTAACAAATTTCAAACACATTTGAACAGAAAAGATCACATTTCTGTGCTGTAGGTAGATGGCTCCAGCATTATTCGTATGATTCTTTGTATATGTCTGTAGCAGCCATTTAACAAGAGCAGTGAGCCAGCTCTGAAATACAATAGCACTAAGGGCCAGCCTTTTATGTTTGTTTACTCATTTTTATGAGCCTTCCTCTCAGTTATTTGTTTCACAGGGCTGAACCATGCCAGAAGACAGCTCAAGAAATTCATCAAACTTTTTAAAAGAGAGGCCTGTACTGTTAACCTCGCAGAACCAGGATACTAGAGCTTTCTTATGGAACTTAAAATCTGTACTTTTTTACCACATGGCTGGTTAAAGACAGATCTCAGCTGCTGTGTATGCAAGCCTATCTCCATTGATTTTAGTAGGTCTCCACTAGCACGGATCTGTTGAAGATCTGTTCCAGAGAGCACAATTATCCTGTCCTGTGCACTGTTCAGGATAAGAAAAATGAGGCAAGATGAGTAAATGAAAGGGACAGCTAGTTATGGCATGTTAGGTGGAAGCAGCAGTACACATCACTGTAGTAGAAGTGTTCTTAGGGAAGTGTTCTTAGGGAGAAGTCACAGATAGAGAAACGGACAAGGTGAGGAGGCAGCTTTTTTGGTCTTTGCCTTGATCATGCTATATGGCATGGCAGACTACACTAAAGACTATTTTAAGTTTCCCAATTACATATTCCTTGTGGGATATGAGCTTTGCAAAGATCTTATCATACCGGATGCTGAATATCGCGCAGGTGAGCAAGATATGGTCTGTAAACAATAGCTAGATGAAAGAAATTTAATTTATGAATTAAAGATTTTGCAAATGAAGGTCACATGGGGGCCAGTGGGTATTGAGCCTAATTTTGCTGATCATAGAAAAAAGATTTGACAGGGAGATAAATTAACCATTGGAACATTTTCTCCATTGCTTCATTTCTTATATCATGATAGTCTTTCTGAAAAGCGAAACACAAATAAAAGTTATAAACCTTACTAACAGCTGTAGTCTTATTGCAGCAGTTACTTATCTGTAATTTTCCCACTTTCATTATGGAGAACATTAGAAAGCTACAACCTTATCTAGCTGAAATAACCCTAAAGTTGAGCCCACTTGTATAGGGGTTTCTATATTTAATTAGAAATATGTGTATAAATCAGTCCTCTCTGTGAACATGTACCCAGTAAAGTGAGTGTTGACTCTTCAGACACTTCTGAGTTTTTAAAAGCTAAGCAAAAAGGATGCAGTTAATGTGTTTATCCTTTGGGTCTAGAACCTTCTTTTTATGTGTTTAGTGTATAGTTCCATGAACAAAGGGATTGAATCATCCAGGTGCCAGTGTACTAGAAGTAATTAATACTTAGAGGGTAAGCATGGTTTGTCCTCCCATAAATTGATTTAATTTTCATATCCTGATTGGCTAGACTGGCTCTTCTGCAATCTCGCAGAATTTGCTATGGTTTTGATTTATTCTACAACACCCTTATACAATTCTAATCCTTATAGCTTTCACACATATGGAATTAGTTACAGATTTAATACCCTATTGATATAATTGAAAATAATTAATTTTCTGACATCTTTAAAAGAGAGGAGATCAGAGTTTCAAGTATTTTCCCACTGCTAATTCTCATTTAAGTATCATTTCTACTGCAAAGGTAAATCTTTTGAGCTTAAACTATGACTGATATCTGAAAAGTAATAGATGATAAATACGCATATTGTAGGCAGTTCTAAAATTTGTTTTAAACAAAAAGATTGTCTGCCAGTTTTATTCCTTTCTTTATTAAAACATTTTCTACAAAGCAATGCATTAGTACAATCAAGATGAACACACCAGCAGGTTGCTAGCTCTTCTGCACAATGGTGCCTCCTGGCTAAGTTAAACACAGCGCCATCCACAATATTATTTACAATGCCTTCACCTTTGGCTTGTGTCTCTGAATTTCAAGGAGGAAAGCAGTGTTTCTTAACAGTTCTGACTTAGTTCCTGGGTCAGATTTATAAAAGTTAACTAAATATATGGTGGGATTTTGAAGGATACCAAAATAAATAGTTCCTCTTAGAATACAAGGCCATTTATTCACGTAGATTTGAAGCGATCCTAGAGTATATGGAGACTTAGATGAAATAGCCTCAGAGCTGCTAGTAGTTATTGTTCAAACTCAGTATGGAGTATAGATGAATTAATCAAAAACTTGAAAAAGGCAAATTTGATACCTATCTTTGAATTTGGAAAAGGGAGAAAATTCAGGGGAATTTCAGAGTGGTCAGCTTAATGGCAACTTCCTGAAGCACACCAAAATTAATAACAGAGTATTTGTGAACTGTGTCAAAGCCAGCTTGGATTTAAGATTGTAAAATCCTTTCTGCAGGCATCATGCCTTGTACATAAGAAAGAAAAAGCAGGTGTCACGTATCTTGTAATTAGTGAGTTCTTTGTCTCATGACACCTTCTTAAGCAAGACAGAGAACCAGAGTCCTGAGAGACTGCTATAGAATCAACACAAAATTGGCTAGATAGCCATTTCCTATATGGCAATTATTGGTGGTTAACTGTCACAGTACTTAATGGGGGTTTCATCATGTTCTGTGTTATTTTCTGGGTCCATTTAATTATTTTTTTTAATTTATGATTGAACAAGAGTATTGATTTACAAAATTGGTAGATGAGTTGATACTTTGAAACAAGCACTCCAGTACTCCAAAGTGTACTTTGGCGGTCTTGATACGCTTCAAACTGATCTTAATAAAGGCTAGACAAGCATGGGAAGGCAATGACAGAAAGGTAGTGTGTCCTGCTTTTTGAAGTATTGTAATGACTGAAATGGCCTATAGAAATCTCTATATTTCTATGTCCTCACATAATTATATTCAGTTTAACTGACAAACTGAGAGATGAGATCTTTGGAGTCATCTGGAAATGGCTAAAATGGAGAAAACTGTTCCTGTTTTTTACAAAGTCCCAATGTAGGCAAAAGCAGTGAGCAATGAGCAGAGCATATTTTCCTAGAACAGTTCTGTACATCATTATGGAGAAGTGCATATGCTTTTAAATAAAGACAAAAAAACCTCTGCTTATATGCTGAAATTTGGTACACTGTATGTTTTGTACAATGAAGTTTTGCACTGAGCTCTAGTTTTTTTGGTTTTGATTTGGAATGTAGGATATTCTCTCCCGCTAGTTCTCAGATAGCCCACAGGCAGTAAAATTAGAAGTGGCCAACTCACAAGAAAACATACTGTAATTAAAAGCTGTTCTCTCTCAATTTCCTCTGTGGATTTCAGTAAGAAAAATGTTAAGAATAAACTCTTGAGCAAAGCTGATTTTCTATGGTTTTTTTCCATCTCTAAAGGTACAAAAGTCTTAATTTGTCCTTGACAGTAGTAGTAGAAACAGCTGTTCTTAATTGCAGAAAAACTCTCCTGGTATTTTCTTCTAGAAGTCAGACAAAACCAAACCCTGAATCTGCACACCTCTGAAACTTCATAAGTTTAGAGCTGCATCAGGCTGTGAACTTTGCATCTGGTCCATATCAATATAAGAAACTAATCTAAAAGAAAAAAAAAATCAAAGCTGGTTTAGAAGTGATGTGTATATTAAAACTCATTTAATTCATACTCTTTGAAGGTTATGCATTCCTCCCTATTCCAAGAGCCTAAGATTGTGCAACTTGCTCTCTGAGAAGTGAAGTTACCATAAGCAGTCTTAAGTTGCTGGGCACTTGAGAGGCAGGTAGTTTTGTCATAAAGAGTACAGGCAAATGTCTATGGATCATAACCTTCAAAGGGCTGTCCTAATGAAGTGATCTCGAGGACCGCAGTATGATTTTAATGATTTGCATTCTCTTGGCAGCTCTTGGTACCTGATGCTGTGGAAGTGCTTGCGCGTACTGCAGCCTGTCCATTGCAGTATAGAGTAAAGAGGCAGTGGAGATTGACCAGTGTTTATTGGCCTTGATGGGGTAGTATTCCTTGTTAAGAAAATGATGAAAGACTGGAAAGAGCTATGAAGGTCAAATCCTACATACTATATGTGTGTGTGTGTGTGTATTTTTTTCCTTCCTGGACTAATAAGAAGCTGTCCTTTCAAATACCTGTCTGTTCATCAGAACACTGGGTAGGCATATACAATCATTTGGGACTTAACTGCTGTTAGATCCAGGCTGCTATTCATATGTACTTATTTATTAATGACTTTTGTTCAAAAAGGCATAGTTAAAGAAGCCGTAGAGGTGGAAAGGGGGAGGTTACCAACTTCCCTTTGGTAAACCCACGCTTGATTAAGGTGAGCTGGATTTCCTTAGGCTAAACATTAGCCTACTTTATTCTGCCTGTGCTTAGTGCATACCAAGTATAGCAGAACCCAGCTGGGGGGAAATACAGGCTGTAAGAAAGATGCAGGGGGAGAGTCAGGCTGTAAGAAAACCCTCACAACCATTTCTATGAGTCTTTGCATGCAGATGGAGTAAAATTGAAGAGCTCATCCATATATGAGCAACTAGAAGCTAAACCAACATAAACATTCTTGCACAACTAATCAATGAACTAATATGTCTTCATTAGCAAGGTAGCATTTTGTGTTATTGATATTAAAGATCTACTTTTTTTGTTGGGTCTCACTGCAGTTGTTATTGATGAATAAAACCCCATGGGCTGAAACTGTTGTCTTTTAGAGAATATAATCTTGATTTGATGGTTTTATTTTTCTTGCATTGCCTCTAGCCACATCTCCTATTAAGCCATAAAATATTGAGTATGTATCATTTCACAAGTCTCAATTATGACTCATACCGGACACTGCATGTATGAGACAGTAGCAAAACGATGAAGCTATATTGGGGTATGTGTAACACTTAGGGTTATTTTAAGAATGGATTTTGACTTGTGTCATTCATAGTTTAAATATGACTTGTTCAATAACATGTTCAGTTGTAATTAGATAATTTAATGTCTACTGACAGGTCTTTTGTGACTGAGACCCAATTTTAGCTCTGCATACCAAGGAGCTTGCCAAGGAAAAGTAACCTCTTTTAGTCAGTAAGGAAGGATAATGGATAACTTCTGGAATTAAGTGAAAAATTGAATCCAGCTTCCTGTGTGCACTTTAGGTCCCACACTGGGATTACAGAACTAGCTCTGAACTGCTTGGCTGCTGACAATAAAGATTTTATGTGTGTCATGTTGAATTTTCAAAAAAGTTCTTGAATCAAAAAGGTCATTTTTACATTGAGTCCAGGCTGTTAGTTTAGGAATTTAAGTGCTTTGCACTGGCATGTCTTCTCTGTAGGACTCACATTTATATAGCCATTTTGGAGAAAAATTGTAATATACTAGTTTAAGGAAAGCGGAGAAAGAAAATAAGGTCATATGCAAACAGAATTTCAAAGTGTTAGCCTACTTTCCATCATTAAGAATTTATCCACTGCAGAGCCCTTATTGGCCAGATGCTTGCTTGCCAATGAGTTCACTATAAGAAGAATTTTATAAACATAGGAATCATGTCATTTCATTATATTATTATATATTAATATCTATGTATCTATAAGCAATGCATAATCGGTATCTTTACCAATGAAGGTGTTTCTGCCCTTGGCATGAGACAGCAAATAAAAGTAAAGATGCTTTTTCATGTATTCTACATTTTTAAAATATTTATATGCTGTCTTCTGTGGCACATAACCTATTGCATTATAGGTCATCTTTTCTGTAGAGTGTTTCATTTTGAGAACTGCTTGACTGTGGCATGTAATCACTGGGAGCAGACACAGGAGACCCTTACAAAAAGGAAATGCCATCATTTCTAATCTGTGCATATAAATGGATCATGCAAGACTTAAGACCTGTATGAATATCCACTTTGAAAAATTTTGAAAATCTATATTAAGAGCTTCTTCATTTTAACATAGCATGCTCCCACAGAGACTTTCTGCTATGCTCTATTAATGAAGAAAAGCTTCATTAATCAAGATATAGTCTGAATTTTTGAAAACATATTTAAATTAAATACTTGGTCCTGCCAGGCTGTATTTTCTAATGTATTTAGCTAGAACTGTGTGAAACTCCCAGTCAAGAGAAGATCAGTTGGTCTTAATGCCACCTTCAAAACAGGGCGTGTTTAACTTTGAATTTTAGGTTCCTTTTGGTATGAGACAGATTTACAATCTTTCTATTTGTAAAGGATTTATATATTTTATATAAAACTCACGTGTGTACTGATGGGAAAATATTTTCTTTGAAATTCCGCTGTGTGAATTCCACAAGAAAATAACCAGGAAGCCTTGTGATGTGATATTGTAACCAGACTCTCACTTAACTACTCATTTGTCTTTTGACTTGGTCGTGGGAACAGTAATTTACTAATCTAATTCAACGCATTTGTTGCCTTTAGAGATCAATCCTGCTCCAAGCAAAGTCAATAACAAAACTTTATTGATTTTTACCGGGACCAGATCAGCCACTGTACACATGGCTGAGACCTTATACCATTATATTTTTTTGTATAATTGCTGAAATATTAGCCAATGTTTTTGTCCAGCACAGATCCTGACATACTTGGTAAAATGAAATTCAGAAGGCAGCTGACTTCTCCAAAGAGCTGTAAACAGGTCAAACATACAGCCAGGATTTCCAGTCCACTGAACCAAAATACATAGGAGGGCTTGACTATGAATGTGACATGAAGAAGCAATTATCAAGTATATTATATACTTGATAATTATTGCTTTCAACTACTTAAATGACTAATTTTTCTTTCCCAGGCATAGATAAGGGCTGAAGTTTTCAGAAGAAATCAAATATATTGTAAAACAAGTATTTTGGGGAGGAAGTCTAATTTAGTACAAGAATGATCACCCTCTTTGCCAAGAAATAGGAACTGTCTTACAGTCCATGCTACCGAATGTACTGTACATCCAGATTCTTGTTGGAATATATATGATGAAAAAATGAGGGACTGAAAATTTGTTCATGGTGTCAATGCCATGTCCTTCTCGTATTCTGTCTCTAGATCCATTGTAGGATTTGGCAACTAGCACAGAACTGTTCTAATACCCATCAGTTATGTTTGTAAAAGCATTCACAGTAATACATACAATTATTTGGGAGCTCTTAATCTTTACAATTTAGACAGAAAGTCATAGGCAGAGATGCACAAGAGTCGATAAGGAAACTGCTGGAGGATGTTAAGTGAAATTCAAATAGATCAAAGTATGTGGTGGATAGCCTGAGTTAACAGGAGATGCCTAAACTGTTATCTCAGCATACAGAGCTGAAGAGGAAAAGGACTATCAGTAAAACATTTCTTAAGATAGACTCTCCCTGTTGGGATTGCTGTGAGAGGAAAACTTGAGATGGTAATTAAAAACTTTAAACAAAGAATATGCAAAATACAGAGAAAAGCATGTAGTCTGGGAATTGAGTCAATGAGAATGCATACAAAATGAGATTTGTCTACAGTCTAGCAGCTTTTATCTGAACTGCTTCAGCTCTGTATAAATGACTGGGAAGTGATTCATGAGCCATTCTGAAGTTTCTGATCAGGGCCTTATAGAATGAACAACAATGCAGAACCTCTGTGTCTTCAAACAACCCTAGGTTTAGTAAACTGTAAGGATTATACCCCCCCCGAAGGTCTCATATGCTGTTTCAGTTTAATTAGGCTGTTAAAAAACCCCAAAACTGTTCTTGACATTTATGAATATATAGCATTCTGTGGTTTTTTTGTGTGAAGCAAATTCATAGCTTCAGCCTGTCTTCAGGTTTTTTTGTGTGTGCAGGTAAACTGTGTTTGAAATTCCACTTTCTTTTATAGAAATTAGTTGAACACAGTAAAATATCTCTTCTAAATAACATTTTAAATATAAAGGCCTTGTTAATGTGTGGCTAAATATTGTGAGAACTAATCTATTAAGAACAGAACTGGTAATTTCTTTACTAGAGAATCCTACAGCTTTATCACATTGTGCTACGTTAAAGTAATGATGCATCAAGCTCCCCATTAGTGAGCAAGAAACCCTTAGGGCCATTGAAATGAAACAACTTCATGTACAGAGTACCTGGCAAAAAATTACAAGGCTAGACAAGAAGAATGTTGCTACGCTGGAGGTCTGTAACCACAGTCTCCAGGAGACATGAGACCTTGCCATACAAGAGCAGTTGTTATGGACAGTTCTTCCTTGTAGCAAAAAAATCATCTGTCTATTTAAGAATATGCGCTGTGTTACCTAAGCAATATAATATATTTGTAAATTTATATTTGAAAGAGTCTGCACAAGACAGCTTTATTAATGTATTTCAGCATGGGATATTGAAAAAATTCCTCAACCTCTTAATTAAACCTTTGATGTGCAAAGTCCTTGTTTCATAATTAGAAAATACAGTTGTTTAATAAACAAGTTGATAATAAATAAATAAATGTCAAAATGTCAGAAGATATATTCTGGAAAGATTTCTGTACAATTAAACTGGTAGATTTAACACAATTAATGAAGAACGTAGATATCAAAGTTTGTTGAAAAATCATTTTTGTAAAGAACTCTAACAGGTCCTTTTGTCAGTTTATTTGCTTCCACACTTGGAACTGCCTGGCTTCCCAAAGAAATGGAGGTAAGTTTTCACAAGCCAAGTTATGACTATAAAGATTAACATTATTTTATTTGCTGTAAATAAATACATAGCTTTATCTTTGAATCAGAGAACAAGTTACAATGAAAATAGGTAATTTCTGTTTCTCTCTCAGGTTTCAATCCTAAAGCATAATTAGCAAATGTGTCTGCCATGGGATTTCCTTGTGAAATTTCAAATATGCCAGATTTTTAAAGAATAAGATTTGTGCTGCTAATTGATTACATGAGTCATTTTATGTGTGGCGGTGAGCAGGAGACAGAAATGGAACATTTTATGAGGAAACATAACACAAGAATGCAGATATTTTCTACACTCTGATCGTAGAGCAAGACATAGAAAATAAATAAACAGTATGAAAGAAAAAGTAAGTGTGAGGACTTAGCTACTATGCATCCTGTACAGGTCAAAACTGTACTCAGGTCTTTTTTTGTGGGTTTCCTAAATATTTTGATACTGTGCATGAGGTGACATTGCTGGTAATTTATCTTTTCATTAAAACATTATCTCCCACATACCCTGCTAGGTATCTGTATGTTATCCTTCATTGCAATTAAAGTTATATTTGTAGAGCTAGTATTTGTAGAACTGTATATGTTCTGTACATATATAGTATAGAGCAACTGTATATGTCGAACAAATAGGCATGTGCAAGAAAAACTGCAGCTTCAATTATTTTTGCTTGCCTTATTGCTTCAGCTTCTGAAGACAGAGGAGCTGACTGACTATTGAAAATTACTCGAGTGGTAGATTGAAGTGGCAATTACTCTTACATCCTTGACTGGAGTTTTCTCTCATGCTCCTTTCTAGCAACTAGTATGTTTCTTTCATTGTTGGTTTACAGCATGAAAATTCATGTCAAGAGACAACATATTGTAGTTTTGGAAGCGCAGCATTTCTGTGCTGACACATCAGTTATTTTAATGTTACATACTGAATTAAATTATTATTATCAATATTACTTTCTTACGCCTCTATCAGAGGCAACATAGATTCCTGTGTTAATGTACGTATTAATATGTACACCTGAAATATGCTGTCAGATGTTGCCTGAGGTTATTTACCTCTTAAATCCTAGGGCCTGAAGTTCATAGAATTGTTCTCTCTTAGGAGCAAGTTACAAACTTTTGTCAATAGAAGTAGGACCTACCTGGTATGATATTCTCCTTCATGGGATCCTGAGTTTAAATTAAAAATACCACTAAAATCAGAAGGAGCAAGCCTATGAGTAACAATGTGTAGGGACAATATGTTTTGATTCTGCAGTCCTCTCTTAATGAGAGCTTTATAGCCAATAGTGAATTGTAGGGAGAAAAGTAGGAATTGGAAAGTCTCTGAAGTCAGGTGTTTGTATGATTACTGTTATTTTCACCAGGATCTGTGGTTTAAATACCAGAACAGTAACAGATGTGTTACCATCTTTAAATTTTACAGCTTTGTTTATAATTTCACTTTGTTAAGATTTTTATACTTTGAAGTACATCGTACAAGTGTATGTGGCATAACTATTACTAGAATTACTTAAAGGGGATTTAAAGAATTCTTTTCTTAGGCATTTCCTACAGGGAGCCTTTCAAATTCACTTTACTTACTCCAAACCTTTTCAATTTCTGCTTGTATAATTTTACAAGAAATATGACAAATATGACTGTTTTCCCAATGTTTTATGTCCCTAATGAGGAGCAAAAGGTCAAGAACTTTGGGACGGAGGGGGAAGCCAATTACTCTTGCTACCATGCTTTGGAATACTGTTTGCAACTTGTGCTTATTTTCTACCAGCAGGATTACAGGACAGTTAATTTCCCTAGAAACTTTATGAGGCTCAAAGGATTGTTTTTTGTATTTTTTTTAAATGTTTGTGATTCTTGCTTGAAAGAGGCTCCACTGTATTCCCTCTGTATATATGTGCATAGCATATGTCTGAAAAAAAAAAAAAGCTCTTTAGAATATTTAGAACTTGAGGGTTAGATTATTTTTAAGGTCATTAGGTGCTTTAAGCTACAGATAGATGTCTGACAGATTTTCAAAAGCGCTTATATGCGTACCTCACCAATAGAGCTGATATGCCTAGCCTATGAGGTATTTGTTAAAATCCTAATTGCTTATCTGCTTGTTAGGCACCTTAATTAAAAATCTGGTTCTAAATGTCATTAAGGGCTATGAAGGAAGGCAGTCACTGGAAAATAAAGAAAAGGTCAGAAAGAAAAACAGGTCAGTGCCATTAGCAAACTTGATAAATTCTTCTCATGTTTGGTTTCGCACAGCTGACTTGAAGGCTGGATACTGATAGAATCATAGGATGGTCTGGGCTGGAAGGGACCTTTAAAGATTATCTAGTCCACCTCCCTTGCCATGGGCAGACACATCTCTTACTAGATCGGGTTGCTCAAAGCTCTGTGATATAAGAAAAAAGGTGGGTAAGGGCTTTCTTTTCCTAGCTAATAATTGATTGAATTTTCCTGGTGTAAGGAGAAAGGTGAGAATGTAGGGACCTGCTTTTGAAAATATTAGTCCTGGCTGCTGTTTAAGTAAGGCTTGTCAGCTCTCGCTGGGACATTGGGCAAGTCTGTGCAGTAGGTGAAGAGCACTCTAGCTGGTTCAGCTTGAGATGACCCCAGAACTGGAAATACTGGGGCATATGGGGCAGGTAATCAATCTTTCTGGCCAAATAGCCGTGCTGCTAAATATCCTAATGGCTCTAAGTCCTCAGACACACCCCATGGTGCCTTGTAGCACCAGCGGGGAGAGGGGACAAGGACTGCTTCTCAGGCCAGGGACAGCACTGCTGCCCCGTGGGTCCAGGCCTCAGCTGGGTTGCTGCTCCTCACAGTGGGGATTCAGAATGCCTCTGCTGTTCTCATGCTGTAGCATCCAGATGGAAGTCATGCTTCAGTTGCCCGCGAACTGCATTCATGGGCTTCTGTTACATGCTCCATTGCATGCTTTAAACATGCCCTTATAGTATAGGAGTCTGAGACTAACTTAGTTTGGAAGGTCATTTAGGATCAAAAGTAATAAAGAGTTTTAGCCGCATAGTGAGCAGCCCTGTAGTAGAACCCATAACCTTCAGCTGGGGTCCTTCTCCATGGGTCATGGTGGAGATGGGTGTTGTCGTTTAACCCCAGCCAGCAACGAAGCACCACGCAGCCGCTTGCTCACCTCCCCCCCACCCAGTGGGATGGGGGAGAGAGTCAGGGAAAAGAAAAAAGGTACAACTCATGGGTTGAGATAAGAACAGTTTAATAGGACAGAAAGGAAGAAAATAATAATGATAATAATAACAATAATAAAACAACAATAATAATAATAAAAGGATTGGAATATACAAAACAAGTGATGCACAGTGCAATTGCTCACCAGTTGCCGACTGATGCCCAGTTAGTTCCTGAGCATTGATCCCCCACCAGGCCAACTCTCCCCAGTTTGTATACTGGCCATGCCATCACATGGTATGGAATACCCCTTTGGCCAGTTTGGATCAGCAGCCCTGGCTGTGTCCCCTCCCAACTTCTTGTGCCCCTCCAGCCTTCCTGTTGGCTGGGCATGAGAAGCTGAAAAATCCTTGACTTAATATAAACACTACTTAGCACAACTTAAAACATCAGTGTGTTATCAACATTCTTCTCATACTGAATCCCAAACACAGCATTAAACCGGCTACTAGGAAGAAAACTAACTCTATCCCAGCTGAAACCAGGAAAATTGTATTATCTCAAAATAACTGTCTAAAAAAAAAAGAGCAATGAAAGGAATTCATCAGCTCTATGAACAAGTGAAATAATTACATCAGAAGGGAGCAAAAAGTCCAGGGCTATTTCAAATGGAAAGATGTTGAAAATGCAATAGAGATACAGCTAGAGGAGATACAGTGGAATCATACAGAGAAAACGTTACAGCAGGGAGACTGAATCGGTGATGCCATTTGTACCTTCTAAGAACAGAACAAAGGAGCTGTATAATTGCTTTCTGTGATTAAACAGTAGCTTCAAAATGTTCAGAAGAAAATCCTTTCCCTTTCTGTAATGAAAAACTAACTTGTGGAACGCAATGATGCAAGAAATTGAGCAAATAGCTTAGTGGGATGTAAGGATGGACTGCAGTGCCAAGAGGGAATAAGAAAAGGCTATACAATCACACAGAATAAAACAAAACAACAGAGGCCATCAATCCTAATGCTGCTAACCATAAGCCATTCATGTACCAGCATTCGTTTTGTTCATTATTACTACAGCTGTTCTTTGACGGAACAGTATCACAACATCGGTAAGATCGCAATAGGCGATTAAAAACTACCTCTCAAACAGTATCCTGAGCTGTGACCATCAATCCATTCCCACGTGTCATCTCCTCAGTTTCTAACAGTGGAGACCACTAACCTGAAACCCCTACAGACTCCCTGACTGTGCTCGTGCTGGAATGCCCTCTTTGCCCATCTTCCCCCTGTCCCTCACAGGGTACATTGCATTTGGGACTACCCAGGCAAATTACTGCAGTGGCCGTGTAGAATTGATCTGTTGATTGCAGGGGTTGTAGCGTAGGGCTTTTAATAATTTCCCCAGTATCATAACACACTGCCTGTGATTGTCACTTACTCCTTCTCAACAGAGAAATTTGCACAGTGTGCAAGCATGACATTGCTCTGGGTACTAAAAAGGCAAGGAAATCACCAGCGTGTAGCTCAGAAATACTTAACTCCTCAAGGAATAAAAGAAATCCACAGCCAGAGGAACAGTCATATTGCACCTGAGATTCAATTCTGGCCTTTCCTTTCAGCAGTAGGCTGCAAAGCAGAGCTGCACGCAGCTCCTGAGAGGCTTCACACTGTGTGGCACTGAGCGCTCTGCTGGGAGCCCAGCCAAGGCATTAGCCTGATGGCTGGGCTGCCCTCCTGCACCCACGTGGACTCCTTACGTGCGATCACTAAGCTTGTGCTGTGCTGGGTTACAGTTGCTTGCCTGCTCCATTTGGGATCAAGTTTCTGGAGAGCTTGGGGGGTGGGATTTTTTGAGCTCTCAAGGGCGTAACAATTTTATCCTTTATCTTGGACTGATTCCCTGCTAGATGGTGTGACACATCCCTAGGCTGAGGCAAAGGGAAGAGCAAATGTCACCTCCCCATTCCCCTGTGGATGTCTCTGGTGGAAGCTGGTTCCACCTGGGGTCCGAAGAGCCCCACCACCTGCACTCTGCCTCCCTGAGGACAGGGGCCGCAAAGGTCCCTGTTTATCAGCCAAACTGCACATAAGAAAGGGTCCTTGCACAGTCGCATGAACATCAGGGACAAAGTATTCATTTGCTAAGGGTGCACACAATATGAATGAGTGTATGTAGGAGGAGATTCGTAACACAGATTTAAATGCGGAGCGTGTAATTCAGGGACTATTGGTTGCTATGGAGTTCAACTGAAGTGGAAAGTGACAGCAAAAAACCTCATAATACTTGTATATAGAACCTCCAGCAGAAACATAACAAGGGGAATATTTTTATATCTTTAAGAAAGCCACTGAGAGGCAATTTTTGCATGATAAAAGAATAAACCCGGGTATTTTCATTCTGCAGGTTGGTATATTTCCCCTTCACTGTCAATAGCAGAGGCTTCCAGCTCACTCCAAGCAGGAATTCAAAGCCAGCCAGATATCTGTGGGTGACTGGCCTCCGTTCAGTTATAAGTTAAGCAGTGGATTTCTAACGTTGTTAGATACAGTTCAGGTCTCAGCTTAGTCTACGCTATTCTTTGTATCCAGTGCATTGTTGGACTAATCACTTCTGAAGATAAAAATCAGTACGCTTACCTAGCCGGTCTGTTATCCTGGATGTAAAGTTACCTGGGAATTTTATTTACAGTCTTACAGAGGTGCTGTGGGGAAAAACTTAGTAACTTTTCATTACAAAACTGGAGCCATGCCTGTCTGAAGCTGGCACACCCAAACAACCAAAGATAGCTATGCTGGATGTGACAGAAGAATAATTTGGAGCTATGACATTAACTTAATGCAACCTGTGTTTTACTCAAGTAGGAGTTTTATGTGCATATATTCTGGTTCTACAGAGAAATAAAATCTGTAACTTAAGTTGGGCATGACAAAGAATGGGTTGGTACCCTATAAAATAAGAAAAAAATCACATATTGTGTAAGAATTTCTCCCCTTTGCGTGCCAGTGAATTATTCATATTTTTGCAGCTAATGAGTTTAAATGGCTTGGAATTGTTCTATGAAAAAAGTTACCCATGGCTGGTCAAAATATTTGTTGTGAACATTTGCTCTGAATGGAACCCATTTTATCTGTGAATCGCAGACAAGCCTTGCTAATTTCTGCGCACATATGCACTATTCAGACCTCAGACAGATGAGACAAACAAGCCCTTTTCAGCGCATGAGTCAGCTGTGAGCTCCTCTGTTTGACTGTTCATCTTCTCTGGTGCAGGATTAGTCAAGTGAGTCACCATGTTTATTCACGATTCTTCATTTTTGCAGTTAGTCTTTCTGGTTATTCTTCAGCCAACGGCTGCCTCGTGTTGTCCAGGGTCCATATGAGGGGTCTTTCCTCACCAAAAGGTCATAAAATGTGAAAATCAGGTCTTGGGTCTTGCAGTGGTTGGACTGACTCCCATTTCCCTCTGATGCCAGAGAGGCAGGATAGCTACTCATGATCGTGAGTTTGAAACAAGACATGAATCCCCAAGGACTGTATGTCCATAATTTCCAGTGTTTTTTTCAGCAGAGGTAAGTTTTAAATTTCTAAAATAAACACATGCATTAAAAAAACCCAGATGTTTTCTAAGAACACATTAACAGAAGTTGGGGCTCTTATCAGTTCTTCATGAGCAGAAAATAGAATTTAATCTGCTGAAATAGATGACTTAGTATGATTTATGAACATCAGTTCAAAACCCAATGCTGACTGGATTCCAAGGGCTTTTCCGTGAACAGCATACCTTGGCTGTGTGTGGGAACAATTGAAAATGTTCCTTCCTGGGTTCTCCCTCCTCCACCAGCATTGATCTGCTGGGTTGTTCACATCTCCCTTTCTAAGCCTTTCATTGAATCATAGAATCATTTAGGTTGGAAAAGACCCTTAAGATCACTGAGTCCAACTGTTAACCTAATGCTGCCAAGTCCACCACTAAAACATGTCCCTGGGCACCACATCTACATGTCTTTTAAATACCTCCAGGGATGGTGACTCAACCACTTCCCTGGGCAGCCTGTTCCAGTGCTTGACAACAGTGAATAATTTTTCCTAATATTCTATCTAAACCTCCCCTGGTGCAACTTGAGGCCATTTCCTCTCATCCTATCACTTGTTACTTGGGAGAAGAGACTGACACCCACACTGTAATAGATGGGGACCATGCAAGGTGATTTTTCTGAGCTAATGGGTATTATAGGGAAGCCATCCAAGTATTGCAGCCTCTGAAATGTCTGGTGCCTGTGGTGTTGGGGACTTTCTAGCTACAGAAGTTTCCTGGCTGATGAGATGTGGTCACTCGATAGCCAGATAATTTGGTTTAAGTGTAATCTGGTTTTGCCAAGCTGCGTTCAGATGAAGATCTGTGTTCATCCTTACTGCACAGTTAAACAGCCATCATCTTTTAGTGTGCAACAAGGATTGGGATGTAAAAAGAATACATCTCCCGGTTGAAAATGGAAGAGAGAGCTAAGTTATCTGAACCTGGATAGGGATCTCAGATGTTTGTCAGAACATCAAGAACAAGGTCTCTTTGCTCATGAATGGCATAATGAAATTCTCAAAACCTAATGGTTGCCGGGACCTAATTTTACAGCTCGTGCTATAAGATCACCTGCCATGTAAAAGTGTAGCAGTTTAAGGTGCAAAACACCTTAAGATTTATAGAAGTAATCTGACTGTAGATGTTTGATACTTCTATTTCATAGCTGTATTTCAGAAATCATCTGCAAAGTGAAATATCGACTCTTTTTGTGTGTCTCTTTTGTAAAAAACTGATTTCAACTATCGTTCTCTATAACAGACAGTGACTGGATTCAAGTATCCAATGCAGAACATCAACAAATATCAGTCTTAATTTCATGTTCCTTCTAGCAGGGCCGCTTCCCATACCAAAAGGGATATTAATCAGATTGTGTCACAAAACCAAACTCACCACACAACCAAACCAGAAAGTGGAGTTCAGGTATCTAAGAAGTCTTTCATTCTTTAGATGGCATGCGTCTCAAGTAAAGCTAAGCTTCCCTACTAATGGGAACTTAATTTGATGTTAACTCTGCAGGTTCCTTTAACATTTTACAACTCTTAGTTTGATTGGTAGTATTTTACTATTTTTATCCATTTCACTGAGCTGTCACTAATAATGTGACAGTTGCATCAGCATGGTTTCCAAGGCTTTAATGATCTGGCAAGAAGATGTGAATTGTTCAGCATTAGACTAGATGCCTAAAAAGTATGTCCTACTCACAAGATTTTTGTACTCAAAATCATCTGACTTGTACTTCTGAAAGCACTTTATTAACTTTAAAAAACAGCCATGATGAAAGAAAATCTGCTAATGCAGGAGGTAGGATTTATCACAGTGAATTCAATATTGCTTGAAGTATTTTGATAAAAGAATATTTTATATATATATATATACACACACACACCCTCCATCAGCATGATTTAAAAAAAAATCTAGACTGCTACCTAAATGTGATTTTTATCTCAACTGCCCTCATGTGACCTTGAAAGAAGCCCAACATAAACTTTTAGCGATGGTATAAAAGCAGATACCTTTTTTTCCTTTGTATCTGTCATTGAAGAAAGAAGTCAAATATTTACTGTTTGTCATCAGGCTGAATATCTGATCTGGTAGTTGAGAAACCCAGAAAAGGTGAAAAGGGTGGCTGTTCTGTAGATTTGTACAACTTAGTGCAGGCATTATCTTTCTACTGTGCACTTGACGGATGTACACACTTTCGCTACGAAATGCAAGGAGATTCTCCCTCCTGTGTAGCTGCTGCTTTGGGGGTGATAAATTAACTAATATTTCAATTTTCGAAGGTTTCCAATTTTCAAAAGCAACAGGGCGGATATACAAAGGTATTTAGGCATCCAGGAAAACAATATTAGTAAACAACTAATCCTATTGATTTCATCAAGGTCTTAGAGTTGTCAGTTGTTTTGGATCTTTTATAAGCCTCACTGGCTTCTTGTCTGGTTTTAGCTGACTAAATACATTTGCTAGTATGATCCTTACATACTGAAGATCTGAAATTTTTCCTGATACCCTACCATGAAGTCGAACTAGAATGACCTTAAGGAAACAATTAGCTTTAAGGAAACAAGCAGCTTTTGTTATTGTTACATTCAGGTTACAAAGAATCTATTGAACATGGAAAATATATGGAACATATAATGTATATTGTTTTAGCTGTTACAGTACTGTCTAATATATGATCCTGGAACATTGTGCGTCATTCTCTCTTTTCATACTTATTTTTCAGGTGCAAGAAAGTATTGTTTAAATTTTTACGGTGGTTACTACATTTCAAACACACTTTAGTTTTTGAAATCAGAATTTTCTGTTGAAGATTTTCTTTAAAATAGAAAAAGTTAATTTGTTCCCTCTGTTAACTTGTAAAAGGAAACTCTAAAAGACTAAAAAAAAAAGGAAACAGAACAAAAAAGCTTGGCAAAACTGAGAAAGGAGAAAGGAGAAGAATATGTTGTTAGTAAAGTGATAACTGTGTTTATTTAAGACTGATTATATTAGTGGTTGCTAAATAATAGATTTTTCTAGATGTGATTTAAAAAAAATAAAGAAAAAATCATGTTATGATTGATTGGAAAACTTCCAAAATAAAAGAAAATATAAAGTTAATCAAATGTCATTCTATGCAGATACTTTACCATCATGACGCTTGATTCTGAGATATGCTCCATGCTTCCATTACATTCACACATTTTTATTCCTCAATTTACACCTGTCAAGTTTTTTCCAAAAGCATCAAAGAAAAATGAAATCATAGTTGCCTGGAAAAACTGGAAAAATATATACCCCTGCTAGATACCTTCTAAATCTCCCTGTAGTCAATAGGTTTGGTGGAGCATATAAGCTCTTTGGATATTTTGGAGAGTAATGGTGGGTGCAGCAACAATTAGCTCATTTGCACCAACTGACGTCTGGGCAGCTCTGGGAGAGTTCTCTCTCCCTTTCTTCCTTTTAACACTTTCATCTAATAGTTTGTTACTTTAAGACAATTATCATTTCTGCCCTTTTTTCCCCTGATAAAGGACTTTTGATACAGATCAATGCATCCGAATGTCCCTTTATTTTTAATGGTGCAGCAATGTTAGATACTGACAGCTGGAAACCCGAATTGGGCTGATGGCAGGAAAGGAATGGCTGTTTGCAATCACTTATTCTGTCTGACCTTGTGTTTAATATCAAAGGGTAAATGTTCATTTTTATTGGAAACCTTGAAGAAATTGAGAGAATGCAAAGGTAGGTGGGAATGTGATCTTTCTTAAAGATACCATAATATTGGTACAGGAAATATGCATGTCTCGCATTTTGTCTTGTCTTTTAAAAAACTAAGGATGGATACATCCTGCTCGTTTGTCGTGATTATCCATAACAGCATGTTATGGATGCTTATCCATAATTCTTTTAACCCTATTAAGTACTGTAACAAAAATGAAGATAAAATGAGAGAAGATGATGAAATTTTCCTGAATGAAGTTGGTGGTGTAACTATTAAACCTGCAGTATTCCTTCATTAGATTTCCGGCCAATTAAATGACCAACATCATGTTTTAAAAACTAAAGTTTCAGATTCTCAGAGTATTTTTATATTTTCTTGGTTTGGGGGTTTTGTGTTGGGGTTTTTTTGGTTTTGTTTTGGGGTTTTTTTTTCAGACGAAGGTAAGTTTCAAACATTGCAGCATCTAAATAACTCACTGTGAGCTGTGTACTTCTATTCCCCACTGCTGATCTAAAGAAGAGGCTTCTTTATGACCAGCAGAGATTAACAGCTTTGTATTCCTGAAGCACAAGAGAGCACTACTGTAACTTTCATGGCTACAGCATCCCTGCTTTGAAAATCAGCTTCAGCAGTTGGGTTCTATAGGTTGGCTGCACATTGCATATTTAAGTATTTTCTTCTTTCTTACAGTAACAATACTGCAGTGTATGCAGTAAAATTAGTAAAATCAAACTTGCATTTTCAAATCTTGAACAGATCTTTAAGATTCTGGTGCCGCTACGATGATAGTTTCATACTTTGTTTATATTTTCATAGACTAAATATGGATTTATGCTAATGATACATAGAGCCAGTTCTCACTATATATTAATGGGGATGTGTCTGATGTCTGTTCATAGATGCATGAATGTTTAATTGAGGACAAGCTTTCATTTTCTTCTATTTGGGTGAAAGCACTTGTCTTTCAGTCCAGTATTCATATATACTGATTGTACCTGCAAATATTATCTCCTTTATTTCAGTGAGAGTCGAGCTAGGAACTTGTTCCATGTGGGATTTTTCTGAATGACTTATTTGCCGAAAGAAAGCACCGAAACTGAGTAAGGAAGTTAATGAGTTACCATTTGGTATGATCTTGACAAATGTTCTCATTGAGAGCTCAGGAGTTCTCTTGCTTGAAATCAAAGATATTGCCTAGAATCTCAGTTATATGTTGGGCAAACAAAAAATGACATAGGCCTGCGTAATTTGGGATAGAGGCCAGTCTATAAAACAGTAAAAACCTATCTTAGTTCATATGACTTTTACTGGGTTGGCTACAATAATTTCTCTACCGACAAGAAGGGCCTAATGAGAATGTGACGCTGAGCAGGCAAAATCTGGACAATAGTTGAAAGAAATACGGGGACGGGGGGAAGCCCAGACTTCTGGAAGTGGTAAGGCTATTTCTAGGAATATTTCTAAGGAAATTTCTGGAATATTTCCAGGAAGTTTTATTTTGTGCTTCCAGGGATACAGATAAAGATCTTCACCATGCTCAATGTTAAAGCTCTGAAATAAAACTCTGACACCGTAGGTGTCAGGTTCGTAATCTTTACGTCGTGGTCAAATACAACTTGGTTTATTATATTTTGCCTCTGTAATTCTATGCTGCTCTTTCCATTAGTTACAATGAGTGGCCTCATTCTTCCTTATGCAGTTTCTTTGTCAATGCAAAGTGAGTATAAAAAGATCAGAGCAGTAGAGTTTTTCCCTCATTTTGTTCTGGTAGAAATATCGATGTGGTTTAGAAGCTAATGAAGAACTGCTGTAGCCGGAAATAGCTGGAGCAGTCCTGAAAATTAAATTTACATGCCTCTGCCGTGTCTCGAGCCTTAGCTGGAAAAAGGGTCCTTTTTGATGACTTGTTCTTGTCAATGCCTGTTCCCACAGTTGAGGCTCAGGGTGTGTCGTCTCATGCCACCGCTAGGATGTAGGCCACACCTCACCGCGTAGAAAGTGAGATTTGTGTCTTTCGAAAGCATTGGCAGGGGACAAAGCACCCTTCCAGTTGCATTCCTACCTTTTTCTGTGGAAACCGAAAGATGTGTGGTCCTGGGAGCTCCAATAATCCCGTGCTCGGCTCCACGGCTGCATGAATGTGCAGCTTCACTGCCAGCCCCTGCCTCGCTGGGACAACCGAGCCCTTAGAAAATTAAATACCATCCCCAGAGTTCCCTAAAAATTCTCCTTATACAGGAAGCGTGTCTCAAGCCGGTACATCCCACATCTCTGTTCTTACTGTTTCATGCGCCTCAGGCTGTGAAGAAGGATTTGGCCGATGGTCTGACGAGCTTTGGGAAACCTGTGGGAGTCAGGTAGCTATATAATTGTGAGATGTCATTATTATTGCAGTAGGTCAGCTCATCTTCCTGTGCAAATATGCGTGTTTGTTTTACACTTGTGTCTGTACAGGTTGAACAGAACCCATTTGTTAAAATCTAAAGGCCTAGCTAATGCTCTGGGGAAACAGAGAGAAGAACCTTCCGTTGCACTTTTCTTCTGAAATGCATCACTGACGTGCAGTGGAGGCAATAAGCAGTAAATTTAATTAATAATGGATTTTTTTCACCTTTCAGCTTCCAAAAGAGAATGTTTCTCCCGTTCTGTAGAGGTTTATTTTATTAGCCACACAAAGAGAAATAATGCTTCATTTAACTATGTCAAAACCAATCTAAACTCTCTGCTATTTACTTTCCTTTCTATAAATTTTAATGCATTTTTAATTCCACCCCACTGGTTGGCAAATCAACCATTGAAGTTATTGCTGCCCTGTAATGTATTTCAGTCATTTCTAATAAACCTGGACTTTAAGATGATTTATTATTATCTCTGTACACTATGAAAATGGATTCACTGCCTGTGCTGAGTTTCAGCCCTTTCATTCCTAGGAGTAGATATGTATAAGATTGAACAAACAAAAGTCACTAATTGGAATACAGACAGTTTCTAATCCTGCTTTTCTTTTGTGAGGAAGAACCATGTTTGAGGGAGAAAATACAGATGACGGATGAGTATTTTATGCATTTAAAGGAACATTATCCTGAAATTAGAGCAGCAAATAGATGAAAAGTTATTTTAACAGGATTTTTTATTATAAAAGCTGGGGTTTTTTTCCTGTTTGAAATTAACCATGAAATATTCTTTAGCTTCTTTCTTAAGATTTTATGGAAATGTATAAATTTATTTTGCAAAAGTTTGTACCTTAAAAATTAATTTAAGATTTCAGTAAGAAAGTTGGAAAAGAGTCAAAAGTAAAATATAATTAAAATATCCTATCAAAATGCTGTATCATGAAGCATCCTCTTCCTTTGAATTTGTTTGTTCAAATACAATAAGAATTCAAAATTCTCATTTTCTGGAAGCGTCATCAAAATTACCTCATTCATCCCATTTATTACAAAAAAACAATTACTATCAAATAAAAGCATGCTTATTTATGTTTTGTACAAATCAGAGCGGTAGACAATTGAGTCCATGTTATTCTCATCCTTGATTTCTTAAGAGTACCTTTGTGTCCTTAACAGTTTTTCTGTTTTTAGAATTGTTCTATTCCTTTGTGTGACTGTTCCTTGTAACCCAACATCTTCATATGGAATATTTTTCGCGGGCAGGGAAAAAGGTTTTCAGCTAGTGTTATGACTGGCAGCTGAGCAGTATTTTCAAACTCTCTCCTTCAAGCGGAGTTTACTTTATTCAGAAATTGTCCAGGGAACGTCAGGTCAAAGTGAACAAATTTGTCTATTCTTTCTTTATTCTTGCTTGTGACTAGAGGCTCTCAATTTCTAGAGCAGATACTATTTCAAATTCCTGCAAAGTCTTTTATAACGATTAACCTTTCTTAAAAGAGCTAACAAAACCTTTAAAATGACTTTCAGTGTATTTTGAAGGGGTGAGCTATTCCAGTAAATGATGTCGTGCAAAATTTCCTTGAAACGTTCACTTTCTGTCAGTACTATGCTAAATTAACCACGTTTGTCTTTAATAACTACACTGTATGGCCTGTTTACTGGAATTTGGCCTGCTTCAAAGATGTCATTAGGCAAGCTTGTCTTGCTTCTTGATAGCTCGCATATTTTAAAAAATTAGTTATTTTGTCTTTACGATGTTGCTTTGCTTTGCAAGAAGCCACAGGCTGCACACAGGCAGCTGGCGCTGAGGACAGGTTTTGTAGGGACTGTCTTATGTTCGTGCAACTTCATCTGCGTGGTAAGTCTCATTTGTGTAGGATTTGGGTGTAAAGTACCAGCGTGGTACATTGGAACAAATCTGTTTCATTTTGGTCACGTAAAAATACACTTGGCGCTTTGTGACTCAGCTTATCTATTTTTAAAAAGTAGATGATGACAAGGTATGCTAATCATTATTTTTTGCCTCTATCGCGAGTGTTCTTTCAATTTCTAACAATAATTGTACTGGAGAGGTATTTAATATATCACCTCTTGTGAGAAGTTCACGATATGATAGATGTTAATTCGCTGAGGTTTTTAAAGCGTCTCAAAAGGTCATGTATTGTGATTAAGTCACTCCCTGCTCATGTTGCTCTGCAACTTCTGCTCCGGAGGAGATGCAAATACAAGCTAGGTTGCAACTGGAATACAAGTATAAGCTAGATCACAGGAAAGGAATCTCATGCAGATTTTATTGATATGTGTCAGGCGGCTTTTTCATAACAACCATAAAAATCAAATGACAATCCATATTTTCTACAGCAAATTAAAGACTTCATAAAGGGGCAAGGGCTAATTTGTTCAGCTTTTATTCCACCTTCTTGTTGTTCTGTTAGTTTTTCTGTGTCTTTATTATTAGGTGTCATTTTCAGAGCAGATGGCAGTAGTGGTGAGGGGGAACTTCCCCCTACATTTATGCAAATGTTTTTAGTGTCCTTCTTCACACTGGTGACATACTTTCCCATATGTTGAACTTGATCAGTATCTGACCTTAAAATGTCAGAGGTAGTAAGAGCAGATAATAAAAATCTTTGAGATGTGGGTAAGAGCAACAAGAATGATTAGAGGCCAGAGGATTAATTTGCAAGTAAAGATTACATGAACTAAATATATAGTGTATGGCTTAGCAGAATGAATTAAGTTGGGGAAAAAGGATCAAAGGGAGAGGCATATAACCATCTTAATATCTCTAAAGGATATAAACTGCAATGCCCGAAATGTGCTAGTTAGTCACAGACTCGATGTGGACAGTGCAGAGAATTATCTTCAGAGCTCAGGGCATAGAAGGGAAAAAGTTACGCTGTCTTTTAGGAAATAGAAGATGTACAAGGTCTGTTCACCTTGGCATCAAAAGATGATATGGAAAACAGCAAACAAGTTGTTGTTTTATGTCCGACTTTTCACACTGGCTAACTCAAATACAGACAACTATTCTGCTGTTCTGTAGCATGAGGGAGGCACAATCAGGCCCAAATACCAAAACGGTTTAACGGCGAAACTCGTAGGTAAGCAGCGCTGCCAAGTAGCCTGGCCGTGGAACATGATTGAGATGAACTGATTTATTGGATCCTTTAGAACTGGACGTGACTGAGTTAAGGCCCAAATCTGGATTCAACACTCCAGACTTTTTGTGCAGAATCTTTATGTCAACTTTCAGGTTCAGAACCTTTCCCATACCTGCCGTAAGACTATTTGAACACCATTTCTCCGAATGTCCCCCCCAAAATATCAATTTTCTACCTTGAATTTGATTATATTTGAGCTCAACTATTAAGCTTCCTTCTTCACGTTTTCTGAAGAATTTTGAAGCCATCAAGGCTACTTTTCTTCCTCTTTCTGCCCTACAGCATCTTTCTAGCTGTGCAAAATACCATTTAAACATAAAGAAAAAAAAAAAAAAGTACCATCAGGGTGGTAAAGCAATGGAACAGGTTGCCCAGACAGGTTGTGGAGTGTCTGTCCTGGGCAACCTGCTCTGGTTGACCATGCTTGGAGCAGGGAGGTTAGTTAAGATGATCTCCAGAAGTCTGTTCCATCTTCAAGTATTTTGTGACTGTTTGGACTTTGGCTCCCCTAACTCAACAATGCTTAGAAACTTATGTTAAGTTTTGAAATATAATTGTTTTTTTTTTCTCTGAAGAATGCTGTTTGCGATAAATCTGTTGCAACCTTTGCTTAAAATGATTTTTTTAAAATAATTTTTATTTTTTAATTCTAAGGGCTGGTTAAACTTCAGCATAACTACTTTAAACATTAATTGAACAGTCCTATCTTTTAATACCCTGTTGAAATGTAACACAACCATCATTCTTATTTTGTCTGGCTAATTAACTGTTCTGTTTTATTACTGGAGTCTCTATATTAATTGACTTTGCATATTGGAATTATTTTCTTATGTCAAGGTAAAATTATATAAGTAGTGCTCACTAATAGTTCTGTTTTAATTTTATTCTTAAAGTTAATAATGCACATACTTTTAGCTGATAACAGGAGATTGAATTAATTTCTCCCACTTCTCTAGCCGTCCACCCATTTTCTTCTCCTTTCTCCCTCCAGACTAGTGCAAATGTGCAGAAAAACTTTTTGCAATGAATCTTTAGTACCGATACTTATTTTGGTAGAAAGAGAAGAAATCTAATAAAAATGAATGACCAGTTTTCATTAAATTGATGAGTTTTGGAGGCTTCCTTTGATCCAGCACAGTGAAATGGTTCATTCCTGAAGAATGAATTTAGCTGTAAGAAATCCAGAAATTAATGCTGCACACCTCAATCAATCAAAGGAATTTAAATACCTCAAGGGCAAGTTGAAATGAAAATAGTCAGGCTATTCCCAAATGCTGACAAACAGGAAAATCAATATGACAGGCTTGGGGTTTGCCTCCACTAAAATCCCCAAATTTATTTTGGGTTGCAGTGTCTTTAGCAATCACTCTAATTATCTAATTGTGTGGATTATGAGGTGATTGTGGTTTGTTTTTGTTGTTGTTTACTCTTGATCGAAGTACATGGTTGGTCTTGGTATCTTCATAGCATCAGATAAATCTGTGACAGTGTCTGTCTTTGTATCTATAGTCGATGTTTCTGTTTTGAAAGTAGCTGTATCAAAGATGTACACAAATCATTAAGTCATATCCTAACTCAGGTGGCTGGTGGGATAAATATTGCTTTGCAAACAAGCAGCAAAAGGATAAATCTATCCAACATCCATCATCTTCAGTGTGTCTCTTATTCCACATGCACATTTTGCCAGGAGTAAAGAAGGAACAACTAATATTGATCCCTTCATCTATCTAGAGACAGGAGTCTAAAATTTGTCATTTGCAATATTTTATGTCTCATTGTTGCCAGCATAAGGACAACATCTGGATTAACTAATACAACATAGTTGTCTTCTAGATAATAGTGATGGTTCCCATCCAAATAGGAGGAAAAATGGAATTTTTTAAGCCCTTTAAACTGCTGTCTGGACAAAGAGGTTTTTGGTTGTTTCCACCCCCCCACCCCCCCTCCAAGTTTTCATTTTCCATGTGCTTTGTGAAATATTTTGGGTTTGAAAAGTCTTACACACAGAGCTTCCCTAATTTCTGATAAAATACATGAGCCTGCGTGTTGTAATCCTGCTGGAGTCTTGTATGCATTTGAAATATTTTTCAGTATTACAGGTGTTACAGGAAGCTGCTTTGAGAGATTATTTTGAAGACTATGTCTCTTCTTGTCTCATAATTTCCTTTCCTGTTATCACTGGAAGAGTGGAGACAGTCTTCCGAAATGTCTGGGGTCTGGGGATGCTCACGACAGAGAATTTGTATCATTCTACATTCACCTTGCATACACATTTCCCACCAGAGCATGTACTCCAAGAACTTAAGTAATTCCTGTTTGTTTACAAAGTAGTTGTCTATAGACTACATAACTTCTACAGCAAAAAGCTTCCTTTCCCCTATTTTTCCTTAGTCAGTATTTAAAAAAAAAAAAATATTGATTAGTCCACTTAAATTGTCCGTGATAATTTCTTTGAATGAATAGGCTGAAGCAATATTTTTATAGTTATCGAATACTTCAACAGGGATTGTATGAACTGGTCGTGAATTCCAGGTGATAGCTTATACATATGACTTGTAAAAAGCCTTAAGCTTCTGCCCTTTTGCAGCTCTAGTCTCAAGTACTAACCAGAATACTTATGATATTGGCTTCATTCCAACAAATCATTTGAGTCCTTGCTTAACTTTAAGAACATGAGCAGTCTTTTTGCATGTAATGATACTGAACATCTGCTTAAATGTTTTGCCGGATTGGGACCAGTATTACAGTAGAGTAGAATGAAAATTGGTTTAGATGCCATTACTGTTAATCCCAAGGAATAAACATTGCCTTCACTTAGATTTTCCTCTCAATCTTTAAAAATCATACATTTGACTGAAAAGACTTGGAAAAAATATTCCATCTGTGTATTTTTGTTTGTTTTGAAACGTGGTTAGTGACAGGGTACTGGACCCACATAGGAAAATAAAATGTAAAAAAAAAATAACAGGATTCATCTAGTTAAAAAAATATTACTTCTTCTAGCACTGTATAAAATGGGACTGAGTTTCATCTTAAATATTTACTAAAGTTTTGGAAGAAAAGGGTTGAATTTTACATTTATGGAGATTAAGAATTGGTTGGGTTACGTATCACTGCATAACTCAGATTTTCCTCCAAATTAATTCATGATTGAAAGACCCAGACTAATCTGCTGAAATAAACATCGATATTTTTTTCACAAGCCCCAGTAGTAAACCTCTTCATAAAGGACTTATTTATGTTTTGCCTCGGTGAATTTCTCTGCACACTTAGACGGATAAAATGTGATTACACTGAGTGGGTAAATAATAGTTTATTTTCAACACGTTTTCACTTGTAGTTAAAAATCAGATTGGAATGTTCTTCAGTGTATTGGTTATTAGCAATTATTTGATGTTTAAATTACAGCAATAATTCTTCTGTAGTTCAATAAGCAGCAACTTACTGTGAGTTTTTGAATTTAAAATGTGAAAGGAGGTTGGTCATTTCTGATACAGTGGAGAGATGATCTACTCCTACCTTATAAGACTCTGACTTCACCTCCTGCTCTGAAAAAATACATAGGATAAATTGAAAATTCCCTAGTGCAAATATTTACAATCTACAAGTTATTTTTGAGAAAGATGTCTCCTAGTAAACCAATTTGCTACACTATTTCCAGGGAGAAAACCAGAAATGAGCCTAGAGGTAAAAAAAAAAAAGTAATTGGGGGGTGAACACTGATAATTCCTAAGGCACTAATATTTGCCTAACATTAGTAATGGTATTATGTTGTATTATCTGCCAAGTGAAACATGGATATTTTTTTTTTTCCCCTGCAACGCCTTCCTCTGTACTAAAGCACAGTATAACTCTACACTGTTTATCTTGTGCTAAAAAAATGTTCAGTCTCCTATACAGTGGATAAAACTATTTCAAAGACCGAGGCTCAAGTCCTCCCTCGTGTTTAGATCACGGAGAGCTACCTTCCTCTGTTCTTGTCAAATGCAGAAGAAATAAGAAGAGCGTTTCTCAAAAAGCCTGCCCTTCTCGAAGGGAGGGGGCCGCCTGTTTAAGAGCTGGCTTTGCCGAGCGCAGTTTCTGTGAATGCTGTCCTACTGAGCAACAGGCTTGCGTCCGAGAATGGTAATGGCCGAGGTGAATGGTCTTTGCCCTGCTTTAAACCTGCTTTTTCTAAGACCGAGACCTCCGAGGTTGTCGGCACTCTTAGTGATTTGAGTAACGTTCGTTGAAGCAACAGGCTAAAAGATTTAATTCAGGTCAGGCTGAATTAAGCAAATGGGGAAAAATATACAAAGCGTTGAGAAGGCGCATTCGTCTTGGTCTTTTTGTTGGAAGGACAATATTTTATATAAATAATTGGCTCAATTGATTGTCCTGCTCTTAGAGAGCCTGTTACTCAATTTGAGAGAGGGAAGTAAAGCAGCTGACCATTGTAAATTCCTAAAGTGGAAAGAAAAGTAGGTAACTCGGGGAATATTTAAGTTGTCTTTTGGTTCAGTTGACACTTGCCAACGTGTGGTCAATTATGTCTTATTATACAGTTAATTTCATTTTGTATTTCTTCCCAAGAGCATGTATAAATATCTTTCTTCATATAGAATGTGTGTTGTCCTAAAAGTGGATTCATTACCCTGTGTGCTTGATTTGTGGAAAGTCCACTGAGCACCCTGTGCAGAATAAGGCAATATCTCTCCTGAGCGTGTGAGATTGGTCTGTTGCACACTGGGTAATGACTCTGTTTTTAGGACAACACGGTTTACAGGAAATAAAATAATTGTTTGAAGGAATTTTGGGGAAATAGTTTTAGAGGTAGGGGTTTCTAACTGGAGTTTTCAGGGTTGAAAGTAATTTTTTTTTTTTTTTTTTCAGGGGTGTACATCTTTGGCTTGTATCCCTCAACTAGTAATTACTGCAAGATCTGTGGCTGTGTCGTGGTTTGTGAAGGAAATGTCAAAATCTATAATTGTTCCTGTTGCCTTCAATAACTAAAATCAAGAAACAGGGCCATGGTTTTCTCCCAGAGCTAAAAATACTTAGAAAGGTGTAGCAATTGGTGTCTGTGTTTCAGTAGACAACACTCAGCTCTTCAAGTCGTTATGAAACCAAGGCTTTTGTACTAAAGATGCCATGCTTCTTGTGCCGTCTGTCACATCAGGTGTAAATCAGAACCTCAGTGTGCTGTCCAAATTCACACTCTGGTAGTTATATTCTGCCCATTTACATTTGCTTTGGAGTTTCAGTAGACTGATTTTTTTTTTTTTTGTTTTGTTTTCACTTTCTATCTAGAAGTATTCTAGTGTGATCAGTGCCATTATTCTGGTGTCTATGTGTTTTCCAAATGAATTTTGGTTTAAGGTAGCATATTCTTTTTTTTCCATCCCTGAACTAAAACCGTAAAACTTTATTGGTCTTCATAAAAGGAATGCTTTGTTATAGGGACTCAATATTACTTACGGGAACTTGTTCTGCATGGAGAGGATGAACAGCTGTCTGTCTACTGCTAATTTTGCACCGCTAGTTGTTGCAAAAAGGCAACCATAGCCGTCAACAATTAACACATCCTAGGGGTTTTGGTGGTGTTAATAATTATATTTCTGAAAAGCAGGATGGTTAAGAAAGGGTCACTCATTATTTTGTCATGTTGGGAGGCTTTGAACTGGATCCATCATGGTCAGGTGAGTGGTTGGAATGGGCTGCTGTCCATCTTCCTTCTGATTTTGTGAGCCGAATATTTGTGATACTTTCTTTTCTATACTACTACTGTGCAAACAAAATTAATTGACAGAGAAAGCAATCAGCACGTTATGCACTCACTGGCACTTCTAATGTAAAATGTTGCCTGCTTCTCTAAATGTTGTCAATTATCAAAGGTTCTCAAAAGGGGAGCAATACTCTTCTGCAAAATAAGCAGCCATCATTACAGACCATAGTCCACATACCTGTTACTGTGTGTGGAATAAGTATAACTTGTTGGAATACCTTATAAATGTAGGAATAAATTACATTCATCTGCACAGTATCAGAAACAGTACATGCTGATGAACACATTGCATCAGAGCTTACAGCACTTACACTAGAGATAGAAGCAATCACATTTCTTTTTCTGGCTTGGTCCCTTCACTTCATTCTCCTTCACCCTTGTTCCGTCCTCTTTTCTGGGCAGTCGCTAGTGCTTTTAGTGCCTTGTCTTGCTCATAAGTGTAGACTAAACTTCAGAAAAAGGCTAGTGATGGACAAATATAAAAACCGACTAAATTAAGAAGTTGCATAAGTTGGTCCTGGTTAAAATGTCGTAACATAAACCATTCTTTTTTAAGAATATCAACAAATTAACCTCTGTGGTCTCAACAACTTCATCCCATCAGGACATACATCTTTAAATCAAATTGCTAGTTGCAGATGGTACACAAGAGTGTGATGGGTGTAACTTCAGAGTGTACTTCTTACGCAAGTCTTTTCCATGTATGAGAATTATTTGTGTAGACTGTCTATGTGCACACACATATTTGATTAATTTTTTTATATATAATACTCTAACAATTTTGGAGTATGAGTTTTGAACTAAAAAAAGCTACAAGTTCTTATCTAATGGCCCTGATATTTATTTTTTATACTGTAGATATTCAGTTAATCAAGATACACAGTAAGTCTCTGATAAAAACATTTCTTCTCAGAATGTTAAGATTGTGCATCCATTATTATCAGTCTTCCTAAGGAGAAAAAAAGCCCTCAGTTTTCTGTTGCTAAGGAAGGTTGCAATGCACATGTCTAGTTTCTTATGTGGTCTTCATTATTGTAGTATCCTAGCATTCTCAAAGCAGATGGGGAGATGAAGTACCAAAAAATTAAATTCAAAATTACACAGGAAGTCTATACCAGACTTAGAAACTTGAATGAGTCTCCCAGTTTGTTTAATATAAAATTGTCCATTCATTGTAAGAAAGATGTACTGTCTGAAGTAAGAAGCTTCGCATAACCTTTTCAGAAATCATAAGGAGCTGTTCATATGTGGAAAAATGAAGTATGGTCTCATGTAATTATCAGGGTTCCCTGCTTGAGGATTTGGTCATTGTAGTTGTCTTGAAGATATCTCAAGCTACCTTTTCAAATTCTTTCAACAGTCACTCTATTAACTAAGAAAAACTTTGTTAGCTGATTCCTTTATTCACAAATACAGATTATTTTTTTTTTCAATCAAGTTGAGAAATGACCCTGAAATTTGCCATCCCCCAAGTCTTCTACCTCTTAACATTGGTTCTGCTAGCCATACTAGGTATTTAAATCCATGATGTAGGTTGCATCTGGTGTTTTGCTATTACTGGAAGGTTCTTGTGCTTTTCAGCATTTTTATATTTTTCCCCCTATGGTCAGGGTTAATGCAGATCTTGATTTGTAATAACAGATGGAAAATTACAATTTTAATAACCTATCTGTATCTTCATTGTCATCTCCATTTCTCCTTTACCTTTAGGTCATACTGTTTGAGAGACTGTGCTTATGATTTTTTTATGGAGCCTTTTACCTTCAGAGGGTCCCACAGTTTTGCACACATCATAGAATCATAGAATGGTTTGGGTTGGAAGGGACCTTAAAGACCATCTAGTTCCCACAACTCTGCCATGGGCAG
>JAVJGG010000032.1:24812841-24839269 GCA_035590195.1 Aviceda cuculoides
TATTTAAACTCTGTTTTTCCCCTAATAGAGGAAACCTCTGCCCTGCAAATTAAAAAAAAAAAAAAAAATCCCTTGAATAAACAAATAATTTAGACATTAGTAGTTATATGATCCAAACAAGCAAAGAAGTTCAGAAACATAATTAATTATATCTGGAATCCCACAGTAAGTTCTTTATAACAGCTCTGAACCTCTCTCTCAAGACTACCCTGTCTGTCCTTAATGTATTTTTGACCATTGCTTGACAGTGCTGTATACACAATCCGCAGCAAGTAAATACCAATGGGTGCAAAAATAAAGCAAAACAAAATAGTGGGACATTTGAAATTGTGTGGCTTTAGATTAAATTAGACAATGCTGTATGATCCCAGCCCATTCTGTTGCTTATATGCTAAAGATCTGAGTCCTATGGTAATTCTCTCCTCACCTGTTAAGCGTAAGGTGCACAGATAACTCTGACTTAGGTCTCTTGAAGATGTAATAAAGCCAAATTCTAATGAACGCAAATATTCACCTTACATTTTAGCTGATTTGTTTTATAAAGGAGGTTGGGGTGAAAAATAAAAAAGCAAGCTAGGAAAGCTGGGGTAGCCTTTAACTAGTACAGGTTTTTGGTGGAATATAACTACCCAAAATAGCCATGTGACCATGCGGTGAACCTTAACACCTCGTCTTGTATCAGGTACTGCAGTTTCAGAAACTACCTCTTCGTTGTAAGCGCTCCTGATGTTGGGACACAGATCAAACGAGCACTAAAAAGAACCCGCTAATTACTGCAATAATGTCTTACTGCAACACACTACATAATATTGGTGGCTTTGAAGATCAGTTGGTTGTCACGTCATTCCATTTTGGGGTGGATGGGGTGTGAACAGTGACACACAGAAGGCGGCAGTTTCCGTGGTACCAAAAACTGATTTAGAGTAACTTCACCTGAGAACTGGTCAGACCACATATTAATGTTATATAGGTATTGAATGATAATCACAACATACAGCTGTTTATTTTGTGTAAAAATTATTCTTCCATTTATTTAAATTGAGAACATTTCTGTGTTAGAAAATGGTTTTTTTAGAAACACAAATATTTTTCATATTTCAGCATTTCGTATTTCAGTTGTCTTCATCATGCCATTGCTGCTTCCAGTGTCCACTCAACATTACATTAGTACCTTTTTCAAAAGAGCCAAGGAAAGAGTGAGGGTGAGGGGAATTTACTCCTTTACACCAACAGCTTTTTAGTGGGTTGTTTGTTGCTTTTTTTTTTAAGTTCTGTGTTCTACCAAAAGCTTTAAAGAAAATAAGCCTTTTGAATACACTAATAAAATATTGTTACTCTGTTCTCACTGTGATGCAGTATTTTTTACTATTTTGTATATACTAGCAGAAAGAGAGAGGTACTTTTTGTTACAGTCACCAGCATTTAAGTGAAATATATGACCTCAAAATGATTGTTAAATCAGTTATTTTTGATCATATTAAAAATCATGTTATTTACCGGGTATGCTGTAAACATTTTTAATTCACTGAGCGCCAGCTAAAGCTAAAACAGTTTTTCTTTTTTCACATTTTACGTATATCTATGGTCTTTTTATGTTGGTTTTTCTATTCTTCTGTTTATTATCAGTCATAATAGATGTTACAGATTTGTGTTGTGGGTTTTAGTACAAGACTTATGAGGCTCATGCTAATGCTGTCTAGATTGTTTCTATTTAGATTGTGAGAATGTGACCTACTTTCATCTCTGTCACTGCATCTGCAGACTCTTCTATTCATGTCATATTAATTTGGCCAAATTTAATGATTGTCCTGCCTCATTAGCTGGACTTGCAGGACACATATGGGAGACCTCAACCAGGCCAAAACTCATTTCGCAGTCATGCCAAGAAGGTGTCACCATATTTTTCCAGCCCTTTGTGACCCAATGATCTCTCTTATAGCTCTTCTAGTTATTACTAATGCTTGCTGAGATACATCTCACAAAGTTTAACACAACTACTTAATGATGGTCTGTCCATGTATGCTTTTAATGATGAGTAACTTATATCCATTTTTATGCATGAGATGCAGAAACAAAAATTGAATTTTAATGCTGACTCATTTTTTCTTTGAATATCAAATAGAATAAAATCTTTCACTTTCAATTTGTGTCTTGATGCTACATTCGATTACAGCTTTTGCCATAGTTTGATGCCTTTTGTTCCTTTGTAAATGTAGAAATTTCTTGAATTTTGTTCATTGCTATTTGCTGGGTTTCTTACCATCTATTAGCTAGTTAGTAAAACAGAAAGCATGTCAATATATTTCACTGAAGAAAAACTGGAGTGGACATAAGATGTTTCAGATAGCTGTGCACGACGGCAACTAGATTTGTCAATTCAGTATTTGGATGCTGACGTACACTCTGGAATACCTCAGCAATTGCATAGTGAAATTCCCTCAAACTCTTCTTAAAATAATGCAGTATTATCAGCTTCAATTCTCCTATTATTTTCATAACCAATTCTGCTTTAAATATTAATGTCTGCATGGTATGGAACATAATATTTCTTAATTATGACTGGAGAAGAAGATAAAAATGCCTCGAGTTACACAGTTAATAGGTTAAGTTAACAATAATAAAGTTTTATGGGTAACTCCTTATTTGATATCTCTGCCCCCAAACTTATCTGTTCTTGTTTTATATACTCAGGGGAGGTTTTCAAGGGGTTGAAGAGTGAAATTGTTGCATTTTAAGATGGTAAATTTGGCCTTCTGATTTAGTTGTTGAAACGTTGCATGCTGTGTGGAGATTATGGTTGCATAGCAAGGTGCAGTTGCGGTTTTTTGCTGGTTATTCTTGTCAAACTACACTTCAGTGAAATTAAACCACGATACTTCTGACAAGGAGCAAAGTCCATGCAAGATCAGAAGAATGTCCTGGAAGTTGGGTGCTTAGGCATTTACCTGCTCTTGCTAAACAAGGATACATGGATTTGAGAATAACACTTTTTGTGAGTTTACTTGGGCAGAAAGCTGAAAATACAAAACTCCACTGATGTGGAGCTTCAGAAAGCTGATTGTGAAAGACATAAATATTCCTTGCCTAATCAGATGTTCTAGGTGTGGTCACTAATTATTAAACTATAAGTAGTTTACGTGCACATCATTTGTATATAGGAGTTATTCAGCGTGTGGCCTGGTACTAACCTATCAATAGGAAGTCGTCTTTATCTCAGCAGATGAAATAGTCCTTTGTACAAAAGATTCATACAAGAGCTATAGAATATTTAAATCCTTGGGTAGAACGTAAGTGGTTTGTAAAGGGTTGCTAGACCTTCTGTTGGGTTTCTGCACCACTGTGTATTGTACTGAAGGGATGAATTAGGAACTTTGATAGTAGGAGTCCATGTTCAGATTGAATTTATTATATAGTTACTGAAATATGTACTTTATTCAGCACACAGTTGTCTTCATTGCTTTGGTGTTTGAATTAAAGAAAAAGCAGAGCATCCTAAAATTAGAGAATTAGCAAATTCTCATAGTACTTCAGAATCTCAGTGCTTTTCACTGATATTATTAATTCCCCTGCTTAGATTTTTTTTTGTTGTTTTTGGTGAGGAAGTGTATCTAATGTGAATATTTTCCATGCAAATCTTTTTTAATATGAAACAGAGCTGCTATGAACATAAGTGTCTCATTGTGTAAGCGTTGTATTTGGACTAGATCTTCCAAAGTGAATGTACATTTGCAATTAGCTATGACTCACAGAGCGTTAAAACTCTGCAGTGAATTAGTTTAATTGTATATAAAACCCAAGATGTAAAACTTAGAATAACTTTTCCAATAGCAGAAGAAAATCTTTTCTCCTTCTTAGTTAAAAAGACTCTGTCACGTTAACATTACCCCATTAATTGAACAAACAGAAATCTTTAAAGCATTTATTTACAAAACTGCACTTGAAGTTGAAAGTCTCCCATCGACAGGAGATGGGAGTGAACCCTACCAAGGCTAAATGATTCATTCAGATAGTTCAAGAAATCTGGGATTTAGTAGGTGACTGGATTTCCAAATGCAAACCTGGGATGCTCAGTTACATTTTTTTTAATACCACAGCTCTCAAAACCCTGATTGACCTTTGATTTGTGAGTTGGCTTTTACGAAGTTTTAACTTCTAATTTTAAAATACTATTCAAAAAGAGTCCTTGGGACGAACTTGGTGATTTTGCAGTGAATTTATTGTTTAGGATTACAGGTAGTGAAAGTAACGATTAAAAGAGCAGTGCTTTTGAGAATTGCATAGAACATAAGATACTCAGAATTCTTTTCCTCTGTGCTTTTTTGGGAAATAATCCTTCCTTCCTTTTTATGTCAAGCACTCAGCAAGTGCCAATATCAGAAGCTTCTCATAACTGCCTAGAGCAGCCGAGAATGGTTGAGTTTACAAGGAAATGTTTGGTTTTGTTAGTTCATTTTTAAAAGAAGTCTACGAAATGGAAAACAGTTTAGACTTGAGTCCTGTACAGGTAGAGATGCAGCTTCCTCAACTGATGCCGTCATAACGTAAATGTAATGCCAATGCAGTGTGATATATCGTTTTTCTATATATGTCCATTCGGATAGTATGACCTGAACAATATGCTCATGTTTTCTAGTTATTTTGTGATCAGTGATGATGTAATGAGCTGGGTAACAGTAAGTTAAAGCCATTTGTATTTTCCACTTTCTCTCCACAGACATTTTAGTTATTAAAATTCAGTTTTAGAAAGTATGCGCTCTTCATTCTATTTAGGATTAAAAGATTCATGTATTGTAAGTGCTGAAAAAGCTTGTACTGTAGGATGATACTTGGCACTAATGCTTTTATTAAACCTAGCAATATACTTAAAGAGATTTTCAAACCGGGGGGGGGATGTTGGTTGTTTTTTGTTTTTTTTTTTTCTCCTAATAAAACCCACACAGGCATTTTCATGGGAATGACAAAGACATCGTTGCAAGTAATAGTTATTTGTACCTTGTCATGCATCAACATTGTCACTTTTCAAATATAGCATGAAGAGTTGAAAATAATCAGTCTGTGTCAGATACAGTGACATTTTTCTCTCCCATCTTCATTTTTTTGCTCTAATATATATTATGAGTATTTCTCTCTTTCCTAACTTGCTGATCCAAATTACAAATATTAAGAGATCTGGGTGTCTGGAATGCATTGGTCAGAAGATTAATACGAGCAAGGATATGAATTTAAGCTTAAGTATGATTAAAGGGGTGGTATGCAGTCTTTCATCCTTTTAAGACCCAGTACTGTGTTTAATACAGTTGTTTCAAGTGAGAAAAAGGAATGGAAACCAAACAAAGAAAAGTTAGATGGAAAATCGTAATGTTAAGTACACACAGAACCATGTGAATAATAAAATACTAGCTGTGTTACTAGAATGACTTGACAGTTACTTAACACTGAACCTGACAAAGCGTTGCAGAATATGATGTAGGAAATAACCCTGAAATTCTTGAGGGTGTGGACAAAACATTTATATACCAATCAACATTTTCAAAAGTAGTTTTTAAATGTGTCCATGGCAATCTTGGCAAACCAATTTTTTATGAATAAGTTATTTTATAAGTGCAGATTGTGTATCTGTTAATAGTTAGGATATTGAGGCTGTTGAAAGGGTTTACATTTTCGCCTTTGAGTTTGTACAGAGCTTCCTCATTTTGAAAAACACAAAACATGAATGCACACATTTTTTATGCAGAGATACAAAAAATAATTGATCTTCCAACTCATCCTTTTAACTACAAAATCAAGAAGGAAACATATACTGTGATCAAATTAAAATAATTTTTTTTCTCTCTTCTCTTCCTACTAAAACCAAACTTGAACAAACCATTTCAGACCAAAAGGCACATTTTGTTTGATCTGAAATACAATGTTATATTTTGTTCCTGTTGTGGATTTCCGAGTTTTTTAATGAAATTTTAAATTCAACTTCAAAAATGAGCTATTACATATGATGGCAATGAGGAGAAAGAAGGTCTGGAAAACTGGCATTTCAGAAAGAACTGAAACAACTGACAGTGAAAAGAAGAGGAGGGATGGAAATGGGGGAACAATAAAAGTTTTCAGCACATGAAAAGTTGTTGAAAACAAGAGTAATCCATGCTGACTGGGCAGGATATGTAGTGCGTTTACACTGTAGCAAGTTTTTCCATGTTTAGTATTGGGAATCACTTTCTAATAAAGAAACTGAAATATTGGATGGTAAGATAGTGGAATACCTATGACTGAATTCTTTCTGAACAAGTTAGAGTGCATATCATAAAGGATGACAGTTTACTGTGCAAGAGAGGTAGTGAAAAAAAATTACCTCCTAAAGGGGCTAATTTTCTAAATAGAAAATAGGATAGATGGGTTCTAGAGCCAAAGTCAAGTCTGTTTTTACAGTCAAACCTCATAAACTTAACTTTATTTCTAAATTTTGGTGTTTCTTTTTGTATTGGTATTTGAAGTAGAAACCTGTTCTTAGTTTTGAAATTGTGAACAGACTGGTTTGTGCTACCTCTCTCACTCGAAAATACTATATTTCTGCTTTTTACAGACTCTCTTCAGACTCTCACAGTATAAAACAGCAGTCATTCTCCCATAGATTGCAAGAATTACTTGTTTTCCTTAAACAGCAACTATAATAAGAAAAATTAATTAAACTGGTAGCTTAAACTAATGACAATCACTTTCAAGAGCAAATAAACCGTTCATGGTCATGTGGGAGCCAGTCCATGAGAATGAAGTGCAAAAATACCACAAAACCAGTCTGAGCTAAATATTCTGAAATTTTTGCTGAGGGAAACAAATTGATTTTTCCCCTGGGACTTACTTCATGCAGATCATTAGAACATGGCCAGTCCAACAAGAAGTAAATATGTGCAAATCGGAGGTTTTTCTCCAATTCTAGTGGCAAGGCAGCTATTTCTAAATTCAAAGGCAGGTTATTGTTTTGCACAGAGGGAAACTATTGCACATTTATGAGATATCCTTAAATGTGTTTTCCCCCCAGCATCACATCTTTTTCATTTGAGCGGCAGCTGAAGTGCAGAGTAATATAGTGAATTAAGTGAAGGGCTAAATGAAGCAATTAACTGTTCTTTCCAAGACAATGAAGGCACTAAGTGTGATTTAGAACAGCTGGATGTTGACCCTCTTTTCGTATGAGTCAGGGCAGGAGAGGTAAGCACGATCACAGAAGGTTTATCTCTGTTCCTTTTTACAGCTCCTTGAGCTCACGTTACGCGAATTCACGTAACTTTCGTGTGCGTGAAACATTTGCATTTCCCATTGGGAAATTCTGGGGAACCTAGGGAGGAAGGAAATATTCGTCCCTGCCTAGCCATCTTGTTGCTACGATAGCAACCACAGCTTTACGACTGTTGTAGGCCCCGCTTCCTATTTTGATTTACATTTCAGACTTTCCCTTATTGTAAACCGCAACCACATCTGACATAGGCGAGAGGTTTTTTTGGTATCGTGCCAAGCACAGATTTCCCGGGCTTGATTCCACGAGTAAAATTGTGCTGGCTTTACAGCCGTAAAGAAGCAGGTAGGACTTTTACCTAAATGTTTCAGGGGAAGCGTATACATCCCAGGGATGGCAACGGTTGAGCTCGTGAAGTTTTACAGGGCCGCTTTCGTTTGTGTTACTGCGGGAAAGATTGCGGAGTCTCGTGTCTGGAAGACGGGCTAGTCTGTGTGGAAGGTTACTAAGCATGGACGTGGAGTCTTCGAAAGGTTTGGTTCCATGCTAACGGAGAGAATGAAGTTTGTTTTACTCTAACGCAACGTGGCTCTGAGACCCCGTCGCAGGGTAGTCGTACAGCTCTTAAAGAGCGCCGTTGGTAAAACGGGTTTGTTTTCTGTCTCCGAATTTGTGGCAAATTCACGTGGCATTAGTATTTCTTCATTTTGTCTTGTACTTTTCTAGTAACTTGAGAATCGTTCGAGGATGATTTGCATGTATCAGAATTTGAGATAAGGCTGGGAAATATAGGAAATGCGTGCATAAAATGTGTGCTTTGTAATTTAAGGTCATACAAATACAAATGTTTGGAAAAGTCTGTGTGCAGCCTTTTTTCCCCTGCAAAGTGCCATTACACAGCAACAGATTTGAGTGTCATTAGAGTGGTTATTGAGGGCAAGAAGAAAATCAAGAGTTGACTCGTGTATTTGCTGAGTTTACCTGGAATGGGGAATATGCAAGTTCATTTATTTCTGTTAGGTGATTTGAACGTTTTGGAACTTGAATTCCAGTCAAGGTTACTGTGCAGTTTGTAGAAGTTTGTGGTTACATATTCTTAAAGCTAGAAAGTTTTCTCCCCCACTCCCCCCAGTTTTCTTCTGTTGCTCTGAATTAAGCTGATTTTTTGCTTTAACTCACGTAGGTGCCAAGAACAATTAACAGAGGTCAGTTTATAATGATATATATGCAAGTTAGTCTTGCTTATTTTTTCCTACCAGCTGTGTTCTGGAGGAGGTACAGGACTGTGCTTTAGAGTTATGAAATCTTTTATTTTTTGTTGTTGGGAATAGTTAGTAATCAGTCTTGCTTTTTTAAAGACCTCGTGAAAATTGTGATTCTGTTAAGGGTTTTCATTAACTGTTATTCTGACAACTGAAGACAACATATCATGACACTTTAAATAAGCCATTTAGTATAAATCAGGTGCAATCCAGTAGGCATAAGTCAAAACACTGCTCTGCGATTTCACAGCTAGTCTTCCACAGGTCTGTGGCCATGTCTCACAAACATGGAAAAAAAGACATACGTATCCAGAAGTGTATCCTGCTGCATTTTCCATCAGCGTCACCTCTATTGAAACCTGCACAGGGAAAGTTCCTTGATGAAACAGCATTAAATAAAAGATCCTTTTGGAGATCGTTACAATACACTATTTTTTCTTGTAAACAGGTAATAAGAAATGAAACAATTCGGTCTCCTTTTGTTCTAGTTTTCTAATCAGTTGGTTCTGTTTCAGTTCCCTTAATGCTATGATAGTGCTGGCAGGCAGCATAGGAAGGCTTTGGCAGAGTGAGACATCTCTATTGCTTGTCTGAACTTTGGCACAAGAATGACAGTTGTCAGGAAATACCTCAATTTATACGCTGATCCCTAATAGAGTTTTCATGTCTTCTGATAATTTCATTTTCTCTTTCCTCATATTAAACCTGCTAAATTTTATTAGTATCTCCAAGTTATTTTCTCTGGGCTAATATTTAGAGCCACATTTGCACAGAAAATTATTCTTATTCGGCTTGTAAGGAGCAGACAAAGTAAGTGTGTGTGTATAGACACATATGTATGTATCTATAAAACAGGTAGGTGGAACTATAGCTGACATTTTATACAGGTGAACAAATAATTCAGCTTTTCTAATTGAGGTAATTCTGACAAAGTCATTGTGTATACTTGCTTAAGCAAGTCAAGTAGGAACTGGCCAGTAATAGAAATATCTGAGAATTAATCTTTAGGACACATTTGGCCTTCCATTTCAATAGACATGCACCAGCCACAGACTATCTTATACTTTTTCCGTTTTTTCAAGTATCATTTGAAAGCAGAATATTTTGATAACCTCAGTAAATCCATTTCTTAGTATAGTCATATCCTAAAATTACCTATGACTAAATCTCATAGTTTCTACTTTTATTTGGATTAAATCTTTTATTTCCTCTAAAAAAAAAAGAAACATATTCTATCTTACATATCAGTATATTAGAGAAACATTTAAATACTTTTTATCAAGATAAAAAAAAAGTTCTTGCATTTTATCTTTCATGAAACAACTTCTTAGACTGACCTCTAATGATTCAGAAACATGTACCATATCTAATAACAGCATAAATTTATGGAGGTCAGATTAGGCCAGTTTAATCTGGAATGATTCAATGTAATTTGAAATAGAAAATGCAGCTGCTTCTGACACCTTTAGGTAATAGTTACACTGTACCTGTTATACTTCATGTGTATTTTAAAGACTGGAATTAGAGATGGACTTCTCTATGTTGGATAATTTCATTCCTTCTAACTTGATTTTCAGTATTGAATATGTCCAGGACACCAGAGAATCACAAGGAAGAGCAGGATATCAATAAAACTCACAGAAAGTAACCAGATGTCCCACGATGCCCGGCTGATAATTTTGCATAATGGTCATCACTTCTCTTAGCTGATGTTGCTGGGATACTGGAGATACAGAGGTTCTCTGTTCATTCTTGATTCCTTGTTCCCTCCTTTTCCATTTTTAGAGTTGCCTCTTCAGTATTTCCATTCTACGTTTAAAAGTATAATATTCCGTTCCCGCTTGAACATTTCTAGCACATAGATGAGCACAGCTGGTGCTGTTTATTCCTCTGACATCATGTAGTAGGTTCCCATTCCGCAGACCTGGTTTACCACCTTCACGATGGTGAATTCAGCAGAAAGGAGAGAAAAGGCAGCGTTCCGAAGGCGTTCCTCTCTCGTGGTTAGCTCCCAGCCTCCGCGTTAATAATAGGGGGAAAAAATACAAAATACTGGGAGGGGGTGCTTAAATACCAGAACAGATTGGCCAGAGAGATCGTGGGCTCTCGTAGGTCTCCACGGGATGTGCCCTGGGCTGCTTGCTCTAATTAGACCTGTCTTGAGCAGGAGACTGGACTGGATGACCCTTGGAGTTCCCTTCCAACCAAAATTATGACTGTGATTTTATTTGTCCCCTGTAAAGATTAATGAAAAAACCAACCCCAAAACCCAGAATGCTGTAGACAGATCATCACATACTGAAATAGTATATTTTCTCTCTTCTTTATTTGTCTTTAACTGACTTGTTTGTTCCATGAAAAGTGTAAAGATGGGGGGTTTTAATGCCAAGTTTTGCTAGAAGTCATTGGATAACAATTCTGAATGTTATGAAAAATTAATCATAGATGGTACAGGGCTTATTGAAAGAAATGGGTTTGCTAATGAAGATATGAATATATAAATGCTGTCTAGTTTTCAGTTTGATGTTCGTCTTGACCTTCCCATACCACCTTTGCCAGCAGGCACATTGTCCTAAATTTTTAGCTTACTGTACTTACTTAAAGTACTCAATGAGGTAAGACATGGTCACACTATGAGGAACATGCTTTGTGCATGTCATTAAATTCCTGACCAAATTAGAAAGTTTAGTTCAGGTCCTTTGACATCACTGTCTTTTGTATAATGACAAAAAAAAATGGCAGTGCAGTAGTTGAATTCTACTTAAATGATTGTATTTTGCCTACTAAAATTGTAAAAGAAATTGAACAGAAATGCCAATTCTTGTTCTTGGTGCGAAAATGCTATGTGGTACTACTGTGAATCATTTCCCAGAAGTTACGAGGCGGGTACATTTTGGTGGTCTGTAAAATGGTTCCTATGTGATGATTTTAGACACACTGTGATGAAAACACATGCGTGAATACAACTTAATGGGGTTTTATGTTAATTTAAAGGCAATAAGCTTACAGGGGCTTTTATATTATAATATTACTAACCAACTGATATTGTTGATGGGGGTCGTGATCATTAGCTCCTCTGTTAGTATTTTCCCAGGAAATGTTCTGCTCTTCAATCATTGTTGCTCAGACTATTGCTCTGAGAAGGATAATTACAGTGTGATTTGTATCCTGTTATCCGCTGTATTCTAAAAGAAGAATATTAACGTGAGTAAAGTCTAGATAAGGTTTGGAAGGGCTGCTAGAAAGTCTCACACAGGGCTAGTTGCAATGGCACGACAATAATGCTTCCTGACCTGATAATTATGTTTGAGAATTATTTCTCTGAATTGCTGCTGAAGTCTGACTTCAACGTTTTTTATTCTTGACTCCCAGTCAGAGGTTTATTTTTAAAAAATAAAATTAAAAAAAAATGCTGCAAAACCAAAAAAACCTAAACAGAGAGTGCTGCTGTATATGAGGAAAGAAGGCAGAGAGAAACAGAAAAATTGAAGAAGTTATCTCAACCTTGCAATAATTTTAAAGATGGGGGGGGCAGGGAGTGGATTTGCTCATTGCGATTTCATTTTCTGCAAATACTTGAGGAAGCAAATTTTTAGTGGAAATAACACATACAAAGTTTTGCTCATGCAAGCTAATTTTCAAAGCTATAAAAACTGTTTTTAATTATTTATAGCCATAACTTGAGATATTCTTATTCCAGAAATTCAGAGTGCCTCCTTTGTCTAATTGACTCCTCTTCTGTTTTGTGGGTGTATATTTAAACCTGGTGCCTCTGTTCGATCTCCTTACTTTGCTGCCTTATTTATGTTCTTCCTGAGTGATTTTAAATTTTTATATTTATGCCTTCTCTGACCCTGCGGATTCTACCTCCTCTTATTAACCTTCTTCCTCAGTGCAACGGGTTGCGCTGACACCCATACCCGTACAACCGCTTGTCCATTTGACCTGTTCTTTGTTCAGATCACTTTCTCCAAGACTGATAGATGTGGTTGAATAATATTTAGCGAGTACTTTACATACAAAATTCTGACTCCTTCTCCGGAAACTTTTACAAATACGTCTTGATTTGTAATGAATGAATTTTGTTGGGTGTTGGTAACCCGTGGATGATCCCCCCCCCCCCCCCCAGCTCGTGCTGCCAGCTCCGTTCCACCAAGAGCAGCAAACCTGTGCCTGGGTTGTGACAGAGGTATTTCCCCCCACATGACCCGTGCCCCCGCAATCCTCCTCAGCGCCGTTCAGCAACGCGCGGGCTCTCTGCTGGGCGCTAGAACGGTCCGAGCGCCGCGCCGCGCAGTCAACGGTGTGTCGTGGCTGCAAGTAGGTAGAGCTTCCCTCTCTCCCTTCTAGCGCTTTGCCTAACGAACTCCTCCGCTCCCACGCAGTTTTGTGACAAAGGGCTGGGATATATTTATATATCCTTGCTCTCGTTAAAGCAAGGCAGAAATCCTTGCCATTCTAGAGCTTAGCATACAAGGTCTTCATCGGCGTGGTTGCGCTATAAATATCCCACTTAAATCCCTTACAGAATCAAATCCTGAAGGTGGGCACGGGTGTAATAACAGAACTAGCCCAGGGTGAACATCAGTCAGTTTGCTAAAGAAAGAATATATAAAATGCAGGTGTTTGAAGTTTTCTGCAGCAAGGTAGGGAAGGGCTACCTCGGATATTTTCTCTGTCTTAATATTAGCATATTCTGGAAATGAATTTGAATCTGTGAGTATATAGTCTAATGCATTTTCTCTCTGCATAGAATCACCCCCGTCATTATGACAAGTTTTTGTTTGTTTTGGGGTTTGAGGGTTTTTTTTTACTGACCATCAGGCTTAATGACTGACTCATAATCCTGCCATACACTGCCTCCCACCTAATACCATAGTGACAAGCTGCTGGTTTTCTTCTGTTCAAAGGAAGAAATAGAACTAAAGTTTTTCGAAAAATGGGATAGCCACCGACATCTTGGTATGACTAAGCTGATGTGAATGGTGCTGACTACCTGTAAGAAATACTCCTTACCCTTTCAAGGTTACACATGGACCTTAAACGTTTAGCATGTGTTATTTTCTATTATATTAGCAAACAAACAGTGTTGTTTGCAAGGCTTTTAAAGATGGAGACATATGGGAGTTAGGTGATTAATGCACTTAGACAAGACTGTAAATCACGGAATGTTCCAAATCCATGTATTTAAGCACCTGAACACCTTTTAAAATCTATCCTAGAGGCTTTGTTTGTAGAATGAAGTCAGGTTTAGTGATGTTTTGATGTTGTTCAGAAAAGTTTAAATTGAAGAATTTCAGCAAGCTTGAGTTCTTCTGTGAACAATAAGAACTTCTTATCTGAAACACATTAATTTAATGGGAACAATGCCAATGCCACTCTGCCTACAAACAAGCAGAAAATCCTAGACTGTCGAGTTTAAGGATGAATGTGCATCTACCTCTCATTCCAGTGTGTTCTTTTGTAGATTTAACGAGCATATACTTTGCGATAGCTACAAGCTACATTATTTAGGAATAAATATATGAGAAGTTTTCTGTATGTTTTAAGTCACAGATGTTTGAAAAGTTCTTTTGTGAAAATATCCATTCCTACAGTGTTATTGACCATAAAAAAGTACCAATGACAACATTTAAGCATTACTATACGCCATGATAAACATGCATGTACGCAGATCATATATATATATCTGTATAAAAGGCAGAAACAAACCAATCCTTGATTCTTCTATCTGTGGGAGTCATGCAGGAAATGAAACAGTTATTTCAATGTAATTCTGTGATTTTAATAACTACTTGAATGCTTAAGAGAATATTAAGGGAAAATACTTGTGTAAAAAAAAAAATCACGATTATATCAATAAATATCAATCGATATATTGATATTTTCTTTGGTTTTATTTTCCTAAGAAAACTAGGGGGAGGGGCAGCAATAAAAAAAACCAAGCAACAACCAATTATAAAAATAAGAGTAGTTTGATATTATCAGTATTTTTGTTTTAAACATGATTTGTCTTTAATTATCCTATTTCTGGGGAAAGTTTTCAATATAAATATAAAATTGAAACAGCTTTATAACCCTACTTTTGGGAGAGATTGCATTAAATTTGTACTTCAAACCTAAATATCTTGTCTTCTAAATTTCTCTTGCAGATAAGGAATTCTAGTAAAATGTACTGTAGGTACTTTAGGACCACAGATGGTTAATTCCTGCTTCCAGATCTATGCCTTCATATATGGAATTATTAAATGTGTTTTCCAAATGTGATGATTCATTTCAGTTAGCTTATCTTTGGAAAATGCATTTTAAATGGGGATGGATTTAACAAATATTGCTGTGCCCACTTTTTAAAATAAGGCCCACTTGAAACCTCTTAAATGAAAGCCCGTATCCCTTGACCTCCTGATTTTCACCAAATGTACTTGTGAGCAATTTGGGGAAAATTTGAAAACTTGAGCCTAATATTCTAGTTTTCTTAATATTACCCCTACTTACTGTCCACACACTATCAGTACTATAAACTTTGATGCTAATGCTACTTATCTCTTAAATGACGGGTATTTTTATTAGCCTGTTGGAGATATTTGCCACCTACATGCACAAAAGAGTGTAAAGCAAATGCATTTGTAAGGAAATTCAGTTTCAATCTAAGCTAGTGAAAAGTGCAAGAGGAGAGAAACAGAAGGTCTGAAAAACTCTAAAAAGCAATTGGTAAAAGTGTTGACCAAATCCAGATTCCTGTGTATCACCTCTTGATCCCCCCCTGCCCGCCCACTCCCAAACAATCCTATAATCATGATGTACAGCTTCTTAAAACAATGTTTCATTCCTTGCAGGTTTTTTATCCTCTTCCTCACCAGAAATAGTCCCCTTAACAAGAAACTCTTCCCCAGATCTTGAAGATCAGATCTGATTCAGTAAGGTGAGTTTCGATTTAAAACTGTACCCTACCCACTGGGAATGAAGTTTGGAGAGGTGGTAGGAAAACTGAATATAAAGTATCATTGATTTAAAAAAAAAAAAAAAAAGTATAGATATATATACACACACACACTTTAAATAATCATTATTCTTTCCATCATTTCCACGAGCTGTGACTGACAGGATTTCTTAACTTCTTACCAGGATTTGTAACACGCAGTCAATAAAGAATGAGAAATGTTCTCAACCACAAATTCCTTTTAGAACTCCTCACAGGATCCTATCCTATGGGGACAAAGATGTTTATTTGTATTGAACTGGTTTCCTCTTATTGTCTCCAAAATATAGTTACATTTTCCCCTTGTAACCTTTCCAGGGCTTAAGTGCCAATCCAATGTAAATGGGTCTGGGCTATTCTTCCACTTACACTACTTTGTGAAAGGAAAGTTGTAGAACTACCTGTTACGGAATAATCCTGTGTTCTCTTTAGAAGTGATACCGTAGTGGACTAGACAGACTATTGGTCTGTTCTGGAGTGGCAGTAGCCAAGTAAATTCCAAAAGAATTTCAAGAGGCTCATTATTGTCTTAAAGTTTTTCATCCACCTCTTTAAGATGATACTGACAGACAATTAGATATTTCACATTTCCTATGCTCTTTAAATGATGTACAGTTTTAATGGGAATGTGGAGATAGAAAGGAGAGCTTAACACTGGGTCAGAAAATCCAGAGAACTCAAGGTGAAGATCGGTCTGTTAATTAACATACACAGTGTTTCAGAGCACTTGTGAGTATAAATACAGTGCCTCCTGCCTTCATTCATTGCTAGGTCCTAAATCGTTCCCTGAATTCCATCCATCTGGTTTGAGTCAACATCTGTCAAAGTACATTTATATCACAATGCATTCAGAGATCTTAAATTATTTAATATCAGGTATTGACTGCTAGGGCACAAAAAAGAATGATAATTATTTAGAGGCATGGGGTTTTACCCTCTCTGCTACCTTATATTTTTCCTATTTGCCCTGCCTGGCGCAGTGCACATCATGTGGTGGTTATGGTGTCACATCGTGCCCTGACACAGCTGTGAAGCTTTATGTTCCCTGGTCCAATTAATGGTGAGTCCGTCCTATTTAACACATTCAGCAAGTATCATTTCCATCTTACAGGTAGGGTGACAGGTGTGCAAAGAAATCAAATAATCTATCTTGAGATCATGCAAAGACTCTGGAAATACAATCCCAGTGAGTCCTGGCTATAACACTTTTGATGTCCTCATCACTGGCCACAGTAGTGCAAGCATTGACGGTAAGGAAATTGGTTCTTATGTGTATTTATATGCATTATAGTATTTCAATCCATTTGAATTTGGGTAAATCTAAAAAAAAAAAAAAAAGTTTCTGTTGTTTTCCAATGGCCAAGGATAAGCCATTAGTGATTTAAGAAGAAAAAAAAGCAAAAAAAAAGAAGAGTTGAAAAAATTCATTATAAAAAGTACATGAGGTTTTTTTCATATTGACCTATAAGGGCTAAGTGTAAATTTGTCTGATATGTAAAAATGATGTCTAGATTTTTGGTATAGAGGATGCTGAAGATATTTAGTTGAAGTAATTTGTTTAGGGAGTTATAAGTACCTGAAAATAGATCTTGAAGTACCTGAAAATAGATCTTGCAAATGCAAGTTATCTTGTTGGCTAATGTTATTTGTGCCATGAACTTTTTTTTTCCGTTTTGGGAATTATCTCTATTAATGACCTCTTTGCATACAACATTTCTTTTCTTCCCCGGTTTATTGAAAGCTATAACTTTCTTTGGGATCTTGCATGGTTAAAGCAAGCCATTATCCTTTTTGTGATGAAAACACAGAAATCTGCTATGTTACTTTTTCCTTGCCTCAGAGGTTAAACTGAAGGTCTTTTCCCCATACCAGAATTTCATTTTGAATGTATGCTAAACACGAAGACAAGGTAGAACAATATGGCTGCTAGGTTGTTTCTCAGTAATGTTTTGAAGCATATGTAGTTAAGATTTTATTCTCGATAAATGCAAATTGTATTTTCCAGTCACAATAACTCCACAGGAGAAGAAATTAAGATGTCTGATACATTCATCTCTATGTCAGAGTATCATACTCTTGCTATTTAAAATTCACCGAAGAAAAAAAAATGCTGTCACACTGTAAAGATATTATTTCCAAAGTGATGCATCATTCATGTCCAAGTCTAGTTGTCTATATTCTTAAATTTTACGTTCCTAAAAATTCCATTTAAAAGAAACAGTCCTCTTTTTCACTGTACTGACATTTTCCAACCTCAATGATTCTATGATTCTGTGATTTACAAACCCAAATACATATTAGATGGGGCATGAATAGAAAATGAGGGACCACGCTCTATTCTCATCTATACCTGCATTAATCTGGAGATGCTCCATTGAAATCAAAAGAGTTATTCCTCCCTTTGGAGTGAATTTACAACAGTTTAATGTCAGTGGCACTCAGTCCTGCAAAGGAGAGAATTTGTCTAGATTCAAGTTCTAAGCCTGAAATTAGTGCCATAGGAAAACATCAGGACTGTTTTAGAAACTTAGTTGAAATTTTGTTCTAAGCCATTTTGTGAGTCAGATTTTTTATGTTGAATACCGTAGTTAATTTCAGTAAAAAATGTTCACATTTTATAGGGAGTTGAAAAACATGACCATTGCCAAGAACTAGAAATGGGAACAGAAAAATACGAAATCCTTTTTAATTATTATTATTAATAGTAGTAGTATTGCACAGCTTTTTTTCTTTGCTAGGGTTGCTACCCATGAAAATCACACTTTGCAATTTGATTTTGTCACATCATAGAGGTTTTGACATGCACTTCTACCTAATTGGGACTAATTAGTTTAAGTAAAAATTGGGATAGGATGTGAAAACATAGTACTGAAGGGCTACAGGGCTACTGTTACAGCAGCGATTAAGTGTGCCCTGTATTTCAGGGCACATTCCACAGCCTGTTTCTAACCAAATAAAGATGAGTTATCAGCGGTTTTGAAGAAATGCGTTTAGGTGCGTGCATGTTGTGAGGAGCTGTTTGTGACTCAGAAACAGAAAAAGCTTGTCCTTCATTGTTTTGGGAATAACTGTAGGAAAAAAGAGTGAAGATTAATGTTGATCTTCAAGATGCAGAGCTCACAGACAGAGTTTGGAATGGAAGTTAAAAATTAAAATCACATGAAAAAAGATGCTCTGTAAAATTGTGGTCTTATTTAAGTCAGCAGAAATTTTGTCATTGACTTCCATGGCACCAGAATTCTTCTGCTGGGTACAAAGGAAGCTTTTGCTTTTTTTAAATACGTAGTTACTTTTGTGAATATGTGTATACTCTTAAGGTTTAACACTCTATTAAATGTTAGGTACTCTAAAGTCATGCTACAGTAAACTTAAAAGTGATTACCAACCCTAAAGTGTAAGCTCTTGATAGTGACATAATTTCATATATGTTCTAAAGCTAGCTGTGTAGTATATATAGGCCCTAGTCAGAATAGTAACACAACAATCCCAAGAGCAAAGTTAGGAAAAAAATGTTTTGTTTTTTAATTGTTCTAGAAAAAAACCCTCCTCTGCTAGTTCTGAGTTGAATGCTAGGCATGTAATTCTCCTAGGCACACAGGTGAACAAGAGAATCTGAGAGCAGATTCGAAAAAAATATTTTTACCAAATATGTATAAGGCTTCTTACTTTCCTCATATGAAAATACTTTTACGAACTTTTAAATTACAGAATCAGAGAATGGCTGAGGGTGGAAGGGGCCTCTGGACGTCATCTGGTCCAACCCCCCCTGCTCAAGCGGGGCCACCTCGAGCCAGTTGCCCAGGTCCATGTCCAGACAACTTCTGAATATCTCCCAGGGGGAAGACTCCACCACCCCCCCGGGCAACCCGTGCCGGTGCTCGGTCACCCTCACAGTGACAAAGTGTTTCCCGATGTCCAGAGGGAACCTCCCGTGTTTCAGGTTGTGCCCGTTGCCTCTGGCCCTCTCACCGGGCACCTCTGGAGACGGCCTGGCTCCCTCTTCTCTACAGCCTCGTTTCAGGGATTTATAGACATTGATAAGGTCCCCCCTCACCTCCTCTTCTCCAGGCCGAACCGTCCCAGCTCTCTCAGCCTTTCCCCGTAGGAGAGGTGCTCCGGTCCCGTCATCATCCGCATGGCCTTTTGTTGGACTCTCTCCAGCCTGTCCCATGTCTCTCTTGTACTGGGGAGCCCAGAACTGGACACAGGATTCCAGGTGTGGCCTCACCAGTGCTGAGTAGAGGAGAAGGATCACCACCCTGGACCTGCTGGCATTGCTTCGCCTCGTGCAGCCCAGGATGCCATTAGCCTTCTTTGCCACAAGGGCACGGTGCCGGCTCACGTTCAGCTTGGTCAGTTGGTTGTCTCTGCTGTAATGGAAACACCGACAATACGGGATTCGGTTCCGTGAGCAGAAATTCTAGAATGTCTTTCTAGGCAGCAGGTTGCTTTTCAGTGATGGATTGTTAACATACAGAAGTTCTGAGAATGTGGTTCCTTTTAAATACAAACAGCAAAAACTACCGTTCAGTTCCATCTTTACCAGGAACAATAGATATTATGATATTATGGAGAAATGAGTTTATTGAACAGTCACTTAAACTTCCATGTGCCAAAATCACGTGTGCTGTGGTTTTACCCAGATTTTCCTGAAAGGAGGATATCTTTTCTTTTACTTCTTCCAAGCTTCTGTGACCCAACAGAAATTACCTACAAAACAAAATTTCTCACTAGAACTGTAAACATCAGAACAAAAATATGTGAAAATGAATAAACGAGGCAGTATAATAGTCAGCTGCTAATTTTGATAGTTATGCACCTGATTTTAGTGTTCTTCATACTAAAAGAATTGAACAATAATCAGTGAAATCACATATACAGGGAAAAATGTACCATCAGCTTTGATTACATTACAAAAATCAGTCTCCCTGTGAGATTATGTATGACATTTTGTACAGTCTGAGATTTTTAGGATCTCTCTTGAATCCCTAAATTGATTAGTGAGCTTGATCCTAGATCCATGCAGTCAAAAGTATGTTTGTCAGCATTTTTTGTTCCCTTTTGAAAGTAGTAAGCTGTAAGAGGATTCAAGTACTGTCTCCATATGCAAGCAGTTTCTTGTCAGCAATGCTTAATAAAATAGAAAGAATAATATGTTCCACAGCTTCCTTTATGATTTCTTCATGTTTATTTAAAAGGAAGGCAGGGCTGTCACTGACTTAGAACAACTTGAAACTGCTTTTCACTTTACTTTGTATAAGCAAAACGTTCTTGTTTCGCTCTTTTCCTTAAACTTTGGTTATGCTTATTCAGTTTTAAAAGTTCGCTACTCTCTTATCTACAGGTCAGAATTGTCTTTTCTTAGGCTTTAGTCACGTTTCTCTTCCACCAAAGAATTGACTGACAATTGTGACTATCTAGTCTTTTCCACTGGTGTCTTCCAGTGCTAATCACACCCAGAACTTCAGTTCTTTAACTCGCTTCATCTGTCAGGAAGGAAAAGGTGTGTTATAACAATCTGTTGTTGTCCGTCCTTGTTACGTGAAGATTTGCCGGTGCATACATTTGAGTTTTGTTATCCTCCCATACTCGGGATCAGGCAGGCTTGTCCCATTACATGAAAAGCAACGTTCCCTTGCCAGTCTGCGTTTAGTTTTCTTCACAGCTCACCCTTTTGACTCGTGACGATCTTGGTCCCTAAGACGAACCAGGATCCGGTGACCTCTGCTGTGTGTTTGGGATTTTGTTCCATAGCAGGAATGACTATCCTGCAGGCCGTGTGGTAGCGCTGCCAGGGCAGCTCCTGGCCAGGGAGAAGACCAGGTAAAAATTCCTCTTAACGCTTGCTGTCCTCCTGAGTGTGCCCAGTGCTGGGGAATGGGCAGGAAGGATAGCGATTCCCTACTTTAGGAACTGAACAGAAGGCCCCGGGATATTTCCTCTGTCTCACCTTCTCAGTGCTTGTAAAACACTGCATCATCCAAAGTTTTCCATGGGGCTTCCATTTTGAATATCAGCTCACCATGTCGGATGGCTCTTGTGAACTGATATGTAGGGAACTTGCCCAGGAAACGTGCAAAATAAAAGATTGAAGGCAATATACAAACAATATGGTTTGGAGGCCATGTAGTGCAGGAAAAAAGTCACACAATTCTGTCCAGTGCTAATGATACCCCTTTAATATTTGATTAGTGAATGACGAATTGTGACAATACTAAAATATTTGTTTTAAATAGGTTTCACACACAGATGGCATGCATGCTTGTAAAACAGATAATACAATTATAATTTTTATTTTGTTTAGTAAAAGGACATTTACCTTTTCATATAGCATGCAGTGTCATCTCATAAATATCGCAAATTAGGTTGCTTTAAGTTTATGTTCTAAGAAGCTAATCACTCTATCTTCTATGTTTATTAGGTGATAAAGCATAATTGGTATATTAAAAAAACAAACTTTAAGAGATAAGATTACATCATAGCCTACAGCATATTATAGTCTTGATACTAATTTTGTGTTTAGTCACATCTATGCCAGTGAATACATTAACTTTGTACACATATATATGTACATGTACATTTATTTAAGTACTGGCATCTGTTAGAAATGTGTATTTTGATGTAATCTGAATGACATAAAATGTGCAAAATGTACAAATTTCCATCAAAAGTGAAATATTAGATCGTATCCACAGAAATTCTGTAGCTATTGCAGATGCTTATGTCTTAGACTCTCATTAGATCCCCAAAAGCTGTGTGTCTTCTGGTTTTGATGCCCATGTATTTGTTTAATTCAGCTATAGAAACCTTCACTTTTGCTCACGGGCTCTTTAATATTAGCAGGAAATTGTTCAGGCACTTTTTAAAGAAACAGTGGAGCAGACATGGATTAGGCTGTGATGTTTTTACCCTTCTGGGAAAAGGAACAACTTTGGGGTTTTTTTCGGATTTTAAGAAGTAAAAAGGAAAAGAGTCTGATAAGGCGTTTGTAGGCCCAAAATACACCAGCAGCATCAATGAATCAGACGGGAACAAAATAAGCTCACCAACTGAGAAAAAGATCGTTACTTGTCAGCAACTTCATCTCCTATCACACTGCAGCCTTCTCCAAAAATCCCCAAAGTCTTTTTTAGCATTTTTGAAAGACCATTATGTTTGGGTTATTCATTATTACTACAGACTCAGTCTTTCACCCATTGTAGGTAATTTGTACCTGCCATTGATTTCAGTGATAGTAAGATCAGATGCTAAATAATCTTAACGGTGATTAAGGACCTGGTTCCAGTTGCTTAACTTGTATCTGGTAGAACTTTCTCACCAGAAAGCCCGCTGAGTCAGTAGAATAAATCTGAAAGTCAGTGATTCAGTAAGTGTTATTTGAGTGAACTCAGCTAGCTTATGGATTTTATAATTCTAGAAAAACTTATGACATATAACTTAAAAATTTATTTTCTTTTATTTTCAAGTATGCTGGTTTCACACCAAAGTTGAAGGGTAAGTAAGGATACCGGACATAACTTGGCTATTTGAGAGAGTACTGAGCAAAGAGCTAGCTCTGTTATAGCATGCATGGAATAACTCAGAGTTATTGCTTAATATATGAAGTTTGCTATAATTACCACGAAAGCACCTGACTAATTCTTTTTTTGGGGGTTGTGTGGAGGAGTTAGATCTATAAATAATCTCTTTCTGATTTTGAGAGAGACAAATGCCGGCACATCCATCATCTATATTCTGTTTCCTTTGATCCTGGAGAGGGTAGCATATTTAACTTCATACATGCAAAGTTTTCTGTAAAATTTCTGTTTCATTTAGGGCCCTGAAAAAAACCAAACACAAGCCCAATTCTCTGAGCGTTTTAGGTAACGTACATAAGTACATCTAACATACCTTGGTCAGTAGGTAAATACATAACAAACACGTCAGTACTTTACTAGCCCAAATCAGGGAGTCGCTTTAAAAACCTCAGAAATCCTGGTCAGAAGTTGTAATTAAACCGCAGCAGATTTGATGGGAGACCCTCGGCCTTGTACTGTCGTTGTGTTGCTGTCACTTAACAGCTCGCTGGAGCCATCACTTAAACCCACTGAAACCTCAAAGCGCTTCGTAGGGCTTTTGGCCTGGAACATCTGCCAAAATGGAGTTTTAGGTAACTTTTATGTGTATACAAGTTTTAAACAAACGTTTATTTCTGTAATTGGAAAACAGATTGTCTTTCCGTGCAAATTATTTCCGCTGTTACTTTTTTTTGCAGAGATAACTCTGTACCTCGTTTCGTTTAATTGTCATTCCTCTGCGTCTGTGGCTGGAGTTGGTACCAGGGCGTACTGGCTGTTCTGCACTTCTTTTGCAGAGACAACTTTATACCTCATTTCATTTTACTGTCATTCCCTCTGCTTCAGCGGCTAGGCTGGTACCTGTGAATACTGGTTGAACTGTCAGAATCAGGCAGGCTTTTAAGAAAATGAGTTTTGACATTCCTTTCCTTAAGATGATCTCTTGTTTTTCAATTACTGCTTTCTGACTTTGGAGATTTCTTAAGGTAACCCCGAGTTTGTTCCCAGACTGTCAACCAGGTGGCAGCAGTGCCACGTCGGAGCAGCTTCCATACCTTTTCCCTGACATCAAGTGTTAATGCGATTGGCCAATCAGTGCTAAGATGATGGGAGGTAATTGGGTAATTGTATTTTACTGATCACAAGCAGAGAAAAGAAAGGGGGGGGGAGAAGGAGTTAAAAAAAAAAAAAAAGAGAGAGAGAGAAAGAGGGGAGAGAAGAAGGGGAGAAGGAGGAGTGTAGCCAGCAAGACTGGCCCTGGGACATTTGCAAATCCTAGGGTGCTCCTAAAAGGTGGGGAGTCAGAGAAAGCCAGAGCGACAGAAAAAGCGGAGCTACTCCCAGCAGCACCAGCAGCAGCTGTCGGGAACTGGATGTATACATACATGCATACGTACATGCACACACAGGGAGAATTGAAGCTGAAGCCAGTGGGAGGGAGGAAGGGTTTCGGCTGTGCAAAGGGCTGCGCGTTTGAGGGATGAAACTAAAAACTGAAAGAAGCGGCTGCGCTCCTAGGAATGTGTCATCTTGGAAGGGAGGGAGGCAGGCAGGAAGGAAGGAAGAAAAGGGGGAAGATAACTGGCATATGGAAGAAGATGGGAGACTAACTCACTGCTGCGCGGAAGGGAAATCCAACTTGTAGATCTGAAATACGCCAGGCTGAGCTTGGAAATGAGATCAGACCTGCGTTGAACTAGAGAAAGGGAGGAAAAGGGAGGCAGAGGCTGGAGAGCTTTTACCCTTCTTCCTCTATCTCTTTCCCTCCCTCTCCTCGAAGAAGAAATAGAAGTTTATCCGTCTCGGTGCTGCTGGATCTGTAGAGCTGCTGCTGGACAAAAGATGGAGAGGAAGCTGAAATGAAAAGCAAAGGGTGCCTGTGAAATTTCCAGCTGAGAGGACAAATCCCACCTCCCTGGGCTTCTTTTGTGCCCCGTCGGGGGACTTGTAACATCAGGAAGGTTTTGAGAAGTGGGGGGGAGGGGGGGGGGAGGGGGCAAAGGGGGAGAGTGGGCGTTAAAAACACCCGTCCCAAGTGTTTGAAAAATAACAAGCGGATGGATTTATTCTTGACAGCTGGTGGGAACCTTGAATTTTTCTCTACTCCCTCCCTCCTTCATTCCATTTAATGTGAGATTATGAAAATGCAGAGGAGTTGGAGGGAAGGCAGAAGGATATAACGTGGAGTTTGAAGCGAGGAGAGGGTGCTGATGCTGTGGATTGCTGGCTTCTTGCTGAAATCAAAAATCCAATTGCGCACTGGGTTGTGATTGGAAATCTAATCAGATCTTTGGAGAGGGGGGAGAGAGACTAAAAGTTTATTGTTTTGACAGACACAAATAAAATATTAAATGCAAAAGGAGAGTCTTTTCTAAAGGAGTGTGGGGGATAGAGAAAAAGAAGAATGGGAATCCCCGTTCTAATGTGGAGACACACGGATTGGATAATTGATAGTGCAGCAAAGAAGGGGGAAGAAGAAAATTGCCTGGCAAGACCTGGATCTTAACAGTCACAACAAAATTACATTAAAAGAATACAGATGGAGGGTTGCTTAAAAAGAAATACAGCCCTTTCTGCTCTCCAGAGAAAAAAAAAATAGTGAGCAATGGAGAGCAGTGGAGCCAGAGAGGCAGAAAACCTCAGAAAAAGGAAACTAGGCAAAGGATCCACAGTGGAATGAAAAGTTTCAGAAAGGAGAAGGACCAGTCATCCTCTGCAAGGATTTTTGGTTTTTTCCTGTTATTTTAAACCACTCTTCTCCAGTGAAGGCAAACATCAATGTTACCACTACAGCACTTTTAAGCAGAAAAGTTGAAAGCCACAGAGAAAATAAAGGACAGAGAAGAAGAAAGCAAAATTGCCGGAGGGGAAGAGTTCAGCAGTGTTGGGTTGGATTGGCACCTGTATGGACTGAAATTGCTGGGAAATGCAATCGGATATCCTTTATTTTTATTTCCTGTCTTGGTTTTTAATTTTGGTTTGGTTGCTGAAATGAAATAGTTTTCTAACCCCTCCCCCACCCTGGTTTTTTGTAACCACTCGGATTTCCAGCTGGGTAGTCTTTGAGGATACAGTAAGTACACTTTTCATTTTATTATTTTTTGGAAAAGGATCTATGCCCTATTGCCTCTCTTCTTTCTTCCCTAACCCTCTTTCCTTCATCTTTTCCCCCACCTGAATAAAGAGTCTGACTGGATTTTGATAATGGCTGGAGGGGGCGGTTGGGAACGGAGAAGGGAAGCAACGAGGACAGAACTGAATTCTCACAGTAGCTCAAATGGTCCTCTTAGTAAAACTCCAACCTTGGTAGGATGTTGCAGACGCCTGCCTGCGTGGCTCTATAGCATTTGTAAATGTTCACTAGCAAAGAAATCTTCTGAGAAAGCCCCTGCAGTGAGGGGGG
>JAVJGG010000032.1:24839369-24852293 GCA_035590195.1 Aviceda cuculoides
CCGGCAGGGGGGGGGGGGGGGGGCTGCGCTCTTATTGCCCACACTGTATGAACGAACGCAAGTTACATAGAATTGGATGCACAGAGGGGGGTTTATTTATTTATTTATTTATTTGGTAAGTGTTTTAAATAGAAAAAGGCTCTGATCTGCCTGCTGGCATCCAGTCTGACATTGCAGATCAATATGGTGTATTAGCAGGAAAATTTTACAATCAAGCAGGGAGGTGAAGGATGGTTTTTGGCGGGAGCGGGGGGGCGTATAGGACGAGGGGTTTGAATGGATTTTGAGGAGGCAGCTCTGAGAGAAATGGCACCTTTTACACTCCATTGCTAAGAAAAAGCAGTAAAAGGCAGAGGGAGGACGTTCTTCTGTTGAAGGGGAGTTTAGGAAACTGCTGTACTAGCCACCCGTGCCCTCCAGATCTCCTAGGAAATTCTTTGTGATTTTGTGGTGAATCCTTCAGGCTCCCCTAGGACTTTCATGGCAGTTGAAGGAGATTTACTTTGATTGACAGGCAGGGAGAGGATACTGTGGTGTTAGGAGGTTTTTGGTTTTATGCTGGCAACAAAAATAATTTAAAAGTGGCTTGTAGATGGTGGGGTTCACAGATTAGCAATGATGTGTAACAGGCCAGTAAATGTCTCTCCCTTCTTGGAGAAATGTGGTGTGGGGGTGTGGAATAAAGGGAGGATAACACGGTGTTTAAAATAGAGGTCCTTATTTTCCTGTGGGGAAGAGTGTCACTTCCGTCTCCTCTCCTGACATGACTGCTTAGCTTGTAGGTAGGGAGTTTTCTTTTTCTTTCTTCTCCTTCTCTCCTCCCTCACCTCTGCCCTCCTCAACCTTGGCCTGCACATGTAGAGTCTCCAGCTGAAAGTATTAGGCCAAAACTGGTGGAGAAGGAGAGAGAGAAACAGCTAATGAAATGAGCCATTGAAAGGATACGGATATTTTTTGGCAGGCAAGGTGCAGAACTAGCTTTGCCACTCGTTTTACTTTTCTCTAGCTGCAATATTCTGGAGGAGGGGAGAGAAGGCAGGGATGGGAGAGGTGTTGGTAGAGTCGGATTTTAATGGGATTTTTTCTGGCAGCTTTTCCCTCTTCACAAGCTTCCTGCGTGAAACAACACAAACCATAGCTCTAACTTGCCTTGATAAATACAAAAATAAATATTAGCCTCTTCCTTTTTCCTCCACTTTCATGTTTTACTCAGATCACCACTGTTACTTCATGTAAACGTCCTGAATCTTTTGGCATAATGGAAATGAGACCTGCCTCTCAGATCTGTCCCATGCGCTTTTGTTTGGAGGTCATACCTCTTAAACGTTGGCTACTTGTAAAGGATTAAGATTTAGGGTGCAATTCTGCTCCGGAGGAAATCTCTGGGAGTTTTTGTTTGGCCACGCGAACACATCAGACCCTTTGTGCTGGTGTGTTTAGAAAAAGAAGGAAGCAGGCACAGAAAAAATTGTTCGTTCCAGCTCCAATTACTCTCATCTTTCTCAGTATAGCTAAATCAGTTTAGGATGAAGTGCTTTAGCCTCATTTACTTCTCTGGGCACATGTTTCCTGGTGGGACATTAAATGGGTAGTAAGTTTGTCAGCATCTGAAAATAAGCACAAAACTCTGTTCTCCATTCCTTCATGTATCATTATAAGTCTGTGCCCTATTGTGGGCTCCACTTACATCAGCAGTTGCAGTAATAGAGCAGCTAAATTTATGTTAAGCTGCTGCTCAGTAATTACTGAAGGAAAAAGAAGCTGGCTAAGGAAAAGGCATCACCAAGCTTTTCCCTGGATTGCTGTCAAGTGAACACATAAACAGAAAATTTGATAGAGCAACTCCAGTTTTTGACAATAGAAAGCTGCCATAGGTGCCTCATTCATTTTGTACAATAACTAGCAGGAGGATTTTCTTGGTGTGATAAGGAAGCACCGAGAAAATTTAGCCACCAGTTTGGGCTGAAATGGGCAAACCTTGTCAACATTAAAAAGCTAGGGATGCGTGTCTGCTCCTAAAGAGGCAACAGTTTCACACTTCAGTGAATCATTCACTTAATACAGTAGCCAAAAGACACATGGAACAACCCAGAGTTTAACTCATTCAGTCTCAAAATGGGAACGAGTATAGCGTTTCTCAGCATTCGTGCTGGGCCTTGTGCAGAGCCCAAAGGGCTGATCTTAAATTAAATGGCCAAAACCATCAATCCCAACATCCAGCTAAATGGGGAGCAACAAATCTCCTCAAGCAGAGGCAAGAGCTGGCTGTCTCTGCCAATTCCCTCGCATGAGCCTGAGCACAGGTGTATCATTCAGCAGCATATGCTGGTCCTGCGGGCTGTCTCCTCTTCAAACCATGGATAATCCTTTTGGTAACGACCCCAGGCAGCTGGGATTTTGGCACTGTACGGGGAACCATTATGTGTATGTTTAGGCACCAAATGCTTGTACAGAAGGAAAGAGAAAGCTATGTCGAAGGGTCCTGCTCCATTTGTTCTCTAGAAGGTCAGAGATCACGCATCTCGAACTTCAGGTATTCTTGGCAAACTGTAGGTTAGTAATGCAAGGGGGTAGTGACTCCGTGTCTTTTCACATGGCAGGAATGATTTGCACTGATCTAGAATAGGAACAGGTTCAGTTTGCTGGAGCAGCAAATTTTGTGTCACAGTATCTCCCAGCCTGATGGCACTGACGAGTGAAAAATGGACTTTCAGATTGGGTGAGACCCAAGAAAGAATGCTCTAGAGGTGAGCCAATATAAGCAATCATTTGGAACTGGAGGAAGAGAAAGGGATTCCCCAGGTGCTGCCATGGCTTCCTCCGTATAGGCTTTAAAATTCCTTGCCCGTGACCTAAAAAGCTGTCTCCCATTTGACACGAAGATTCTTGCTGTAGCAACGTGAGACAGGAAGATTTCGAATGGGGCTCAGGGCAGGATTTTAGCACGTTTCGAGAGAGCTTGGTGTTGGTGAACACTCACAGGCCAAGCTGTCCAGGAGTGAAGCTGCAATAAATTCACTGGAGGAGTGCACGGTGCACAGCAGCGGTGCGTGGGAGCCTCCGTCTCGGTCTTGCCCGTGCGTCTTCACTTTGGCTTGGAGATATCCCCTTGTTTCTGATTGCTAGCGAGGGAACGAGGAGAGAGAGAAGGGCGCTGGAATTAGTGCCGCACGCCGTCTGGGAGGAAAATTACTCTGAAGAAATGCAATTAGCACCCACCAAGTCATTTCGAGAGTAGTCAAGCTGACTGGACTTGGGGCTGCTATTAGCAGGGGCCCTCCTTCTACATTCCCGTCCATCCCTTTGCCAGCTGCTCTATGAAAATCATACTGAAAACCAAGCTTCCTTCGGTTATAAAGTGCTGCCCCCACGGGACAACCCAGATGAGCAGGATTTAGTAACGGCAGAGCCACAGTGGTTTGGAAGGCAGCCTAGCAGCGTGCTCCAGTCTAGCGGCGTGGGCAAGAAGCTGCCCTTAGGAAGGATCCTGCCGCCGCTTCGTGTAATGGCAGAAGACATTGGGGCTTGGCTTGTGACATTTCGGAGTGGTTTATTCAATGCTGTTATTCAGAAAAGAAGGGTAGCTGGTTTTTTTAGCTGTACTACAGCGGTCTTTTTTTTCTCTTGGGGGATAGAAGTGAGGACACGAGAGGGGAGATGAGTGTGCTAGTAGTGTGTTTTAATTGCATATTCACAAGCTGCGATACATGGAAGTGAATTAATGCGTAGTTCCTGGTAGGGGGGCCTGGATGCTTTGCTATCTGTTGGAGGAAAAGGCAAAAATCAGACGCTTGTGCATGCACACAATAAAAGAGAATCAGGATTTACATTTGGTATCCAAGGAAGCGAGAGCAGAATCCTGCAGGGCTTTCTGTTCATTGTTTAAATGTTGCCATAGCAATATCTCAGGGCACAAGTTACATGTTTTCCACTTCTAGAGTTGAGCTTTTCTTCCCTCTCTCTCTTTCTCTCTCTCGATATACACAACAAGCAGGGGTATCTCCACAGAACTTTGCACAGCGATAGGAAAAGGTGTTTGAAGGCTGCCTCGTCTGTTCACATATGTCTGTCTGTCTGTTCTTCCCTGTCATTTACTAATATGTTGGAAACCCAGTTAGGAGGAAATTGTTGGATAGAAGTGGAGTGTGAGGCTTTTGTTGTGAGGACATCGAGCATATTACAATATTTTGTGTAGTGGTGATATGTTAATTGGATAGCTGCAGGCAAGCAAAGTGTAGCAGTCGCTGACAATTAGAAACAATGAACTTCCCAGGACTGAATCTATTCCTTGGGCAGATTAAAATGCATTTCAGGTATATACCAGAGCTTCTGTAAATTTAAATACTAACACCACTGTAAGAACTCTTGAAATTCTGTTTTCACAGTGCTGAGACAAGATTTACCCTTGCTGCTTGTGAAAGGGAGAGAGGCAGCATCAGACCACTGAATAAAACCTCCCATAGTGTTTGCTGCAGAGCCTGTACTTGTTATGTCAGGACTGTGGGGGAGCAATATAACCAGGAAACCAGGAGAATTAAAAAGGAAACCAACCAACCCCAAAACAAAGCAAAAAAACTCCAGCAACAACGGTTTCACATGCAACTAGATAAAGCATACTCAGAAGTATCACAGCAAGATGAGTTAAATGAATGAATTTTAGTCTGCAAACCAGCAGGAATTCAGAGTATTTATTAATGCTCTTTGTGCTTGAGGGATCTTTTTTCAGTTATTTGTCAGCTGTGGGATCCATATATTCCTGTACATTAAAATAATCCTCAGAAATATGGATGTGGTTTCCTTTCACGTTCATATGGACGGTATAGTGTGAACCGGCTTCTAGAAGGCCCAGGAGTTGGTGCTTTTCCTCCACTATACGTATGATTGCTCTAAGGGTCAGACCTAATCCTGAAAGCCAGTGGTAGTAATTTTTAAAAAGTATTAGTGTAGTTCAGATCTCCAGCACATTTTTATTTCTGCTTGCAAACCTTTCTTCACTTTCATGTCAATAATCTCTTCACTCGTGTGCCATTTTACATAGGAGATAAAGCCAAGCACGTAAAGAGCCTGTTTATTGAGGGGAGTGCAGCGTGAGTAATAACAGTGCACGTTTCCCCACACTGCTTATCGTCATACCACAGTCATGATCCTAAGCAGGAGACTACCTTAAGACCTGAAGCAGGCACTAATTCTGTTCCTGTGCCTTGAACTTGCCCCAGCATCTCTGAGATGGCAAAAAAAGAGGCCAGCTGTGATGGGGGTGGGAGGTACTCACCTCAATTCTCATGCACGGTGCTGCTGCCCACTGATCAAATTACTGAAGATCCAGTCTTCAGATTCCATTGTCTTGGCCAAAATTTGAAGCAGGGAGCTAGGGATGAAAGTTTCATCATTATTGGGTCTTCATCACCTATAGATCAAGATTTTACTTTCCTTTTAATCTCCAAACCCAACCATTAGTGGACAGGTGGAAGACGCTGGGATGACAGTCTCTCTGTAAACTGGTATAAGTGAGAATTCTGTCTTGCAGAGAATTAATTAAAAGGATTGTTTTGGTTTTTATTCACTTATGCTCGTTTTTCTGTTCTAATGCAGCACTGTAACATGTATGAGCTAGTCGGTTCTGTTGTAACTCTTCCATGCAACCAGTTTCATTCCTTTTACATGTCTTTCTCTTCTTTTCTGTCATTGTGCAAAGATAAACCCAGTGTTGCTCCAATTAATCTCAATTGGAGCTTTAGTAATTACTTCAGCAGGATTGATCCTGCTCTGCGTGTTTTGGGTTTTTTTATTTTTTCCTTCTCCTAAATGAAGCACAAACCCCATTTTAGTTCCAGAAATAAACAATAGGATAAGTATTTATATTTACAGACACAAAAAGTGATCCAAATACCATTTTGAATTAATAGGCCATAAACGTCTAAATTTCTAAATGTTCCATATTCCCTTTGCAGTCCCTGATGACATTCCAGGTATTAATACTTCTTTTTCATCAGTGTATAATCCAATAATTGGTGGATTAAGTAAGTAATCTGGCCCTTGTTACTGCCACAGCAAAACCACAATCTAGATTGACAAAACCAGATATTTTGTAAAATGTCATATTTTAGGGCTGAATTCTAAGTCATGGCTAAGAGAATTTGGTGATGTTGTAATCTCTGTGCATTGACTATTAACATCAATAACTGAGTATTGTGACATGTTATAATTAGTTTAACAAAAAAATGTTATAGTTTACTACTTAAAGGCTACAGAAGAGGATCTACAAGGACAGAAAAGGGTTAAGTTGAGGAACCATAGTCTTCCCTCTCTCAATGCATGCAAGTTTCAAATGAAGTGCAGAAAAATGTATTAAATTCCATGAGCTGCTTTGCCAAAGGGTATATGTGTTGTGTTAAGGGTTTTTAACTTAGCTGTTTGGTTTTACAAGAATTTTCCCTGCCAGTACTCTATTTGTGAGCCCCTATTGGACAGGCAAGTTCTCCTACAAGTGGTTATAGATTATTTTTCCAGAGGCGAGTTTTTGAATTTGTTACATCATTTAAAGAACTGAGGTTCATTTTTGTTAGGGTTGTTGATGACACAGCTACTAAAGGGGAAGGATGGTGACCCCATTAGCCTTTCAGGTTGCTCATATGCAGTGCACAGTCTACTACTTCACTAAGTTTCATTGCATTTAACGCCTGTGTGAATTTTGACTGTATATGGTGCAGGGAATTAAAACCATAATGGATTTCTCTTTTGAACTGGAAAGAGGTCGAAAAACCTCACCTTCAGTGAATGTTCATGTTGATATTCCTCTTTTTGTAATGTACATTTTACTGAGTAGTCTGGCCCTGAAGATTGAGTTGTAGACGTTAAGTAAAGGCCTGGAGCTAACTGTTAAAGACTACTGAATGAAACCGTAGCAGAGGATGGCTCAGTCCTTAAGTAACTTTCCATAGCATGTGGAAAAAATAATTGTATTTTTAAATGGGAAATTTCAGGTTTGGGGATATGTCTGGAAATCTCATGCAGCAGTAGTAGAATGTCATCAAGAATTGCAGAGGAATATAGATAATAATTTCTTATCACAAAAGGTATTGCATCTGATTTATAGTATCATATAGATAAGATTTTTTTTTGTGGCAAAGAAAGATGAAGTTGGTGATTGCCTATAGCAAATGCAAGATAAAACGCAGCCAATGGTGCTGCTTCAAAAGCAAAATCTTCTAAACCTGAGGAAAATTATGAGAAAAATTGTCTAGAGAGAACATATAAACAGATGGCTGTGACTGTAAACTGGACAGGTTCTAGGAATATATTGTTTTGCCAGAGAAACAAACAAATCATAAAAAAGTTCACATTTGACTATGAATCTGTCTTTGATAGATGGGAAAATGAAGCCAAAATTTAAAAACTAGACCAAAATCGAAACAAATAGTATATAGTAGGTAAAAAAAAAAAAAAAAGAGGAAATCAGATAACAACCCCTATAAAAAAATAACGTATAAATTGAATAGAATGGATCTGATGGGAAAGAAATGTTGGGTTTGGGTGGTGGGCTTAGAATATACCAGAAATGAGGGACTGTTGTTGTTCATAGTGCTGCTTTTATTGGAGACATCCTATGAAGAGTTATTGGTAGTAGAGATGCAGAACTGACAGAATTATTCAAACAATATTTCTGTTCTGTATCTGAAAAAATCATGATTAAAAATTCTTACCATGAAAAGAAAAAGCAAGTGAAAGGATATGGAAAACATCTATTAGGGATAAATATTTTTCAATGAACAGTCCTGTTATGCTTTTCCAAAGAGTACTCCAGAGTATATATATCTAGAAAACATTCCAATGATACAAGTGCAATGAACTTGGTAATCATTGACCATTTAGTCTGATATAAATTTTAGGGAAAATAACAGGAAATCCAACACTTTGGGGGTTTAATTATATAAGAGTGTCTCGAAGTTTTTAGGTGTTTATTGTCATATTGTAAGTATCTAGAATTGTGGTTTATCTGTTGTATTGCTGACCGTGAGCTGGCAGTGAGTGCAGGTTAATTAAATGTTGTCGGTTATAGTGATGTGATTTAAATCACATGAACTGAGAAGTTTTTCCTTGCAACAGTAAGTATCGGCAGCACAATAAATAAGACAGGTGTGTAGAATGATATTGCATGCAAAATGTTGTATATAAGAAGGACAGATACATGATATACCTTCAGAATGATGGACTTTCATCTGTAAAAGTAAGTCTGAAAAGGATTTGAGATCGTAACAGGCAAGAAATTCCACAGGAGTTCCCACAGTGATAGTGTTAAAAAAGACTGTATCATACCATTGGATAAATAAGCAGAGAAATAGAACAGGGATTTTAATAATGTCAGTGGGAAAACTGGAATGCTGTTTACATTTCAATTTGTCTGTGTTGTGAAAATTGTGTTGAAAAGAAAGGAGACACAAAAATACTCAGTGCTGAAAGAAAGGGAAAAGTTCAGTGCACAAACTTAAGTCTACTGATAAAGAAACTTGAGAACTGATGTGAGGGGAAAAAAAAGATATTTAAATGTTTTCTAATATAGCAGATAAAATTCTAAGAAGAAGCAATAGCTGGAAGCTGAGAACTCATAAATTCAGATTAGAAATTAAGGGTAGATTTTTAATGGTGAAAATAATTTACCATTTTTTAAATTGCTTGGAGAAGTTCGTATTTTCTCTGTCTCTTGGAGTGCATGTACACAGATTGCATGTCTTTGTGGAAGACTGTTGTGAAGTATGCATTATTGTGTTTTGTATATTCTGGTATTCAGAAGGGCGGAGTAGATGGTTCTGAGGTCCCTGTACCCTCAGCCAGTGATTCTGCAGGTAGAAGGAATGTAGCCTGGGCATTTATAACCAAGCTTCCAATCCTGTCCTCAACACACACATCTAGCTTGCAATGCACAGAACACCCCAAAGGATTTCCCTACCCAGTCCATCATTCCCTCTCTGCTGAGATTGCCAGCAGAAGGCTCAAAAAGTTTTGGGGTGATCTGCTTTTTTGTGGCGGCTCTCTGACTCAGTCTCAGTACCTCACACTTCTATCTGGTGAGTTGGAAAAACGTCTTTTGAAATCTGTTAATTTGTCAAATCTGAAATGTTGTTATAGAGATTAATTTTGAAGGCTGTGCTGAGGTTGAACATATACTCACTGTGCATATTTACTCATCCACTCAGTAGCCCATCCACGAACTTATTTGTGGGATCAAGCTTCTACCTCCTGCATAGTTCTCTTCATAGTGAAGAGATTTGCAGGCTTTGGGTGTTGTATCTCTGAAGCACTGGCTTATCAGCAACCTGGGCCCCTAGCCTGAAAAAGTCCATTTGTTTAAGCTGATTCAGGAGTTCAACACCTAAAATAAAATGAGCCAGGATGTATTGTCTCAGAGCTTTTTTTCTAGCTTAGGCTTCCAGGTATGAATCCAGGTATGAACTTCTGTGATAGTTGGTATTGGTGCCAGGCTTCTTTGCAAGTCTGAGACGGACTAAATATAGAGGTGTCAAAGTTGGTGTACACTCCTCTGTTTCTCTCTGCTTACAGACCGCTAAACATGGCTCTGTCCACATTTTTTCTTGCTGTGGATGATTGTTAAGCATTTTAAACTAGAAACGTATTTTTCTGTCTTCATAAAATAACTCAATTTGTGGACTTGATTTTACTTGTTTCCTTCTTTTGCTAATGCATGTTGTCGGTTTGGGAAAATAGAGAAGAGGAAAGAATGAAGTAAGCTTGCCCCTGCATCTCTGCATAATAGCTTTTGGTACTGTAGATTGCAACTATATATAATCTCAGTAGGCTGTCTTCTCGTATTTCTAGTCATTTTTCACCTGATTTCTTGGACGCAGTTTGTTCTAACCTCTCCTGAAAAAAATTACTGATTAAAATCTAAACCAAAGATACATATTTCCTACTTACAGGTGAGGTTGGTGGTCACTTTCTCTGTTTAGTTTTGAGTTTCATAGCGTGTTTCATAGCCCAAGTCAATTTTTTTTGTGTAAACTGTGTTTCCTGCATTCAAGAGCCTTCCTGGAGTAGTGGGCAATTTCATTTTTACAGCTGAATGTAGTTAGCCTGAGAGGTCAGGGACTGTGAGAAAGTGTTCTCTGAGGTAGCAAAGGACATTCCTTCAGAGGTAACTATACTCAATTGCTATCAACAATAAATTGTTAACAGATTCTATGTCCTGAGATATCCAGTCCTTATTTCTTTTACCTTTTCTGAAAAACTCACCATCTTAGGAGATCTTGACCCAATTAGTGCTTCCAGAGTGCGTGTTCCATCCGTGATGCCTCAGTAGTACCGGTGTGCAAGAGGCATATTTTGAAATGACAGGTTGTAATGATCGTACTTTCTTTTTTCATCTTTAACCTGCCTTCCATTACTTACTGCTCACCACCCATGCTGTATATATCAACTGCAGCTAATGAAAATGTAAAACAATATTCTTTGATACTCAATTTAATTGTCTCCTCATTACTGTTTAGGCTGTCACTGAATGAGATAATAGGACACATTCTTCTAGTAATGTGGCTTCATGAGATGCTGTTCAGAGTTACCGTGTCAGTGTATCCAAAGCAAAACTAAGACTTATTAGGCCTGATTCTCCTTGTGGCTTGTATTGTCATTTATCACTGAGTGATGCTGGAATTCAGACAGTGCAAAATTGAAAGTGTAGTATTTTATGCTCCCTTAACAGAGGCGGAAAATGGCTGTATACTAGATAGTGGGCATTTGAATCCTTTGCAAAGGGAGTCACCCCTTTTTGGTCCTGCGGGGACCACAGAAAGCCTGCTGACCTTTCAAATATTCCTAATTTTAGGAAGCTCAGGATGAGATTAGAGACAAGGTTATACTTCTGACCTTGCTATTCTGTCCTATATTGTGCTCCTTTTTACACCCTTTACTGTACTCTGGCTTTGGATAGATAATCTTACTTTTGCAGGGATTATAAAAATTAATTAATTGATCTCACATGCTTGCTTATGGGAGAAAACAATGTGAATGGCACGAGTGTAACATGCTAACCTGCACAGAGCTTGCACTAAGAGTGCTAGCATAGCTACTGCATGTTAGGTTACATTATACAAAAGCACTGTTAATACTGACTAAGAATGTCTGCCTGGGTAGTCAGTGTAGTAATCAGCGTTCTGAAAATTCATACCCTACTTAATCCTCACTCTTTTTTCCACACGTATGTTCCATATAGTGTGGTCATGGATTTTCAAGGAGGGAAGTTACATGTCCCTTACTGCTCCCTTACGGCTCCCACAGAAGCCAGTAACTTCCCCTACTATTGAAATCCTACCAAACTGATCATCTAGGGCAATTTTTTGTATGAAGTTTTTTATTTGTACTCTCAGCTCCTCCCATGTTTTTGTAATTTCATGAGGCACCCTTCTTTTACATATCCCTCATTTTCTTGTGCACGCTTTATTCAATGTTTCATTCCTTACATTTTAAATCAAATAAGAAATGAATTAAGTGTAGCTAAAATTTTGCATCATGGTTCCATTAACTTATTACAATGGGTGACCATTTGGGAGTTGGCAAAACAAGGCCAAAGTCTAGCAGTCACTTTCTGGGATGGTGCCTTTCTCTTTTCTCTCTCCCAGTCCCTTCCCCAAATTCCCTTGTCAGAGGTTCATGTAACCACTTCTCAAACCATTGACCTACCGTGGGACCAGCCAAATAACTACAGAGGCCGTGTGGATTCAGTTTGCTTACTAGGAAAATTAAACTTTGGCTGGGCCGCTCCTCACTCCTTGACTAGAGTTCCTTACGGATGTTGTCTGTCAAAGGCTCATCCCCTCCCAGTAGCAACAGAGTTCAGAAACTGTTTCTCATGCAGAGCTTCCAAAGCACCTTTGGTGCCAGACATCTGTTGAAGACTAGGACTATCATTGAATGATCGTGGCAACTGGGAGAGGTGTCTGAGGACTGGAGGAAAGCTAACAGTTGCCTGTTTCTGAGCATTTCTCTAGCTCTTTTTAGTAAAAAGTTAAAAGCTTGCAAGATACGATGATGTTCTTGCCAGCTTTTCTGTGCAAACGAAGCTATGGACAAGAATGAAGCCTCACTGAAACTAAAGCAAGTTTTATATTGAGGAAAAATAGTAATAGAGGAGCTGTCAGATTAATTTCACTGGTACGAGTTGAACTAATTCCACTACTAAAACTAGGTATTCATATAAGTGTATGTATGTATGTGGGTAGATTTAAGAGGGTAGATTGCCCTTGAAAGTTTTGGAGTGCATTTGGCATTATGACATATGAAAGTGATGACTCTTTGCACAGGTAGTTGCATTATAGAAAAATAGCAGGTAAATAATGTTTTTTAATATATTTAGCAAAACACCTGCTTCCATATATCTCTCTGTGTTGGAGGGGGATAGAAATCTCCACATTAGTCATGTAGATCTCAGAAGAATTATAACATTGACTATATGGCAGCTAGGTAAAAAAGTAACTACTTTGAGAAAGGTTTAAGAATGAATAAGTTTTTTTCAAAACAAGTAATGAAACTATTCCCCACCTCCCAAAAGCAAGAAAAAATATCAGATCTCATATCACATCTTTCCCCCTCTACCATTTCAAATGATACTTTTTAAAGGGAAAATGTAATTAGGAGAGACATTTAAATATAGTGTGTTTTGGGTTTGTGTGGTGGGGTTTTGAGAACTGGGGAGGGGGCTGCTCGAAGCTTCCCCAGCTCCATGTCAGACCCGCCGCTGGCCAAGGCCGAGCCCATCAGCGATGGCGGTAGCGCCTCTGGGAGAACAGATTTAAGGGGAGAAACCTGCAGTGAGCAGGGGGTTGGGATGTGAGAGGAACCCCCCTGCGGATCCCGAGGGCGGTGAGGAAGGAGAGGAGGAGGTGTGCTGGAGGAGGGGATGCCCCCACAGCCCAT